>CM067312.1:43520047-44760342 GCA_034231615.1 Meghimatium bilineatum
TTGATCAATTATCTTAATGCTAATTGTATTGGGTTCTCTGCCTACATACATTACTTCTGGGGTTTTTTTTCTGTGTTTATCTTGATGTTGTGTTTATGGCAGCTTTCGTTGAGCATGTTTAAGTTATCTTGCATCTCTTCACTTTAACTGTTGTAGGCCCTGATCATCAGAAAAACGTAGATCAGTTCGGTCATTTAGCTGGTCAATGTCTGATAGTGTTCTAAAAATTTTGGTAAAATTATCCATATAAAAATAATAAACAAGAATGCCTATATGGCAAATCCCCGTCTGACTACTGTTACTAAAACCACTTTATAAATCCTTATAATCACTTTATAAAACCACTTCATAAATCCTTATAATCACTTTATAAAACCACTTTATAACTTCTAACTGCACTTTCACCATCTTTGTATATGACTCTTGCGCAGTCTACAAATGATTAGTTCATTCCATAGTTTTCTATGATATTCATGAATAGTTCTTGATTTATTCAGTGGAAAGTTTTCTCTTGATCTAGAAAAGTAATATTCATCTATTGTCTTTACACGTTTAGGGGTTGCGTAGCGTAGTGGCTAGCGCACTGGCTTCGCATATGAATGATCCTGGGTTCATGTCTCAGTTGAATCGGCAATGTTTTTCAGACTGAAACGGTTACCGAGTCGACCCAGCCGTATTGGGCACCGGATCAGTCCGGGAAGGAAAGACTGCGAGGAAGATGAGTTGGATACCGCCCTCATATAGCAGAGCCTCTGAAATGTAAGATCGTTAACATCTCACGCCCCTAAGCAGTTAAATGCTATGAATAACCTTTACCCTTTACTAACGTTATTCGTTGGATGGTTTTTGATCCATCTTTCCGTGGGCTCATGCCCTTTGACCTAATGCCATTGTGTGATATATGCATGTGTTTGTGAGCTGTTGTTTTCTTTCATATAATGTGTTCCATTTAACTGGCCCTGGAGGGAGAAACATTTTCCTGACACAATCCAGCGCTGGACATTTAAAAAGGTGGTGGTCAACAGTTTCATAGGGATGATTGCACACCCTGGAGTGTGTTGTGGTTGTATTCTGTTCAGGTGATTGTTAAGCTGTACATGTTGTGTGCGCAGTCGGAAGATGATACTCTTATATTTCCTTTCCATGAGGTTGATGTCATCTTTAGGATTTGAGCTGGTCATATATTTATAGATTTCCCTCCCAGTGTTTCCCAATGTCCATCTGTTTATTCAATTTTCTTTGTTCGCATATTTCAACATCATTTTAACTGTGTGCATGTTTGTTTCTTACTTTATATGTGGGCGACGTTATTTGTTATTACATTCTTTGATGGATTTTCTGATTTTCTGATTGTCATGAAACATTTAAATGATGACCGTATTAACAGAACCGTGATGTACCCTCAAACGGAGATAAGGTAGTGGAGGTGCTGTTGTGGTCTTAACCCCTTCCCACTTAGGAAATTAGAACATGACTTTTAGTACTAGGATAACTTAATCAAAGGGCGAGTAAAATCTCCCCCCCCCCCTTAACGATTTTTCACTAAGAAAAAAGGTCATCACATTTCTTATTTTAAAAAAGGGAATTGGGATGTGGAAACAGATTTGTTTAAACACGGTTTTATTGCTTTTTACAGTCACTTTGACAATGCTTACACGACGTGTTTCTCAAGCCTCTGAAAGATTCAATAATTTTTTCTCTCCTGTATCATTCAGCCACGTTAGAAAAGGAAAAACGTCGTCCCTCATTGTAAGGAGAGATAATACAAAATTGAGCATCTTTACAAATTTCAGAATAACAGTCTATACTTTAGAAACTTTCAAAATATTCTGCCCATTTTGTAATAGTATTCAATACTTTTAAAGCTTATAAATATTCTTCTCATTTTAAAATTGTATTCAATACTCTAAGCTTCTAAATATTCTGCCCATTTTTTAAAGGTATTCGACACTTTTAGAGCTTTCAAAATGTCCTGCCCATTTTTAATGACAGTAAACACTTGTAGAGCTTTCAAAATATTCTTTCCATTTTTTTTCAGTGACAACAAGCCGTTAAATATTTTATCATATTTTCCACCAATATGTCAAATTACTAAACGGATCGAAATACGCAAATTGCGGAAAAGAATCATCAATTGAAACATCATTCTCAGTCAGGCACCGGGGAACTGATTCTGCATGCCTCCAGTTCGGAACATCATCGAGGAACATCCAAGTTAAACAAGGAGCATGGAACATCCAAGTTAAACAAGGAGCATGGAACATCCAAGTTAAACAAGGAGCATGGAACATCCAAGTTAAACAAGGAGCATGGAACATCCAAGTTAAACAAGGAGCATGGAACATCCAAGTTAAACAAGGAGCATGGAACATCCAAGTTAAACAAGGAGCATGGAACATCCAAGTTAAACAAGGAGCATGGAACATCCAAATTAAACAAGGAGCATGGAACATCCAAGTTAAACAAGGAGCATGGAACATCCAAGTTAAACAAGGAGCATGGAACATCCAAGTTAAACAAGGAGCATGGAACATCCAAGTTAAACAAGGAGCATTTTTAATTGTATTAGTAATACCAAAAGCACAGAACTCAACATTGAAGTATTTCTAAATTGTTGTTTGTTGGATTCCTTTGTAGTTCTTGGTTAAACGAAAATATTAATAAGAAAAATGTAAATAAATGTGCGGAAACTAAAGACTAGACATTTGTGCATATTTAATCATTTAAGACATAGCAAATGGACATGTCTGGGCAAAAGGGAACTTATGGTAACACTATCGTACATATGGGCATATAGAAGAGAGTGCCCTATTCTCAGTCGAAATATGTGTGCCATATGGGTAGAGCATTGGCACTGACACCTGATTCTTCTTCTTGATTCTTGATTAGAAACTGGCTTTCCAGTACGTGAGGCATTCCCATACGCGCTCCACCCTCCTTTCCAGCAACCATCCCAATGTATGTAGTCCCGGTCAAGTGTTGATTGCGTGACCTTCGGGGCCTTCTAAAAAATTACTTTTCCTACCCTCACCTCTACATACTCCCATTTCTAGTATTCTCTGTATGTGTACGTTCTCAGCCTCATTGACATCATCTTCATCTTGAAATGAATGTATTACTGCTTTGATCAAGTCTGCTTTATCTCTTCTCAACATTGTGCCGTCTATCGCCTCTGAACATATTCTACATGATTCTCCTATCTTAGCTGCGCATAGAGCAACAGTATGTCCCGACAGTACGGCCCAAGCTATGTGAACCAAAGGGAAGGGTATCCACCGCGAATTATAACAAATCGCTCTATGCGTGACCAATATTGGTCTGGGGGGATAGAGATTATATAAAAAAAGAAGCATAATTGATGCTGATTGTATATAAAGATTGGTTGGTTGGTTGGTTGGTTGGTTGGTTGGTTGCTGATCCAGCGGTCCATGGGCTTATGTCCTTTGACCTAATGTCATTAAATGGCATTATATTGCTGGGAAGTCTGTGGATTTTCGGCCCACCCCGGGACAGAGCCAGAGAATAACTATCACACTTCCAGGAAGGTAGGTTTTAACCTATGCACTGCTCCCAGCCACTGCAGCCAAGACATGGTTCACTGTGCTCATTCCCCGCCACCAAATGACTAATGTTTAGGCCGAACTTCTCTATTGCTCCAGGCATGCAACCAAATGTTCAAGTCAAAAGTATTGTCACGTCCTGAGTCACTGTGATGGGTCTAAGCCATAGGAAAAAACAGTGCTGTCAGTTTCCTCCTCCTCAGTGCTGCACAGTACATCTCTGGCTCCCTCCCAACCACAGATGGTGCATCCATATATATTCAGGTAAACATGAAACACATTTAAACAACAAAATGAACGCTCAATTGTATAGATGACGTGCCATGAAGCTTCTCTAAGAAGATAACCTCAATATAACGTCACATCATCCACTAAGGTTTTCTGTTGCATGGGTGGTTTGTCTAGTAGGCCATTTGTGAGACCCACAGACTCAACAACATGCGTATATATAAAGATTCAATAACATTTCATAATAACATTTTTTCGTTCCCTCATCTTCTATCACTCATGTTTACTTTCTTTTTTCTCTCTCAACCTCTTTCTATGTTGTTTGTGTCACTCCGTCTATATTTTCTTCTTTATTTCTTTTCATGTCTCCTTCCCTCTTTTCATCTTTCGTTACTGCATGTTTCCTGTGAAGGAGTGCAGGAGGCTTTCTATGAGCTGTGGAAATAAAGGCCGATTTGCCCTAGCAGGCACCGTAACATTTACAGGAGGTGTTTTGATTCTCTTTTCATCGTGTATTTGAAATATCACAGGCATTTCATGCAGGCGAACAGTAGTCCCTTCATGGCACAACCTTTTTTCTTTACACACTCATACATGATTTCTATCTGCACGCAGACAATATAAAATATATTTTTGAAAATTCCCGTCTCTCTTTCAAACACAGTCCTGATCCCTCTCAGAAACCGCTACAACTTGATTAAACCTATTTCTAAACTCTAGCTACTGAAATGTGTCTTTTCCTTACCTGAATTTTTCAGTTGGTATCTGAAACTATAAATTCAATTTATCCGGACACCAATCGTGTTAGAGTCAATAATGGCCGAGACTTTCAGGTTAGCTTGAATAGAATATATATATATGTAAGTGTCACTGTTTCTATTTCCCGCTGTGGATATTGCATGTCCTGACTAATTTATTGTTCAGTTTCGTTAATAGTTCATGAGATATGAATGAAGAATATACATATAGCTCGTATATAAGTAATTTGGGAAAAAATGTGTTTCATATCATTGATATATAATGTCTGTTATTTGTTTATAGAGTGTGTGGGATTATCAGGACTGTAGATAAGTCTTGGGAAGTGAGGACTTTACCTATAACTTTAAAAAAAGTTGATTTCCTCGTTTTCGTTGGATTTTTAATGAGCCTTGTTTTAGAAAACCATTTACAAAAGGGAAGTGGTGTTACACGTATTTATTATTGTTTCCTTGTACTAAATATAATATTCTGACTACCCGTGAATGGGATTAGAGACAGTTTTAAAACGCGAACACCTGCACCCCCTACAGTCTTGAGGATTACTATGTATATATGACATTGTATCGCTGATATGTATGTCTGTATGAACATTATAAAAATGCTTGTGGTTGTGTCTGTGGGTCTCACCAATGACCCACTAGACCAAACCACCCATGCAACAGAAAACCTTTGTAGATGACATGCCTTTGTATTGAGGTTATCTTCTTATAGAAGCTTCATGGCACGTCATCTATGCAATTATGCTTATTATGCTGTTATTTTGTTGTTGAAATGTGTTTCATGTTTACTTGAATATATGTATGTACACTCTGTGATTGGGAGGGAGACAGAGATGTACTGTGCAGCACTGGGAAGGAGGAAACTGACAGCACTGTTTTTTTTCCTATTGCTGAGACCCATCATAGAGGCACAGTGACTCAGGAAGTGGCAATCCTTTTGACTTGAACATTTGGTTGCATGCCTGGAGCAATAGAGAAGTTCGGCATAACCTGCAGTCAATTGGTGGCGGGAAATGAGCACAGTGAACCCTATCTTGGCTGCAGTCGCCCGGAGCAGTGCATAGGTTGAAACTTACCTTCCTGGAGGTGTGATAGTTATTCTCTGGCCCGGGGGTGGGCCGAAAATCCACAGATTTCCCAGCAATATAATGCCATTTAATGGCATTGGGTCAAAGAGCATGAGCCCATGAACCGCTGGATCAGCAACCATCCAACCAACATTATAAAAGTGAGGGGTTGTGTATTTGGTTAGTTGGATGGTTTATTTCTAATCGAGCGTTCCGTGGGCTCATAACCTTTGACCCAATGCCATTGTGTGATATATCCATGTGTTTGTGAGCTGTTGTTTTGTTACATATAAGGTCTTCCGTTTATCTTGCCCTGGAGGGAGAAGCATTTTCTTGACGCCATCCAGCACTGGACATTCAAAAAGGTGGTGGTCAACAATTTCATAGGGACGTGTGCACAACCGGCATCCTGGTGTGTGTTGTGGTTGTATTCTGTTCAGGTGATTGTTAAGCTGTACAAGTTGTGTGCCCAGTCAGAAGATGATACTCTGGTCTTTCCTTCCCAGGAGGTTCGTGTTGATTTGGGCTGGTCATATATTTATAGATTTCCCTCCAGTGTTTCCCATGGCGCATCTGTTCATTCAATTTTCTTTGTTCACAGATTTCAGTTGTTTATTTCTGTGTTTGAAACCTCAAGATAGTTTTAAGTAAACTTCATGATAAACTGTGTTCAAGTTATATTTTTCCAGCTTGACAAAGCATACTCACGTAAGTTTATTGGATACGTTTTCTTCTTAGCAAAGTTGCCTTTTTTCTACTACTTTATATGCGATCAATTACAATATGCGTCTAGTCTATTCATATTTCTATCGCTCACTCATGTTTACATACTTTTTTTTCTCTCAATCTCTTTCTATTTTGTTTTTGTTACTCACCGTTACCACTGACGGTTTAGAAATAACCCCATATCACTTTGGAACAAACACAGATAACCACAGACTATATTACGCATCTAAAAAAGTCACAAATGAAGCGGGTATGCCTGATAAAAGTCTCTCAAGAAAATTGTTCCAGTTTCTACAAAAAAAAGCCCAACAGCTGTGATGTCGGGAAAGTACATGATTATCTAACGGATTCAAGATTTTAAAAAAATATAAAAATGTATTTACGTGAATAAAAGTAATTTTACATTCAGAGTCTGACTCTCGGAACTTTACACAAAAACTGACAAGTTATAGATATGGGTGGATGGATGGATGGATGGATGGATGGATGGATGGATGGATGGATGGATGGATGGATGGATGGATGGATGGATCGATGGATGGATGGACGAATGGAGGAAGAGAGAGAAAGAGATTATTTGAAAAAATGCAGAGAAATATTAGTACATGAGGGACATATTTTTAACAATCTCACTGAGACTTTATATAAGTAATAATGTTTGTTTGTTTTTCGTTCGCTCCATTGTAACCATCACGGATATCCGTGCGATTTCCACCGGGAGCGTGATTACGTTGTGCCACCGTTATGCGCCTTGTAGGCCTAGCACATCCGATTTCGGCATGATAAGAAATAATAAATGTGTATTACATTTGGATATTAGCAAAATGTATTTTGTTTATTTGTAATAATATATTCACAGCTGAGTGTGTGTGTGTGTGTGTGTGTGTGTGTGCGTGCGTGCGTGCGTGCGTGCATTCGTGCGTGCGTGCGTGCGAGAGAGAGAGAGAGAGAGAGAGAAGAGGAAATGATTGCTCTGGTTGTTAATTAATGTAGTAATAATAATAACATCTTATTGGTTTATTTCTTTCAGTCGTGAATGTTAGTTTATATTACGATCTCAGCCGTGTTGAACTTCAGCAGTAAATGGAATATCTTGTCAAAAAGTAAATATTAAAAAGAAAATGAAAAAGGGAGAAATATTAGTTTTACGTTGAAGCACAGTATCGACGTTTCTACCACAAGTCTTTATCAGAATAGAGACGAACAATCACAGAATGAGACACATAAGTCAAACGGAAACAATCATAAAAATAAAAACCAAGAGAGAGGGAGAAAAACGTCCAGTAGAAAACACAGTGAAAATAAAAAAGTGAAAACAAAAGTATTCATAATGTTAAAAATGACAATAAAAAGGATTGGCTTACTTTGATTTATGACTGATTATCTATAGTATATTTGATATGTTGGAGTTATGTTTTTAAAACATTGGTTACATACCCTATTCAGGACGTAGCTATCAACCCAGTATTTGTTTCGCTGTGATGATTTTCAGTCCTAACATCTGGGAGAAAAATTGTGCGGAACAAAAGAGAGTTAGGAGAGGAGTGTGAAGGAGTGTGAAGGAGTGTCACGGATGAAGGATATTTAAAATGTTTATTCCGGATATTAAATGTATACATATTATACCACACGTATGGCCAACACCAAAAGGTTTTAATCTTTCACCTAATTCATTGTCTTTACACAAAATGGTTCACGGAATGCCATCTACATACACACATAAAGTAAGTACAGTCTCCTTTCTCTTCGCCGTTGAGAAGTATTGGATCTGCATGTTCTATTGTCCGATGATATTTCCTAAGATGGTGTGGTCAGCATTACACACAACGCTTTTACTTTCCCAGAGCTGCTACTGTTTTCCTTAGGTTATGGAGATCGTAATTCTTGGAGATTTAAACCCTACATGCGGTTGATCTGGAAATTTAACCTTGGATCACCCGAATAGGAAGCCAGTTGACTAACAACTGAGTTACTGTGATCCCCATATACTTGATCTATATTGCCTCTGGCAGCTATGTTCTCCAGACTCATTGGTGTTTCGAGTCTAATGTTGCCGAAACAGACGTCGACATCAGGGCACAACTCTGTCCCTTGCGACAGGTTTCTTTGTTGTTCCGCCCACCCACACCGTGCCCTTAACTAGTTCGAGCACAACGTCGGCCTGTCGGAACAACATGGTAACTGTTTTCGAATGTTACGACTACGGGATTGTATAGATGACGTGCCATGAAGCTTCTATAAGAAGATAACCTCAATATAAAGGCATGTCATCTACTAAGATTTTCTGTTGCATAGTTGGTTTGTCTAGTGAGCCATTGTGAGACCCACAGACGCAACCACATGCGCTTCTAGTTCTAATCCTCTACTCTGTTTATCTATTGTCCAAGACTCACATCCATATGTTAGAATCAGTGTTATGTAGCTCTGAATCTACCCCATATTTAAAGACTGGGACATATTATATATTCTTCATTTTTAGGAATGTTGCTTTTGCCTGTAGGCCTACTATTATGTTTCTCATTTCTGTTAAATTATTCCATCTGATGTCATTCTTGTTCCCAAAGACTTGAATTGGTGGAACTTTTTTGAGCACTGAATGTCACTCACTTGTACCTGCTCGCTGGGAGATTTTGTTATATTAAATTGTATAAAATTTATTTAATGAATATAAACATAAAATTAGTGTAAAAAGGTAGGTTCGGTGTTAGGAGCCAGGCGTCGGGGATGAAGATAAATCTTCATGTACTAAGCCGCAACAACTATTAGGTGGGGGTGGCCAGTTCCCTTCTTTGCTGTATTTTTCCTTCAACAACGCATGAGTCATGTACCTATTTACAGCTGGGTCGATTGGAGAAACCTGTCGTGTCAAGGAAGAAATCACGATCCCGATGTTTAAAATTAGTGAAAATTTTCATTTTATATTATTTTCTCTATCTCCTGCCAGTAGGTTATCTATTTCATCTTATAACTTATTATATTTTTGCTTTCTCCACTCAATGCTAAACATCCTTCAGTAGATACTTGTTCTGTTTTATTTAATACTAAACCTATTAATTGCAGGAAAATGACGGAAACATAGCACACATGCATTTACGCAGAGCACCTGACATCACCAATAGATTAAGAGTTGTTTACTCTCAATCATTTGCAGATTAGCAAAAGGTAGTCAGGAAAATGAAATTCGTGGTGTCATAGTTTACATTTAGCTGCAACATCTCCGGCTTTCACTCTAAAATACCGACTTTTTTGGCTCGAAATGCAACTTTACTCCCAAAGACTCCATAGTTGCCACTTACAATGTGCATAATTGGCCACAACATAGTTGCCACTTACAATGTGCATAGTTGGCCACAATATAGTTGCCACTTACAATGTGCATAGTTGGCCACAATATAGTTGCCACTTACAATGTACATAGCTGACCATAATATAGATGCCACTTACAATGTACATAGCTGGCCACAACATAGTTGCCACTTACAATGTGCATAGCTGGCTACCATATAGTTGCCACTTACAATGTACATAGCTGGCCACAACATTGTTGCCACTTACAATGTGCATAGCTGACCACAATATAGTTGCCACTTACAATGTACATAGCTGGTCACAATATTGATATTCTGTTTCCCTTTCGGGTTCCAGTAACACACATGCGAGTTAGTCTTTAAAATAGACAACACTTGGACTCGATCTGCACCCAACTTCTTTCTGCAATCCTTGTATTATGATTCATGGTAGTGGCCCACAATTCGTGACTTGTGGATTGTTGCTTGTTACTTATTTTTTGTAGTGACAAAATAAGTTTCTAATTTGGAGTGAACAACAAGACATAAAAAGCATATATTCTCAAGTGACCAACGAAACACACAAATGATCCACTCCATCATTGAAACCTTCCCCGACTTACTACATCGCCGACCTGTTTTTTTAAACAGCAATGATCATCTATGAGTGTGTATTGTCAATGCATCACGTGGCAGGAAACAATCAATTGATAAGGTTACACGGCACTTCATTTCACTCATTGACTTTATGCTAACTGTGCCAAAAACTCCCTGCTGATTTTATCAAAGAACCCCCTGGTAACTATGCAATAGACTATCTGTTGTAGTTTAGCCTGACGCGAAACTATGGTGAAAAGAACTAGGTCGTAGTATCATAGTAGCCATGCAATATAGGGATGCTAAATAAAGATGCTAAATAGTTCTAATAACCTTGTCAGGTAGAGATACTTAATTACAAAACTATGTTAAAACTATTCAGCACAAAAATATAGCAGGCGGTCGACAGTGAAGTCAGACAATATTCATTGAATTTAATAGTAAATAATAACACATCGGTGAGAAGTAGTTCTAGCAGTTTCATCGCAGGAAATGATGCCATCTCGTGTGATGAAATGGCTGTAAAGTCCACTTCTGACAGTGAATCTCAAGTTACGCATGAGATGTATAGTCGGAGATGCATATCTGTCTGTTTATTGTTCTGTCCTTTTAGGCAGAAAGTTTTCTACTACTGCTCGGAATTGTTATGCTTCTCAATGTTAAAAGTACCTTTTTAGTATTTCTGCGATATATTGGACGATTCTCAGCGGCGGATCACCATGAGGTCATGTGGGTTTTAAAGCTCTTTATAAATACTTTCATAGTATCCTTGAAGTGTTTTTTTCACGGTCTACCTGCCAGTCGTTTGTCCTTAAGGATCTCACCGCCCTATAACCCTACTTCCGCAAGGAATTTATTTCTATACTCTGATCACTCTAAGAATGAAGTGGGTCAGTGATTGTTTGTTGGACGCAGAACGCATTAATCGATTGTTAAGTGCCCAATAATATTGTTCTTAAATTTCGTTTTTAAATGATTTTTTAAATGTTATTTAAATATTGATTTTAATTGTTTTTAAATATTTTAAATAATATTGTTTTTACATGTCAACAGCTGTTTAAAAAAAACCACCTGTTGTCGCAGAGTAATATGGAGGGTGTGTTTTGACCCATTTCATTCTTAAAGTGAACAGAGTATATATTGGTGTTTTATTCCTTTTTTGTTGATATATATATATATATATATATATATTCGATGTCCAAAAAAAACGGAGTAGCGGAGAAATTATATATTTTCACTTGACCTTTTTTTTGTGTGAGAGAAACAGATTCAACTCATTTCAGTTGTAAATATTTTTATAATTGTGTGTTTTTGATAGTTTTTTTGTTTCTTGAAAAAGATCCCAGTTGGACAGCAACGTAGAAAATTGTCCTTGTTCTATGTTTTATTGTTAGCTATTTTTTTAAATTATTGATAGGTATTTTTAGCAACCTTTTTAAAATTTATTTAGCACTTCCTTCGTATATGCCGATACAATTTCAATAATTCTTAGCATGTTCGTTTCGTGGCTGAGAAACCAAGAATTAGTGTAGGATTGAAATCCCAATATATTAATATAGTGTCATTTCCAACACGATAGCATTGCTATGATTACCGACAAGAGCAATTGGTCAACAAATTACAAAAAATAAGTCATTTCCTCGCTTCTTTTTTTTTTTACAGGAAACAACAGAGATATTTTTCCAAGAAACTGAACAGCAATGTTGATGTGACACAGGTCTATGTACAGAACAGCAATGTTGATGTGACACAGGTCTATGTAATTTCATATCAAACTGCGCATACTGACACATCACAAGTTTTGTGGCTAAAATGGGTCGTTCTGAAGTCTGCACTTTCTGCCTGATTTTAATTATCTTCCTCATGAAGTTCTCTGTAGCCAATCCAATCGATGTTCAAACAACAATAGATGCACCTAATGTGAACGAGTAAGCTAAATATTCAGCATATTATATCTAGTTTATCTCACTAGTTTATCTCACTAGTTTATCTCACTAGTTTATCTCACTAGTTTATCTCACTAGTTTATCTCACTAGTTTATCTCACTAAAAAGATATGTGTCTTCTAATACTCTTATTGCGCCTGGGCCCGAAAGGGGAGAAAAGAATAGCAACACTGTTTACTTTCCACGCATGTCGTAAAAGGCGACTAAGGAGGTTATGGTATGGATTTGGCTGTCTCATCCCAGTGGGTCAGTGACCCAAATCCATGCTGAAGTCGGATGTGTCCGGCCGAAAGGCGCAGATATCCCAACAATGCTGTAAACCATGACACAACGCATTCCGTTCTCCGGACTACATCCTGCTAATCTGCAGGAGTTTGAGAACGAACACAGAAGAAGAAGAAGTAGATACTCTTATTGACACATCTAGATATTTAATTGGCTTTAGCCGTTTAACAAGTAGTAAAGGTAAAGGTACTTCCCATGGCATCTGCCGTCGGGGATGAAGATAAATCTCCTCATGTACTAAGCCGCAGCAACTATTAGGTGGGGTGGCCAGTTCCCTTCCTTGTTGTTGTTGTTGTTGTTGTTGTTTTTTTTTTTTTTTTAACCTTCCCTAACTCATGCGTCAGGTATTCATTTACAGCTGAGTCGACTGGAGGACTGGTCGTGGCAAGTGAGAAATCACAACCCGGATTTTTGTTTAAAAATGTCCGGACGTGATTTCGAGCCTTGCACGCTGTGACCAGATGATAGCAAGCAAGCTCACTATCCACCAGGCTACCGCGCTCCTCTAACAAGTGGTACTAAGTGTTTATATCTGAGTCATTATTACTGGAATATTGCCTTTCCGTCTTTCCAGGCGATGGCAGTATTGTTGTGGTATTAGAAATATAATATGCGATTCATGTCAATGATGTATGTGGCTCACATGGTCAATCGGAGTCTTCCACTGTATGTACTGTACGTTGGGAGCCGCGTTAGCGCAGTGGTTAGCGCACTGGCTTCCCATATGAGTGGTCCTGGGTTCATTCTCCAGTTGAGGCGGAAATAATTTTCAGATCACAGCGGCTCCCGGGTCGACCAAGTCTTAAATGTGTACCGGATTAATCCGGGAAGTAAAGACTGTGAGTGAGAGGTGATGGCTACCGCCCTCATTTGCAGAACCTCTGAAATGTCAGATCGCTAACATCTCACACCCCTACGGCATTAATAAATGTTATGGGTTACTTTCCTTTTTTTTTACTGTCTGTACAAGGAATCACCTACCCACTTGTACCATCGTGTGCTGTTGTTTGTCTTCGTAGGTGTGCGCAGCCCTTGAACTAACTGCTATACTTTTCTCTTTTCTCTTTATATTATTACTAATCTGTCTTCTCCATGCAACACGATCCATGGCATCCTGGTTCCTATGATTCTATATCAATGCCTGTATCATGCATATTTCGTGTACACAGAGCGGCTTTGTACTGAAGCAGGGATCAACACTGAGATATTGTCCTATACAATATTTCTATAATAGGACAATCTTATGTAAGGAAGAGCGCGGTAGCCTCGTGGATAGTGAGTTTCCTATCATCTGGTTACAGCGTGACATGTTCGAAACCACGTCCGGACATTAAAAAAAAATGACGCATGAGTTAGGGAAGGTAAAAAAACAACCCCACCTAATAGTTGTTGCAGCTTAGTACATGAAGAGCTATCCTCAACCCCGACGGCAGATGCCATGGGACCTACCTCTACCTTTATACTTTGTAAGACTATAGTAATACTATATAACAACAGTTACTTACAACAAAACATAAAATAGTTACATTTACAGAACTCAAACAGACAAAAAGGTACGGAAAAATATAGATAACAGTGTACAGGACATACTAAATCAACGTTTCAATCATAAAGTCTTTATCAAGAAAAAATACAGGACAAACGGAAAACAAACGTTGAAATTAATAGTAATTTTCGTGATATTATGTTCAATGTTAGTAAATAGCCATGATATTGTACTATTGTACCCTTTGTATAACAATATTGTACTTTGTAACTTTTATATAACAATATTGTTCCTATGTAACTTTCGTATACCAATATTGTACTTATGTAAGTTGTCTATTGTCTATTCCCAGGTGGTTTGTGATTCACTCTTGCCGTTAAGCGTGGGGTGATTGGAGCTCGAGCTTGCGTTCTAACGCCAGATGTGTGGCCTCGGCTGTGCTGTGACCGTGTCTGTACTCCTGCCCCTGACGTTTTCTATCTATCTTTTCCGTGGTCTTCCTCTGGCTTTGTACCCTGATCTCATTTGGTTATATGCTTGTACGGGCAATTTTTCGTGATGCATTCTCATAATGTGGCCAAACCACGTGATATATTCTCTCTCTATGTAATCTGTACAAGATAGTATACCTATTATTTCCCTGATATATGTAATTTGTGTATAACAATATTGTACTTATATAACTTTTGTATAACAATATTGTTTCTTTTACAGAGTCACAGATAACACTAATACGGCAGATGGTGCATTAGAAGATGCAGGTACGAATAATATCAAAGGGCATGTTACTCCACCCACGTGTCAGATATCGACTCAGGATAACTTACTGGACTATATAGAAATAGTGAGTATAAGACTTTGATCATTAAAATAAAGTAACACTGTTTATGTCCTGTCTATGTGACGTGTCCTATACTGAGCGTTGTTCTCACTGCCATACTGTAAGACTCTCGGTTCTGTGTAAGCTGTCCACCTTTTTCCAGCGTCATGTTCAGAAGTTCTTCGATATCCTGTGTCTGTTGCAGTCTTGGTCTGCGTCTTTATCTCTTTCCTAGAACCTTTCCTTTCATCATAGATCTCTTTAAACCCATATGTCTTTTTTATATGTCCGAAATAAATATGTTGGCTTGCGTTTGTTTGTTTGTTTGTTGTTGTTTTTTTTTTTTTTGGGGGGGATAGTTTTTAAGGAGCAAAGATTCTTTTATGTTCAGGTAGTTACGAACATCTGCGTTGATTCGTCTTTCTGTCCACGATATTCTCAAGACTTTCTATAACAATTCAATTCGAATGCCACTATTTTCGTTTCCAGTGTGGATGTCATTTTCCACATCTCACAACCATATTTGGCCACTAAAAAAATATAGTTTCTTAATAGTTTTAACAGTATTTTTCTGCTTGCATCTTGCCACACATTTTTTAATCTGTGATGTTTTTTGGACTCTTTCTGAACTCTGTTTATTTATTAATTGATTGTTATACAACCCTTCAAATAAAAACATGGAAGGCACTAACACTGATAAAGAGGAAAAATAAAAGAGCAGCGTTATAAAATGACAAAATATAAAATATAATATAAAATGGCAAGCTTATCAGTTACAATTAAAAGTATATTTCATGCAGTGAGCATTAAATTGTGTAACAGGACAGCACAGAAATCAATACAACCCACAATTTCAAAATGAATTAGAATAACACCAAAGGTCAGAATTGTGAGTACCTTGTGTGTCCTCTATATTCAAGGCACTCTGTCGCATGGTAATTATGATCTTGTGAATGGAATACTGGGGCGTTTCCTCCCACTGATGCTGAAGTAGCTGAAGTAGTTCATGCAGATTTGCAGGACATGGCTGATGTTGCTTAACTCGTCGTGCAGGCTTGTTCCAACAATGTTATATGGCATTCATATCAGGATTTAGTTTGTTCCTTTCGTGCCGCAAGCGACACATAGAGCAGAGGTTTTGGTTCTCCATATGATGCGGTCCGCTGCCTGCAGCTCTAGTTCCTGGATGGTCTTACAGCCTATTAATTCCCCTTCTTTAAGAATGGTATCAGGACTGTTCTCAGTCAAATCCATTTAATTGACACCCGATTGTTGCGGAACATTTCTGCACGAGTATGATGTGATCTTGCATTGTCATCCTGACGAACTACGTTGTGTATAAATAATCAATCTTTTAGAGGATATCTAATAAGGTGTAGAGCTCCGCAGTAACAAAATCAAGAAACGATAACAACAATGATAACAACTATGATAACAACTATGATAACAACTATGATATGATAACAACTATGATATTGTATAATATATTTTTTTACTGGGGACTAATAAAATTAACAAATAGTAAATGAGAAATAAAAAAAAACAACAAGGAACAAAGACGTATTCTACGTTAAGAAAAGACAACAATACAGAAATAAACACGCAATTATCAATGCAAGGAGATGGTCTCACAACTCATATCACTGCATTAGAAAAGAGAAAACGGCGCAGTCATGTTTAGTTACGTGCAACATAGGGTTTTCGCCTGAATGAATTTTATGCACTATTGATAGATGATCTCCTTATTGATTATGTCATTGCCAAATGTCTCAAATTTTGCCATTATTAAACTCTACTTGCCACGAAATTTATTTCAGCTATTTTTAGTTCTTTATCTCTTTAAAACATATCTACTTTCCCCATATTTTCATATTTAAGTTTGGCTACAAATTGTGTGGTAGGTTATTTTTGTATGAATATTAACTAATTAATAAACACTGTCTATACTAACTCAAGTATACATGAAGAATGAAGAGTGTATGTTATAAGCGTGCATTTGATATTTTTCTCAGGATGTTTAAGTGGTAGCTTTGTTACTGTAGTGAAACCTGATACTTCTTCAGCGTTCGCTCTCAAATAACCACAACGAACATTTCGTGTGATTTCCGCCGGGGAGCGTGAACTTGATACAACAAACAATAAAGGATTTTTCGTGGTAGCAAAAATAGCACTAGATAATAGTTGGAATAATAATTTCATTAAAAACTAGCTATTAGTTATTGCATACTGAAAAGTAAGATGTATTGTCTATCCTCAGGTGGAAGCTGATTGATAGCATCCACACTTGTTGTCTATCCTCAGGTGGAAGCTGATTGATAGCATCCACACTTGTCTATCCTCAGGTGGAAGCTGATTGATAGCATCCACACTTGCCGTTAAGCGTAGTGGTTGGAGTTTCTGTCCAAGGCCAGATGTGACGCCTGAGTCGTACTGAGTCCGTGCTTGTGGAGGGTGGTCGTGATGTTATCTTTCCATCTCTTTCTCGGTCTTCCTTTGGTTCTGTAT
Source organism: Meghimatium bilineatum (assembly GCA_034231615.1). Classification (NCBI taxonomy): domain Eukaryota; kingdom Metazoa; phylum Mollusca; class Gastropoda; order Stylommatophora; family Philomycidae; genus Meghimatium; species Meghimatium bilineatum. Next base: position 43,537,313 of record CM067312.1, read on the forward strand.
CCAGATGATGCTTGTTATAAGCTCTCAATAGTATTTGGCTTGGGTACATTCTCACAAGTTGACTAAACCACTTTTTCTGCTTGCGTTCTATATATTCGATACAAATCATTATTCCTACTATTTTTCTGATATCGTCATTTTTTAAATTATGTTTTGTTTCGTGACTATAGCAGCTTTCCTCAAACACTACATCTAACATGTGAGGATTTTTCTCTGCTGCGAGGTTGTTAAACACCATGTTTGACACTGGTAACAAAGTGTTGGTATGACAATTGTAGACATTATTTGTCTCTTTATGTCCATATTGATCTTTGGATGCAGGAGTAATGGTGAAAGTTGATATGTCATTGTGTTTACTTTCTGGCACCTTGATTCTATTTCTCTGTCTAGTTCCCCATTTTCATGCAAGATGTTCCAGTATGATATATAACTTAACTAGACAGAACATATAACAATAAGGATCATCATTGTTTCAATGTCTAGAAAAAATCAGAATAAACCAGATGGGATTTGAGGTAAGTCAGATCACCTGGAACCTATTCATCTCGCAATTTGAGTCAAAGTGTTTTCCAAATTCGACTACACCGCATTTATACTTTTCATTTCTCCTGTCTAGAGAAAGCTCAGACTCCCAAAATAATATTAGAAGAACTAAAATAAAAGTTATCAATAACATATATTAGTTAGTTAGTCAGTTAGTTAGTCGTCGGATCATCATCACTGCAAACTGGACACATCCATATTTGCTCCGATCTCTCCTTGAGTGTATCCGCCATCACACTTCTGCTGACAGTACCGGTCCTATGCTGGTTGACCATCATTCTTCTGCGCCCTCCAAAATGTTCACCTCTAGCAACACCGCATCTCAATCCCTGATCTTTAATCCTAGCCATTGAAAAGGAATCATCATCCACATTCGTCTCACTCTCGCGTGTTATATCTCTTAAGGAGTTCAAAACGTCAGCATATATGATAATAACATATATTGAATCAATGTATGCGATGACTGATATTGAATCAATGTATGCGAATGTTAATAATTGGAGACAGGCAATATAAGTTTATGGGAAGGTAACATTCTAGGAAACTTAGCATGTTTTTACTATTATTATAATGCACAATTTTAAAAATTAGAAATTTTTATTTTCTAAAACAACATTTTGACTATAACCCTGCTGTTGTATATGGTTCTTGCATGATGTTAAAAGCGTGATCATGTCCTCTGATTATTCTTCTGCGAACAGTTTCTTATGATCGTTCTCTCTTTATTTTGCCATTTGTTACCAATTTTAAATTTTTGTTACACAAGAATAGAATAATACACTTTGTACAAATACAATTTCTCCTTTACTCTACAGGCGGAGAAAGAAGAGAAGATAACTCTGTTTGAATTCAATATCAAGATGAAAAACTACACGTATAACCCGTTTTACAATACAACTGGTGTGTACTTTAAGGTAATCAAACTAGTGATATATCTAGGGTGTCTACAAAGTCGTTTCACACTGATGTCACACAGATTCCTACTAAATAATCACAATTTATATGACGTAATATCACTACCAAATGTAAATGTGCACACAGTGACTGTAGAAAACTATATTTAGCCATATGCACGGCCAGGTTATATGCAGATGATATTGTGTTGATAACAGAAAGCCAAAAACATCTGCAAGATCTGTTAAACAAGACGGTGATAGAAAGTGAACAAAAAGGTCTTAGTTTAAACATAAAAAAGACAGAGACAATGGTAATATCAGGAAATAGTACCCCACCAAATAGTAAAATAGTATTAAATGAGAACAATTTAAAGCAGGTGAATAGTTTCAAATATTTAAGAACATTAATGACTTCAGACGGTAAATGCAAGACAGAAATTATAAGCAGAATAGGACGAGAAAAAGCAGCATTTCATCAAATGAAAAATATCTTATACAAGTCCATATTGATGGATACTATAAAACATGTCCTCAAATGCTACATTGAACGAATGCTACTCTATTAAAGTAAAGCATGGACAATAAATAAGGCATGTACATGGAGAAATATGATCGTCAACGCCATTCGGCACGGCACTTGATTGTCATGACCTCCAGTTATAAATCTTGAGTACATTCAAGTAAGAAGCATGAGAATAAATGAAAATAATTCTTACAGCTGACGGGAATTGAACCAGGTCCGTTCTATCGGCACCAAATTGCCGTGCAACCCAAGTAAACAAGATCCAGTTTTTCCTATTTGTGTGTACTTTGCCCATTAATAAGAGGCACTGATCAAACATAGGTCAGCCATCTGTTATGATCGGTTGTAAAGTCTCAATAATCTGAACAAACATGTCGTACCGTTGTCTTATAAACATATTCGTGCCCTCCTAGATAGGATTGACACACCTGTGTTAAATACACATGTGTAATTCCTAAAACTTGTTCTCATTTTTTCAGCCATGGCTATGGCATACTACAAGAAGTCGACACGGTCGGACATTGTTGCTGCTGTCCTTTCATTACGATGTCTTGTCCATGAACATCTTAACTATTGGTGTCAAGGTTCTAGACGTGGAACTCGTTGACACCCCTCAAGGTTGTTTCGGTAAGGATGAATGTCAGTGGATGTTAGAATATGACAAATGGCGGCCACATACATTATTTATGAATCAGTAGGAAAGTTACTCTATTTGTGCGGTGAATTATAATTTTCTCTGAATTATAGAAAATCAATTAGTCTCTAATATGTGGCTGTCCATAAATTATATCCTCTAATAAGAGGTAGATCTTATTCAAAGGTAGATCTTATTGTTCATGTATGTATCTTCACGACCACAGGTATATCTCATTGTTCATGTATGTATCTTCACGACCACAGGTAGATCTTATTGTTCATGTATGTATCTTCACGACCACAGGTATATCTCATTGTTCATGTATGTATCTTCACGACCACAGGTATATCTCATTGTTCATGTATGTATCTTCACGACCACAGGTATATCTCATTGTTCATGTATGTATCTTCACGACCACAGGTATATCTCATTGTTCATGTATGTATCTTCACGACCACAGGTATATCTCATTGTTCATGTATGTATCTTCACTAACAGGTATATCTCATTGTTCATGTATGTATCTTCACTAACAGGTATATCTCATTGTTCATGTATGTATCTTCACTAACAGGTATATCTCATTGTTCATGTTTGTATCTTCACGACCACAGGTATATCTCATTGTTCATGTTTGTATCTTCACTAACAGGTAGATCACATTGTTCATGTTTGTATCTTCACAACCACAGGTATATCTCATTGTTCATGTTTGTATCTTCACTAACAGGTATATCTCATTGTTCATGTTTGTATCTTCACTAACAGGTAGATCTTATTGTTCATGTATGTATCTTCACGACCACAGGTAGATCAACAACTGAGCAGCAGGTGAAATATATTCGCTTATTACTTTTGAGCAGAAATGATGTTGGTCAGAGTACTGCGTTTGGAAAATCATCCAGGTAAGAGTTTGTTCACCTGCGTACTCTTTACTGACTGACGTGTACGATTATGTGACTTGCCAAGTACCGGTCCCTAATAATATCTTACACGTGTGAGTAGTTTCGTCATTTCATTTTAATTTTCTCCTCGTTATGTCTCTCTCTCTCTTTCCCCACTTCGCTAGCTCTTTTATCCTCATTCTGTGTCCATATCCCTCCTTGTCTCCTCTATCTCTCCCTCTCTACTTTATATCTACTGCTCGTCAGTAAGCCCTGTTGACAGTTGTGAAACTGCAAAATATGCTAGGACTTGTACCTGTAACGAGACACATATTTGGGGTTTGTACATGTAATAAGACAATTCTGGGGTTTGAACCTGCAGCGAGACACAATTCTGGGGTTTGAACCTGCAGCGAGATACAATTCTGGGGTTTTCACAAAAAACGAGACACAATTCTGGGGTTTGCACATGTAACGAGACAATTATGGGGTTTGCACATGTAACGAGACACAATTCTGGGGTTTGCACATGTAACGAGACAATTATGGGGTTTGCACATGTAACGAGACACAATTCTGGGGTTTGCACATGTAACGAGCCAATTCTGGGGTTTGCACATGTAATGAGACACAATTCTGGGCTTTGTACATGTAACGAGACACAATTATTGGATTTGTACATGTAACGAGACACAGTTCTGAGATTTGTACATGTAACGAGACACAATTCTGGAATTTGTACATGTAACGAGACACAATTCTGGGATTTGTACATGTAACGAGACACAATTATTGGATTTGTACATGCGTCGAGACACAATTCTGGTATTTGAACCTGTTACAAGACACAATTCCATTTAAAATATTATCCTACGGGGAACACTTAAGAGTGGAAGAAAGGAGGTGGTGTCTTTTGGCTTAATAACATCAGAAATGTTCAATGAGCCAATATTCCCAACCAGGACCGGATTTACGTTTAAGCTAAACAAGTTATAGCTTAGGTTTAAACAAAAACATTATATTTGGCACTGACATATAATATCTGGAATTATAACGGGCCCCATATCTCAAATAGCTTAGGGCCCTATCAAGTCTAAATACGGCACTGTTACCAACCCTTTCTCTGTTGCCTCTTCTAGGGATATTTGGAGATCTTTCTGTGCTTACACTCCCAGTGTGACACCTCTACGACCATAAAGGGTTAAATAGTTGTATTATTATTACTGTTACTGTTATTATTGTTATTTATTTATTTATTTATTATAGTAATATTAACACTTTTAAAACAAAAAGATAATCCACAATTTCAGGGAGAAATTGACATAAAATGTAAATATTTTCGATTTTTATTTCTAGTGTATTATTTCCAAGTCGACATGAAAGACAATTGAAATATTAACAAAATAATTTTTACATGTTTTTTTAATTAAAAAAACAGAGAAGAATTCGTCTGCAACAATGAAATCAGAAGTCAACAAGGAGACGCAGAATTTGTATATAATTGTTGTTTTAAAGACATGTCTGGGGAACTCAGGTGTTCCACAGAGGGAGAAGATTTTTGGATCAATATCCTGTACCTGGCAATCACTTCCGTCAAGGTGAGATATATTAAAGTGATTTATATTATTCTACGCTGTTGAACCGCTGTTGAACCGCTGTTGAACCGCTGTTGAACCGCTGTTGAACCGCTGAAAAGCTGTTCCGACTTTTTACTGTAGAGCGCAGTGTAGCTCAATTTTGTGAAAGTTTTTCCCATTTATCTCTGTCTATTTCAAAGGCTTTCAGTGAGGTCTTCAACAAATCCTTGTGGCGCTACTTTTTGCCACTTTGAGATCGTGTGACCTTCTGCAACTCACCATAGAGACGTATTTTTGGCAGGAGATGATCATGCTAAAGGTACCAGATAACCGGACCAACGAGTCTGTGTCTGCATCAGAATAGTGTCAATGCTAGGGATACCCGATCTGTCAAGGACGGTTGTATCTGGAATCTTGTTGTCTCATCTGATGTTCATAACATTACTGAGACAAGTTGCGTGAAGGTCAGTGAGTTTCCTCACATGTCTTCTATACACAGTCCATGTTTCGCCAGCGTATAAAAGCATTGGATGTATCACTACTCTGTAAACTTTCAGCTTAGTCTTAGGTTGATGCCATTTCTATGCTACATATTTGCGTACAATCTGCCGGAAGTGATGCTTGCTTTTGAGATCCTTGTATACACTTCATCATCAACGTTGGCATTTTGCGATAGTGTACTGTTTAAGTATGTTAATTTATTAAGAACTTTCAGTGCTACACCATTTACCTTTATGCGGGGCTAGTGATAGATATTGCTCGGTGCTAATTGTAACATGACTTCTGCTCTCAACGTATTAATAGCAAGCCAAATATTGGTACAGACTTTGCAGAATCTCTCCATAATAATTTGTAGATCAGCCTCAGAGTTGGAATTTAGGGTACAGCCATCAGCAAATAGGAGATCCCTGATGTGTGCGATTTTAGGGTACAGTCATCAGCAAATAGGAGATCCCTGATGTGTGCGATTTTAGGGTACAGTCATCAGCAAATAAGAGATCCCTGCTGTGTGCGATTTTACTTGCTTGGACTCGAAGGTTGAACCGTTTTCCATCAATACGATTATGAGGTCTACTCCAGTCCAGATCTCTGAAAGCATCATCCAACCTAGCAGAGAACATGATGCTAAACAGGGTAGGTGCTAATGAACATCCTTGTTTAATTCCATGTGAGATAGGAAAAGTTTCAGACAACTCTCCATCATCCTGAGCTCTAGCTTGCATTCCATCATGCAATTTCTGCATCATTATGATAAATTTCTGTGGGCAGTCATATTTTGCCATAATCTACCACACAGCATCTCTGCTTACTTTGTCAAATGCTTTTGTTAAGTCTACGAATGCTGTTTACATATCATAGTGTTGTTCTTCACATTTTTTCTTTAAGGTGCAAATATCGCAGATAAGCTATAAACCATGACACAACGCATTCCGTTCTCTGGACTATATTCTGGTAATCTTCAGACCATCAAAACAAACACAGAAAAAGAACTACTCGAGCGAAACAAAAGTATTTACTCTACATTTGAGATGGCAACGTTTTTTAAGTCAATGGGTAGGATATAATTATTCTCGTGTAATATGAGACGGCAAAAAAACTTTTTAGTATCATCGAGCTTCAGGTAGCGTTTTCTGAACCCGGGATACAGCGTGTATAGCACTATTAAGACAGTCTTGTTACGACTAAATGTTTTTGGCAAAACAGATTTAAACCCTCGAGCTGTATGCTGTCCACCTCTAATCTATACACTTATGATGAAATTCATTCAATGGTATATCTGTCTTGGTAAATTGTATTTAATGACACTTTGCCTTGACAAATTGTATTTAAGGACACTTTACCTTGACAAATTGTATTTAATGACACATTGCCTTGACAAATTGTATTTAATGACACATTGCTTTGACATAATTGTATTCAAAGACATACATTACCTTGACAAATTGTATTCAGTAATACATTGCTTGACAAATACATTCCAGATTTTAATGTTCTTATTCTGTCCGAACTTTGTGCCGGCCAGTACCTACAGCGCCGCTTACAAAGCAGCAGAGTACGTAGTCACACTGAAGAAGAAGCACAGAATGAAAATATTTATCTCAGAGAAGGTAAGATGTGCAATTGTTATTGACAGACTTGATAAATTGTTATTGACAGACTAGATAAATTGGTATTGTTAGACTAGATAAATAGTTATTGACAGACTACATAAATTCAATTGTATTTTTAAATTACAAGCTAGCACATCAGATGGCCGCGATATCAGGGCCTATATAGTTTGACACATCCATTGTCAGCATGTATGTATATTTTGTGCAATCGGGCTTAAGCACTGTCTAGAGACATCAATAGTGTTAAACAATATGGGTGTCTCTTTTGATTATTTTCCATTATGTTAGCTATAGAACTGGTTATATCTTCTTGTTCTTCAGCGTTCATTCTCAAACTCCCGTTGGATCTCCTTTGTAACAGGACCATGATCCATTCTAGATTTCCTGCAGGATGTAGTCCAGAGAATGGATGCGTTGTGTCGCCGTTTTATTTGCGCCAATGTCCCGACACATCCGTCTTCGGCGGGAACTGGTTATATAAAATCAATAATAGTAGACGACAGATTTGGAATCCCTTAGATAAAGTCCCTGGAGTAATACCACTTCAGCAGTATTCCAGAGGCATTACTTCCTGCCGTGAGCATACATGTCTGGGATAACTGCTTCTTCATTCTTCTTTCAGATCTATTCAGCCATCTGCAGTGATAATACACTTAGCATTGTTCATCACACGGGAGCTTGTCACACAAAAATCAACACAGGTGCAATATTCGCTGGCCTGCTTCTCTTTCTTATACTTGGGGACTATGTGATACAAGACTTCTTGATTCCTGATTAAAAAAACTGGCCTCACAGCACGTGGGGCATTCCCATAAGTGCTCCGCCATCTGTTCCAGCAGCCATTCGACTCAGTGGTGTTTCGAGTCCAATGTCGCCAAAACAGACGTCGACATCAGGGCACAACTATGGCCCTTGCGATAGGTTTCTTTGTTGTTCCGCCCACCCACGCCGTGCCTGTAACTAGTTCAAGCACAACGTCGGCCTGTCGGAACAACATGGTAACTGTTATGGAAGGTTACGACTACGGGATTGTATAGATGACGTGCCATGAAGCTTCTATAAGAAAATAACCTCAATATAAAAATATGTCATCTACTAAGGTTTTCTGTTACATGGTTGGTTTGTCTAGTGAGCCATTGGTGAGACCCACAGACGCAACCGCATGCGCAAAAGACGTAAATAAGAAATCGAGACAAGAAATGCAGTGACAATGGTGATTTTTTATTTCACAGATCACGGGTTGTGAATCTATCCCCAAAGTCTAGTACCGTATTAATATGTTAGAATAATGTAGAAATGTTGTCGCGCGAAATCTAGCTTCTTACTTATTCGATAGAACAAATCCAGATTATCATTACGAGTCAATGGTGGAGGAAATTTATAAAACATTGGAATTGATTTTATCAAAATAGACAGCTGATCCTACTATTTCACTTTGCATTACAATATTCTTAGTAATGTGTCTAAATAGCGTGAACAATTACATATGTTTCGTATATTATTGCCATCAATAGGTAAACTCAGATCTGCATAAGCATCACATATTAACTATTTTCTAGGTTGAAGCCTGTGTTAAATTTAAGCATCGGTTGACTAAAAGCGATATCAGAGAGTGGGGGAGATTCCAAAAAATCCTGAATACTCTGCCTTATGATGAAGTGATTCCTGTTCAAATGACAGAAATGAGGATTAAGGTAATGATTAAATTAATATTTAATGTGAGAGTACAAGCAATATTTATTGTGAAATTACAAGCAATATTTATTGTGAAATAATAAGCAATATTTATTGTGAAAATACAGGTAACATTTATTGTGAAAGTACAGGTAATATTTATTGCGACAGTTAGTATTTATTGGGAAAGTACAGGTAATATTTATTTTGACAAGTTATATTTATTGTGAAAGTACAGGTAATATATATTGTGAAAGTACAGGTAATATTTATTGTGAAAGTACAGGTAATATTTATTGTGAAAGTACAGGTAATATTTAATGCGACAAGTAATATTTATTGTGAAAGTACAGGTAATATTTATTGTGAAAGTACAGGTAATATTTATTGTGAAAGTACAGGTAATATTTATTGTGACAGTACAGGTAATATTTACTGTGACAGTACAGGTAATATTTACTGTGAAAGTACAGATAATATTTACTGTGAAAGTAGATGAAGGTGGAGTAGTTATTTGTAATCTGTGAAAATATACACATGCGTATATGTGAATCGATGAATAAGCTGAGAAATCAATGATAAAATGAATGAAGGATATGTGTCTAAATTGATTACTACTTCTGCCTTCTATAACTACCGCAATGTGTTGGTATGTAGTACAGAAAAAGGTATGCGTTCTCTAATGGTGCATAGCTTATATGCGATATCTGCAACTATCGGTACATTTTCTACACATCAGTGTGGCACCTTCGTCACTCTGGTTCTCTATATCTGCAACTATCGGTACATTTTCTACACATCAGTGTGGCACCTTCGTCACTCTGGTTCTCTATATCTGCAACTATCGGTACATTTTCTACACATCAGTGTGGCACCTTCGTCACTCTGGTTCTCTATATCTGCAACTATCGGTACATTTTCTACACATCAGTGTGGCACCTTCGTCACTCTGGTTCTCTATATCTGCAACTATCGGTACATTTTCTACTCATCAGTGTGGCACCTTCGTCACTCTGGTTCCCTATAGGATGAGATACCCAGCCCCATTTCTGAAATATTCGTAATCGACTCTTACGACGTCTGCGATAGATTACTCGGTAATCTTTGCATCCATTTCGGGATAAAGCAAAACTTCCATGAAATCGAATATTAAATTAGTATGGATGCATTAATATACTCATACATTGATGATTGAATGAGTGTTGAGTGTGTGAATATGGATGCAAATTGATGATTGGATGAGTATTGAGTGTGTGAATATGGATGCAAATTGATGATTGGATGAGTGTTGAGTGTGTGAATATGGATGCAATTTGATGATTGGATGAGTGTTGAGTGTGTGAATATGGATGCAAATTGATGATTGGATGAGTGTTGAGTGTGTGAATATGGATGCAAATTGATGATTGGATGAGTCTTGAGTGTGTGAATATGGACGTAAATTGATGATTGGATGAGTCTTGAGAGTGTGAATATGGACGTAAATTGATGATTGGATGAGTCTTGAGTGTGTGAATATGGATGTAAATTGGTGATGTCAGTAATCTTAATAACTCTCTATTTCCAGTATCTCTTATCAAGATCGTTGTTGACTTTTTTCCATGTCATGATATCAGACTATCTAACATTTTCTATGGCAATATATTTTCTCGAAACAAATAGGCACATTTTTCACCTATAACAATTATATCAACAGGTGAAAGGTAAGAGGATTATACCTGAGAATGATCCACCTACTGGCTTGATCAGAACAATATATGACAATCTTGTCAGGTGTAAAGTAAAAAACATTGAAGCTTTCACGGACTGTTGTGAGAGCAACATCTACGCTAGTATGGACTCAAAATTCAGGAACAAAGTCACTTGGCACAGGTTTGTACAGGTAAGAAAATTTCAACTCACCTGTTTCTTGGTATTGTACGGGTAAGAACATTTCAACATTAACCTGTTTCTTGGTATTTCACAGGTAAAAACATTACAACATTAACCTGTTTCTTGGTATTGTACAGGTAAGAACATTACAACATTAACCTGTTTCTTGGTATTGTACAGGTAAGAACATTACAACATTAACCTGTTCCTTGTTATTGTACAGGTAAGAACATTACAACATTAACCTGTTTCTTGGTATTGTACAGGTAAGAACATTACAACATTAACCTGTTTCTTGGTATTGTACAGGTAAGAACATTACAACATTAACCTGTTTCTTGGTATTGTACAGGTAAGAACATTACAGCATTAACCTGTTTCTTGGTATTGTACAGGTAATAACATTACAACATTAACCTGTTTCTTGGTATTGTACAGGTAAAAACATTACAACATTAACCTGTTTCTTGGTATTGCATACCGCGAATTTCATTGCTTTGCTATTTATTTTGTATTACATTTGTGTTCATTTTTGTATTACAATTTACGAAAAGGCTGCAATGTCTGCGCCTTTCACCTGTAAACGTGAACTAAAGTATACAGATAGCTCAGATAATAAACTATCAGCTTATTGTTATTTTTAAAATCTGATAAGCTTCCTCTATTAATCACCATTTGCTGTGCCAGATTACAATTAACTCCTATTTCTGAACGGAAACAAAACCAAGATTATGACAAGCGACGAAACCACTAGCAATTTCTCAATCAGTATCAACAATAGCGAGTTAGAAAGAGTAAAACAGTTTTTAACTACCTTGGTTCTCCCATCAACATTAACGGTGATTGCTATGAAAAAGTTAGAAGGGTTCTCGATATCGTATCAATGAAGCTGATACAACTGGGAACAACATACGGCTGAGCTGCTGCAAAACAACCACACTAACATTCCTAAGAGCTTGTATGTTCCCAGTGGATATATATATATATATATATATATATATATATATATATATATATATATATATATATATATATATATATATATATATATATATATATATATATGAGTGTGAATCCTGGACAATCACCAACAATGTGAAAAATAAAATATTAGCATTTGTACCTAAATGCTGCAGAAAAATCCTCAGAATACCGTGGACTAAAAAGATATAGCCATCCTGACAGAAATGAATGTAAAATAAAACTGGCTAAACAGCATGGATCTTTTGAGAAAACTATACTATTTTGGCCATATCAAACAAAAGGAAAGCCTAGAGAAGTCCGTAATGGAGGGGATAATGTCAGGGAGACGAACAAGATCAAACCAAGAAGAAGATGGACGCAAAACATCAAAGACCACCTGAACATGACAGTAACAGAAGCAGGAAGACTGGCTCAAGATAGACAGAAGTTTCGAAAGTCTGTGATGACTGCTACATCCTATTCAGGATATGCTACCTGATTATCATGATTGTATTTATGATTTTGTTAGTTCCACTTGGGTGAATCTTGGTCATCTTCTTCTAATATCGTTCTCAGACTCCTGCAGACTAATAGGATGTAGTCCAGAGGACGAAATGCGATGTCATGGTTTACAGATTGGCTGCAATATCTGATCCTTTCGGCTTGACAATTTAGACTTAATCATGGCTTCTGAGTCACTTTGACTCTCTATAGGATGGGACGGTCAACTCCACCCCCCCCCCCTCCGAAACCTCCAGTGGCCTCTTACAATATGCATAGCATTTAACAGTGTTACTATTCTTTGCTCCCTGTTTGGGCCTGGCAACACAAAAGTGACATCATTTGTAATTGTTATCTACATCCTGTTACATTTCTAATTGCTATCTACATTCTGTAGTACCGAACTTCTAACTGCTATCTACATTTTGTGTGACATCACTTCTAATTTCTATCTACATTATGTGTGACATAATTTCTAATTGCTATCTACATTATGTGTGACATCACTTCTATTTGGTATCTACATTTTGTGTTATATCACATTTAAGTGGTACCTTCATCATATGTTCTTCGTCTTCTTCTGTGTTCGCTCTACGATAACCAACAAGAAAGTTCGTGTAGTTTCCACAGGGAAGCCAGAAGTAGATTTTGCTGCTAGTTTCACGGAGTATCTGTGCTATTTTGCACCTTCCGGATCACATCGCTTCTAGTTATCCACATTCCATGTTTGTCCATTCAAGGTTCCATCTACATCACCTGTTACATCACTTCTAATAACTATTTACAGTCCATGTTATATTACTTTTAATTTATATTTACAACCACTTTTACATTGCTGGTTGGTTGGTTGGTTGGGTGGGTGGGTGGTTGGTTTATTGGTTTGCTGGTTGATTGGTTAGCTGGTTGCTGATTTAGTGGTCCATGGGTAGTGCCCTTTAACCCAATCTTACAATTTCTGTTATAGATATTTACATCTACTTACATATCTTCCGTACTAAGATAGTAAGATTGCAAGCTTGTTTACTATCACCAGGTTATAGCGTGTCAGGTTCAAAAGCCACAGTCGGAGAAAAGAAATTGACTGGGTCGTGACTTCTCATGTCTACCCAGCTGAAAATGGGTACCTGACGCATGAGTTATGGGAGCTAAAGATAGCAAGGAATGCAAATAGCCATCTCACTTAATAGTTGCTTCGGCTTAGTACATGATAGATTTATGTCAGTACTTCATCCCCGACGGCAGGCTGCTGCCATGGTACCTACCTTTTAAATTACTTCTAATTAATATTTCGAGTCACTGGTACATCTCATCCAAGTTATATATACACTCATGTTATGTTTCTTTTGTTATAATGAATATCAAATTAATTATTATTATTTTTCTCATCTTTCATCAGATATTCATGCAATGCCTCATGGTAGTTATGCTCCCAATTCCCTACTACATCCGACTCTTCATCTACTTCAAGTTCGAAGCAGAGGAGATTCACCTGCGTCGTATAGCCATACAGAAAAACGGACTTGGAGAATCTTTTAACTTCTTAAAAGCAAACGTTATCCAGTTCTTCACGCCAACCCACGGATTATTCATTGCTTCCTACATCCTCTATATCGTATGTGGTGTGGTTTTTCTCTTAACGGAGAAATCATTTAAGGAAAAACTAGCAGATGTGGCGAAATCTGCCTTAAGCGATATGAACTCTGTGTCCCAGACTGGAGTTCTCGGCATCATCGTCAGATTCATTCTGTTTCCATTTAAACGATGTGGTCTTTTGGGATTCCTAATTGTTCCACTGTACTTCGTGCTAGCTCTACCAGTATGTACATTTGTATTTGCTCTTTACTGCATCCCAACAATTTATCTAACCTTCAGAATACCATACTACGCCAGAAAAATGTTGGGAACATCTGCGACAATGGCTGCGATTGAGAAAAAAGAGAAATTACTGAAAATGAAACAGCTAGGAAAGAAAATATCAAAAATTGATCTACTTGCTCACAGCGGGGACCATAAGCGTAAAGGTGACAAGTTCATCCCAGATGACACATCCTTTCATGGATGTGAAACTGTGAAAAACATCACGATACAATTCGTGTGTTCTGTCTTTTGTCTATGTATCCTTTACTCCATTGCGTTGATATTCGCTGAATCAATTGGACTCTTCGTGGAAGTAAGTTAAGTAGTTATTGAATAAATTCTTGTTTTATTGTTTTGGGCAAGGTAGAAAACATATTTTCATCTATCTATTTGGACAAGGAAGAAAACATATTTTCATCTATCTATATATTCATTATTATATTTACGAAGTTGTGTACTAGGATTGATACTCTCAGCAGGTGGTGTGATGTTTGGTTAAGAGGGAGAGTACACCCAAGTACAATGAACTCACTCCTCTACACCTTTTCAGTCTTTCAATATTCATTATTTCACGCAGTCATTATCAATATTGTTCCATGTCTTGGGACAGGTTTGTTTGGACCATTTCGTGGATGCTATGGAAATTAATTTGAGAAGGGGGGATTGGGGGGGGGGGGTTGGGGGAGTGAGAGACAGAGAACGGAGAATGACAGAGCGAGAGATAGAGATTAGAAACTTTGGACTGTCTAATTTTCTGACATGGAGAAAAGTCAACACATGCATTTATAACCGCGATGTACAGTAGCGATGTATGTACACAGATCAGAAAAACGACAACAATAATAACAATGACAAGACTAACAACTGTCAGTGCTACACCATTTACCTTCATGCAGGGCTCGTGATAGATTTCTGTCAGGTACTAGTTGTAACATGAATTCTGCTTTCTCCGTGTTAATAGTAAGCCAAATTTGGTAGATAATTTGGAGAATCTGTCTATACTGATTTGTAAATCAGCGTCAGAGTTCGCATTTAGTGTATGATCTTCAGCAAATAGGAGATTCCTGATGATGTGTGATTTGACTTTGATTTTTGATCAAAGTCGGCAAAAGTTACTTTTTCTTCAATTCGATATCTGATGTCTACTCCCACGTCCGGATCTGTGAAAACATCATCCAACATATCAGAGAATATGATTCTAATCATGGAGGTGCTAATACACATTCCAGTTTAACTCTATTTGAGACAGGAGAAATTGCAGATAACTCTCCATCATCCAGAACTGTAGCTTGTATATTCCATCATACATTTACTGCACCATTGTGATAAATTTCTGTGATCAACCATATTTTTCCATAATCTTCCACAAACTCTCTACTTACTGTGTCAAATGCTTTTGTTAAGTCTATGAATGCCATATACAGGTCAGTGTTCTTTTTGACATTTTTCTTGAAGTTGTCTTTCAACAGAGACCATATCAGATATTCCATGCTCTTTTCTGAAACCACATTGGCTTTCGGGTAATAATCCTTCATTAATATGAGATGTAGAAAGGTTCAACAGAGATATCAGGAATATCTTCCCTGCTATGGACAGTATAGAAATGCATCGATTAATATTGCAGCATTTTCTGTTATTGCAGGATTGACGGTGTTGTCCGCTGACATTTTTTGAAACAGTTTCATTTATCCATGACAGTTGACAAATCAGATGACGTTTCTCAGTTATCTTTGTACCACTTATATCTTTCATTTCGGTTGGTATTGAGTCGGAACCAGGTGAATTGCTTTTTAAGTTTCCTTCAAGGTATGGATGTCACCTAGCACATCATTTATAGAAACCTGTGTAAAATACCAATATAGTACAACAGAAGCAACACATCTGACCTTGGAACGAAACTTAATGGTTCCACTCCTACGCTTAGCGTCAAGTAGGAACCATTGACCTGCGGCAAAACAATAGAAAATAGTAAGGACAACGGATAATAAACGGACAACAGTTAAGGGCCTTCAATAAATTATATTTACTATTTTTTGGCCAAATTTGACCATGACCTCCATCCCTCTTTCAACAAATGTCAAAAAATCTTGACCCTGACTGCCATTCCTTTTTCAACAACTGTTTATAAATCTTGACACAGATTGCCATCCCATTTTCAACAACTGTTTATAATCTTGACCTGACCGTCATCCCTCCTTCGATACCTCTCAAGAAATCTTGACCATGACTGATATCCCTCTTTCAACAACTGTCAAGAAATCTGGAAAGCTCCTGCTTTATATGTCAAGAACAAAGATCACCCCCTTCCCCTATAAAAGTTTATCAGAAAAGTACCCAAACAAAACTATGTGGTTTTTGTTCAGACTTTTAGAAAACAGAATGAAATTCTAACAATTTAATTAATGTATAAAAACAGTATTGTGAAAATCAACTTCTGTCAATCCCCCACCCCATTCTCTTTTTCAACAACCATCAAATTTTATCAGACCATTATTTCCCCCTTCTACCCCCACCCCAAAAAAATTATTAACGAATTTATGAAAGCCCACCAGACTCATTTTCTGAATAATTTATTTAAACCATTTAATTTTGATCTTGATTTTTAAACAAAAATTGCTACAATATGTTTCAAAACAGCAACTGCTACAATATGTTTCAAAACAGCAACTGCTACAATATGTTTCAATTATCTTTCACCCACAGTTCATCTCTTTTACCATGATGGGTATAATTGTCAACGCTGGGTCTGTTCTAAAATACGTGTCAATGGTGTTGTTGGTCTTTGTTTACATGAATGACTGCTACAGCAACGTCTATGAGAACTACCTCACATTTAACAAGACCATAATTGACGACATTATCGAGAGGACCACAGCGGAACTGAGAAAAATCGCTAGCATGCCGTCAGATCAGCAGGAAAACACTGCTTTTCAAGTAAGTTTATTATATGATGCTAATCAGGGAGGTGCTAATACACATCCCTGTTTAACTCCATTTGAGACAGGAGAAATTGCAGATAACTCTCCATCATCCTGAACTGTAGCTTGTATTCCATCATACATTTACTGCACCATTGTGATAAATTGATGTGATCAACCATATTTCTACCATATAGTTATCTGTGAATAATGGTTCGTTGAGACAGGCAGTGGACATTTCTCTAAGGGTTGCAAAAAAATGATTCAATGAAATCTGCAGTTTACTCCTAGTAAAGGTGAAAATCGCATGTGTGTTGCCTGGGCCCGAAAGGGGAGCTTAGAATAGCAACACTGTTTACCTTCCACGCATGTCGTAAGAGGCGACTAAGGAGGTTATGGGATGGAGTTGGCTGTCCCGCCCCATATAGGGTCAGTGACCCAAAGCCATGCTGAAGTCGTATGTGTCAGGCCGAAAGGCGCAGATATCGCAGCAATGCTGTAAACCATGACACAACGCATTCCGTTCTCCGGACTACATCCTGCTAATTTGCAGGAGTTTGACAACGAACGCAGAAGAAGAAGAAGAAGAAGGTGAAAATAATTTATTGATGCTTTAACCTATGTAGCGTGGTTGACACTTTTCCTTGTAATTTTAATTTTATCTGGGGTTTTTTGGTCCTGTTATTTTATTTTTTAATAAATTTATTGAATAAGGTTACTAGACAGAAACGTGCGATCGTCACTGCCTATTATATTAGATGTTATTTTGATTATTATAAGTAACAATCTACCATTACCTATATCTATTATATTAACTATTACAAGTGATTATGACTTTCACTATCCTTAAATCGTGATCATTGTTCATACATTGATTAGTTGATAGTACCCTGAGAGAGGGGTGTCAAACTTGTTACTTATTCTGTGAATTTCAATTTAACTTCCACCTCTAGTTTGAAGTATCTACTGGCAAAATTTCTCTTTGGGTAGGTTTCCAGATCTTCTTATTCGTGTGTGATCTATTTATCTGTCTGTCTGTCTGTCTGTCTGTCTGTCTGTCTGTCTGCCTGCCTGCCTGCCTGCCTGCCTGTCTGTCTGTCTGTCTGTCTGTCTATCTATCTATTAGTTTTCCTCTTTTCCTTTTGCCATCTGGTACCTATTTCAGCATGTTAGCAGCTACAAAAACGGTGTGTACAGGTCACCCTTTTCTGATAATGTAAAAGCTTCACATTGCCGTAATCTTAAATTGTGTAAGCGGTGTCGCAAAGACGGAACTTTTTGATGATGTGAACAGTTTAGATAAATCGTTGCTGACCCATCCCTCCGAACGTCCTATATCAAACCCATAGATATGGAGGGGTGTGAACACTCTTAGTAGATGGTTGGTTGGGTTGTTTGGTTGGTTGCTGATCAAGCTGTCCATGCCCTTTGACCCAATTCCATTGTGTTAAATATGCATGTGTTTGTGAGTTGTTGTTTTTTTGTTCCATATAATGTGTTCCATTTATCTGGTCCTGGAGGGAGAAACATTTTCCTGACATAATCCCTTAGTAGATCAAGCTATGACATTTGGCATTAAAAAAAGGTGGGCCAAAAGCTAACTAGCAACCCACTCACTTTTCGTGATTTCTCATTAAAAAGTCACCAAATTTTTCATCACAATGTTTAATTAAATTATGAGAACACACGAATGAACCTATTTTTTTGCAAATCTCACACCATGTAAATATTGTTAAAACAAATCTACGGTCCTGTAGTAGGTCGAGTCATAAATGAGATTATTTCAATGACCACTGAGACCTAAATGAAATCAGGTGAGTAGTTCCATCGAAAACTAAAGACAAACTAGTAAATCAGGTGTATAGTTCTATATAAAACTAAAGACGAACTAGTAAATCATGTGTATAGTTCCATCGAAAACTAAAGACGAACTAGTAAATCATGTGTGCACGTTGCTAAACATGTGCGACATTCGGATTTACTAATAGTAGTTTCTATATCTTCTAGTCGAGAAATAAAACTAATTAAGTCATAGGAATTCGGATTTACTAATAGTAGTTTCTATATCTACTAGCCGAGAAAAACACTAATTAAGTCATAGGAATTTAAATACCTGTTTTAATAATAGGCAATCGGAATTGGGGGTGGGGAGGAGATTTAGCGATATATCGGAAACCTTTATGGGTGCTACGTTGTTTGTACACTTTATGAGTGCTACGTTGTTTGTACACTTTATGGGTGCTATGTTGTTTGTACACTTTATGGGTGCTATGTTGTTTGTACGTTTATGGGTGCTATGTTGTTTGTACACTTTACGGGTGCTATGTTGTTTGTACACTTTATGGGTGCTATGTTGTTTGTACACTTTATGGGTGCTATGTTGTTTGTACACTTTATGGGTGCTATGTTGTTTTTACACTCTGCTGCTGAGCTTGTTGGCCAAAGTGCAATTAAAATGCTCTTAATATACTAAGAAAAAAGGAATTGCTATAGAAAGTAAAAGTAAATATTCCTTTTTCATACCATTTAGATATATTGATAAATACTGTTTTGGGCCCGTATTTTTCATTGACCAACAGTATAACTATGGACGATGTGATAAACGAAACTCCCACCACATTTACTTTCCCAGAATATCTGGTACCCATTTCGTTAGACATTATTGAAAAATAGACCATTGGTGATTTAAAAACTATGCCCATTTGAACTGGAAATATAGCCTTGAAAGGAACAATTATTCAACATAATGTTTATTTATAGATGTCTACAATCGGAGAATAATTCTCTTTTATTACAATTTGTCTATAATTATGATTACTATCTCGTCTACAAGGTGAAATGCGTGGATGAGAGCATGGAACTTCCCCCAGCCTTGAACTTCCAAAAGAAAGAAATCCGATGGAAGTTGGGACAACTGCTTTTATTTCTAGACTGTTTTGACACACCAAGAGTACCATTACGCCTTTTCCAACAGCTATGCCAGGTACATTGTTGTTCAATACAGTTACACTAAGCTGTGCTAGGTACATTGTTGTTCAATTGTGTCATAGTAGCACGCAGCTGTGCCAGGTACATTGTTGTTCAATTGTGTCATAGTAGCACGCAGCTGTGCCAGGTACATTGTTGTTCAATAAAGTTACACTAAGCTGTGCCAGGTACATTGTTGTTCAATAAAGTTACACTTAGCTGTGCCAGGTACATTGTTGTTCAATAAAGTTAACACTAGTCAATTGTGTTATAGTAGCACTAAATGTAATGATGACATATTAACACTAAAATTATTGGTCACATATTAACACTAAAATTATTGGTGACATATTAACGTCACTAAAGTATTGGTGACATATTAAACAGTATAGTATTGGTGACATATTAGCACTGACGTATTGGTGACATATTAGCACTGACGTATTGGTGACATATTAGCACTGACGTATTGGTGACATATTAGTACTGACGTATTGGTGACATATTAGCACTGACGTATTGGTGACATATTAGCACTGACGTATTGGTGACATATTAGCACTGACGTATTGGTGACATATTAGCACTGACGTATTGGTGACATATTAGCACTGACGTATTGGTGACATATTAGCACTGACGTATTGGTGACATATTAGCACTGACGTATTGGTGACATATTAGCACTGACGTATTGGTGACATATTAGCACTGACGTATTGGTGACATATTAGCACTGACGTATTGGTGACATATTAGCACTGACGTATTGGTGACATATTAGCACTGACGTATTGGTGACATATTAACATTAAAAGTGTTCGTGGCATATTAACGCTGAAATTATTGGTATCATATTAACACTATAGTTACTGGTGACATATTCAGACCCTTTGTGGCTGAGACTGGGTTGTGAGTCACAGTCATCATCGCCATGCGTCGAAGCTTATCGTTAGTATAGCACAATAATAACATAGTCTGGACAGACGGAAAAGTGCCTACTACTATATTAGGTACTATGATCGCAGTCAAACCCCCGTTGTGCCAATTAGTGCATAACTGTGTGATTATTTCCCTTGCCTGTGTGATTATTTCCCTTGCCTGTGTGATTATTTCCCTTGTGTATGTTTATCAGTTTATGTTTATCATTTATTAATTTAAATATAATTATATTTAGGGTTAGGATTAGGATTAGCTATGTAAAACATAACTAACCCCTAAACATAACCATATAAAATGAAAATTTCAATTGATTATTTATTATTTATTGATATAATATTTAGATCAATCACAAAATACGTAGGTGGGCACTAATGGGAAACAAGAACTAAAACGAGAGTTTGACTGTGATCTTATAGCATATATCAGTATACCTCTGTTCTTGAAAAAAGGTTTTCTTTAATCTCTCCAGGTAAGAGTACACGGTGCTCCAGGCCCTGTTTACATCAATCTAATAGCTGCCACTGGGAAGTTCATGATTATTGTCGTTTTCCTGGCTTTTGTTATGATCGTTGTGATGGCATTTGGAAATGTTTATGAGGTTTGTGACACTTTTTTTTTATTTTACTACCTTTGTAATACATTATTATTATTATTATTATTATTATTATTATTATTATTATGTGAAAGAAAATACTCTGGACAATTCGTAGTATTATTACTACTACTATAAAGTTCATGCTTCACTTCCATAGAGTAGCACTGGTTCAAATACTAAATTGAACCAGTGTTACTCTATGGAAGTGAAGCATGGACAATAAATACGACATCACAAAAATCATTTATAATACGTATTAAAAAACATGGAGGCAGCGGAAATGTGGGTTATTTGAAGAATGTTACGCATTCCTTGGACAGCAAAGATTACTAATGAAGAATGTCTTAGAAGGATGGATGTGAAAAGATGCATTATTGATAATATAAGAAAAAGACAGTCAACATTTATTGGGCACATAATGAGAAGAGAAGACATTGAGAATATAGTGACAACAGGAAAGATAGAATGGAGAAGATCAAGGGGAAAGACTGAGAGAAAGGATATTGGACAGTTTGACTAAATGACTTCGATTGACAACACCAACAGAGATGATGACATATATGAGAGATCGATGTACATGGAGAAATATGGTCGCCAACGCCATTCAGCACGGCACTTGATGATGATGATTACCTTCATAATATGGTTTCAGTCAACTTTAGATGCAAATATGGCACTTGATAGTAATGATTGTTATCTCTATTTTTATGCACTAGAGATATATCATCACCAAGTGCCATGCCGGTTGACATAAATGATTATGGGTCTACACGGTTCCCTAACGCTAGTGTTTGCTGTCAGACACACTGCTGCATGCTTGTCACACCATTTCAACGAATTGTCCAGAATATTTTCTTTCCAAAAAAGAAAGTTAAAACTATTTAGAAGTTATATCCTTCCAGTGGACAACATATTGTTGTGAAGCGTGTGCAATTATACCTGCAATAGAAAATAAAATATCGGCTTTTGAAATGAAATGTTATGGAAAGGCTTTGAGAATGCCATGGACAGAAAGACGAACCAACACAAACATCCACAAAGATCTGAACATATAATAAGAATAAGCTCCTCAAAGTTATCCCAAAAAACGCAAGCTAAAATATTTCGGACCTATAAGAAGATACAATGGATTAGAATAGATATACTTGGAAGATCAAAGTGAATGATATAGTATTAAAACAGGTCCACCAATTAAAATATTTAGGCACAACGATTATAGCAGTTGGAAGAAGTTCAACAGAAATAAGAAGCAGAATAGGAAAGGCAAAAACAACATTCAGAAAAATGAATAATTAATTGCGTAATATGACTCATTCATTAGAGGTGAGAGAGACAGTTCTGCAGTGCTATATAACCCCTATATTTACATATGAATGCGAGTCTTGCACAATAAATAAACTAGAAAGTGAGAAATTATGGGCAACAGAGATGTGGTTCTATAGAAGAATGCTGAGAATGTCACTGACTGCCAGAAAAACTAATGTGGAGGTGTTGAAAGAGTCAAATACGAAGCGGATATTAATCAATAATATAAGAAAAAGACAATCTTCATTTTTTGGCTACTTCAGGGGACATAGTCACAACAGGTAAGATTCAAAGCAACAGAGACAGAGGGCAAAAATGTGAGAAAATAATAGACAGTTTGACAACCTTGCACGGCGGGGAAACAACAGCGAACTTGATTCATAATACTGTGGACAGAGAGGTGTGGAGAGCCATGATCGCCTACGCCAGCCGGCATGGCACTTGATGATTTTATATATATATATATATATATAAGACTTAGTAATTAAACACCATATTTGTTAATTTCTGTTTCTTGAAATTCCACAGATGTCAAACACCAACACGACACTAGCTACACTGGCAGGCGGGTTCGTTCCTATGCTCCTGAAAAATGTTTTATCTTCCAAGGGAGCTAGACTTAGTCTGAAAACTGTTAGTTTCAAGGGACAGATCGATGAAATTATTGGAAAATATGAACAGTTTTGGCCTTTAACAGATTTTATTATCGAACGATATACGCCAGGAGACGATGACGAAGAAGAATCTGAACAGAAAGATGTATCAAAGGACAACAAAGAAGTTGAGAAACTGTATAAATCGTCAACTAATAAAAATGAAAGTACAAATACACATGATGATGCAACTAAAGAAAGTGTGAATGTTTCAAATGTTCACTCTAATAATCAACAAAACAAAGATGACAAACGACAACATGAAGATAAGAAAAAAAATGGGGTCGTTGGTAAAGAATTGCTACTATCTTCACTTAAAGCTTTTGAAGATAATAAAACAGTGGATTTATTTATAGATTTAAGTGTGGCAGAAACAGCTGGATGGTCAATAGCAGGGTCGTCTGAAAGTCTACCTTCAGATACGTTTATGCCAGACTATTTGGACAGAAATAAAACTCTTTATGAAGATGAAGAAACACAAACCTCCCTGACTCCTAAAAGGGAAACACCCCTGGATTATTTAAGGGAAGCTAAAGTTTTATTTCATAAAAACCAAAATATCTGATATATAATTCATTACGTGCATCGGGAATTCTGTGCTAGCATCGGCTAGCATATGACCATGATGAGTTTTACTGTAATTGGAAATCTGTGAATAGTGTGTGGAAGACAGGCAGCAATGTGGTTAAGCTGCAATTTACATTAAAACTGTAAAACTTTAAATACGTGTCACAAATAAATACGATAACTTTATTGTATTTTTATGTTTGATTTTTCAATCAGTTTTCATTATGAACCAGAAATGCTACATTGGAGACAATCTCACAAATGTTCATCTTGCCAGGGTCATCAGCCATTTAGTCAGTTGTTGATTGTGGGTTCTTCAGATCTTTAGAAAGTGCATATCTCCTCCTCTCTTCTCTGACGACGCCCATGTCCATCATTCTATGAATAAATAGATTGTCTCTTTCAACCTCCTCGTCATCACTCTGTAGTGTATCTATAACTGTCCTCCAGTAATCCAAGTATATCTTTCTTTATCACTACGCTCTTCAGGAAAACACTGTAATTCTTGGGCAAACAATATCAAAGATTGGAGTGGTCAAATTTTTTCCACACTCATCCGCGTCGCTGAGGGGATAAATTTCTGGTGGACTTTGTGGTTGACACATTCAATGTAGTACCCCCTTAGACCCTTACGGGTTATGGATTGGATGTATACCACATATCAAAGTGCTTTCCGCAAATATATCACTGATTCTGACCACGGACTTCTAGATCAATGGTTCTCAACAATTTTTGGTCCGTGTCCCTCCCCCTTTTTAGATAAATATTTTTTCCTAGTTCCCTGGTGCTTTTAAATAAAAGATCGTTTAATTACTTTAAAAGACAGCAAGGTGTCTTGAGATTTAACTCTATAATTCTTGTTGCCTTTCAAGAGATCAGTTTCATGCGGCCTCCATGGACGAGTCTGCGTCTCCAGTTTCAAAATGCTCTCCCTACATGTATCCGTGGCTCTTAAATGTCGTATATATATGGATATGCTACTGGTTTAGAAAAAGAGTCGGTTGTCAAAAAGCGCTGCTATGATGTTGAGTACTGCAACAACTGTTCATGTGTACAAATGGAAATGACAATGGTGCAGTCATATATTAGATTGTTTAAACATGTCTGTATCTGCGACAGGTCAACTCGCCAAGAATCTCGGAGTTTTCAGAGAATCTATAAGGAAGACCACGTTCTGGAGAGAATATTTCACATGATGATGACAATTTGAAGATGTATGTCTCTCGTGTATCCCAAGCCATTCTTTAGAATAGTCATTAGAGCTAATTTCACGCAGCTGCACTTAAAATTACAGATTCAACATTTTCCGTGCTCTTCATTGGCTAGCGACACAAAATAAACGACAAGGTGGGACAGTATTTGAGATAAATGATCATAAGGCAATATCGAGAATGCGCCATTTGGGAGTGAGGATTGACGTGGAAGTAGATAACACCTTACAAAGATTTCAAAAAGAGCAGTAAACCAACATATAACCGGAACCATCAGCCGTTATACCCTGAGAGATTTACCGAAGCGGAGATGTGAGCATCTATGGACGTGTCCGGTGTGCGATGAGCATAATAAACAAATCTAATACCTAATGACCTTCTCCAATAAAGACATTCCTACATAATTAATAAGGACCTCCGTTCGTTACTTCATGTGATTATTGTTGGGTTTTCGGTTGATCACTATTTACATACTTGAAATCTCGCATGCCAAAAATAGCCAAAGCTACTCCAAGTATATAAATAGTGACCAACCGAAACACGAACAATAATCAGAAACGTAACGAATGGAGTCCTAATTAATTATGTTGGAAGGTCTGCCGACTGTCTTGCGCAAGGCGACTAAAAATCAGTCGCATCAGTCAAGATAAGTAAACGTTGAGTGAGATCAGTCGCATCAGCCAAGATAAGTGATACCGTGTGAGAACACCCGCATCAGCCAAGATAAGTGATACCGTGTGAGAACCGCCGCATCAGTCAAGATAAGTGATACCGTGTGAGAACACCCGCATCAGCCAAGATAAGTGATACCGTGTGAGAACCGCCGCATCAGTCAAGATAAGTGATACCGTGTGAGAACACCCGCATCAGCCAAGATAAGTGATACCGTGTGAGAACACCCGCATCAGCCAAGATAAGTGATACCGTGTGAGAACCGCAGCATCAGCCAAGATAAGTGATACCGTGTGAGAACCGCCGCATCAGCCAAGATAAGTGATACCGTGTGAGAACCGCCGCATCAGCCAAGATAAGTAAACGTTGAGTGAGATTAGTCCTCAGGACTTTCCTAGAAAAAAATTTAATATTCACTGCACGGAAAATCCAGCCTATATTTTGGTAACAATCGACTCTTTTTGTGACGATATATATATATATATATATGTCTAGATGACCATGTTCTATTCCGGCATGACATTCCTAGCAGATCTAGGTTATACATGGGCGTTGTAGAAAAGGGGTATCGATTTCCTTCTTATCATACCATATTTTATACATAAATGAGATGAATTAATTTATAAATCAAGTTTGTGTGGGTTTTTTTTTTAATTTTAAAACATTTTTCTTCGAAATAATTCTGACGTAAAATGTAATTATGTATATAAACGGCAAAAAGATGAAAATAGTAATTCATTGTAATATATGTGTGTGTGTTTTTTGGGTAGTTTTTTGTTTAGCTGTAATACAATTTGTGTTTTTGTGTTTGGTCTACTACACGTTATATTTGATTTGTAATTCTTGATAATGAATCATCATTACCTCATCACTTTCCCGTAAGTGATCTGATTGCCATTCCGTCATCAATTTATGAGTATATAATTGATTGATTTAGTTATTTATTTGATTTGATTTGATTTGATTTGATTGATTGATTGATTGATTGATTGATTGATTGATTGATTGATTGATTGATTGATTGATTGATTGAGAACACCAGGAATTGCGAGCGAGCAGCCTTGACTTCCTATGTGCAGTGGGGTGGTTTTTCTGAGCTTTCTTTCATACCCAGGAGACTAAGCTTTTGGCTTAGTGCAATGCCTATTAAAGGGGTCTTCTACTCTGAGAGGGTACTAAGAGTAGGTTATATAAGCTTATTGTCCCAGTCAGATTTTGTTTGTGGGGGCTTCTGGTCATTCCAATGATGATGCAGTTTTTCCCATCTCTCCTGTGCACTCCATTCCTACAACTGTCTGAACATCTTGGCTGACGTGACATTTCCTCTGTCAGTATTACCTTCAACATCATGCAGTGTATCCATGACTACTCTAATAAGTGGCGAAGCGTGACCATCTCAGATCTGCAAGCAATAGAGTCCAACTCCAATGTCTGTCGACCTCATCCACGGCCACACACGCATATATATATATATGGGGTGTGCATATGGGTTTATGCCCTATATCTAGAAGGTTTTGTGGAGCGCATAGCCTAGTTGATAGTGAGCTTGCTTGCTATCACCAGGTTACAGAGTGCAAGATTCGAAATCACGTCCGGACAAATAAAAATTCCGGGTAGTGTATGTCTCGCTTGACACGACCACTCCTCCAGTCGACTCATATGCAAATGAGTACCTGACGCGTGAGTTAGGAGAGCTAAAGACAGCAAAGATGGGAAATAGGCAGCCGCCCCCCCCCCACCTAATAGTTTCTGCGGTTTAGTACATGAAGAGTTATCTTCATCCCCGACGTCAGGTTGCTGCCATAGGACATACTATTACCATTACTAGACGTTTTTGCTTTATCACAACATTCTATTTTACTTAAAATCTACATATGTAAACATATATTCTTTCTTACCGGTACCATAAGTTACCAAAAACACATCAAAAAACACATCAAAAACACATCAAAAACACATCAAAAACATATCAGTTCGAAGATTGGTTAACTAACCTCTGCTCGAAGCCGATATCGCAGTCATGCTGTAAACTGTGATATAATTCGTTTCGCTATCCTAACTACACCCAGCTAGTCAGCAAGGGCATAAGAACGAGCACAGGGTACACAAAATATGTGATCCGCTGTTTATATTCGTTTCAACATTTATATTAGTTGAAAATGTTATTCATAACTATTTATCTAATACCATGGACTGCCAGAAAAACTAACGTAGAGGTGTTGAAAGAATCAAATGTGAAACGGACCTTAATCAATAATATAAGAAAAAGGCAATCTTCATATTTTGGCCACTTCATGGGACAGGGGGTTTGGAGAACATAGTCACAATAGACAATATTTAAGGCAACAGAGACAGAGGGCTGCAACGTGAGAAAATATTAGACAGTTTGACAACCTGGCACGGCAGGGAACCAACAACTATCTTGATACATACTATTGCAGAGAGAGCTGTGGAGGGCCATGATCGCCTACGCCAGCCGACATGGCATCTGATAATGATGATCTATTGTCATACTAACCTCCTCATGATGATGATGTAATACTGTTAGCTGTGAGGAGGTCGATATGGACAGCTTATAGCTTTCATGGCGAAAAAAAACATGTCCTCTCAGTAGAGTAACCAACGTGACACCTAAACTCTTGTCAGAATTGTTGTCCTAGAGTCATGGTTGTGTTATGGCAGTGTATTGATGCATGTTCAGTCTCCGAATGGAAGCTTTCCAGAACGTCGGTGTCCTGGGAGCATCAAGTCCTGCTAGAATCGTATCATATACGTCTTGACCAACTTGACCAACGGTTCATCATTCTTACCTCTGATCTGGTGATCCATCTACAGTGATGGCGCATCTAACATTCCTGCCATCTGAAAAGCCTGGCACAAAAGAACAAAGGTGCAATTTCAGCTAGCCTGCATCTCCTCGTCATCCATGGAGACCACGATACAACTCCTCGTCATCCATAGAGACCACAACATAATTCATGAAGACAACATCATTCATGAAGACCACGATACAGTAGCTACAACTCCTCGCCATCCATGACGACCGCAATAAAACTCCTTAACATCCATAGAAACCACGATAAAACTCCTCATCATCCATGAAGACCACGATACAACAGCTACAACTCCTTATCATCCATGGAGACCACAATACAGCTCCTCGCCATCACAGAGACCACGATACAACTCCTCGCAATCCACGGACACCACGATACAACTCCTCGCCATCCACGGCGACCACAATACAACTCCTCATCATCAATGGAGACCACAATACAACTCCTCGCCATCCACAGAGACCACGATACAACTCCTCATCATCCATGGAGACTACGATACGACAACTACAACGTCTCGCCATCCATGGATACCACGATACAATAGCTACAACTTCACGTCATCCATATAGACCACGACACAAAAGCTAAAAGTAAGAAACTAGAACAATACATGCAACGACAATGATGATTTTTCCATAGATGACAAATTATCAGCATATCCCACTACTTTCCTTCTTCCCCTTCTCCAAAATTCCTGGAAAGCAGAAAATCTCCAAAATTCCTGGAAAGCAGACAATCTCCAAAATTCATGGAAAGCAGACAATAGCCCTATTCCTTGAACCTTGAACTAGAAGTCAAGATCCCAGTTGCTACACATACGTGCTCATGGTGAAGACAACGGATATATTAATTCCTGAGATAAGTGACCCTCTGGTTGTTAAACTTATCATTCCAATAAGTATATTAGCTGATAATGTCATAATCTACTCCCAGGCTCATATATTATGTATTTATTTATTGTTAAATACATTTATTCTCTACGTATCTATTGCTAAATTCATCTATTATTTATTTATATATTGCTAAATTCATCTATTTATTTATCTATTGCTAAACTCATCTATTATTTATTTATCTATTGTCAAATTCATTTGCTGTCCAAGTCTCTATTGCCAAGCACAACTATTACCTGTTTGTCTATTGCCAACTCATCTAATGCCAACTCATCTATTGTCAACTCATCTATTGTCTACTTATCTATTGTCAACTCATCTATTGTCAACTCATCTATTGTCTACTTATCTATTGTCAAACTCATCTATTGTCAACTCATCTATTGTCTACTTATCTATTGTCAACTCATCTATTGTCAACTTATCTATTGTCAACTCATCTATTGTCAACTCATCTATTGTCAACTTATCTATTGTCAACTCATCTATTGTCAACTCATCTATTGTCTACTTATCTATTGTCAAACTCATTTGTTGTCTACTTATCTTTTGTCAAGCTCATCTATTATCTACATATCTGGACTTAACTTATTCTATTATCTACTTATATATTGTTAAATTATTCTATTATCTACTTATCTATTGTTAAATTATTCTATTATCTACTTATCTATTGTTAAATTATTCTATTATCTACTTATCTATTGTTAAATTATTCTATTATCTACTTATCTATTGTTAAATTATTCTATTATCTATCTATTGTTAAATTATTCTATTATCTACTTATCTATTGTAAAGTTCTTCGATTATCTACTTATCTATTGTTACATTATTATATTGTCTACTTATATATTGTCAATCGCACCACCTCACGGTGAAGAAATCAAAAAATCATAATTACTCAAATATTACTGCTACTTAATGTTGGTATTATAATTCAATGAAAGATGAACACTTTTGACCATTAAACGTTATTTCACAAATAAATATTTTTAACATTTAATCACTGGTATATATTGATGTTGTTTTTTCTAATAAATATACTTACTATTGTTTCATATGCATTGTGCATACTTGTATGTGTTCATGAATGCTGCATTCAGTTAAAATGTTTGGCAATGAAAATGTTGCTAATAGGTAATAAATGCAGCCAAACTGAAATCCAATAGGTGACACTTGGAAACAGGGTGATGAAATTTTACTAATCACGGGGTAAACACGTGATAAAACGCTTTAAAAATCACGTTTCTACCTAAAGGCCTTCATAAAGGTTACTGTCTACATTCACATGGCAGAGATAAATATGGATGCAGTGCTACTATTACTAATATTTTTCCGGCGTGTATCAATATTTTACTTTGTCATGTGAATGTGGACAGTATCGTTCTTACTCGTCGTAATGTAATGTTGTGAATGTGTTCGTGATAAAGGTCTGTTGGTGGAAACGTCGAATCTCTTGTATTATCAGGTGCGTATACGCATGTAAAACTCTACGGTGCTAGTGACTGTTCACGAACACAGCACAGAAATCTACAGTACTGGTTACTGTTCACGAACACAGCACAGAAATCTACAGTACTGGTTACTGTTCACGAACACAGCACAGAACTCTACAGTACTGGTTACTGTTCACGAACACAGCACAGAACTCTACAGTACTGGTTACTGTTCACGAACACAGCACAGAACTCTACAGTGCTGGTTACTGTTCACGAACACAGCACAGAACTCTACAGTGCTGGTTACTGTTTACGAACACAGCACAGAACTCTACAGTACTGGTTTCTGTTCACGAACACAGCACAGAACTCTACAGTACTGGTTGCTGTTCACGAACACAGCACAGAACTCTACAGTACTGGTTACTGCTCACGAACACAGCACACAACTCTACAGTGCTGGTTACTGTTCACGAACACAGCACAGAACTCTACAGTACTGGTTACTGTTCACGAACACAGCACAGAACTCTACAGTACTGGTTACTGTTCACGAACACAGCACAGAACTCTACAGTACTGGTTACTGTTCACGAACACAGCACAGAACTCTACAGTACTGGTTACTGTTCACGAACATAGCACAGAACTCTACAGTACTGGTTACTGTTCACGAACACAGCACAGAACTCTACAGTACTGGTTACTGTTCACGAACACAGCACAGAACTCTACAGTACTGGTTACTGTTCACGAACACAGCACAGAACTCTACAGTACTGGTTACTGTTCACGAACATAGCACAGAACTCTACAGTACTGGTTACTGTTCACGAACACAGCACAGAACTCTACAGTACTGGTTACTGTTCACGAACACAGCACAGAACTCTACAGTACTGGTTACTGTTCACGAACACAGCACACAACTCTACAGTACTGGTTACTGTTCACGAACATAGCACACGTGTATTTTACTTATCATGCTCATCGAGTCACTGAGAATGCAGACCTTAGTTGCCTTTTCTGTATTCATACAGCTCAATTCTTTGGTAACTGTCATAATCTTCATATTTATACTGCCTGTAGTCAAGCTAACACGCTTCTCTTTTTATTGAAGTTCTTCTCATTACACTGAGCTGTGAAGGTTCAATAACTACACAGGGGCCTAAAAGTCAAACCATCCGTGTATATAATCATACAACTATCTCCTAATTCACGCTGATCCATGCCTGCACCTCAGAATCTACAGAAAAAGAGCACCACTCTTTTTATTCTTTACTACGCGTTATTATTACTAGGGGGGAATATAAATATGACAATTTAGAGGCACACGTATCCATTCCGTACCAGATGTCAAGTCCTTCAATATGTACACACTTTTATGATGGCTTCGGTACACCCCATCTGCGACTTTTATCTATTGTCTACTGTAATTCACGGTCTTGATTTCAGAACGTACTTTCTCAATTGTGATTTGTATGTAGGTTTTAGTACTCTTCTTCTTCCTCCTCTTTTACCCTTTACGGGCTCTACCCTTGGCTCTTCATTCTGCTTCTCCTCTCTTCGTATATGCTTTATAAACTAATGAATCACACGGCATTCTTTCCAGATGACCAAACCACTGTATCTTTGGTTTTTGTATGTATTGTACAATTGATATGACACCCACTCTTTCTCTTATGACATCGTTTCTAACTATGTGTCTTCTGGTCACTCCTGTGGCTTTTTTTCAGACATCTCATATCTGTTGTAACCAGTTGTCTCTTATGTTTTGTTGTTAAGGACTATATTTGACATTGGTAGCACAGGGTTGGAATGAAGATACTTTGGATAAGATGTATCTAATAATTTAGTATTCTACAGAACTGTATTCTGTAATAGACAGATGTACAATCGAGTTATAAAGTGTAAGGGATGCAACCGGATAATAGAAATATAGAATAGTTTAGTGTCAGAGTTATCTAACGTAGACAATGTACAATAAAGTTAAATTCTTACAATTTGTGTAAACAGCTCATAACAGCAATCTAGGTTTGCAATATTGACCATTTAAGTTAGAATTTATCAAATTTGCCACTTTTAAAGACTGCTGGCTCTGGAAATTATTTTGCTTATTTATTTGGTCCTTTTGAAATCATATTAACTTTCATATATTTTCTTGTTTATCTTTGGCTAAAAATATGCTCTTTTGTTGATATTAACTCATTCATAAACGCAGCCTGTTCTACTCATACAAAATGGGCGCAGAGAGTACCGCACTGCTATCAGCGGACCCAGGATTGGCAGATAACCAAGAGTCCAAAAGTACTTCCTCGTGGTGCACCCTGGAAGCAGAAATACAGCTGCTCGTGCTGATACTGGCTACACTTTTTGGGGATCGTGTCCATGAATGTGGATGTCGTAGATGGAATGAGAATATCCTGCAGAGAGACATGAAATATCTCCGAGCCTTCTACGCCATTACATCAAACATATGCATGATATATGTGCATTCATACTTGTCCCGCTAAAAAATCAGAAACATTGAAGGGGTGACCAATATCAATGTCCCTAACAAACGGTGACCTTGCGAGTACACATCGAATCTGGAAAAGGTAACACACGCTAGAGGGCAGTGTAGTGTACGTGAGTTGATTTAGCGGCAACGGAGCTACAATAGCCCAGCACGAGACCGACTGGCGGTTGTGCTATTCATGCTCGAGAACACACAGAAGTCGACATGTCCCACCACAATTGACCCCACTCAAAGTAGGAGTCATGACTCAAATATTGGATACGCCAGCTTGAACATGCACTCATGGGTATGGAAGAAAGCTTTGAATACAGCTTCCCATTGAACACAGGACAAGCATTGAACAAATGTCGGGTAGCACATTGTTTAAATGTCTGACCGAAGCAGTGTTGAGACTCGGAATCTGGACATTGGGGGCAGTGTAGATGGGGGCACAAGTCTCCGTTCATACAGAGAAAAAGGGTTCAGCACCCAATGGCCAACTGCGAGGCACCTCGTCCGAGGTTAGTATCTTTTCTACCTCTCTGGGTAATATACGCAATGATGAAGAATCAAAATATACAACCAGCGCATGGCGATCGATTGGAAGGGCATCTCAGGCGTACGAGACGAGTGCGTGAGAAATACACAAGTCAAATCCCAGACCTCCGATGTGTTTGGCAAAGCAGCACTTCACCGAGGGAGGTGTATCAACCCTGAGTCTAATTCGACTGTCACCGTTACCTAACACGGCTCTTACGGGAGAAATTAGGTCTCTGACTTAGGGACACAAAGGGTGGTAATGGAATGGTCTTCCTCCACGAGGAACAGCTCGCTGGCTGCGAAGCGCCTCGTCATTGGATAGACAAACTCTGGAAGACCCATGCAAACTATCAGCTCGCCTCGTCATTGGATAGACAAACTCTGGAAGACCCATGCAAACTATCAGCTCGCCTCGTCATTGGATAGACAAACTCTGGAAGACCCATGCAAACTATCAGCTTGCCTCGTCATTGGATAGACAAACTCTGGAAGACCCATGCAAACTATCAGCTCGACTTGTCTCACCCCATGTACCCCCATCCCTGAGTAGAAGACTCCTCCAATAGGCATTGCACCAGGCCGAAAGGTAAAATCTCCTGGGTATGAAAGAAAGTTCAGAAACCTTCGCATTGCACATAGGAAGTAAGTCAAATTGTGACTATGATAAACTTTATTATCATTATCATCGTGTGCCGTGCTGCGTGAAGTAGGAGACACTGGATCTCCTCAACTCACTACTTTTCGTCTTTTGTGTTCGTTCTAAAACTCTTGCCGATTAGCAAGATATCGTCCTGAGAACGGAATGCGTTGTTGTTGTTTACAGCCCTGCTGAGATTTCTTTGATTTCGGCCTGACATATACAACTTCTGCATAGTTTCTATGTCAGTTTGACCCTGTATGTGAAGGAGCAGCCAACTCTACACCATAAATTCATTGATCGCATCTAACGACATGCATGTCATTTAAAAAATGATTGCTATTCTTTGCTCTCCCTTCAGGACCAGGCAGATATGGAAAGAAATTCTTTATTTATCAGGACCGTTGCTGACTCTTTGCCATGCCACGATGTCAGACTATCTAATATATTCTCACGCTGTCACGCTAGATCTCTCTTACCGCCTATCTTGCACGTTGTAAGTATGTTTTACAGACCTCACAATCTCATAGAGTATCCCAAATAGTACTAAGTCTTTTTCTGATATTATTAAGTAACCCCCTCCCCATCCCCCCCCCCCCCCCGTACTCTAGCACATCATCGTTTATTTTTCTAACTTCCTGCAGTATTCTTATTATTTATCTACAAAAGCACAGCCGTGTTGCCTCCTAAATGTTTCATTATCAACATGATAGTGATTTATTTATTATCCAAGACTCACATCCATATGTTAGAATCGGTGTATTGTAGCTCTGAAAAACTCTCTTCCTCACCTGTATTGACGCGAGCATATTACACAATATATTCTTCTCCTTTTTTTTAAACGCTGCCTTAGTTTGTCCTGTTCTGTTTCTTATTTCTGTTGAACTTTTTCCTGATGGCATCGCTGTTCCTAAATATCTCTAATTGGTGAACTTGTTTGAATATTGAGTCATTCACTTCGACTTTTCACACGGGATTATGTTATTTCTTACAAACAACCATCAATTCTAACTTCTTGTTATTTAGATAAGAGTTTTTGTTTTTTGCTACAACTCAGTTCACTAGTTCTTGTAGTTCTTTCTCACTTGTGGCAATAGGAATAGTATTATCTGCCTTTATTATCATCATCACGTGACATATTCTTTCCAGAACGTAGCCTTCCTTATGGATCTATTAAATTCTCCATAAATTTAGTCTATCCATAGTTTTTGTTTGTTTCGTGTCACATGTTTGTTGTCATTTTTGTATTTTAATTGTCCGGTGTCATTTCACCTCTTCCGGTCAATCCAGACTACCCATACCTATGTGACCGTCGATATTATTACTGTTCGCTTTCTATTATATGTTCTAAGTTTATTGTCTGTCTTGACAAATGCCTTTTGGTCGAAACGTTGATTTGTGTGTGTCATTGTGTGTGTTATCTAGTGTTAGCAAAACTTTGTTACCTTTTTCCTGGACCTACCTATTAAATTCTCCTCGGTCTTCAGCAACTTGTCCCTCCTCCTTTAGAGACATGTGCTGGCATGCCTGCATGTCTTCTGTCCACCGGCGTCTTGGTCGACCTTTACCCCTGTTACTTTCTACCATCCACTCCAATATCACACTCTCCATACCGCCATGTCTCCTAACGTGATCGAAAGAACATAGCTTTAACCTTTATTATACTAAATAAAACAAATGTTACTTAAGAGACAGAGCCAAATAGCATGACCTAGTGAATACTTTCAAAGATTACTAATCTATATCGCGGGCCAATCAAAATTTCATGGTGTGTCATATTTATTCGGCAGACCATGTGTTGTTTTCCAGAGGTGTGTATCCAAAGACTAATTTCTGTAAGCATTGATGTGTCATTTACAATACACATTTTTTTATCTGTATGCACTATGAGACAAAAGTACAAAATCATTAACAAAGCTAGATCCTCTTGTGTCATTAGTGTTCAGTGAATTTGGACCCGATATTGGACGCGTTTAACACGTCTCCAGCAGCAACGCTCACACACTTGTAGAAAACTAATAGCAGTGGCGTAACGCCAGTAATGTCAAAATACTCGGCGTCCCCTCACATGATTAAACAACTTAAATATATCACACAAAATTATAGTTATTTGCTGTAACCGTTTGTAAATGTTTAAATATAAACATACCAACAAAAAAAGATTTTGTCGATTTAAAATTAAAAAGTAACTCGAAAAGTAGCACCCTGTTAACATCAGAAGGTAGATGCTCAAGTGACATAAAGATCCGAACAGCACAAGCCAAATCATCATTCCAAAACATGAGAACCATTTTGTGCAATGGAACACTATTAATGCAGATCCGAATTCGATTGCTGAGATGTAACATCGAACCAATTCTTTTTATGGACGTGGAGCGTGGACTGTAAACAAACATTCAACACAAACTGGAGGCTACAAAAATGTGGTTTCTGAGAAAAATGATGAAAATATCATGGACAGCTAAGAAAACTAATGCAGATGTTTTCATTGATGCTGGCGTAAAAAGATCAATCATATCAAAAATTAGGGGCAGACAGTCAAAGTTTCTAGAGCATGTGCTGAGAAGAACACACCTTGAACACTTAATAAACATTGGAAATATCAAGGGGAGAAGAGTTAGGAAACGACAAAGAGAGAAGTAGCTAAATGGATTTGTATTGTGGCACGGAAGAAGTTCACAAACTGAACTTATTGACAACACAGGAGACAGAGAGTCGTCGAGAAACGTGACCGCCTACGCCATTCGGCATGGCACTTGATCGATCGATCGATCGATTGCTTGATTGATTTATTGATTTGATTGATTGATTGAATAATTGATTTGATTGAATGAATGATTGATTGAATAATTTATTTGATCGATTGATTGATTGATTGATTGATTGATTGATTGATTGATTGATTGATTGATTGATTGATTGATTGATTGATTGATTGATTGATTGATTGAACACGAAATGGCGATGCAAGGCATACAGGGGTATAAAGAGAAAAGAAAAAAGAAAGAACCACTATAATCATTACAGAAAGATCATCGCAGGTTTATTCTTTTTTTTCCTAGTTATCTGTCCATGACGCCAAAAACGTATACCGTATGCATGACCGTCTGTATAGAATGTTTTCATTCAGAGCTGCAACTTTCATTAGCTACAGAAGACTGACTTTGATCTTTTAATAGCGACTTGAGTGTTCTATCAGACGCTGGACATTCATACGCTTGGAAATAATTTATGATGGTGTATATTTCTCAGAACTGAAAACGGAATTTCCCTATTAGAATATTTTACCTGTGCCTAACCCTAAACTATTAGTTTTTGTGTGTCTAATTAGAGTAAATTTAAAGATTACAGCAAAGAACTCTCCCAAAATATATTGAATAGTTAGTAAAACAGTACCCCTTCTTTGATAGCAACTACTAGATAATGAACGAAATAACGTATATTCAAATGAGACAACGCATTTACCTCCTCAAGAACTGGTATATTTTGTTGTAAATGGCCTAGACTCGGTATATCAGGAAGTAACAAAACTACTCCGTTTAGTGTTGACTGTACCTACCACTACAACCAGCAATGAAAGAAGCTTGAGCACAATGAAGAGAATGAAAACATATCTCAGAAATTCCATGAACAACAATCGTCTGTCATGTTGGAATTCCTTGTCGATTGAGATGAAACTATTAAGTACCCTTTCGTCCGGATCAACAGTTATTGAGTGGGTATTGAATGTTTTCGCTGAAAATAAGTTGCATCATAAGATTATATAAGCTGTGTTTTTTTTTAACTAATTAATATTTTATATATTGCCGTAAATATGTGTTTTTGGTGGGAGAAAAAGGCTAGGGAGACCTACCTACAACCTAAAAAATAGGTCACTTGGCGTCCCCACTCTAAAAATTCACGCTACGCCACTGGTTAATAGTTATATAAAATAATTCCGACAATTCAACCGCCTGCTACCGTGACTATGAAATTATCGTAGTAATTCCTTGCGTGTATCTAGATGGCTGTGCCTTAGTTGTGTCTTTCAAATATACAGTCCTCCAGCTTATCGGATCTTTAATCAGTCCCTAATCTTTCTAAAGGGAAGTATTTGACTTTTCCTGTGATTTCATTTTACATTTTGTGTATACTATTAGTCGACATCCAATGGAAATGTTTAACGTTAGAAGGATGACGCCCATATTAACCCACATCTCTTATAAAGTCGATGACCCCCCGCCTTAGCTCATATCATGTCCAAGAGTTCTGATTTAATGTTCTGCGTTTACTAGGTCATCCTCTAGTACAAGCTATTAATGCGGCGGTAAATCTGAGAGTTGTCACAAAAATATGCGTCATCTGTTTGTAAATCGTTAACTACGGACTCGTTATTTATTATTATTTATTCTAATTACTATTATATAATTGTGTGTCTACAATTGGTATGGTGATTGTGTAAGACGAAGTATGTACATCCATCAAGAAGAACGGGCCTTCTGTATACCACATAAGGCAATAGGTCAGGTCAGCAACACAAGTCATACATGGAAACACATTTCTTTCCTTACTGCAGTGACGTGGCGTGGGTCAATGGAGACCGGGGCGGAATCATAATTTTCCGCCCTTGTGACATGAAAAATATTTGTCAGTGATTGTGAAAGACTGGACGAAAATAAATTTGGTAGAATTACCAGCGATTGGCTCTTACATCCTATGTGCAAGCCCGTAGATAAGGGGTGCGTGTGTTCGAATACTTATGGTCCTCACTGATTGTGGCTTATGTAACAATGCCAGCACGCCAGTGATTGTGGCTTGTGTAACAATGCCAGCACGCCAGTGATTGTGGCTTGTGTAACAATGCCAGCACGCCAGTGATTGTGGCTAATGTAATAATAACCTCACTGATTGTGGCTAATGTAATAATAACCTCACTGATTGTGGCTAATGTAATAATAACCACACTGATTGTGGCTAATGTAATAATAACCTCACTGATTGTGGCTAATGTAATAATAACCACACTGATTGTGGCTAATGTAATAATAACCTCACTGATTGTGGCTAATGTAATAATAACCTCACTGATTGTGGCTTATGTAATAATAACCTCACTGATTGTGGCTAATGTAATAATAATATCACTGATTGTGGCTTATGTAATAATGCCTAAATATTGCAAAAATGATAAAATTGTAAGACATGGTTAATAACAGTACTTATAAACCCTAATTTCCTACTTTCTGCGTGCATCATTGTATTTACAGATGAATTATTGTGAAACCCTAGTATACGGAAGAGAACGGATTTGTATAGGGTTCAACCGTGACTTCCGCCATTTTTTCAAACAAACAGAATTCAAACAAGTCTTTTGAGCATTTTTTTTTAAAATTATTATTCCCGTGTATTTATTTTGCCGGCATCAGTAGGTGACACAAAGTATGTAAATAGTGACCAACGAAAATTACGGCAGTAATCGAAGCATGATCAAAATAACATCAAAAGGCTTATTTGAATTATGCTGGTAAATCTCCGATACTGGCGATTTGTCATTGTTCAACATCTGTTTATAGATAATAAAACATGACACAGCAATATAGTTAAACATGTCACATCAATATAGTTAAACATGGCACATAAATATAATTCAACATGGCATATCAATGTAAAACATGGCACATCAATATAGTTAAACATGTCACATCAATATAGTTAAACATGGCACATCAATGTAAAACATGACACAGCATATAGTTAAACATGGCACATCAATATAGTTAAACATGGCACATCAATGTAAAACATGACACAGCAATATAGTTAAACATGTCACATCAATATAGTTAAACATGGCACATAAATATAATTCAACATGGCATATCAATGTAAAACATGGCACATCAATATAAAATATGACATAGCAATATAATTAAACAAGGCACATCAATATTAAGCACGGCACAGCAATATAGTTAAACACGGCACAGCAACATAATGCATAGCACATCAATATAAATCATGGCACACACAGCAATATAAAACATGACACAGCAATATAAATCATGGCACACACAGAAATATAAAACATGGCACACACAGCAATATAAATCATGGCACAACAATATAAATCATGGCACACACAGCAATATAAAACATGGCACAGTAATATAAATCACGGAACAAGCAGCAATATAAAACATGGCACAACAATGTTTATATTACTGTTTCATGTTTCATATTATTGTGCCACATTTCATATTACTGTGCCATGTTTTACATTACTGTGTCATGTTTTATATTACTGTGCCATGTTTATATTACTGTGTCATGTTTTATATTACTGTACCATGTTTTATATTACTGTGCCATGTTTTACATTACTGTGTCATGTTTTATATTACTGTGCCATGTTTATATTACTGTGTCATGTTTTATATTACTGTACCATGTTTTATATTACTGTGCCATGTTTTATATTACTGTGCCATGTTGTATATTACTGTGCCAGTTGTGTATTAAGTTTCAGTGGTATTGCATGTAACAATCTAACTATTCTTTGTTTCCCAATCGGAACCCGTCATTACTTTGGTGATATCAATAACAAATAGGAGTTCTTCAATTCAGGAGAGAATTATGACATATATGTGACATCTATTTGTTCTTTTATCAATGTTCTTTAATTTAAGTGTTATGATGTGTCCCTCTGTCACCAAACAATGACACTCAAGTGGAACTGAATAACGTCAAGTGCAGCTGTTTTTTTTGGTTGTTGCAAACTGCCACGGTTGACCTTGTTTTTTACTGTGCTCTACACGGCACCAAATGGGCACTAGGTCACATAATTTGTCCGTATCAGCAGCCGCATTAGCAATTGTTTCAAACATTCACAGTTACTTACACACCTTGGATTTTATGACACGTGTGTGTAATGCGACTTATGATTGCATTTATTGGTTGAAGGTATGTATACTACACAATTATGATAGCTTTTGTTATAATAGATGAAATACACGTATATTCCTATCATATTTAAAATCGTTTCTTCGAATGGCCCATGCTGTGTGTCGTTGGTTATCATGTCTTTCCACATCCTTCGATTTCATGTCAATCATTTCCGATGATCTCCCATGCAGCAATGCTAGGTTATCAAGCTTCTTTTCTCTTGGTTTTCCCTATCTCTCTTGTACTTCAACTTGCCTGTTGTTCCAATGTGTTACATCTCTCTTTTTGTCATGATTTGTACAAAAAGTATAGATTGTCTCCGATGCCAGGTAAGCATCTCTCTTTTTAAATTAACTTTTTTAAAGATATCTTCATTACGCTTTTTATCTTTCATTAAAATTTTCTTAAAATTCTTCTATAAAACAGCATCTCTGCTGCCTCAATATATTTTTTCACTGTTCTGCTGAGTGTCCAAGATTAACTTCCGTACAACATAATTGGTTCTATATAGCTTCTAATAACTATATTTGTTACATCTCTTGACAAAGATATAATTACGTAGGATGGATTAAATAATTTACAACTTTCGGTACTCTACAAGGATCAGTGACAAGGTTTCTGCGGAACAAAAAACGAATATGATTAAACGGAACGAAATTCCGATAAAAACACATATACCGACACAGACAATGTTCGGCGATGAGAACCCCCGATCACTCGATATGCGCGCTACACACTGAGTCAGGGGGTGGATGGCCAGTGCATTACACGCAAATCGGTAAATCGGTATCCTTAGTTACAACTTTTTAAGCCTCCGAGTCAGGGAAGATCAGTGCAATAACATATGATGCTAAAAGTTGGAAAGTAATTTTTCATGAGTAGGTCATCAAATATTTCATCAGAAAGACGATTTGACACATGAAACTCACCAATTACCTTTTCTGATTTAGGTAACCCCGCCCCTATCTACGACCCTGTACATGAGATATTCCAGTAAGCGATTCACTCTCACTTCCAGTAGCCACCCAAAAGTGCTGTTCGGCTCTGTGGCGACGTGGCACAGAGCGCGTCTGGGACAGCCAAGATACCGGGTTCGAATACCGCAGCAGGAAATTATGCATCCAGAATGTTCAGAA
Organism: Meghimatium bilineatum; assembly: GCA_034231615.1. Classification (NCBI taxonomy): domain Eukaryota; kingdom Metazoa; phylum Mollusca; class Gastropoda; order Stylommatophora; family Philomycidae; genus Meghimatium; species Meghimatium bilineatum. The sequence goes on from CM067312.1 coordinate 43,580,090, forward strand.
AGCAATGACAAACTTTTGAACGTGTGTATATTGCTTAGAAAATCACTACAGCCAAAAAATACTGGGTTGATTGCTACTTCCTTAATATGATACGCTACCAATCTAAAAGTGTTCACATTCAAAGTTTTCACATTTCTCATCTCATTGCCGGCCACACTCGTATTTATACTTTTTTGGGGTACTTATATTATACATAAACTCACATCCCCACTTCAACCCTGAAGATGGCTGCAGTGTCTCCTCTCAGTGATGTGTCATCGACATCAGTGAGTCTACTCTTTCGTTGCTTCGAACCCTTGTGCACAAGATTACCTCAAAATGTTAACACTCATTTCTTATCAACCTTTCTTTCTTAAACAGCATGATTTAGGAGTCTGAGAATCACTGCTGTTGGCATCGAGTCAATGGTCGAGTTTTAGCGTCGCAGCTTCTATCTCCATTCTCATGTTTGGTTGTAGAGTAGACAGACGATTTCTCAAACATTGAGATCATTCTTGTAGCCGAGCAAATCCTATCTGCATCAGTTCTTATCTGTTTCCAGAACATGTGAATATATGATCAAATTTCGTCTTGTAGTTCATGAAGCTTACACCATCACTACTGTCCCTTATATGGTGGGTGTGTCTTGCACATTTCCCGGATGTAGGGCGTGGTAAGGTCACAATATGGCGGATTGTGATGTTATTCAGGGCAGGGACAACAATTATCCTTGCAGTGAGAAAAGCTCCAGAAGGAAACTGTCACATTTTAGGATAGAACGGAGTGCAGACTTTAATAAAGATCATGGTATTGCAAAAATATTCATTGTCTCTGTGAGCGCAATTTTATATGGGTATACCCGAAAGAGAATCGAAGTTTCAGTCGATTCGAGTGTCCGTGATATCAAACAGTACACTACAGAGACTCACTTAGAGACTACAGTCAAAACTGTTGTTTTGAAAACACAATAGTAACCCACTCACTCATTGCAAACTTACTGTTATAAAAATGAAAATCAATTTTATTAAATAGCATGCCCTATAGTATAATGTATTAATTACTGCTTTTTACTATTGTCTAATAAAGAATTGATTTGCTTCATGTAGTTTGTAGTAGGATTGTAGGCTTAGTGATCACTGATATAGTATAAGTATACTATGATATAGTTAGTGATAACGACTTTCATGTAGTCACAGTATACTTCTTAGGCTAGGCCAATCTTTTATTCTATTATTATGATTATCACAACATATTTGGCCTAGCCCAATGTGATCATTTGTGATGTATCCACTTTTGGCTACTTTCTGGATATAGGCTTAATGAAATTCATATTTGATTTCTTATTTTGTCCCTCTCTCTCTCTCTCTCTCTCTCACACTATATATATATATAAGCCTAGGCCCTATATATTAGGGAAACAGATAGGCCCTAGGTAGAATGATGTTTACTAAAGATAGCCTATATTTTAGCTATTACCCCCACACCCAACCACATCACATTCATAACTTCCACAATATTTATTAAAATGTTCAAATATTAATCATACCTTAACTGACGATTAAAAAAGTTTAATGATTCGGAACAAAGCAAATTTTTTATAGCTCAACTTTGTGAACAGAAAGTTGTAAGATCTAAATTGTATTGTAAGATCTGAATTGTAAGATCTAGATCAGTGGTTCCAAATTTTTTGACACCCCCCTTGATGTTTTTAAAATTTTCCATAGACCTGCTGCCTGCCTATTAGTATATTTACCTAAACATATGAACTCCAAATGTGTTTTTGACAGCTGACACTGGTGCTCACTTTGATAGGTTTTATTTGTAAGAGTGGACAATTGTATAAAAAAAGAACATTACAATTGTTATTAATACTTTTCTTGAAAAGACACACAATACAAGCAAATATTTGCATTTCAAATGTAACAGATTAGAACATAGTAGAATTCTTACACAAAATTCATACCCATATAGTGTTATTAAAGAAGGGAATGAGATCGATGCTTTGATAGCAATTGTTTAATATTTTCTTCACATTAGTGAGGTATAGTCTTAAGTCTTGGTCTTTAAGTGTATGATCAGAACTGAATGGGTCACTCTTCTCAACAACATGCAGAACAATACATGGATCTACTGTCTAGGTCATGCTGGTGTCAGGGGAAATGAAAGAGCCGATGTGTTGGCTGATAAAACCTTGGTGAACGGCACCAAGATAAGAAGATATAGGATTGAATTGATTAGAGCAGTCATGGATACCCTACGAGATGTTGAACGAGACAGTGTACATATTCAAAGAATGGTAGAAATAGAAGTGATGGAAGAAAGTGCTCTCTCTCCGGAAAGATCAGAAGAACGTGTAATCTGCAACTGACTGGGACACTGAGCTTATACACTTTTAGATGGCTAACGGAACGGCAAGCAGAGCATATATAGGAATGCTGCCAGTGCTGTGACGCTTGTTCCTAATCAAGAATCAAGTCTTAATTTTCCACATCCAATGATTTGCATTTGAATTCTTTTTATCATAAGAAGATTGGCAACCTCACTAGAACCTCTTTCCATGAGGTTTGAAGATGGAAAAGCTAAACAAAATCTTTCTTGTGATAGTCTATAATGCAGGACAAGCAACAGATATATCTTTTTGAAGCCAGAACTGCTGATACCCCTTTCTGAACTGCACCTTAAGTTCTTCATTAGTGCTTATTCTGGTCACCCCTGTGGGCATGCAGCACAGACTGTGAAACATATCATACAATTCTTGATTAGGAACAAGCATCACAGCACTGGGGGCATTCCCATATATGCTCTGCTTGCCATTCCATCAAACATCTAAAAGTGTATAAGCTCAGTGTCCCAGTCAGATGCTGATTACGCGTTCTTCTGATCTTTCTAGAGAGGGAGCACTTTCTCCCATCACCTCAAGTCACTCCCATTTCTACCATTCTCTGAATATGTACATTGTTTCGTTCAACTTCCTCCTGTCTTCTTGTAGGGTATCCATGACTGCTGTAATCAATTCAATCCTGTCCCTTCTTATCTCGGTGCCGTTCACCAAGGCTTTACCAGCCAACACATCCACTCTTTCGTTTCCCCTGATCCTAGTATGACCTGGACAGTAGATCCATATAATTCTCTGTACGTTATTGAGGAGAGTGACCCATTCAGTTCTGTTCATACTCTTTTCTATCTTCAATACTTCATACTTTCAATACAATATACCAAAAAAAGAGCGCATCATCTTGTGAAAAGAAGAGAAATGCAGCAGCTCAACAGCGGAAAGCAGCTAGAAAGTCACGGATAGACCAAGATCCGTCTACAGTCGTCATTCCATGTCCAAACTGTCCAAGGACATTTACAGCTCGAATAGGGCTCATTAGCCATCTACGAACTCATAATCAAGGACATAACTCAAATTGAGTTTTCAAAAGTGGATGTAACAAATGGTCATCATCACTTGTGATGGACGAACAACAACAATATACCATACTTCAATACACTAAACCAGTTGAGGGAGGAGCACTGACCCACAGAGACAGACATCTACAGGAAGATGTATGGGGAGGGGCCTTGAGTAGCTTGTAGCATTCAAATACAGTAGAATTTAATAAGAAAACTGGACTTGTGTAGATATTTTAAACTGCGCACAAGAAGACGATATCTGAATACAGGACTATTGCCAGAGAGTTAGTGTGGATTCAGGAAGGAATGTGGAATCACCAATATGATCTTTGCTGAAAGACCATTTAAATAAAAGTGCCAATAACAACACTGTAATCTGTACACAGCATTCATAGACTTAACAAAAGCATTTGACACAGTAACAGAGATAATCTGTAGAAGATTATGAGAAAATATAGATGCCCTCATACTTCAACATAATGGTGCATCTACTCCATGATGGAATGCAAGCTTGAGTTAAAGAATAATGGTGAATTATCAGACTTTTAGTTTCAAATGAAGTCCCTCTACTTCTTGTTTGCATTTTATACAGCAAGTCCAGTTTTCTTGATACATGTTGCTGTATTTGGAATATTTGGAAGGGAGCCGCATAGCGCAGTGGTTAGTGCACTGGCTTCGCATATGAGTGGTTCTGGGTTCATTCCCCAGTTGAGGCGGAAATGTTTTTTCAGGTCGCAACGGCTCCCAGGTCTGGTACCCAGCCTTAAATGGGTACCAGATTAATCTGGGAAGTAAAGACTGCGAGGGAGAGGAGATGGCTACCACCCTCACTTGCAGAGCCTCTGAAATGTGAGATCGCTAACATCTAACACCCCTATAGCATTAATAAATGCTGTGGGTTACTTTACTTACTATTTGGAATATTCTTCAATACTCCCATACATCTTTCAGGGTTCTCTGTTAAGCATCATGTTCTCTGTTGTGCTGGATAATGCATTCAGCAATTTGGATACTGGACTCGATATCACATTGATAATCAATCAGCTGTTCATCTTCAGCTGCTTATATCAAGGTCAAATAACATACCATCAGGGATCTCCTATTTATTGATGACTACCCTACATGCAAACTCTGAGGCTGATCTTTGAATTTTTTGTACTTTGGTAGAGTTTTTACAAATGTGTGGCATAGAATTTAGCATTAGCCCACATAATAAGCAGAAGGTTTACAGAGCAGTGTAAACTTACTTTTATGCCCAATATTCAGTCCTATAGTACTATGACTATAGGAAATATATGAATATATTGTATAGAATATATGACTATATTCAAAAATTAAAAGTACTTACATTAGTTAGTTAGTTATTCCTCTAGGGCCAAAGACGGCTATAGGGCGGATGTCATAGATTTCCATGTCTCTCGTTTCATTGCAGTTTGCTTTAGATCTTCATTTTTTCTGATACTGATGGTGAAACGTTCTCTTGTAATAGTTCTATGTAAAGTTTCATTTGGTCTTCCTCAGTTTTTCTTGCCCTTAGGTGACCACATCAAAGCTTGACAGGGGAGTCTTTCAGTAGCCAATCGTAGTGAGTGCCAAATTTACATACTTACATATATTGATTGTCATCCTATAGTCATAGAAGACTATCAGTGACAGGTCATCAAGCTTTGCAGCATCTTGCATGGCAGTAATAACCTATGACTGCTGTGTTCAGTTAATGTTTCTTTAAGAACATTTTAGTCAGATTGTTTTGCACTGTGTAATATTATCAAACATTTCAGTTTCTTATCAAGCACCTATAATAATACAATAAAACTCTGAAATCCTGTGAATTTTCTTTACACATTTGCAGCCACCAACCTCATACTGAGATGTAATTATTTTGTTTCAACAATAATTATTTGGCTTCCTAATAAAGTTATTTTGGGACACCGGAACAAAGCATACAAAAACCAGTACTGTCGGAGTAAAACTTGGATGTTTGGTTTCATGTAGGAGATTTTTTCCCACAATTTTTGAATAGTTAAGCACTATTTATACATCCATGTACATTGCCAGTACAATGAACTGTCACAGTCACTATCTGTACCTTTTCATGCATTCAGACTATTCAGGAAGCAAGGCAGTCTAAAGAATGTAAACTATTGCCTAGAAAATAACTTTAAAAAAAGACTATACTGATAAACCACATCACCTGCATATAATCTCTTATTGTTTAATCTCTTAATTGCATCTCTTATTGTTTAATCCCTTAATTGCATCTCTTATTGTTTAATCCCTTAATTGCATCTCTTATTGTTTAATCTCTTAATTGCATCTCTTATTGTTTAATCCCTTAATTGCATCTCTTATTGTTTAATCTCTTAATTGCATCTCTTATTGTTACTCTGCGGATTCTTCATAGACAAGTCATTTCTGTTGTAACAAGTTTTCTTTTGAAGTCTGCTGTTAGTGTCCATGTTTGACATTGGTAGCATAGTGATGGTAAGATGAACATTTTATACACCAAAACTGCACTATATTAAATGATCATCATACCATCACAATGCTTCTAGTGTCAAACGTGGACACTAACAACAGAATCCAAAAGAAAACTTGTTACAACATAAATTACTATACAGACAAGATGGATACAAAGCCAGGGGGAGATCTTGCAAATGATGGATTACAGAAATAAAACAAGTCAACAAAAACAAACATATATAAAGCACACAAAAAATGTCATCTCCAGAGAACTCTTCTACCCCTGATGCTGCAAGGCATAGAGGGGTATAAAACGAAAAGAAATAAATAACAACAGTATTTAACTCACCAAACACTGTATACATTGATAGGACACACATCTCCAGTGTTAAACTTACCAATCACTGTATACATTGATAGGACACACATCTCCAGTGTTAAACTTACCAATCACTGTATAAATTGATAGGACACACATCTCCAGTGTTAAACTTACCAATCACTGTATACATTGATAGGACACACATCTCCAGTGTTAAACTTAACAAACACTGTATACATTGATAGGACACACATCTCCAGTGTTAAACTTACCAATCACTGTATACATTGATAGGACACACATCTCCAGTGTTAAACTTACCAAACACTGTATACATTGATAGGACACACATCTCCAGTGTTAAACTTACCACACACAGCATACATTGATAGGACATACATCTCCAGTGTTAAACTTACCAAACACAGCATCACAAACTGATAGAATATACAAACATATAACTGGAGACACTGAGATCACAAAATAAAATATATACTATCTTGCATATTATCCCAAGAAATTTGGAGAGAGTGCACCAAATATATCAAAAATACATATAAATATCACTTGACTTAAAATAAGTTTATCACCTTGGATAATAAAAGGAGCATGGCATTCAATTTCCAAATGATACTGCTACAAATATAGAAATTGAAACCCATTGCTGTATTTAATATACCGGTATTCATACTTTTGATCTTTGTATGGTCATAAGTTTGTCAATTATAAATAATCTCAGATTATGTTATAACTAGTTTAAAAACATTTGGGTGTGGCTGTACACATACCCGGTAACCAAGTGAAGGTTGTGTTGCTCAGTACAGTTTTTTTATATTAGTGGTTAAAACTGCTTTTATGTGTTTTTATTTCTGGGGTGTATTCACACCGGATGTTTGATCGTAAAAGTGTTTCATGTTTCAAAGGGGGAAATTAGTCCAGTTCTGTTGGTTCATCATTACTTAATGATTGATATGGATTGATGGAACTTTAAAGGGAAATTAATGGCTGGTTTATTTTTTCTGGACAGCCAAAATGCTGACGTGATAATTTTCTCTTAATTAATAATTGCAAGCTAACTTATTTTATTCATTACTTAAATGTAGTGAATTTAACAGCCTCGCAGCAGAGGAAAATTGTTACATGTGAAATTAAGTATCTGAGAAAAGCTGCAATGGTTACTAAACTAGATAAAATAAGAAATAAATATTTTACTTGTCCGGAGTGCCATGATGATGATCGGATGGCTAACTACCGGGTACCTAACAAACATTAAGCATAGCTTCTGGATTATTTTGATTCTCCATAAATGGGACAGTCAACCCCTACCTATAAAACATCCTTAGTCTCCTCTTACTACAAACATTTCACAGTGTCACTATTCTTTGTTCTTTTTTTTTGGCACTGGCAAAGAGTGGCAATCTGTACAAATAGAGATTTAAAAATAGAATATGAAGATAGATAGGACACAGTAAACAGTATAACTAGACATGCACTTGACCGAAATCATCAAGGAAATATAATCAAAAGTAATAATGCTGAAGAAGGTGATGAAAGCTGCAGAAAAAAATTTCCAAGGTTCTGGATCTTCATATACATAAACTGCCAAAAATAAAAATTGCCAGAGTGCACCATCTCTGCTTCTACAGGAAAAAGAAACATAAAGACTACCGGTAACCATAATAGAAATGCCATATAGTACTAGATGGCACCAGGGGTAAAGGCTGACAAAAGACATTCAAGAATGTCTGCGCATGTCACTAAAAGAGGCAAGACAACTTGCTCAAGACCCCGGAGAATTCAAGAGATCCATAGGGAAGACTATGTTCTGGAAAGAATGTCACTTGATGATGATGATGATATAGTACTATCATCTGTGTTAATTGTATCTTGTTTATTGTTGTTTCTTTCACAGTTTCAAGTTCAAAGGATATGAAAAGAAAAGATTGGATTAGTCTGAGCAAGTAAGTATGAGTGTAACAAAACGTATGTCATTCTCTTCTCCTCGCTTGTGTAGCAACTGGGGACTGGACTCCTAGTTCACGGTGCAAAAAATATGGCTACTGTCCTTTCCAGGCATGTGACAGGAGGCTACTAAGGAATGTTGGGAGATAAGCTGACAATCTGTCACCTGAGAAAAGATCATTGTCACATCGTGTCTAATTTTCTTACTTTTGTCTTCTATCATATAATCCCTATGGATAATCTCTAGACGAAAAGATGGAGGTCAGCGGACGTTGCACATTTGTCCTTTTGTGGCAGACTGCTAGATGATGGAAATACTAGATGTGCCATAAGTGTGGATGGGTCAACAGATCTGATAGAAGAATAATTAGTTGGTTGACCCATGATAGAAGAATGATGATTTGGTTGACCCATGATAGAAGAATGATGAGTTGGTTGACCCGTGATAGAAGAATGATGAGGTGGTTGACCCATGATAGAAGAATGATGATTTGGTTGACCCATGATAGAATAATGATGATTTGGTTGACCCATGATAGAAGAATGATGAGGTGATTGGCCCATGATAGAAGAATGATGAGTTGGTTGACCCATGATAGAAGAATGATGAGGTGGTTGACCCATGATAGAAGAATGATGATTTGGTTGACCCATGATAGAATAATGATGATTTGGTTGACCCGTGATAGAAGAATGATGAGGTGGTTGGCCCATAATAGAAGAATGATGAGTTGGTTGACCCATGATAGAATAATGATGAGGTAGTTGACCCAAAAGTGCGTGCTGTGCTCCTGGCAGGATGTGATAACGCTGAGCTGGGATTCTAGTACACTGGAATGACTCCCTTCAGGGACTAAACATGCATCCAAAGCCCCCCCTCCTCCTTACACATCCTTCCCATGAGACCATATATGAGTCCTGGTGTCACCTCATTTACACTGAGAGGAACCTCTGCTTTTGTCAGTAATTCTATGGACTGTCAAGAGCTACCTGCCCACAGCTAAAGGGATTATTTCATCATCAGTTTGCGAGGATAAGTGTGAGCACCCTATTTCTCCACGCTACAAAAACTGATGTGACTGCCTCTTTGGTGGGACTTGAACTGTTTTCTGATAGAGTTGTCCTGCTCATTAATAGATTGGACTCGAGTGTTCTATCTACACTTAACAAAACATCCTCTTTTTGTGTGTATGTTCTCAAACTCCTGTAGATTATCAGGATGTAGTCCAGAGGATGGAATGCATTGTGTCATGATTTGCATTTATTTGCAATATACCCCAGGTATGCGCCTTTCCGCCAGACACATCTGATTTCAGCATGGCTTCTGGGTCACTTTAACCCTCTTTCAAATGGAACACCCATCTACATCCCCAAAACCCACTAAGTCTCATGCATGACAGGTAAGTGTGTTGCTATTCTTTGTTCCCCTTTTGAGTGCTGGCAGCACAAAGGTAATAAAACATCTAAATTTTGTTACATTGTATTTTTTATTATAATGAGCTCAGGTAAAGCATATGACTCTTCTGCTATTATCACTGAAGGATGCATAGGTCACAAACCAGCGATGTCCAGGTCTATCATAACCTGTTTCACTCAAAGAATATTGTCTGTCATCTTCTTCTCTTTTTCAGTTTACATATCTACATAGCAAGCATTTCGTTGTGAAGATATGTTCTCTAGTCGTGTTGTGTGATACCATGGTTACTGGTGCGCCTCTCTGCCTGGTATCTCCGACTTCAGCACCAGTGGTTGCTTGGGCAGGACTGTGGGCCTGCTCAATGTCCTTACCAATCTTAGTTTCTAGCCTCTGTTGGCCAGACTAAGCATATCTCCACTACAAGGTGTTAGCCTCGATGGGGATGTCTGTCATAATAAGCCACTCCTGAAGATAGATTAGTAACTATGGGTGCAAACCACAGGCTCAACACAATGTGTCTAGTGAAGCCACCTAGTGTTATAGCACATGGTTGATTGGTTGCTGATCCAGTGGTCCATGTGCTTATGGCCTTTGACCCAATGCCATTGTGTGATATATGCATGTGTTTGTGAGCTGTTTTGTTCCATATAATGTGTTCCATTTATCTGGCCCTGGAGGCATTATATCACATCATAGGGGCTTTTTTATAGCTTAGTGGATTCCTCCTAGTTGGTCCAAGGTTAGATTTTTTATTTGAGCACCAACAGTTCCTAGGTTGACCCAGTCGATGTGTAAGGAAATGGGTACCTGATTTTATGATAAAGTAAAGGTGGCAAGCATAATGCTGCCCACATCATCCCTAGGTATGTTGTTGATCAATGACAAATATGGGTCTTAACATTTTATTCTATGCATGTGGTTGTGTCTGTGGGTCTCACCAATGACCCACTAGACAAACCATCCATGCAACAGAAAACCTTAGTGGATGACATGCCGTTATATTGAGGTTATTTTCTTATAGAAGCTTCTTTGCACGTCATCTATACAATTATGCTTTTTATTTTGTTATTGAAATGTTTTTCATGTTTACCTGAATATATATGTATGCACCCTCTGTGGTTGGGAGGGAGCCAGAGATGTACTGTGCAGCACTGGGGAGGAGAAAACTGACAGCACTGTTTTTTCCTATGGCTGATACCCATCATGGAGGCACAGTGACTCAGGATGTGACAATCCTTTTGACTTACACATTTGGTTGCATGCCTGGAGCAATAGAGAAGTTTGGCATAACTAGTAGTCAATTGGTAGCGGGGAATAAGCACCCTATCTTGGCTACAGTGGCTGGGAGCAGTGCATAGGTTGAAACCTATCTTCCTGGAGGTGTGATAGTTATTCTCTGGCTCTGTCCCGGGGTGGGCCGAAAATTCCCAGACTTCCCAGCAATATAATGCCATTTAATGGCATTGGGTCAAAGGGCATGAGCCCATGGACCGCTGGATCATCAACCAACATTTTATTCTCCTATATGTTTTCATATTTGCGCAGTAGCATAGTTGAGTGAACGGGAGAGTGTATATTCGCGTAGTTGGAAGTGAGCTCACCTTGCAAAACTTCCTCAATGAAACTAGGTGGTTCAACGCTGACCGTGCACAATGTAGTTGTGATATGATTTCGTGTACCAGTGGCACCTCAATGTAGTTGTGATATGATTTAGCGTACCAGTGGCACCTCAATGTAGTTGTGATATGATTTCGTGTACCAGTGGCACCTCAATGTAGTTGTGATATGATTTCGTGTACCAGTGGCACCTCAATGTAGTTGTGATATGATTTAGCGTACCAGTGGCACCTCAATGTAGTTGTGATATGATTTCATGTACCAGTGGCACCTCAATGTAGTTGTGATATGATTTCGTGTACCAGTGGCACCTCAATGTAGTTGTGATATGATTTAGCGTACCAGTGGCACCACAATGTAGTTGTGATATGATTTCGTGTACCAGTGGCACCTCAATGTAGTTGTGATATGATTTCGTGTACCAGTGGCACCTCAATGTAGTTGTGATATGATTTAGCGTACCAGTGGCACCTCAATGTAGTTGTGATATGATTTCATGTACCAGTGGCACCTCAATGTAGTTGTGATATGATTTCGTGTACCAGTGGCACCTCAATGTAGTTGTGATATGATTTCGTGTACCAGTGGCACCTCAATGTAGTTGTGATATGATTTAGCGTACCAGTGGCACCTCAATGTAGTTGTGATATGATTTCGTGTACCAGTGGCACCTCAATGTAGTTGTGATATGATTTCGTGTACCAGTGGCACCTCAATGTAGTTGTGATATGATTTCGTGTACCAGTGGCACCTCAATGTAGTTGTGATATGATTTCGTGTACCAGTGGCACCTCAATGTAGTTGTGATATGATTTAGCGTACCAGTGGCACCTCAATGTAGTTGTGATATGATTTCGTGTACCAGTGGCACCTCAATGTAGTTGTGATATGATTTCGTGTACCAGTGGCACCTCAATGTAGTTGTGATATGATTTCGTGTACCAGTGGCACCACAATGTAGTTGTGATATGATTTAGCGTACCAGTGGCACCACAATGTAGTTGTGATATGATTTAGCGTACCAGTGGCACCTCAATGTAGTTGCAATATGATTTAGTGTACCAGTGGCACCTCAATGTAGTTGCAATATGATTTAGTGTACCAGTGGCACCTCAATGTAGTTGTGATATGATTTAGTGTACCAGTGGCACCACAATGTAGTTGTGATATGATTTCATGTACCAGTGGCACCTCAATGTAGTTGTGATATGATTTAGTGTACCAGTGGCACCTCAATGTAGTTGCAATATGATTTAGCGTACCAGTGGCACCTCAATGTAGTTGTGATATGATTTAGCGTACCAGTGGCACCACAATGTAGTTGTGATATGATTTAGCGTACCAGTGGCACCTCAATGTAGTTGCAATATGATTTAGCGTACCAGTGGCACCACAATGTAGTTGTGATATGATTTCATGTACCAGTGGCACCACAATGTAGTTGTGATATGATTTAGCGTACCAGTGGCACCTCAATGTAGTTGTGATATGATTTAGTGTACCAGTGGCACCTCAATGTAGTTGCAATATGATTTAGTGTACCAGTGGCACCTCAATGTAGTTGTGATATGATTTAGTGTACCAGTGGCACCACAATGTAGTTGTGATATGATTTCATGTACCAGTGGCACCTCAATGTAGTTGTGATATGATTTAGTGTACCAGTGGCACCTCAATGTAGTTGTGATATGATTTAGTGTACCAGTGGCACCACAATGTAGTTGTGATATGATTTCATGTACCAGTGGCACCTCAATGTAGTTGTGATATGATTTCATGTACCAGTGGCACCTCAATGTAGTTGTGATATGATTTCATGTACCAGTGGCACCTCAATGTAGTTGTGATATGATTTCATGTACCAGTGGCACCTCAATGTAGTTGCAATATGATTTAGTGTACCAGTGGCACCTCAATGTAGTTGTGATATGATTTAGCGTACCAGTGGCACCACAATGTAGTTGTGATATGATTTAGCGTACCAGTGGCACCACAATGTAGTTGTGATATGATTTCATGTACCAGTGGCACCTCAATGTAGTTGTGATATGATTTAGTGTACCAGTGGCACCACAATGTAGTTGTGATATGATTTCATGTACCAGTGGCACCTCAATGTAGTTGCAATATGATTTAGCGTACCAGTGGCACCTCAATGTTCATGCGATACGATTGAGTATACTAGAGGCACCTCAAACATTCAACAATAGCTAAATAGCAATGCCCTGTACAGGATACAATTCAATTATTATTTCATAAACTTTTATTACTCTAAAAAAATACTTTGATTTATTTATGAGCACAGAGCACCAGATCTCTTATGTAGAAGTAACCAAAAAGTCTGCTATAACCAGTGTGCTTTAATTTCTAATACATGACGAGGACATGGAGTAAAGATTAATAACTGATTTGCTTTATAGATTCAAACATCTGTCTAAAGCCTAGAGTGATAAATCAACAGAGTGTCTGGGATAATCTTAATACATTGGATATATATATATAGGGGCTGCTGTGACACAGGGCAAATATTGATCGAAACAGATAAAAGTAAAGTATTACCAATAGTAAAAATGACATAATAAAAACAGCAGAACAATAGGCGACGTTTTGACTAAGAAGCCTTCATTAAGATATGGGAATACACATATAGTACAGCCTGTTACAGATAATAGGAGAAGAAGAATAGGAAGAGAAAGAAGCTAGCAAAGAGGTAAAGCATGAGGTACGGAGATGTCATCAGTATGGCACATAATGTGATGGTTAAAAATGGTTGAAAAAAGAATAGAGGATTGACTTAATTGTGCCCTATATATGTACTTCCGGTACATGCTATAGATGTGACTTCTGGTAGTGACGTCCGTTAATGGAGGGTGTTTCTCTAATCAAGTCTAGGTCACTCCGTCGATCGTTGGATTAATCAACTAACATCGTAAAGTCCAGACCGATTTGTGTAACAGAAGTCAGTTCATTCCTATTCTTTTTCATTCAAACGACGCACTAAAATGTGCTTATTTAATTCCTGCGTTATTCCGGTGCTATCATATGGATGTGACAGCTGGAAAAGCTCTTTATCTTCGGAAAAGAAATTACTGAGTTTCGAGAACAAATGTCTTCGTAGGATAACTACCACCCATTGGAGTGAATTCAAATTGAATGCTAAAATCAGAGAAGAGACACATCCAAATTTCATCACAGATGTTATCAGAAAATGCCGTTGGTCCTACATCGGGCATGTCCTACGCGCAGACACCAACAGAATACACCACCAATCTCTTGAATGGATACCTACAGGCAAAAGAGCAAGGAGTAGACCAAAAGAAACACTCAGAAGAGCAATACTTAGAGAAAGTAAAACAACCAATATTCATACTATTCAAGAACTGCACAGAATAGCTTTGAACAGACAGAATTGGAGAGATCTGACCTATGCACTAACTTCAGCGCAAAAGGAAAATGAATGAATAAAATGAAATATATCTCTCAATGGAGCTGCACACACCTGCCAGGAGTATTACTCATAGCATAATCCATCGTTTGCGTGGTCTGTCCCTGGCTTTGTAACTATTGTGCCTGAATAGTAAAGCTTTTTTATGGAAACTGTCTGATGGTGGTCTGGAAGCATGTGAAAACCACTTAATCTGTTGTCTTCTGATGTAATCCAGGAATGACGTTGTGGTTGTTTTCATTTCTGATTTTATCTCTTATTGTTTCTCTGAGGATTCTACGTAGATAATTAATTTCTGTTGTAACAAGTTTTATTTTGGCTACTGTTGTTAATGTCCACGTTTGACATTGGTAGCATAGTGATGGTATGATGATCATTTTATATAGTGCAGATTTGGTGTTCTTGTTCACATATTTGTTTTTAAAAATAGGTGACATCTGCCCTAAGATTTGATTTACTATGTTGCATCTATGTTGGTTTTGTTTTGTGTTTTTCCCATTGGATAATTTGATTCTTCCCAGATAAGTGAATTCATTCACCTGTTTAAGTTGTTGGTCATCAATTATAATGGTGGTGTTTCTTTCTGTTTTTGGGACTGACATTACCTCAGTTCTTTTCTGTGTTTATCTACATATTAAAGTCTCATCATGTGCAGTCTATTTATATTTTGTTGTAGTTGTTCTTCTTCTTCTGATGATATTATTGCTTGGGAGCCGCATTAGTGCAGTGGTTAGCGCACTGGTTTCGCATATGAGTGGTCCTGGGCTTATTCCCCAGTTGATGCAATGTTTTTCAAATCGCAGCGGTTCCCAGGTCAACCCAGCCTTAAATGGGTACCGGATTAATCCGGGAAGTAAAGACTGCGAGGGAGATGAGATGGCTACCGCCCTCATTTGTAGAGCCTCTGAAATGTGAGATCGCTAACATCTCACACCCCTTCGGCATTAATAAATGCTACGGGTTACTTTACTTTTTATTATTTTTTGATAATCTGCAAAAGAAGTTCACTCAGGATGTTGTTTAGGTTGTCTTCTTCATTGGTGTTGCAGATTAATGTCCATGTGGATCCTGAACCCAGACTCCTAACACATACTTCAGGATTGCCAAACATACAAAGAGCAGAGACCTGGCTAGAGGATACAGATTTGAAGCAAAAGCTGGGGCAGCTGCTCTGACCTGGAGAAGACAATGGACTTCTCCCTGACGACAAGCCTGATAATATACCATGACTGCAGATGCCAAATGCAAAAAAAGGACATATACAATCGATATATGTAATGAATAGCAAGGGAGATATAATACATATTTGTCGCACATTATAGTGTATGTAGAATTTTCTGAAAGCCCTACACTCGTTCTAACTGCACATTGACTACCTGTGTAATTACACCTGCACAAATTGATTAGGTGTTGTGAAACCGCATATTTTGATAGTATTTTCCATAGTTATACTCTGTCCACTAGAATATCACTAAAGTCAAAAACATGCTGGGTTGATCACTACATCTTCAATAGGGTACCTTTTTTTTTAAACACAGGATTTTAGATGAGGTGTATTTTGGATCTCAAATACAGGATTTTAAATGAGGTGTATTTTGGATCTCAAATACAGGATTTTAAATGAGGTGTATTTTGGATCTCAAATACAGGATTTTAAATTAGGTGTATTTTGATCTCAAATACAGGATTTTAAATGAGGTGTATTTTGGATCTCAAATACAGGATTTTAAATGAGGTGTATTTTGGATCTCAAATACAGGATTTTAGGTGAGGTTTATTTAGATTTCATATACAGAATGACAGGTATGCTGCCTTCTCAGTAGATAAGGAATATCTGAAATGAAAAATTTCATTGACACTACCCACAATTGAGGCCAACTCCTTGGGGTGGAGAATTTTTGTCCAGTCAACAGAGAAACGGACCTTAATCAACAATATAAGAAAAAGGCAATCTTCTTTTTTGGGCCACTTCATGAGACAGGCAGGTTTAGAGAACATAGTACAACAGGCGAAATTGAAGGTAACAGAGACAGAGGGCGACAACGTGAGAAAATATTAGACAGTTTGATAACCTGGCATGGCATGGAAACAACAACGACCTTGATACATAATACTGTGGACAGAGAGCTGTGGAGAGCCATGACCTCCTACGCCAGCCGGCATGGCACCTGATGATGATGATGAACAGAGACTGGAAACTAAGATTGCTCGTGCCATCCCCTATGTCAAGCAGGACCACAGTAATGCCTAAGCAAGCACTGGAACTGGAGTCTGAGATACTAGGCCGAGAGGCGCACTAACAACAATGGTATCACGCAACTCTCCTATTGAACATGTCTGCACAACAAATTAGAAATCGTCATGTCGCTCACTTTGTGGTTGAAGCTATTAGCATTGTAACCTGATGTCTGAACGAATATTAGAAAAATAGTAATAAGAAGAATATTAGGCCCATGACTCAGATCATGTGTCAAAAACTTAAAATTAATCAATATACTGCCATTTCTTTGCTTTTACTAAGAAATATACAATAAATGACCTTGAAAAGTCTTCCTCAAGATATCTCTCCTTGTATAGTCTCAGCTGATGTCATCTACTAAGAAGCACTAAATATTTTTTTTTATTGAACATTGTCCCGCTTGCCTTTCTCTGTGTCCCACACTCTGAAACGCCATTGTGTGAAATATATTCTATATTACTTCCCTTTGGTCTGTACCCAGGTCCCTGCCCTGTGATAAAAGAAGTCAAACAAATGACCTTGCAAGAAACCAGACAGGAGAAAAGGTAGGAACACATTTTTAAACAAATCAACTTGTCATATTCATTTCTTTTCTGCCTTTAATTTCTTTCTTTCATTACTTTAACTTGTTTATCCTTTCAGGGTTAAAGATACGTCTTAGTTATGGTAGGGGTGCATTTTAACCTAAATAATAGGTCAGTACTTTGTATACCAAAAATTGTTTGGTATACATTTCTTGGGAATACCATTAAGTCAGGTGACAGTTTGACCTGCTTTTTTGGTTTGTTCCTAATAAATAATGTCATATTCTGACTTCTTGGAAGGTTGGTGGGAAGGGGGCGTGTTCTTGTGCACTGTTATTGATTTGAACACTCTCCAAAAAAAATCATTTCCATTTTCTTAACCTTTGAAATCTGAAATTAATAGACACAGTTGAGGCTTGTCTAACTTTTATATCACGTTATTGAAGTGATTTTCAGTATAAAAGGTTCTAAAGACTCCAGTATTCACTATCAATACCTTTTTAAACACCTGAAAATACCTTAGACATGCTCAGGTAATTTAATTTTCGTTTTATTGCTGTCTGTGTTGTATTCGGTAGAAATTTTTCCATTCTGTTCTCTTTTTCAAAAAAAAACCCTCCATGACAACTTGTATATATGTATGTCATTGTCACCTCGGACATCGTGTTGTTCACTGTTTGCATTCTAGTACCTTTGTGATGTTGCCATTGTTTTTAATGGGTACTGTTTTTAGTGTTTGTTCAGTTTGTTGTGTATTGTCTTGAAAAAGATCTGAAGGTTGAAACGTTGACAATGTCTTGCATATTGTTATTTATATGTTTTTGTACATATACCACATAGTCTGATAGTCTGTTAGCCACTGTTCCACTTAGTCTGATAGTCTGTTAGCCACTGTTCCACTTAGTCTGATAGTCTGTTAGTCACTGTTCCACTTAGTCTGATAGTCTGTTAGCCACTGTTCCACTTAGTCTGATAGTCTGTTAGTCACTGTTCCACTTAGTCTGATAGTCTGTTAGCCACTGTTCCACTTAGTCTGATAGTCTGTTAGCCACTGTTCCACTTAGTCTGATAGTCTGTTAGTCACTGTTCCACTTAGTCTGATAGTCTGTTAGCCACTGTTCCACTTAGTCTGATAGTCTGTTAGCCACTGTTCCACTTAGTCTGATAGTCTGTTAGCCACTGTTCCACTTAATCTGATAGTCTGTTAGCCACTGTTCCACTTAGTCTGATAGTCTGTTAGCCACTGTTCCACTTAGTCTGATAGTCTGTTAGCCACTGTTCCACTTAGTCTGATAGTCTGTTAGCCACTGTTCCACTTAGTCTGATAGTCTGTTAGCCACTGTTCCACTTAGTCTGATAGTCTGTTAGCCACTGTTCCACTTAGTCTGATAGTCTGTTAGTCACTGTTCCACTTAGTCTGATAGTCTGTTAGCCACTGTTCCACTTAGTCTGA
Source organism: Meghimatium bilineatum (assembly GCA_034231615.1). Lineage (NCBI taxonomy): Eukaryota > Metazoa > Mollusca > Gastropoda > Stylommatophora > Philomycidae > Meghimatium > Meghimatium bilineatum. The sequence goes on from CM067312.1 coordinate 43,598,907, forward strand.
TAGTCTGTTAGTCACTGTTCCACTTAGTCTGATAGTCTGTTAGCCACTGTTCCACTTAGTCTGATAGTCTGTTAGCCAATGTTCCACTTAGTCTGATAGTCTGTTAGCCACTGTTCCACTTAGTCTGATAGTCTGTTAGCCACTGTTCCACTTAGTCTGATAGTCTGTTAGCCACTGTTCCACTTAGTCTGATAGTCTGTTAGCCACTGTTCCACTTAGTCTGATAGTCTGTTAGTCACTGTTCCACTTAGTCTGATAGTCTGTTAGCCACTGTTCCACTTAATCTGATAGTCTGTTAGTCACTGTTCCACTTAGTCTGATAGTCTGTTAGCCACTGTTCCACTTAGTCTGATAGTCTGTTAGTCACTGTTCCACTTAGTCTGATAGTCTGTTAGCCACTGTTCCACTTAGTCTGATAGTCTGTTAGTCACTGTTCCACTTAGTCTGATAGTCTGTTAGCCACTGTTCCACTTAGTCTGATAGTCTGTTAGCCACTGTTCCACTTAGTCTGATAGTCTGTTAGTCACTGTTCCACTTAGTCTGATAGTCTGTTAGCCACTGTTCCACTTAGTCTGATAGTATGTTAGCCACTGTTCCACTTAGTCTGATAGTATGTTAGTCACTGTTCCACTTAGTCTGATAGTCTGTTAGCCACTGTTCCACTTAGTCTGATAGTCTGTTAGTCACTGTTCCACTTAGTCTGATAGTCTGTTAGCCACTGTTCCACTTAGTCTGTTAGTCACTGTTCCACTTAGTCTGATAGTCTGTTAGCCACTGTTCCACTTAGTCTGATAGTCTGTTAGCCACTGTTCCACTTAGTCTGATAGTCTGTTAGCCACTGTTCCACTTAGTCTGATAGTCTGTTAGTCACTGTTAAAACTATGACAAAACTTGTGTTCAACATACCCAGTAGGGTAAGTACTACTCAGATAATTTAACAGACAATGTCATATGCACACCACATCACAAAACAGGCTAAGGTCAGTTGGAAGCAGAGCATACCCAAGATCAATGAAGCATAATACTGTTGACATAAGGCCAATTAATGGATGATGTACAAAACATTATTTTATTTTGTTGATAGTAGAAATTCTGCTTTATTATTTTGAATATGATATCTACTGTTTTGTTTGGTGGAGGGGGGGGGGGGCTGTCCATTAATTATATGAACAACAATTTTTGTCAATTTTTCCCTCTCACCCCCTTTACCCTCTCACCCCCTTTACCCTCTCACCCCCTTTACCCTCTCACCCCATTGTTATGAAACTGTCAAATATTCAGGGATCCTGCTGCTGAATCATGCCACAAATATTGTACACCCATCCCCTTAAAAATTGTCATACTAAATTATTAAAATATTACATGATTTTTAAAAAAAATTCGATTTCAAACAAATTATTTGATATATATACCCGGTAAACATGATTTTATTGACATCAACTTTTGTCTACTGCACATCTCCACTTGTCAGACTTTTTCTCAGACACACCCCATCCCTTAATTGTTGATATAATATATTGATGGCCCCTTTCTTATATTTTGAATATGACATCATTTCTATTTTTTCTTATATTTTGAATTACATAATTTGTTTTGTTTTTCATATTTTCTTATGATTTATTCTAGAATATAGTCCTCATATCTTTTAAATCTATAAAACACATCAAACATGATTTCTAATTAAACCTATAGATAATGGGAGGGTGTGGTTTGGGGTGTTCAAACCCACACCCTTTTTGGGAGCGATCACATGACTTTCAGTACTAAGAATTTAGCCGAAAGGCAGGTAACCTTCCCCCCCCCCTCCCCTAAAGTTTACGCTGTTTCACCACTGCCAAAAGTGGTTCTTGATAACCTGCAAGTTTTTTTATTTACTTCTGGACAAATATATTTGTCTTGTGTTCTATAGGCCTATAGCTAATTCTTAACAAACGCCTGTAGCATTTGTTTTCAAAACCTGAATCCTTCTTTCCGTGTTTGCATTGAGTGTTCAGGTTCCACATCCGTATATAAAAATATTATTAGCACTAGCGATCTGAATAGATTGATCTTTACTGTACAACTGATTTTAATTTTCTAAATCAAACCTTGCTATTGCAGTCATCGCCATCTAGAGCTTAATCTCATTTCCTGAATTGCCATCATCATGTATTTAGGACTCGAGATATTTGAAGGTAGCATTGTCTTCAAGTTTATGACCATTTAACCTGTTATTCGTGGGAATTTGCTGGGTATCACTAGTCACCAATATCTTGCTTCTATCAAATCTAATTAGAAGATATGGTAGATTTTCATGCCATATTCCAGACTAACGTCTGCCAACTTTGAGGTGAGTTCCTGGAGTTTAGATTTGGAACCAGCTGAATATCAACATCATTGGTGCAAAAGATTACATTAGGAGTGAATTACTCAAATATTTGAGGAAATATTGCAAGCTAATTTCTTAAGATGACAATTTTGCATGGCCCGCGAATGATGTAATTACGAAAGGTTCCCTTCCATTGCTTTAAATTAACATACTCCAGCCTTTGTAAATTCGTATTTATGTTGGTGAATCTTATATTGCCCAGGCAGTTTTTCTCGTAGTGTAACATTGTTAGTTAGCTAGTTAGTCGTTGGATCATCGACATTTCACTCCGGACAAGTCCATAGGTGCTCAGATCTCTCCTTGAATGTATCCACCATTACACGTTGACTGACGGTCCCATTACTTTGTTGATTGACCATCATTCTTTCTCGCCCATGAAACCGTTCCTTTCTAGCAACACCATATTTCAAACCAAACTCCCTTACTCTAGTCATGGAACAAGCATAAACGTCAATTGTACAGTCATTTATTCGTGCGTTTTCCTGTAGGGCATTCAAAATTTCTGCCCAGTCCATCGCTCCACCAACAGCCATAGTAGCAGTCTGGACGGCCATACTATCTGCTCTCTCATTACCCTGAACTCCTGCATGTCCCGGCACAAAAATAAAAGTCACTTTGCGCACACAGGAACTCTACACTGCATCCAGCCACTGTTCCCGAATGTACCCCACCTGAACTTTCACAATTGTGTGCATGAAGTCACTGAGTATACAGGTATGCTAGCAGACAGTCTGTGAGCACAACCATTTCAAAGTTTGGTTACTGCCAGAGTATCCATTGTCATGCTGCTTGTCGTCTGAGCGAATGCACCACTATCCTCTCTGATGCCCTCCCCACCCCCTTTGAGCCATGAAGGCCCAGGCACTCCTGATGTGTCTCTCAACCGACCCATCTGTGTAAAAGACAATGTAGAGTGTAAAAGACTTGCCGTGTAACATTGCCATTAGACCTAAGCCATCATCTGTTACATTCTGTAGAATTATTAGCAGATCAGTTCCTTCACATGACACGTCCGTGATAAATTCCTTTAAAAAGTGTAACGAATGATTACCTTCTTGTCTTATAGAGACATCTCATACTTTATTTCTCAATTTTATGGTTGACTGAACGCAGGGAACGAGTCAAATCAATGGTTGTGTTTAGTGTTCAGTCATGATCACCATCATTTCGAAACTTGTTTGGGAGTAGTAATATCACTTGCCAGGGAATGCAGAGAATGGTGTCCCACAGCTGTGCAGAAAGAAGTGCAGGCTTTGGTCAGTGGGAATGCCGGAGAGGGGGATGTGATTATATACACTGATGGATATGTGATTGGGCATGTTCACAGTGCTTGGGCCTTCACAGCTCAGTGCGCAGGTAAAACGATCAAGGAGGAGAGTGGTGCCTTTGCTGTCACTACAAGTAGTATGACCATGGAGAATATGGCGGTGACCAGGACATTTGAGTGTCTACGCACACAGAAGGTAACGCAGGTCTGCATCTTGAGTGACTCTATGAGTATGATTAAGAAGGTACAAGTGGGTCTCGTTCGCAAACAGTGGATTGAGACCTTGAGAAAGGCGAGCCTGAAAGTGGTTACATTTATTTTCGTGCCGGGAAATGTGGGCGTTCGAGGCAATGAAAGTGCGGATCAACTGGCATCATGCGCGATTGTGGCACAGGGTGATGGGGCAATGGATCGCGCTGACGTTTTGAATTCCTAAAGAGATATAACACGCGAGAGTGAGACTAATGTGGATGATGATTCATTTTCAATGGCTAGGATTAAAGATCAGGGATTGAAATGCGGTGTTGCTAGAAGTGAACATTTTGGAGGGCGCAGAAGAATGATGGTCAACCAGCATAGGACCGGTACTGTCAACAGAAGTGTAATGGCGGATACACTCAAGGAGAGATCGGAGCAACTATGAACGTGTCCAGTTTGCAGTGATGATGATCCGACGACTAACTAACTAAACTGACCACCATCAGTATAGACGACCTGTGAACAGACAACGTAAACATGATCTGAAATAATATTTTGATTATTTTGTGTTGCATGATTGTCCAATTATTGTTTTGTGTGAAATAATTCTTAAAATTACTGATTGTATGATTGTCCTTCATTCATTAGCAACAGAACAAAAGATCCAGCGACAATTATTCTTGCATGTCTTTGTTTACATTCGGGTTAAGATTAAATTAGAGTTGTCTGCCCAGCTATGGATCTATGCAACACATAACCTTTCTATTTTTTATTTTTTTTTACCTTACTTTTGCAATCTTATCGTCTTTATTTCTTCGCAGGTGATGAGAGACGTTTCGGATGTTGTCAGATTTCTTCTGCTTCATTCATGTGTCCTCTCTTATCATCCTACTTTCTGTTTCAATGCGATCATTCTCAAACTTTCGCTGAATCTGGCCTTACTACTAGATTTTCAGCTGAATGTAGTCCAGAGAATGAAAGTGCGTTATGTCGTCATTTTATTTGGTCTGTTGGCCCAACACACCCAACTTCGTTGGTTGTATCCAATACATTCCGTGAATTTAATTGATCGACATTGGCTATATTTGGTATGCGAATCCAAGTATATAAATAGGGACCAACGAAAACACGACAATAATCAAAAACGAAAGAATGAAATCCTAATTAATCATGTACAGATGTCTGTAGTGCTGTCGAAGTCATGGTTCAGTAAAGTTAATATTAATAATGGCTCCAGCACAATAAAATTATAATATATTACATATTGTTGAAAGTTAGTCAAACGTTAAACGTACTATTTTGTTGGAAGATTTGCATATTTAAAGAGCTAGCTGGAGTTACTGCTGGGGTGTTTCAAAAATGTATGTTGCCGTCTGGTTTATTACTTGAGTTACTGCATTGCTAGAGATGTGTCGACAGCCCTCGTGAAGCTAACAGCTGCAGGTTTATTGTGGTAGTGCACACGCCATGTTGGCGACTGAAGCTTTAAGAGGTAGTGAGTGGGGATCAGAAGTCCACGGTAACGAGTCCCAATTCCGCTGCAGGTAATTGAGCAGCCGGGCCGATCAGAAAACAAAATCTAATAAATATTGGTTAGAAAATAACTAAATCTAAAAATGGAAACTAAGTACCGGGGCTGCAGATACTCGCTGTTTTAAATTCTTCGTAGTACTCTCCGTGATCTGACTTCCTGGTTGAACCCCACTTCCAGGGATATCTTTAGCCGATTCGTTAAAAAACTGTGTCACATTAATGACGGCCAGTGCCTCATTGGCGTAATGGATTGGAGCTTTGTGTACAATCTTCTGATTTGTTGAGAAAATGCAGTATTCATTTATGTGTTCTGTATAAGTTATGCTATCAACAACTGAAAGTAGCCATTATAATTTCGGTTATCTCTCTGTTCAGGGATTCTCAACATTTCTCAAAAGGGTGATAACCGCATGCAAGTACCGGTAATAAAAAAAAATATGTGGTTTCCGCAAATTTGATTCATAATTATCATGCGCCGTGCAGGCTTACGCAAACAATCATTGATCTCTACACAATTCTATCCAATCCGCTGTGTATCATCCCCATTTCTGATTCTCCACCATATCAAAAATAAGAATGGCGCCACGCCCGTGTGTTGCCGGGGCCCGAAAGGGGAGCAAAGAATAGCAACACTGTTCACCTTTCATGCATGTCGTAAGAGGCGACTAAGGAGGTTATGGGATGGAGTTGGCTGTCCCATCCCATATAGGGTCAGTGACCCAAAGCCATGCTGAAGTCGAATGTGTCAGGCCGAAAGGCGCAGATATCGCAGCAATGCTGTAAACCATGACACAACGAATTCCGTTCTCCGGACTACATCCTGCTAATCTGCAGCAGTTTGAGAACGAACGCAAAAGAAGTAGATCTCTACACAATTCTATCCAATCCACTGTGTATCATCCCCATTTCTGATTCTCCACCGTGTCAAAAATGTTACTGTGATGTAAGCCTCCTCATCTTCTTCTGCTTTCAATCTTAAACTACTGCTGAATAGCAACAAGTAGTCAAGAGAAGGCAGTATTTACGTTCAGTAGTTTAACATTGCTTTCTGGGCGGTCTTGGTGCACAATTTCATAAGACGGGTTTTTAACTCGGTACCTTGGCCGTCACAGACGCACTCTGTTCCTCGCGGCAATGGAACCTGATTATAATGCGTGTAATTATTTTATATATATACCATACGTACACAATTAGAAGGCGCAATTTATGCCTTTGATGTGTTACTATATAGAAGAATAGGGAGAACATCATGGAAAGAGAAGAGAACAAACAAAGAGGTTTTAACAATACTTGATATGAAGAAAGAATTATTAAAGGAAATAAAGATCAAGCAAATTTAATATTTTAGACATATTAAAAGACAAGACATGACACCTTGTTGAATACATTACATGAGAGTAAAGTCGAAGGGAAACAAGCAAGAGGTAGGCAGAGATGCAAGTGGGAGAGTAACATCACAAGATGGACAGGTTACAGTCTAACAGAGTGCACCAGTAAAACAAGAGACAGGGGATGTTGGAGGTCTGTTGCAGCCATATTGGTTGCGGAGACGGCACTCTATGATGATGATGAATTATTTAGAAAGGACATCTATTATTCTAGGAGTCTGGTGAACTTTTCTCTGTTGAAGTGTCTATTGTGATTTTGTCTGGTGTTCTCTGGTTGGCGTGTAGCCTTGGAACAGTCTAGTGGAGTCTTGAGATGAATATGTGGAGGCCATAAAAAGGAATGGTAGAAGGGAAATAAGAAGGTTAGAGTAAGTTTCTTCTTTTTTATTCTTTGAATTGTCGTCAGTATGATGTCAAGGGCCAAAAGGGGAGCAAATAATAAGAACACTGTTTGCCATTCAAAAATGGCGTAAGAGACGACTAAGGAGTGTTGTCGGGTGCAGTTGGTTGTCCAAGTCCCATTTAGGATCAAAGTGGTCCAGAAGCCATGCTGTAGTCGAATGTGTCAGACCAAAAAGCCCAAATATTACAGAAAAGTTGTAAATACAAGTTGTGACAACGGATTCCGTTCTCCAGATTACATCCTGCTGATCAGCAAGAGTTTGAGAAATGACAGAAGAAGAATCCAAGATCTGAGTTGTAATTACTTGTTCGCCGGTATTTTCCCGCGGCTTCATTTAAAAAATACACCTTTATGACGTGACATAAAGTAAGAGATGGCTAAGGATAAAAATAGCAACTATATGACGTGTCGTATGACGTAAGAGATGACTATGGGTGTTTGGAAATGGAAGTTGGCTGCCACATCCCATAAGGTAAAAATGATCGACATCCCATGTTGACGTTGAACGTTTCGGACCGTTCTGCACAAATATATTAGCTAAATTATCAATCCTAACCCTCGCCGTTCTGCACAAATATATAACTATCAACCCTAACCCTGGCCGTTCTGCGCAAATATATTAGTTAAACTATTAACCCTAACCATGGCCGTTCTGCACAAATATATTAGCTAAACTATTAACCCTAACCTTGGCCGTTCTGCACAAATATATTAGCTAAGCTATTAACCCTAATCCTGGCCGTTCTGCACAAATATATTGGCTAAACTGTCAACCCTAACCCTGGCCGTTCTGCACAAATATATTAGCTAAATTATCAACCTTAACCCTGGCCGTTCTGCACAGATATATTAGCTAAATTATCAACCCTAACCCTGGCCGTTCTGCACAAATATATAACTATCAACCCTAACCCTGGCCGTTCAGCACAAATATATTAGCTTCATTATCAACCCTAACCCTGGCCGTTCTGCACAAATATATAACTATCAACCCTAACCCTGACCGTTCTGCACAAATATATAACTATCAACCCTAACCCTGCCCGTTCTGCACAAATATATTATCTAAACTGTCAACCCTAACACAACAATTCATTTCGTTTTCCGCACTAAGTTATTTTCTCCTATTCGTTGGTTAGTTACCGATACATCGGTCCATGGGCTCATGCCCTTTAACCCTCTCCCCACTTGTTCACTCTGCCCATCTTTATTTTTCAACTCTCATCAACGCCTCATTTATTCTCTCCCTCCGTGTAGTGTCATTTAATGAACAGCTTGTACAACCCAGTCTCCCACCATATGTTGCATTTGTTCTGTTCAATTTAAAAAAGCTAGTTGACGTACGTAGACTTGACAGACATGTCAATTACCGTCTAAACTTCCTGGCTTGTATTCTCATAATGGACATTGGTGTAGGATGTAGTCGACATATGCCGCTTCCCCAAGCGTGGGCGGTCATGTCACGCATCACATTTCTGACCCAGTAATGCATGTTTTGTGGTGCAATGTTGCCTTCTATCTGCCCCTGAGCTGTGAGTTTCATTGTTGTGATGTTATCTCCTATGTGCCCCTTAACTGTGAGTGTCATTATTGTGATGTTATCTCCTATCTGCCCCTGAACTGTGAGTGTCATTTTGTGATGTTATCTTCTATCTGTCCCTGAACTGTGAGTGCCATTATTGTGATGTTATCTCCTATCTGCCCCTGAACTGTGAGTGTCATTATTGTGATGTTATCTCCTATCTGCCCCTGAACTGTGAGTGTCATTATTGTGATGTTATCTCCTATCTGCCCCTGAACTGTGAGTTTGATTATTGTGATGTTATCTCCTATCTGCCCCTGAACTGTGAGTGTCATTATTGTGATGTTATCTCCTATCTGCCCCTGAACTGTGAGTTTGATTATTGTGATGTTATCTCCTATCTGCCCCTGTACCGTGTCATTATTGTGATGTTATCTCCTATCTGCCCCTGTACCGTGTAATTATTGTGATGTTATCTCCTATCTGCCCCTGAATTGTGAGTTTCATTATTGTGATATTTCTTTCTACCAAAAATGTTTGGGAGACACGGTTGTCTGTTTTAGTAACAGCATTAATGCCTCTTTTAAGCTGCTCTCACTTTTATATATTCCTTTCCTTCTATTGCAACGTCTTTGTTTCTTGTTTTGTTTATATTTTGTTTCTTTATTTTCAACTTCAACTTCAACTTGTAATGTACTTACTTTCATGTTTACCGTTCATGCTGTCCTAACATGTAAATGTAGCTATATATGAAATGTTGTACTTAAGTTCTCCTGTATGATAATGTAGATACCTATGATAATACCTATGATAATACCTATGATAATACCTATGATAATATGATAATGTAGATACCTATGATAATACCTATGATAATATGATAATGTAGATACCTATGATAATATAATATGATAATACCTATGATAATGTAGATACCTATGATAATATAATATGATAATACCTATGATAATGTAGATACCTATGATAATATAATATGATAATACCTATGATAATATGATAATGTAGATACCTATGATAATATAATATGATAATACCTATGATAATGTAGATACCTATGATAATATAATATGATAATACCTATGATAATATGATAATGTAGATACCTATGATAATATAATATGATAATACCTATGATAATGTAGATACCTATGATAATATAATATGATAATACCTATGATAATATGATAATGTAGATACCTATGATAATATAATATGATAATACCTATGATAATGTAGATACCTATGATAATATAATATGATAATACCTATGATAATATTATAATGTAGATACCTAGGTAACTCCATGTAACTTTGTGGAATTCTGTTTCCCGTTTTGTATGTTTTTTTCGTGTCGGGCCATTGGCGCAAATAAAACGGCGGCACAACGCATTTCCATTCTCTGGACTACATTCAGCTGGAAATCTAGTAGGACAATGGTCCTGCTACAAGAGAATTCAGCAGGAGTTTGAGAATGAACGCTGAAGAAGAAGAAGTATGTTTTTCGTGTATTTATGAATGTCATCTGGTCGAAACGTAATTTTTGTATATTTCTGTTTTTGGTTAAGTTGCATTTTTATTATTACTTTATATTAATAATTTTTAACAATTATTTCCTGTTATTAAAATGCAATCTTAGTGTGAAATAAGCGAATTCCCACAACACTGTTCACTAAACATGAAATTACTGGGAGCAAATAATAGCAACCCTTTACCTTCCATGCATTTCGTAAGAGGCAGCTGAAGTGGTTTTGGGGTGGAGTTGACTGCCATTTCATATAGGGATAAAGTGACCGAGACCTCCATGCTGAAGTCGGATGTGTTGGGCCGAGAGACACAAGTATCGCAGCTAAGCTGTAAACCATAGCACAACGCAAGATTGAAGGCAACAGAGACAGAGGGTGACAATGTGAAAAAATATGTAGTTGAAAAATCTCGTACAGCAGGGAAACAACAACGATCCTGATAAATAATATTGGGTATAGAGAGCTGTGGTGAACTATGATCGCCTACGCCATCCTGTTGATGATGCTGATAACCAAAATAGTGTAAATTTCTAGAGAAAACCTTGCTGTTTAGCCAGTTTTTTTTTTCAATTCTCTCAGAATGTCCCTATTGGTGATCTTCTTAGCCCATGGTATTAGATAATAATAATAATGAGACCCATAACCCGCCAGGAGCGTAACGGTTGCACACTAACAGTGCCGGATTTACCTATAAGCTAAACAAGCTATAGCTTAGGGCCCCCCCCCACTTTACTTTTATTTTATTTTACTATCTGTATATTCTTAATCGTTAAAGGGCCCCATATCTCAAATAGCTTAGGGCCCCATATCTCAAATAGCTTAGTGCCCCATATCTCAAATAGCTTAGGGCCACATATCTCAAATAGCTTAGGGCCCCATATCTCAAATAGCTTAGGGCCCCATATCTCAAATAGCTTAGGGCCCCATATCTCAAATAGCTTAGGGCCCCATATCTCAAATAGTTTAGACCTTAGGGCCCTATCAAGTCTAAATCCGGCCCTGCACACTAGATACATCCGCAGAAAAATATATCCAAACAACTCTATCATCAGCCATTCGTAGAAGTGTAGAGAAATCACGCCGAGGCTATTTACTGATGTTATCAATCCGGGATTTTCTCTATCCCCTCTCCTCCTTCCATCCTCGACTGTTCTTGCAAAAAATAATTTTAGAAAATCTCGTATTATAAGAATGTTATTATAATAATTCCTCAATATTCTCCTAAATTACGCATGCGGCTGCGTCTGTGGGTCTCACTAATAACCCACTAGACAGACGACCCATGGAACAGAAAACCTTAGTAGATGACATGCCATGCCGTCTTATGGAAGCTTTGTAGCATGCCATCTATATAATTATATACCCCTCTGAGTAGAAGGGTCATTCAATAGGCATTGCACTAAGCCGAAATCTGAAGTCTCCTGGCTTTGAAAGAAAGCTCGGAAAAACCACCCCACTGCAAATAGGAAGTAAGAGGTAATCAGTCGCAATTCCTGGGGTTCTCAATCAATCTACTACATCAGCGTGTATTAAACTATTTGTTGTTGCAGACCCTCTTTTAAATGTTTTGTTCTATCCCTGACCCCCAAAGTATTTCATATTTAAAATGTTAGGAATGATTTATTTGTGTGTTAATGAAGATAAACATGGTCTGAAATTTGAAAATGTAATGGTAATGTGTTTATAGTTGTGATTGTAATGTGTTGATAGTTGTGATTGTAATGTGTTGATAGTTGTGATGGTAATGTGTTTATAGTTGTGATTGTAATGTGTTGATAGTTGTGATTGTAATGTGTTGATAGTTGTGATTGTAATGTGTTGATAGTTGTGATGGTAATGTGTTTATAGTTGTGATGGTAATGTGTTGATAGTTGTGATTGTAATGTGTTGATAGTTGTGACGGTAATGTGTTGATAGTTGTGATTGTAATGTGTTGATAGTTGTGACGGTAATGTGTTGATAGTTGTGACGGTAATGTGTTGATAATAAACAATAACTTTCTATGTTATCAGCATCTATCTAATTGTGTGAGGTTTGTCTAAAATAAATAACTTGTTCAGTGTGTATCCTTGTTTCTACCTTTGTATTTTATATCTCCATTTATCTTTGTGAAGTTTCCAAACTCCGCAGGATGGTTGAGGATAGAGATGCGTGGAGATCGTTCTGTACCAAATGTCTTAATGTGACGTCCCTACGACCCTGACGAGTTATGGGTTTTATTATTATTATTTATCTTTTTTTTAATTGTAAATGTTATTTATTAAAAATGTAAAGGATCATAGTATTTCTTCAAGTCGGATCACATATTAGAACCGCTGTACTACATATTAAGAACCGCTGTACTATATAATAATATCCAGGGTGGACAGTATATGTGTTGCTGTGTTGATTAATGATCCTGTCTTGCACTTGACGTGCTGCTCATTTCCGACCACTCCAGACTGTACCTCTTTGATGTTGTCTGTATGTTTGGTTGCCCATGAATTACTAGCTCTTGATTCCTGTTGTATGGTGGGGAGTTTTAATTAAAAAAAATATCAAATTGAAACTTAATTGTTGTATTTAAAACATTGTTTACATCAACTTTTATCAACCTTTCCCCTTGTCAACAACTATCATACTTTTTTTAGACTCTTTTCCTAATTATTGACGTAGTTTATGGACAGCTTCCTCCCCCCCTCCCCCCCCCCCCAAACTGTAAAAACAACTTCTTTAACATCTTTAGAGGGCCCACAGTGTCGCTTGAATGTCGGGTCACAGCGAGGAAATGTTAAGAACCACCTTTCTAGAAGACTACTTCCGTAAATAGTTTAAAGATAGCAATTTTCACCCAGAACTTTATAGTATACACAATGAACTCTAACTGCCAGTTTTGTGTAATGCTTTGAGAAGCGCCCTATTCAGAGGACTTTGAAACGTAATGGCAAATATTAATTATGGGTTAGTCTTACACAAGAGCAGGGGTTGGGAACATGTGGTCCCATAAACAGCCAGCGGACTATTTGGTTTAGCCCGCCGAAGGCAAACAAGGATGGAGTAAAAATTTAATAAATCTAGGATCTTGTTCCATGCCACGTAAATTTATATTAAATGGTTCATAATAATAACGTAAATAATAACCGCCGTATTGTGAATGGATATGTATGGTGCTGCGAGTTCATGGTTAATACGATATTGAAGTACAAGTATAGACTGTATGTGTCATTGGCGCTTGCCACACAACGCGCGTACGTACAGAATTATTAGAGACATCGGGATAAGAATAACTAACGCTTCTGATCGGTAAATGCTAAAGTCGCGTATAACCCATTCACTAGTGGCAAATGTTAAGAATTGGATAATTGGTGCCAATACGTCATCACTGACTAGAGGTACGGAAGACTAGAGGCTTGACACATCCGACTTTATCATAGTTTTTATGTCATTTACGCCCTTCATGGTGTTGGACACCCAGCACCACCTCAAAACCTCAGTCGCCTCTTGCAACGTGCATGGCAGGCAATAGTGTGGCTATTAATTGTCCCACGTTCGGGCCACATAACGCAGGAGCACGGCATTGAGTAAAACAGCCATCTTGGACGGGCAAATGGGAAACATTGCCAGAAAAAAAAACCACAAATCTAGAAAATCATCTGTAGAATCCCTTCCTTTTGGAATAAGGAACAAGAGTGATATATTTGTAAAATCCTTTTCTCTTGGAATAAAGAACAAGAGTGTTATATTTATAGAATCCATTCCTTTTGGAATAAGGAACAAGAGTGATATATTTATAGAATCCATTCCTCTTGGAATAAGGAACAAGAGTGATATATTTATAGAATCCATTCCTCTTGGAATAAGGAACAATAGTGATATATTTATAGAATCCCTTCCTCTTGGAATAAGGAACAAGAGTGTTATATTTATACTCTCTCGGGAATGTATCGTCATCTTCATCGCCATCATCATCATCATATCATCAACTTTGGCATACTCTTCCTTTTCCTAACATGCTTCTCTGAGCGGTGTCGACTGAAGATAATATATTTGATGCGTATGTCTAATGTACACATATAGTACACATATATAATGCACGTATATTACAATAGTAGTGTAATTTGAGCTATCCCATGAAACGCACAGTTTCAACTTTATTCTGTGTTTTATTGTTGTCCCATTCAGCATCTGTTCTAAACTGGTGGTTCTCAAAGCAGGTAACAGTTGCTCGCCGGGGTGTATACCGGCAAGAACTCCTTTTAAGAGTCCACGGAAAGATAATTATGCGAACACTATGTAATAGTATAATATATACAGAAATATGATCGTTACAATAGGAGATCTCTCTTGTCATTGGGGGTTAAGTCATTCACATTATGTTCAAGAGCTCGTGGGTTCGAACTCGGCTCGTGACGTTTTGTTTAGGAGTTCATTTGGGAGATTATGTAGATCAAGGTAACGAGTTCGATCCCCGACACAGGCATTTGTGCATCTGGACCGTTCAGAAAGCACTGGTAAACAACTGAACGTATTATATTGCCTAGAGAATCACTACAGCCAAAAAATGCTGGGTTGATAGCCACGTCCTGAATAGGATATGCTACCAGTGAAGATATGCTACCTCCCTATATTTATACCACACGCAAGATCCCCCCCCCCCAACCGTAAAAAATAATTAACAGGCAAATGACCACACAAAAATGTTCAGGTTGTTTTAATAAAAAAAAAATCAAATTGAAACTTAATTGGTGTATTTAAAACATTGTTTACGTCAACTTTTATCAACCTTTCCCCTTGTCAACAACTATCATACTTTTTTTAGACTCTTTCCCTAATTATTGACGTAGTTTATGGACAGCTTCCTTCCCCCCCCCCCCAACTGTAAAAACAACGTCTTTAACATCTTTAGAGGGCCCACAGTGTAGCTTGAATGTCGGGTCACAGCGAGGAAATGTTGAGAACCACCTTTCTAGAAGACTACTTCCGTAAATAGTTTAAAGATAGCAATTTTCACCAATTGTTTCTGGCTGTTGTGCAGCCTTTCTATTAGCCGTAACGCGTAGGTCTCTATCACAGTATGCACTGTTGGAAAGGTTAAAGGTTACTTTTATGTTTATTCCAATAGAATACGTTTTTTTTTTGGTTTTTTTGCCATCTGTGCTGTTTTTTTTACTTCGTCTTGTCTAGGTATTTCTCTTTTGATATTTCTCGTCTGATCTCCTGTCAATAATTCTCTTTTGATGTTTTCTCTTTTGATCACCTGTCTATAATTATCTTTTGATGTTTTCTTTTTTCATCTCCTATCTATAATTCTCTTGATTTTTTTTTCTCGTTTGATCTGTCTATAATTCTCTTTTGATATTTTCTCTTTTGATCTCCTGTCTGTTTCTCTATTGATATTTTCTCTTTTGATCAGTTGTATTTATTTCTCTGTTGATTCTCTTTTTTATTTCCTGTCTAAATTTCTTTTTTGATTTCATAGCCGTAGTTCCGTAGTTGAGTTATGTGGCTACCTAGAAAAAGGAATTGATATATCGTAGTGTGGGGTGGGGTGGAGGAGGTTACCAAACTTTTAACCTACATTCCTAGAACTAAAAGTCATGTTCTAAGAGAGATGGGTGTGAGGGTTTACCCACCTTGTGGCTACACTCCTAGTACTAATAAACATGTTATAATATCATGTGGGGAGGGGGGTAAACACCCCATACCTACCCCAATATCTACGGATCTGTTTGATATACTGTCTGTATTTCTTTCTTTTTAAAAAATATTTTCTCTTTTAGTATTGTGTCTATATTTCTCTTTCCATTACTTTTTTAACCCCATGTCTATAAATCTCTTTCAATGCTTTCTCTTATAATATGTCTATATTTCTCTTTTGATATTTTCTCTATTAGTATCCTGTCTACATGTCTCGTTTGGCGCTTTCAATCTTCTGCCGATATGTATGGTTTGATGTTGTCTCTTTTAATATATTGTCTATATTTCTCTTCTGATATTTTCTATTTTATTATCTTGTCTTTACTTACCTGTTGATGTCTTCTTCTCTTGCCTCTTATCAATATTACTGTTTGATATCGTCACTTATGGTCTTATAATTATACGTCTCTTTATTTGTATAATCACTTTTGATCTGGTTTGTATTACTTCGCATCTTTTATTGTGGTACTAGATTCGTTCGGATCCCGTCGGGACGTAATTTATTGTGCTGTTTACCCTGATATGCCTCACATTGCAAATGTTATTGCCAACCCGGCTCAACGTATGGGAACAAAAGCGAGTATGACGTCATACTACCGTGACCAATTCATCGAATACAGTCCGTAATCAATATTTTATGAATGAATAAATGCGATTGACATCTGATTAATGTCATTATAATGAACCAATATCAACGGTTTTCGTCAAAGAAGATGGCGAACCACCCTTTCACCGCGAAATTCGCATTTATTCATTCATAAAATATTGGTTATGGACTGTATTCGATGAAAGATCGCGCTTCATAATAACATTTGTATACTACAATGACGTCTGCTGTGAGTCGTGCGGGAAAAAAAATTATTTCTCGACACCAATCGTTATGATTGAATGTCGCACAGAATTCCGTGACGTAAATTCACAATTTATAGAGCGTTCCGGAGAGAATGACAGAACACGGCTACTATATTATAGATGAGTAACACACTTGCGCATGATGAATCTGAAGATCTGACCAGCGTCTCAACATATTGACCACCATGTGATAACAGCGAACACATAGTAGATGACGTGTATTCTTGGTTGCGTAATAGCAGACTGTCTCTGAATTATATAAACAATTTCCCTCCAATTTTATTTGACCCTCCCTCTATGGCCATCATTTGTGGAGAATTCAAGCACCCCTGCTTAATTATGTCCCAAAAATCCTATTTTTTAAATAAGACGTCGGTATAGGGATTGGAACCCGCGACCTCTTGAGCACAAAGTAAATGGCTTAACCACTACGCCAGGACAAACGTGTTCATTATTTCTTTACCGTTGATGCTAATATGCTTCATTATATTGACATCTTCTTTGCCTTTTTTTTCCTGTGGTCTAGCCATCTATTGTTCACGGTGTATTTTGAAACAGAATAAATATGAATGTGAATTCACTTTTCCCATTGTGGATTCCAGTCATTAAAACCACAAAATTATGCTAATTGCTTTATCCATACTGAAAACTTAAGGTTTCTCCAGTGTCCCACTAGAGATCAGTGGTTCTCAACCTTTTCAGAAGACAAGCACCGGCCACGTGTAATAATTAGTGCTTGCGAGCACTTTTTAACTCGCATGGTGCGAGCACCTTTCCTTAAATGAGCACCAAGTTCCTCGTGAGCACCACGTTGAAAGCACCTGCACGAGATGACACACCATACGTAGGGGTTTGTTTTTTAAGGCAGTTTGTTTTTTGTCAAACCTCATAAGAAAATAAGACATTTGGTATTACGAAACAAGTGGGGGGAGGGGGGGGGGGAAGAAGACGCATCCCCTTCCCGTTTTCTCCCTTACAATAAAAAAACACGAAATTTAGTCGTTTTATCCCTTATAATAAAACCACGTAAATTAGTTGTTTTCTCCCTTATAATAAAAAAACACGAAATTTAGTTAATTTCTCCCTTATAATAAAAAAAACACGAAATTTAGTTGTTTTCTACACACAAAAATGTATCCATAAAAATGAAAAGCTGTTTAATTAGTAAACCCATTTAATGTCCCGTTTAACCGTGTCCTATCGACGACCCTGTGAACGAGATGATTATATAATGAGACATTTCTCATGTGGAAGCCATCATTTCACCTGTACAATTAACGCTTTTATTCCCTATGAGTAGTCTCCTTACTCCGTAGATGTAAGGGGAGTTTGGAGGGGGTGGCAACATTCCCCCCTCCCCTTGGCATTTCAGAGCATGACTTTTAGGACTAGGAACTTCGCTTAAAGCCAAATTTCCCCCCTCCCCCCCCCTAGCGATTTTTCCACGGACAGGTCATAACATTTTCAAAATTGGTAACCCCCCCCCCTCTCTCCTGGAGGGAAATTTATCTAAGCATAGTACATCGCTAAGAATTGAAGACTTCTGAGTATGAAATAAAGCTTATCGTCCCACTCCGTACTGAAAGTGTCATGGAAACCTAGAAAAACTAACAAAGATGTGTTGAAAGAATCAAATGCGAGAAGGGGGCGTGTTCTTAATCATATCAAATGCGAGAAGTGGGTGTGTTCTTAAGGATATAAAATATATCGTCATATCAAAAAGGTATAATTTTTTTAGGCGTTATGAGACAGGGCGGGGGAGGTCTGGAGAGCATAGTTACAACAAGTAACATTATGAGGCAAGAGAGATCGAGGACGACAACGTGAGCGTAGTTGTAGCAGGCACACTTCAATCTGTTCAGACAATATTATTATTGTTGTTCTATAAGGAATATAATGTACGACCCACTTGGTTTCGTGGGTAAATATTTCAGCAAAGGAACAGAACATCGCAACTTAACGGTCACTTTTTTTATCTGATAAGTGTGTACCGAGTTCCTCGTCAATTTCTACAACCATATGGAATTGTCGGAACCGTCCTTCTAAAGTGACGCTATTTGAATGTCCCGTGATTTTCATTGGCTGTCGACACAAAGTATAAACAAAGTGATCAATGAAAATCACAGGAAATGTTAAATAGCGTCATTTTCGAAAGATGATTCCTAATGTGTCACAGTACTGTATGATTGACGAGGGACTATGTATTTACTCCCTGTATGTATTTTAATCCCTCTTTATTTGCCCCCCCCCCCTTTTTTTTCGTCATAAATTTCATCGTATATTAACATTTCTATACTTAACCCTCTTAACATCTGGAGAAACAATCAAGGCCTGGTCTGTAGAAGGAGAATGCCGCGATTAGGGCAGCCGGTGATTATTTGAACTGTGGGCATATTTTGTACATGCACAGAAAGCGTTTTGCAGGGTGTGGCTGATCTTCTGAAAATAGAAACCCGTTCTGTGTGCCTATGATCAAAGTGCAAACGATGCCCAGGCAAATATTTCATTTAAACACACCTATACCGTTAGAGGGGGAGATTTTGTAGTATAGGGGGAGATAGAAATAGTGTATGGTTAGGTGTGGGTGGAGGAGAAATGATGTAGTGAGAGAGAGGTGGTTGGGTGTGGGTGGAGGAGAAATGATGTAGTGAGAGAGAGGGTTGGGTGTGGGAGGAGAAATTATGTAGTGAGAGAGGTGGTTGGGTGTGGGAGGAGGAGAAATGATGTAGTGAGAGAGAGGTGGTTGGGTGTGGGAGGAGGAGAAATGATGTAGTGAGAGAGAGGGTTGGGTGTGGGAGGAGAAATTATGTAGTGAGAGAGGTGGTTGGGTGTGGGAGGAGGAGAAATGATGTAGTGAGAGAGAGGGTTGGGTGTGGGTGGAGGAGAAATGATGTAGTGAGAGAGAGGTGGTTGGGTGTGGGTGGAGGAGAAATGATGTAGTGAGAGAGAGGGTTGGGTGTGGGAGGAGAAATTATGTAGTGAGAGAGGTGGTTGGGTGTGGGAGGAGGAGAAATGATGTAGTGAGAGAGAGGGTTGGGTGTGGGAGGAGGAGAAATTATGTAGTGAGAGAGGTGGTTGGGTGTGGGAGGAGGAGAAATGATGTAGTGAGAGAGAGGGTTGGGTGTGGGAGGAGGAGAAATTATGTAGTGAGAGAGGTGGTTGGGTGTGGGAGGAGGAGAAATTATGTAGTGAGAGAGGTGGTTGGGTGTGGGAGGAGGAGAAATGATGTAGTGAGAGAGAGGGTTGGGTGTGGGAGGAGAAATGATGTAGTGAAACTTGTAGGTGCATGTTGTTTGGTCTAGTAATATATTCAGTAAAGTAAAAGTAAAGTTTTCTTGTCCACGTCTTTGACTCGTATACGGTGTTAGGTTGATATTTGACACGTATACGGTGTTAGGTTGATATTTGATTCGTATACGGTGTTAGGTTGATATTTGACACGTATACGGTGTTAGGTTGATATTTGATTCGTATACGGTGTTAGGTTGATATTTGACTCGTATACGGTGTTAGGTTGATATTTGACTCGTATACGTTGTTAGACCGATATTTGACTCGTATACGGTGTTAGACCGATATTTGACTCGTATACGGTGTTAGGTTGATATTTGACTCGTATACGTTGTTAGACCGATATTTGACTCGTATACGGTGTTAGGTTGATATTTGACTCGTATACGTTGTTAGGTTGATATTTGACTCGTATACAGTGTTAGACCGATATTTGACTCGTATACGTAGTTAGACCGATATTTGACTCGTATACGATGTTAGACCGATAATTGACTCGTATACGGTGTTAGGCCGATATTTTTCATGGACCAACGGCATACTTTGCGATAATGTGTGACCTTCACCCATGTACAGAATTAATTGTGTGATAACTTCATTAGTTATCTTTTTCTATTATTGACGTCCTTTTCGTTCGTCATTATTTATATAATTGCAGTCGCATACCAACAATAGCCAAGGCGACTCCATGTATATAAATAGTGACCAACGAAAATCAGGACAACAATCAAAAACCTAACGAATGAACTACTAATTAATTCTGTACAGATGTCTTATAGTACTGTCAAAAATCACGGATGATGTCATTAACATAATGACCACCGATGTTGCTTTCCTAAAGACCTGGTAGCTATTTCCTTAGGTTTGTTTGACCATTTCTGATTTTAAAAATAATTCCAGTTAAACTGGAAATTGTAACTCTGAACAGGACTGCGAAGCCAGTGCAAAACCTTATATAGAAGAATGTTAAGAACACCATGGCCAGATGAAAAAGCGAAATGAATATAACTTGAAGGAAGTAATTCAAAAAAAATAGAGAGCTGCTTACCCACATCAGAAAGAGATAGACCACATTTTATGGACACACCATGAGAAGAGGTAGGATGGGATACATTGTAACAGCAGGTACGTTGAAGACCAAATGAGAAGATGCTTGACAACCTAGTATTGTGGCATGGGAGAACATCGGTATTGGAAATGTTAAATTATCGACTTACCATTGAACAGGTGTGTCCATTCGACGGCATAATGGATAATTATAATGGATTATAAAATGTTTAACTCATCTTTACCTTAAAGAGGGAATCCCAAGCTTTTCAGACGGTAAGCACTGCCCACGTGTAATGCTGAGTGTGCGAGCACCGCCCCCACATGTAATGAGTCTGCGAGCCTCACTCCCATGTAATAATGAGTGTGCGAGCACCTCCTTCTATTAGTGAGTGTGCGAGCACCACCCCCATGTAATAGTGAGTGCGCTCGCACCACCCAACATATAATAATGAGTGTGCGAACACCGTCCACGTGTAACACTGTGTTAGAGATCACCACTCACGTGTAATACTGAGTGTGCGACCAACACTCCACATGTAATACTGAATGTGCGAGCATCACCCCACATGTAATACTGAGTGTGCGAGCAACATCCCACATGTAATACTGAATGTGCGAGCAACACCCCACATGTAATACTGAGTGTGCGACCAACACCCCGCATGTAATACTGAGTGTGCGAGCAATACCCCACATGTAATACTGAGTGTGCGAGCATCACCCCCACATGTAATACTGAGTGTGCTAGCATCACCCCACATGTAATACTGAGTGTGCGAGCAATACCCCACATGTAATACTGAGTGTGCGAGCACCGCCCCACATGTATCCTGAGTGTGCGAGCACCATCCCACATGTAATACTGAGTATGCGACCAACACTCCACATTTAATACTAAATGTGCGAGCATCACCCCACATGTAATACTGAGTGTGCGAGCAACATCCCACATGTAATACTGAGTGTGCGAGCATCACCCCCACATGTAATACTGAGTGTGCGAGCAACATCCCACATGTAATACTGAGTGTGCGAGCATCACCCCCACATGTAATACTGAGTGTGCTAGCATCACCCCCACATGTAATACTGAGTGTGCGAGCAACATCCCACATGTAATACTGAGTGTGCGAGCATCACCCCCACATGTAATACTGAGTGTGCTAGCATCACCCCCACATGTAATACTGAGTGTGCTAGCATCACCCCACATGTAATACTGAGTGTGCTAGCATCACCCCGACATGTAATACTGAGTGTGCTAGCATCACCCCACATGTAATACTGAGTGTGCGAGCATCACCCCGCATGTAATACTGAGTGTGCGAGCACCACTCTGCATGTAATACTGAGTGTGCGAGCATCACCCCACATGTAATACTGAGTGTGCTAGCATCACCCCCACATGTAATACTGAGTGTGCGAGCATTACCCCCACATGTAATACTGAGTGTGCGAGCACCACCCCCACATGTAATACTGAGTGTGCGAGCATCACCCCCACATGTAATACTGAGTGTGCGAGCAACATCCCACATGTAATACTGAGTGTGCGAGCACCACCCCGCATGTAATACTGAGTGTGCGAGCACCACCCCGCATGTAATACTGAGTGTGCGAGCACCACTCTGCATGCAATACTGAGTGTGCTAGCATCACCCCACATGTAATACTCAGTGTGCTAGCATCACCCCACATGTAGTACTGAGTGTGCTAGCATCATCCCACATGTAATACTGAGTGTGCGAGCAACACCCCGCATGTAATACTGAGTGTGCGAGCACCACTCTGCATGTAATACTGAGTGTGCGAGCACCACTCTGCATGTAATACTGAGTGTGCTAGCATCATCCCACATGTAATACTGAGTGTGCGAGCACCACCCCGCATGTAATACTGAGTGTGCGAGCACCACTCTGCATGTAATACTGAGTGTGCGAGCATCACCCCACATGTAATACTGAGTGTGCGAGTACCATAACATGGAATGAAACGGAAATTGAAAGTAAAAGTGAACGTAAAAACTTGCCATTTAACCATTTTAATTGCACCGTACTTGTCCCCTCCCGCTGATAATCGTGAATAATAACATTATTTGTGTCAGTTTGTACAACAATACTTGAATTATAAAGGAAATTCACGATCGTTAGTGCTAGCAAACACATTTTAACCCGTATGGCGCAAACACCACATGTCGATACGAGAGCACTACTACGCTCGCTAGCACCATGTTGAGAATACCAGCCTTAACTAATGTCCCTTCACAATTGTAACCCGTCCCTTATAGAACACAATCAACCCGTTAACTTGAGATGATGTCAAAAATGAACGTTTTAACAGTTCTCAAATTAGACACCATTTTGCATCCACACCTGTGTTTTCATAGTTGCCACTTTATGCAAACCACGACTGTAAATAATCCATTGCATCAACCTTCATATTAATTTGGACCATAGCACATTTGAGTTCTATGAGTGCTCTGTACCCTGATTAATGAGTGTCTCATATTCACGTCATGTTCTCAATGTGTCCTGGTACAGAATAGAAAACATCTAGAAAGAAGACCCAAGTTGTGTTTCAAATTGAAGTGCATCTCTTTACTATACGGTACATCCTATTAGTTCTTACTGTATCAATCTATACAAATCCTTTTCTGAATATACATTCCGACAACTAGATATATACACACATCGTCACTCGTCTTGGTTGTTCCACTTTTTAACCCCACTTTTCATTGTCTGGTAAGACAAGTATACTCAAATTGACCAATGAAAATCTCAGATCGCTCACATCAGCCAAGATGTGTCTGACAAGTCTGCAGAACATATATGGAGAAGGACTTGAACTATACACCTTCTGCTGAAGGAGTGGTCACGTGTTGTTGAGTGCATAATTGTGTATTCTGTACGTAGGCTAGGATCAGGGACAGGGCAGCGTCTCCTGTTGACATAGAAACGTTGATTTTACAAATGAGACTCTTACCTTATTCAAATAATGTATCTTCAACCTTCACCTTTGAATTTTCGTAGAAGTGACGTCAAACACTAACTTATCAAAACTAGTGACGTGACTCACCCCAATGAATAAACAGTTCACCCTCCCTTTCTCTCCCCTGCCCCCTTTTTAAAAAAAGACTCCTTCAAAACTAGAATTAGTAATTTAGTTCAAATACCATTCTTGCAAACTCATCCATTAAATATGGCAAATATCTGAGTTTCATACTTTTACAACCGTTTATTGATCGTCTGTCATAATTGATGATAACCATTTGTTAAATCTATCTATATATCTATCTATCTATACGCTGTGGCTCATTGATGATAACCATTTGTTAAATCTATCTATATATCTATCTATCTATACGCTGTGGCTCATTGATGATAACCATTTGTTAAATCTATCTATATATCTATCTATCTATCTATCTATCTATATGCTGTGGCTCATTTTGCCTTGCGGCGTCTGGGGTAGAATAGTTCTCTGGAGATGTCCTTCTTGT
The DNA here is from genome assembly GCA_034231615.1 of Meghimatium bilineatum. Taxonomy (NCBI): domain Eukaryota; kingdom Metazoa; phylum Mollusca; class Gastropoda; order Stylommatophora; family Philomycidae; genus Meghimatium; species Meghimatium bilineatum. Next base: position 43,623,498 of record CM067312.1, read on the forward strand.
GTGCTGTTTGTAAGCTTGTTCCTGTGACTTCTTTAATTTCTGTGATCCATCTTTTACATGGTCTTCCTCTGGCTTTATAGCCGTTATGTCTATGTGTCATGACCATTGTGGCATGCTATCGGTTGGTAGTTTGGAAGCGTGTGAAAACCACTTGATCTGTTGTCTTTTGATGTGTTCCAATACTGGTATTGTTTTGGTTATCTGTCTGATGTTATCGTTTCTAATTCTATCTCTTAATGACACTCCAAGTATTCTTCGTAGACATGTCATTTCTGCTGTCACTATTTTTCTTTTGTCTTGAGCTGTCATTGTCCAGGTTTGGCACTGGTAGTACAGTGATGGAATAATAATAGTCTTGTATAATGCAACTTTATTGTCTATGTTTACATTTTTGTTCTTAAAAATACGTGTCATCTGTCCTAGGATCTGGTATGTTTTGTTGCATCTATTTTGTATCTCTTTACTGGTTTTCCCTTCACTCGATATAATGCTTCCTAAGTAAGTGAACTCATTTACTTGTTTAAGGTGTTTATCATCGATGGAGATAGTGATATTTCTTTCTTTCTTTGCTATTGCCATTATTTCGGTCTATTCAATATTAATCTTCATTTTGAATTTTTAGCATGTTGTGTGGAGTTATTTAGCATGTTCTTCCAATTTTTCTTCTGATGTCGCTATTAGTACTTGGTCGTCTGCAAAGAGTAGTTCGTTCAACGTTCAATGTCTTTTATGTTATCTTCTTCGTTGGTACTTGTTATTTTGCAGATGTGGTCAATATATGTTATAAAAAGTAGAGGGGATAGTACACACCACTGTCTAACTCCTGATTAAATTTGAAACTTATTGGACACTCCTGCATTAGTTCTTACTTCATATTGGCTATTAGCATAAATTCTCTTCCATATATTGATTCAATGTTCTGGTACTCCGTATATTGATAATGTTTTTCATAGATGTTGTCTGTCTACTCTGTCGAAAGCCTTTTCTTGGTCGACGAATGCGATGTATAATTCTTTGTTGTTTTCTGTGGCTCTTTCTGTTAGTTGTCTAAGTGTAAAGATAATAGCCAAACAGCTTTTGTTATTGCGGAAGCCCATTTGGGTATTTTTAAGTTGTCACATCATTTTATGAAATTCAATCACAATTGAGGTCGTTGATTACGAGTTGGTAGATAGCCAATAAGCCCTTTGCTAGTGGAATTGGTAATGGACAATGTAAACATTTGAGGATCACTGTAGATGTTGTTTGATCTATCCGTGACTTTCTAGCTATTCTCTGCCGTTGAGTCGCTGAATTTCTTTTCTTTTCACAGGATGTCCACAATCTTTGATTGTAGAGCGCGATGTAGCTCTGTTTCATGCATATTCTCCGTGTATTATTGTTTATGTCAATGGCTTTCAGTGATCCTCTTCTTCTTCTGTGTTCAGCATATGTGGTCATGTTATATTGTCAGGCCTGTCATCATGACGAAGTCCACCGTCTTCTCCAGGTCAGAACGGCTGCCCCACAGCTTTTGCCTGAAGTATGTACCATCTGGCCAGGACTGCTGTCTCTGCTCTTTGTATGTTAGGCAATCCTAAAGTATGTGTTCAGGAGTCTGGGTTCTGGATCCACATGGACATTCATCTGTGTATGAGATCCTCAATCGGTAAAGGTGTCCCAACAGTCTACAGTGACCTGTTCTAAGGCGAAATATTGTGGTCTGTTGATATCTTTGGAGGTGATGTATTGTATCATGTTTGTCTTCCACTTCCATTTGTTTCTTCCACTTCGCTGTGTATGTGTTCTGGATTATTGTTTTTGCTTCTCCGTAGGAAGGTGGGTGTGGTGATTCTCAACTTCAGCACTAATATCGTTGTGACCACACTCCTCAAAGGTTACACCGTTCTCATTTCTGCCCATCGCCTTACTGCCGAGTATCTTTTGAAAGAAAGATCACAGCAGCCAAAACATGTTGGGTTGATGGCTACGTCCTGAACAGGATACTCTACCAATCCTTTGAAAGACATTAAATTTATTTCTATCTGCTCTTCTTTCACCGAACCGTAATCGTGATGATGTCAACCTTTTTCATGTCAGTTAGAGCCACAAGATGACTTCCGCTCATGACATTATTTTTTTGTTACTTCATATTCTCTCTGCATAAACACATAGATGGCCGGGATGTTCACAGAGTCACACCTTTTCATTGAATTGTTATTCTTAATATTTGTACATAATTTAAATTCGCTTTAAATATGGACTAAAGAAATGGCGAATGTCTTTATCTCGTTGCATGTTCTATTTATAAATATTGACAACGCTTTCTACCTTTTTGTGTTTATTTCCAAACAAACATTGTATCTGACAGTTTTACATGTAGAACATTAATCCTATATCACACGGTGTCGTTTTTCTTTTGTACAACTAACCATTTTTGTGTTCACAATTTTAACAGCTGTTTCCTTTAAAGCCATATGTTTTAGCTTTAGCTTTGAAATTTCCAAGATGATATTCTATGCATGATATTCTACGTGTATTAAATATAAAAGCAATATTTGCCAATAAAATGTGTAAATATAGTTGTTGTTGTAGTTTCTTTGTTTGTTTTTCATTTTTACGAGGTATTTTTTTTTTAAATTTTCCTTTTGTTCCTTTTCAAAAATGGAATATTCAGAATTGATGTCACTTTAGTTTATTTAATGAATTAAGTTTTTGTAAATAAACTCATCTCACTTCAATAAAAATACACATTATACAGAGGTGGGTATACAAGCCCATACATACATTGGTATATCTTCTTCTTCTTCTTCGTCGTTCTTCAGTCAGATATCAGGTTACAGCACCAATAGCTTCAGTCAGATATCAGGTTACAGCACCAATAGCTTCAGTCAGATATCAGGTTACAGCACCAATAGCTTCAGTCAGATATCAGGTTACAGCACCAATAGCTTCAGTCAGATATCAGGTTACAGCACCAATAGCTTCAGTCAGATATCAGGTTACAGCACCAATAGCTTCAGTCAGATATCAGGTTACAGCACCAATAGCTTCAGTCAGATATCAGTTTACAGCACCAATAGCTTCAGTCAGATATCAGGTTACAGCACCAATAGCTTCAATGAATTGTGTTATTCGCTTCAGGTCATCCATGGAACCCCTCAAGTCTGGAAGCAGTGCCGTCTCAGTAGGCCATATTTTCTCCCTCTCTTCTTGGTAGAGTTGACAGGCATGAAGAATGTGTTCTGCAGTCTCTGGGCTCAGTCCACAGTTGCACAGGTCTGTCTCACCAATCTTCAGCTTTCGGAACATGTGACTTCTCAGTCTGTTGTGACCAGTTCGAAGTACATTGGTATATAACTGCACCGATTTTTTGTACAAAATTATTAATGCACGAAATATTCAGTAGACTTGTTTTTATAATGGAAAACATGGAATAGTGTAATACAGGGTTTAATGTAATCATGAAATAGTGTAGGGTTTAATGTAAACTTGAAATAGTGTAATACAGGGTTTAATGTAAACTTAAAATCATGTAATACAGGGTTTAATGTAAACTTGAAATAGTGTAATACAGGGTTTAATGTAAACTTAAAATCATGTAATACAGGGTTTAATGTAAACTTGAAATAGTGTAATACAGGGTTTAATGTAAACTTGAAATAGTGTAATACAGGGTTTAATGTAAACTTAAAATCATGTAATACAGGGTTTAATGTAAACTTGAAATAGTGTAATACGGGGTTTAATGTAAATTTGAAATAGTGTAATCTTCTTCTTTCCTTCCTCTTTTACCCTTTACGGGTGTCGAGGGAGAAACAATGTTCTTGTTCTCGCTTTTCTGGCAGCTTCAGATAATGTCATTTGGTGTTCGTGTAATTCTGTGATGTAGTAGATCCAGCGTACTCTAGGTCTACCCTTGGCTCTTCTTTCTACTTCTCCTCTCTTCGTATATGCTTTATAAACTAATGAATCACACGGAATTCTTTCCAGATGACTAAACCATTGTATCTGTTGGTTTTGTATGTATTGTAGAATTGATATGACACCCACTCTTCTTCCTATGACATCGTTTCTAATTCTGTGTTTTCTGGTCACCCCTGTGGCTTTTCTCAGACATCTCATCTCTGTTGTAACCAATTGTATTGTCTCTTATGTTTTGTTGTTAAGGACCATGTTTGACATTGGTAGCACAGGGTTGGAATGAAGATACTTTGGATAAGATGTGTTTTTTTGTTGACATTGGTAGCATTTTGTGTTGCAATAAAGGGGATAATTGGCCCAGTATTCGATTCGCTTTGCTACAACGAATGTTTATTTCGGTGTCCATCTTTAATAGTGTAATACAGGGTTTAATGTAAACACGGAATAGTGTAATAGGTGGTTTAGTGTAAACACGGAATAGTATAATACAGGGTTTAGTGTACTGCTGCTTGTCAGAGATGGGCGATATATATTGATGTTGAAGTATGTATGTGATGTGTGTAGATGGATGTGTGTATCAGATCTCGTCAAAATAATGGGAAGAAATCATATGTAGCTGACAATCTTGTTGTGAAAAGTAGTTCACGGCAAACACACAAACTTTACACACCACGTCCAACTCCAAGAACAAGCCCAACGCGCTGGTCGCACACACTGTGACTTATCTAGACTGATCCTACTTTTCATTGGCTGGCACACAAAATTACACATAAAGTGACCAATGATCAGCTAAGATTAGCGACGTCATGTTATGTTATGCTAGCACGCAGGACTGAAATTTGGATGACTTTCTCTACACCTGCCGTCCTCAGATGCACTATTTCTTCCGCTTTGCTATTAATTTGTCAAGGACATTCCATAAAATGACCTTGAGAATGGCTACCTGTGGACACCGGCCGTGGAAGAGAAACAGTCAAAGAAGTGTGCTTTGTTGGGTTTATTTACCAACCTGGTCCTTCGTCGAGAAAGCTACAAGGTCGCGCCCCAGGTTCAACAGGTGCCACGCCCAGGTTGATAAAACAAAACAGGTAACGGCTATCTGAGATGATGACCTTCCTCACGGTGAGTGGACTAAATTTTGAGAGAGCTCAACAGATAACAGGACAGTTTCGTAATGTGCTCCACCTGTGCTTTACCTGGAACAGCAGTACTCTGTTGATTCTTATCTTGCTTATATCGGTTAAAATTTCAAGGATCCTAAGTAAGAACAACGTAGACAAATGTTGTGTCTACCTTATATTTGCCTGTTCTGTTGATGGATTAATTATCATGTGTTATTACTTTAGTTTTCTTTATTACTTAGTTATCAATATTACTTTAGATGTTATATTGCATGGATAACTCAATGTGCTTGTTCAGTGTTGATGGATCATTCAACACATTTTATTACTTTAGTTTTCTAGATGTTATATTGCATGGATGGTTGCTGATCCAGCGGTCCATGGGCTCATGCCCTTTGACCAAAATTGCATGGATAAACCCACTTATTACTTTAGTTTTCTAGATGTTATATTGCGTGGATAACTCAATACATTTTATTACTTTAGTTTTCTAGATGTTATATTGCATGAATGGTTGCTGATCCAGCGGTCCATGGGCTCATGCCCTTTGACCAAAATTGCATGGATAACTTAACACATTTATTACTTTAGTTTTCTAGATGTTATATTGCGTGGATAACTCAATACATTTTATTACTTTAGTTTGCTAGATGTTATATTGCATGGATAACTCAATTTGCTTGTTCTGTGCTTACTTGCTCCGTGTTGATGGACCACTCAACAAATTTATTACTTTAGTTTTCTAGATGTTATACTGTAAGGAATTCCATGGACAGCCAATAAAACTAATGTAGAGATCAGAAGAGATGCTGGAGTAAAAAGACAAAATTATAGCAATAATGAGAAGCTGACAGTCAAGATATTTAGAGAATGTGATGAGAAGAGCTCAACTTCAACATTTAGTAACCGCCGGAAAGATCAAGGAAGGACGAGACAGAAGACAGGGAGAGCAATTTTACTTGATGAGCTGTCACCGTGTCACAGGAGAGTGCCACAAACTGATCTATTAACAACACAAGAGACAGAGTTGTGGAGAAAAATGATTACCTACTGCATTCGGCATGGCACTTGATTGATTTATACCTTATGGGAAACTTGTTTGTTTTATGTTGATGGATATACTGGTTGAACTAAGCTTAAATGGGTAATTGAATTTGATTGTTTTACGTTGATAGATCGATCATTTAATTTTATTACCCTAACCCTACCATTGTTGATGAATCGAGCATCTACTTTTATTACCCTAACACTAACAATGTTGATGAATCGAGCATCTACTTTTATTACCCTAACACTAACAATGTTGATGAATCGAGCATCTACTTTTATTACCCTAACACTAACAATGTTGATGAATCGAGCATCTACTTTTATTACCCTAACACTAACAATGTTGATGAATCGAGCATCTACTTTTATTACCCTAGCTCTAACAATGTTGATGAATCGAGCATCTACTTTTATTACCCTAACACTAACAATGTTGATGAATCGAGCATCTACTTTTATTACCCTAACCCTAACAATGTTGATGAATCGAGCATCTACTTTTATTACCCTAACAATGTTGATGAATCGAGCATCTACTTTTATTACCCTAACAATGTTGATGAATCGAGCATCTACTTTTATTACCCTAACCCTAACAATGTTGATGAATCGAGCATCTACTTTTATTACCCTAACAATGTTGATGAATCGAGCATCTACTTTTATTACCCTAACAATGTTGATGAATCGAGCATCTACTTTTATTACCATAACAATGTTGATGAATCGAGCATCTTATTTTATTATCCTAACAATGTTGATGGATCTATCATCTTATTTTATTATTCTAGTTGTGTTCTTTTTTCTAGCTGTTATATCCCCGTGGATAACTAAATGGTTAATTTTCTTTGGTTTTTTTCCTATATGTGTATATATTTGTGTATATATGTGTAAATATATCCTATATTTTTTCCTATGTTTTTCCTATATGTGTATATATTTGTGTATATATGTGTAAATATATCCTATATTTTGTCCTATGTTTTTCCTATACATGGCTGTCTGCAATAGGTGATGTTTACACATAATTAATTAGACATGCATTCGTTACTTTTTTCATTATTGTTGCTATTTCCGTTGGTCACTATTTATATACTTGGAATCGCATGCCAAAAATAGCCACGGCGGTTCCAAGTATATAAATAGTGACCAAAGGAAATCACAACAATAATTAAAAAACGTAACGAATCAAGGCATAATAAATTCTGTGCACAGGTCTCCTATGCTCTCGAGGTAGTGCACATTATTGGTTCTTTATTAGAAAACTGGCCTCACAGCACGTGTGGCATTCCCATAAGTGCTCCGCCCTCTGTTCCAGCAGCCATCCGACTCTATGGTATTTCGAGTCACATGCCGCTGAAACAGACGTCGACATCAGGGCACAACTCTGGTCCTTGCGACAGGTTTCTTTGTTGTTCCATCAACCCACGCCGTGCCCGTAACTAGTTCAAGTACAACGTCAGCCTGCCGGAACAACATGGTAACTGTTATCGAAGGTTACGACTACGGGATTGTATAGATGACGTGCCATGAAGCTTCTATAAGAAGATAACCTCAATATAAAGGCATGTCATCTACTAAGGTTTTCTGTTGCATGGGTGGTTTATCTAGTGAGCCATTGGTGAGACCCACACACGCAACGGCTTGCGCAATATTGCACATACGATAACTTTTTGCACAGTGGGTGAAATTATACCAGGTTTATATGTATTTACATTTTTAAACATTTATATTATTTGTGTATTATTATCAGTTGGACAATGTATGAGAAACTTAATTTGTGATTAATTACTTATTAATGAAAAAAATATTGTCCGGAATAAACTAGAAATAGATATCTGGGTTTTTGTTTTAGAGAGGGTATCCCCCGCTTCAGACGTCTTGGGTTGTTTTTTTTTTGTGTGTGTGGAGATCCCGCTCTAGACGTCTTGTTGGATTTTTTCGGACATGATTTAGGCGTTATGAGTGGTACCCTCATCAAGCTTTTGTTCCCTTTACATAAGATGATGTTTGCCACCGATTTATTGAGAGGAACGGAGTGCATACTCGGAGTACATAGGGGTATTACTATATAGCTATTTCTTGCTTGCTTGTGCTAAATATTGTGTCATGACTTCCTGGGTTCGTAAACCCCTACTATTTACGGCTTGGTCTTATTCATATTATAGTTAACAGTATTATCGTTACTATTGTTGTTAGCATTATCGTACCTTTTATTGTTAACATTATGTGGTTTCTATTATTGTTAACATTGTTATCGTTACTATTATTGTTAACATTATATGGTTTCTATTATTGTTAACATTGTTATCGTTACTATTATTGTTAACAGTATATGGTTTCTATTATTGTTAGTATTATCGTTACTGTTATCGTTACTGTTATTGTTACCGTTATTATTGTTAATGTTATCGTTACTAGTATATGAGTCAGTTTTGTTATCGTGTTCCCTCATATAATATTAACTTTGTGTTTATTTGTAGTACACATGTACAGTGAATACCATGTATGGGCATGTAGGAGGGTTTTCAGAGTAAACTCGGTATGATGTGCTTGCATATTGCATGTAACAGATGTCTCTTTGATATCCAACCAAACTTGAGCTTGCTGGCAACAGACAGAAAGAACGAAAGAAAAAACGAGAATAAAAATTGGGATTCGATATGCAACACATACAACGATGCCACATCTGGGGGTTTTTGCTCCAGATCTGGGGGGTTTTCCGTCAACTAGGGTGGTGCTTGGATTGTTTTGGTTAAGTTTTGCTTAATCTAGGGTTTGTCCTAGGAATCTAGGATTCACTCTAGGAAATCAGAACATGAATTTTAGTACTTTGAATTTAGCCAAAAATCGGGTAAACCCTCACCAAACTTAACGATATGCGAGAAAAATGTTACTAAAAGTCTCATGGAAGCGATGCAATTGCATACGAACATGAATGAATTACTATTTTCTTTTAGATAAACCCACTTTCCTTGATAAAGACATATTTCAGACCCTTGCCTTATTTATGTTCAATATATATAGTCTGGGGATATCTGGGTTTTTTTCTGAGCGATCTGGGATTATTTCTTATACGTATGTGGTAACAGTGTACACTTAAAACCAATAATGTAAGCGACAGATGGGAATACTTTGAGGATATACACAAAAGATATATGAAGAATTTATTATACTTTATTTATAATGCAGGGCGGGGCGGAGCACCTGCGTGTAGTCAAGACCTGAGAGGTCGTGCATGTCTTAGGTGGCGATTATGTCAGGTTGGACATTGTGTTTCATGCGGCTTCCAGTAGAACAAGGTATAAATGTTCCAGTGTAGGGTTACAACCCTAAACAGGAAGTAGGTGGCTGGGGTAACACTGGGCAAATGTCAAGATATACAAAAATAGGTAGATGTGTTACCAAAATAAAACAACCTAACAACGAGATACAGGGACAGACGACGTTTCGACTATAAAGCCTTCATCAGGACAAACAAACTACCACAATAAAACAAATCTGACATGGAGACAAATAGGGTTATAATAAGGAGGAGAGGAGGACAATAGCAGATAGGTAATGGAGGAAGCAAAGATGCGGAAGCATGACAGGAGAGAAGACGGTATGAGGAGAAGATAATAGTAAGTAGAGAGGAGAAAGTAGACTGAAGAACGTGAGATGGAAAAAGGAAAAGATATGGTAGCAAGTAAATTAAAAATACTTACCTCAAAAGTGGCAACAGAGAATGAATATTACAGACAAGCAATCATAATGTAAGGGAAGAGCAAAATGAGATGGTACGAGGGATCGGGTGGGAGAAAAAGAGGGGAGAGATAAAGAGGCCATAAAGGCAGGAATATACGAGGATGAGCAAACAGCAGGAAGAGAATATGAGCAGATAACGGTGATATATGAGAATAAAATAGTGCAATAACTTAACTGATACAGCGACTGGTCAGAGTTCATTCCATCTGATTGATCACACACATTATGGCAACAAAGTAAAAAAAAAATGGACAGTAAAAGCCAGATTTTTATCTAGGGCCATAATAGCACCTATTTGTACAGGTTAGAAAAATACAGACATGGCACAGTAATAGACAGTACCCGAGGCGCCGAAGTGAAAAGAAAACAAACTCGCGAAAGGGAGAACAATGGGATAAGACAATAGTCTGGAGGAAAGATATACGCACAATAAGATCTCCAAAGACCTCTGTCCTCGGCCATTCGGAGAAGTGTGGAAAAATCATGTCCATGTCATTCTTTGATGTCAATCCAAGATTGTATTTGTCCACCTCTTCTCCAAATCTCGACTGTTTCTTGCAAATTATCTTGTTAAAATATAACATGGGATTTCTACGTCACGATAACAGTTGATTTTACACAAACATTGATGGGAGTTCTCTTACAGTATATACATTTTCTAGCTATACTCATGAAAATGGTATCAGTGAGTTTATAACCAGTTTGATAAATTTTCACATTATAGCTGAATAAACGTATAGAAATGTCATAGTGATATAATTGAACTCTGAAAATGTTTGTTTCAACCAACTGTTATCATGACGTAACAAGGCCCGCAGTAGATCTTTGTATGTAAAGGATCTTTGTATGTGTATGTCAAAGAATGTCACCTTTAGAATACAAACATTTATTAGCCAGATGTTCACGTTACATACTCAACATCAGATAACAACAAGATGTAAATGTACTTATGAAAGAGATCAAAGCAGAAGCTACATATAGTGGATAACAGAAAAATTAGGTGGAAATGGTAAACATTATTACTTGAACCGCTATCTTTCATAAATATGATCTCGTGTAACGTAAATGGATCCACATCATTGGTTGAAAATGCATCAATCATGTGCCATTCCGAATAGCGTAGGTGATCATGCTTCTCCACAACTCTCTGTCTCTTGTGCTGTTAATAAGTTCAATTGGTGACTTCTGTTTGTGTCACAGTGACAACCCATCCAGAAATTTCTCACTTTGTTTACCTCTGCCTCTTCTCCATTTGATCTTTTCGGTTGTTACTAAATGTTCAAGTTTTACTTTTCTCATCACATGCACTGAATATCCTGATTGTCTGCTTCTAATCTTTGCTATAATTTTCTGTTTTACTCCAGCATCTCTGAGAATTTCTACATTAGTTTTCTTGGCTATTCATGGAATTTTCATCATTCTTTTTAATAACCAAATCTCAGTTGCCTCAAGCTTATCTTGGGCACTTTTGTTTAATGTCCATGATTGGCTCAATATAACAGCCTAGCACTCAAACTTGCGTATGCATTGATATTACTAAATTGTGTAGAACGCTTCTCATTTTTTGAAATGTTGATTTGGCCTGTGCTATCCAGAAAGTGAATGCCCCACGTAAAAATAAATAAATACAAATTGGTAGCATTTAGTCATCGGGATATAGCCATAAACTCAGCATATTTGTTGTAGTGATTGTATAGGCAATATAAATACACTCAGTAGTTTTCCATTGCTTTGTGAACGGCTCGGATGCACATTTGCATGCGATGGGATTTGATCCCAGTATCCTGGTCATCACAGACGTTCTCTGTACTTCACCACAAAACCGGACACAGTCACATATAAAGGAGGCGTTAATATCCTACCCCAACAACCTGTAGCCGGACATTCATAGGAGACGTCTGCCACGTCGTTTCAGGGTACCGAAATGGGGAGTAATGAATAGCAACACTTTTTACCTTCCGTGCATGTCGTAATAAGCGACTAAGGGGGTTATAGAGTGGTGTTGCTGCCCCATCCCATGTAGGGTCAAAGTGACCCAGAAGCCATGCTGTAGTCGGATGTGTCCGATCGAAAGACGCAGATATCACAGAAAATCTGTATACCACGACGCAACACACTTCTTTCTCTGGATTACATCCTGATAATCTGCAGGAGTTTAAGAACGAACATCGAAGAAGTATTCCTGCAATATCATTATATTATTATCATATATATATATATATATATTATAATCATTTTTCTCTCTATACTATACTCATCACCAGAAAGGCAGACATTTTTCTCTTTACACTATACTCATCACCAGAAAGGCAGACATTTTTCTCTTTACACTATACTCATCACCAGAAAGGCAGACATTTTTCTCTTTACACCAGGGGTGGGCAAACTTTTTGTGCAGAGGGCCGCATTGAAAGATGTAACGCTATTGTAGGGCCGCATATAATATTATGTATGTTTTTGTTTAAAATTCTCGGTAAGTAATCAATCAAATATTTTTATTGTAAAGAAAGGTAGTTTTACATAATGTAGATAACTTCTGAAATAAATTACATTTCTAACAGACTTACACTATAACAGTATATTTTCTATATGGATAAAAGGTTTTGCAAATATTTTAACAATGTTCGTGTATTTAAAAATGTGTTTGAGGGCCGCAAAATATCCAATGGCGGACCGCATGCGGCCCGCGGGCCGTAGTTTGCCCACCCCTGCTTTACACTATACTCATCACCAGAAAGGCAGACATTTTTCTCTTTACACTATACTCATCACCAGAAAGGCAGACATTCTTAACACTCATTCTTGTTAAAATAACAACAAAATACGAGCGTACAATAAAATGCTATAACTGAATTTGTAATTATGTCCAGATTTCACACAGAAACAGTGTCTTTCTAGTAACATCCAAGTCTTGTTCAAGAAAGTTATCTCCATGTTTCCATAAGTTGCATTTCAATAAAGCTACATCCCCCAGACTGCCTAATATAACTGGTGCAGTTTTAATCTGTCACGCGCAGAAGGAACGTCCGAGAGATAAGCCTCCAACGTAAGCATTTCTGTACAAAAAAAAAGACCATGTATATATATATATATATATATATATATATATATATATATATATATATATATATATATATATATATATATATATATATATATATATATATATATAATGTTTGTTCCGCACAGCTGAATAGAGAAATAGCGTCAAGCAACATAAAAGAGACTATTGTATGAAATGTTTGATAGTATGCCGTTTTGCGTCTGCTGTCTTCTAACGCAGTGTAGAGCGCACGTGCTTCGTCGTGTGGGTTTTTTTTTTTTTAAATGCTTAGGTTTTAGTTTCCGTCCGGTAATATCTTTGCTTAGCCTTATGTTTTTCTTCTTTCATGAACGTGCGTGAACTGAAAATAAACTTTTAATTAAAAATAGCATTTTCCGAGAGGGAGAAAAGACGAAAGGGATAACCAACAAAAAATATTGTGGATAACGTTTATTGACTCACGGATACGCTTGTCCAAGATGTTCACAAGTTTCAGGTATTGCGGCAGTTATCGAGTTGTTCTGGATGATCGTGGTATTGAGGTTCGAATTTGTTATTCATTTTGAGAAAAAAAATGTATATGCTTGGTCCTTTGTCTGACTTTGTTGTTTCCTTTTCTGCCAAACTGTTTCTTAACTACAATTCTTCTGTAGGTTTATATTAAGTTACTCTCCCGCCGATCAGCAGACCAGTGTTTCAGTTCACTAATTATTTGTGGTTTGAAATAAAAAAATTATTCCTGTGGTTCACCTGTCCACTAGGAAGTAGTCTTCCAGAGCTCATGTTGTGGAAAGATCGAGGAATGTAGCTACGACATCTGAACGAGTGCGGAAGGCGACTCTAGTCAGGAGGGTTCTGATGAACAGAGCTTGTAGTTCCGATTTCCTTGCAACGTTTTCCCTTTCTTTCTTTCTTCTTCTTCTTCTTCTTCTTCGTTCATTCTCAAACTCCTGCAGATTAGCAGGATGTAGTCCGGAGAACGGAATGCGTTGTGTCATAGTTTACAGCATTGCTGTGATATCTGCGCCTTTCGGCCTGACACATCCGACTTCAGCATGGCTTTGGGTCACTTATCCTATATGGGATGGGACAGCCAACTCCATCCCATAACCTCCTTAGTCGCCTTTAACGACATACGTGGAAGGTAAACAGTGTTGCTATTCTTTGCTCCCCTTTCGGGCCCCGGCAACACACAGGCGGTTTTCCCTTTCTATTTGCACTTGCAAATTCCTTATAGAAGAATAGGGAGAACATCATGGAAAGAGAAGAAAACAAATAAAGAGGTGCTAGAGACACTTAATATGAAGAAAGAATTACTAAGAGAAATAAAGATCAGGCAAATAAAATACTTTGGACACATTAAAAGACATGACACCTTATTGAAGACCTTACTCAAAGGGAAGCGAGCAAGAGGTAGGCAGAGATACAAGTGGGAGAGTAACATCACACGATGGACAGGTTACAGTCTAGCAGAGTGCACCACCAAGACAAGAGACAGGAGATGTTGGAGATACGTTGCAGACATTATTCGTTGCGGAGACGGTACTTGATGATGATGATGATGATGATTTGCACTTGTCGCTGTCCTCTGGTGATGTGTTGCCCTTTTATTGTACTCATTATGTTGTCTTTTCGTCTCTCGCCATGCATCTACCTTTTCGTGTCGTTTTCATTGACCGCCTCTCCGATGCTCGGATCGGACCGACTAGCCTCACTGTGTGTCGACAAACCCACTGCATGTGTTGTCGCAGTGGTATCAGAAATACTGGCTGTCTCTTTTGCAATCATTTCTCTTTCCATGTTCTGCCTTCACATTCATGGAAACATCCCCAAAATTTGATTTAACCAGAATCAGCACGAGCGGCTGTATTTCTGTTTCCAGGGTGCACCGCGAGGAGGTACTTTTGGGATCTTGGTTATCTACTAACCCTCAGTCCACCGCGAGCAATGTGGTACCCTTTGCACTCCATCAGGAGCACTGATTTTAATCTCATATTTTATTATACAACATTGTCTTGACATGTAAGCTCGCTTACTACTGTTGTAATATTTTTCCCTACTCACATATTCCGATATCTGTTAGTTTCCATGACATAATTTTATAGTCTTCGAGATCAGTGGTTCCAAACCTCTTTTAGCCCGCGTCCCCATTTCGAAACAATTCTTCTTTAGTGATATCCTGGTGCCTAAAAAAAGCACCTTACTATTGTTCCCAGTTGTTGTTTTTTTAAGCTTTATAGCTATAATTGTTAATGTTTATAGTTCAAGTGTTCATTTTCCTGTATCGTCCTTGGGCGGATTTGTGTCCCTCCCCGCCGCCCCCCACCCATCTTAAAAATGTGTATTCGTGCCCCACCTCCTTTCGTCTCCCGGTCCCTATATGGGCCATACAGCCCACGTTGAGAACCACTGTTGTAAATATTTTTGTGTTTGTCGCTATTTAAGGACATCTGTGTGGGTAAGTTAAATTCTGTGTATTTATTAACAACGTATTTAACCTCTCTGTCCTGTATTTATCAGTACTGGGTGTACTATCTAAGGGGGCGTATACACTAGCTTCATATCCAAGCAATCCCAGTTTGATTTTCCAGTTCGGCTAGAAAAACTTTATGACCACCAGTGGCCGAAATAAATCTAGGTTCTGGATTTTATGGAAATGTCAAGGCCGTGGATGTGGTTCTAGCTTCTTCATTCCAAGTTATGCCGTTGGACAATGAAAAATTGGCCATAACCTATACTTCACCATGTTATGGTACCGTGATACTTTATGTTACTTACTCAAACGCTCGCTTAAAAGTGTCTTCTCTATTGACATTCTGAAAGTTCATCGCTGAAGATCGCTCCAGTTTGTTTAGTAATATTGTTGCTTTTGTCCTGATTAAGACTTTTTAGTCGAAACGCAGATAGTTTCTGGTGGTGTCGTTAGTTTATTTTGTGTTTTGTTGCAATACTCACTGTTTATCTCTGTTACCGCCTCTTTAGTAGTTTAGTTTGTTCCCTAACATTGAGGATTTTTTTTTGTGGTTTAGTAATGTGTTTTACTCTCCCATGTCACTAAATAATACAATAATATGGTAAATAACAGTCCACCCCTTATTCCCCAAGTTATCTCCTGTCTTGCATCATCATCAGGTGACGTATTCTTTCCAGAACGTAGTCTTTCCTGTCTTGCATATACAAGTTAAATCTGTGACAGTCATTTCTGTTCTAAATCTAACCGATAGACACATGGATGTCACGCTTGTTCTGTGACAGCGCATAAATGATATGTGAAGGACAGTGAGGTTGTAGTACTATTTACGGTGGGTAATTATTAAGAATGGCATCGCGCCCGAGTGTTGCCGGGGCCCGAAAGGGGAGCAGAGAATAGCAACACTGTTTACCTTCCATGCATGTCGTAAGAGGCGACTAAGGAGGTTATGGGATGGAGTTGGCTGACCCATCCCATGTAGGGTCAGTGGCCCAAAGCCATGATGAAGTCGGATGTGTGAGGCCGAAAGGCGCAGAATCGCGGCAACGCTGTAAACCATGACACAACGCATTCCGTTCTCCAGACTACATCCTGCTAATCTGCCGGAGTTTGAGAACGAACGCAGAAGAAGAAGAATGGCGTCATATTGGAGGAACTTTCACTGTCATTATCGCGCTTGTTAAAGAATACAGAGATTGGTGTGCAATGGAAAAGTGGACTTTGAAATTACCAACTGATGTCTGATATTATCAGAGACATGGACGTTGTGGTCTTCATTGATGGATCAGTACTTCGTGATGAGAAATGTGACTGGATTTGTAAAGCTGTCGTTGGTGGTGAGACGGTCGCTAAAAACTGTGGGCGCAACTACTTCCAGCATAAGGGTGGAGGTTGAAGTCCATCATCGATAAGAGTAAACGCTTGTATTACAATTATGGATAATTTCTAAATTTTCCTGAATCGTCTCTCCTTGGCGTAGGGGTTGAGCTGTGTGCTCTGGACGTCGAGGGTTTGAATCCCGCTCGCGACGTATTGTTTATACAGTGTATTTTTGTAGAGTTCCGGAGATTATCGCTTGGAGTTATGGAGTTAAGTATGCTATGAGTAGTGATCTCGGCTTTTGGCGTGCCACTTTGTTGAAAGGGACGGATTACATTTGGGGAAACCGGAGTACAATGAATTTAATCCTTTATAACTTTTAAACATTTTATACTGGTGACTCGATTATTCTGCGTTTGTTCTCATACTCCAGGTGATTCGCAGGGTGCAGTCCAGAAAATAGAAATGCGTTGTGTCGCCGTTTTATTTGCGCCAGTAGCCCGACACATCAGTCTTCAGGAGAAACGATGTGATCAATAGTGACCAACATTACCACCACCTGGTTGCAGGTTTTCATGTTATTGAATGCCTGCATACAAAATAGCGATACATACTTTCTTACATACATATAAGTAACCCCTCTGCAGTAATATCGTAAGTAAGGGACATTGGTATACTGAGGATACGGTGAATCTATTTCATTAAGAAATTCATGTGTGTTGTTCGTCCATCACAAGTGATGATGACCATTTGTTACATCCACTTTTGAAAAATCAATTTTAGTTATGTCCTTAATTATGAGTTCGTAGATGGCTAATGAGCCCTATTCGAGCTGTAAATGTCCTTGGACAGTTTGGACATGGAATGACGACTGTAGACGGATTTTGGCCTATCCGTGACTTTCTAGCTGCTCTCCGCTGTTAAGCTGCTGCATTTCTCTTCTTTTCACAAGATGATGCGCTCTTTTTTATTTTAGAACGCCATGTAGATCTATTTTGTGCAAGTTCTTCCCATGTATCGTGGTCTATTTCAAAGGCTTTCAGTGAGTTCTTTAACGAGTCCTTGTAGCGCTTCCTTTGGCCACCTTGAGATCGTATACCCTTCTCTAGCTCACCATAGAGAAGTATCTTTGGCAGACGATGGTCTGGCATACGTACCAAATGACCTGCCCAATGAATCTGTGTCTGCATCAGGATCGTGTCAATGCTTGGGATACCAGCTCTATCAAGGACATTGGTATCTGGAATCTTGTCTTGCCATCTGATGTTTATAACTTTTCTGAGACAATTTGTATGAAAATGATTGAGTTTTTTCACATGACATCTATACACAGTCCATGTTTCACTAGCGTATAGCAGCACTGGAAGTACCACTGCTCTGTAAACTTTCAGCTTAGTCTGTAGGTTAATGCCATTTCTACGCCAAACATTTGCGTACAATCTGCCGAAAGTACTGCTTGATTTGGCGATCCTTGTATACACTTCTTCATCAACGTTGGCATTTTGTGATAAGGTACTGCTTAGATATGTGAATCTATTCACAACTTTCAGTGCTACGCCATTTACCTTTATGCAGGGCTCGAGATAGCTTTTGCCAAGTGCTGGTTGTAACATGACTTCTGTTTTCTCTGTGTTAATGGTAAGCCCAAAGTTAAGAAATTCATAATAATATAAGTAAGAGACATTGGTATACTGAGGGAGGATAAGGTGAGTCTCTTCATTAAAACTTCCAATTACATGGTAATATAAGAGATATAGGCATCCTGGTGGTAGGATAAATCACCACATTAAAACTTCTAATTTCATGACAATATAAGGGATATAGGCATCCTGGTGGTCAGATAAATCACCACATTAAAACTTCTAATTTCATGACAATATAAGGGATATAGGTATCCTGGTGGTCAGATAAATCACCACATTAAAACTTCTAATTTCATGACAATATAAGGGATATAGGCATCCTGGTGGTCAGATAAATGCCCTCATTAAAACTTCTAATTTCATGACAATATAAGAGATATAGGTATCCTGGTGGTCAGATAAATGCCCTCATTAAAACTTCATAAAATGGTGATACTCTCATACTCCCAAATCATGCTACATATTATAACAAGATGCATGTTCAGAACGGAATGAATCACGTTACTTAATAAAGTAGTCCAAAGTGTTGAAAGGATATACTGCACTGGTCACTCAGAGCGTGACCTTCGACAACACTATAACACCTTTGTACATAATTAATTCGCAATTTCATTCGGTACGTTTTTGGGGTTTTTTTCGTGTTTATCCTTAGTCACTATTTATATA
Organism: Meghimatium bilineatum; assembly: GCA_034231615.1. Classification (NCBI taxonomy): domain Eukaryota; kingdom Metazoa; phylum Mollusca; class Gastropoda; order Stylommatophora; family Philomycidae; genus Meghimatium; species Meghimatium bilineatum. Next base: position 43,642,461 of record CM067312.1, read on the forward strand.
CTTGGAGTTGCATGCCAGAAATCAATAATCAATCAATAAAACCCATAACCCTTCAGGGTCTTAGGGGTACCACATTGGAAGCTTCGGCACACAGATTCCTCCAGCGAATTCTATCCTCAGCGATGCGGATGAGTGTGGAAATATCTAGCCCTGTCCATTCCTTGATGTTGTCTGTCCATGTCTTTATTTGTCCTCCTCTGCTTCTTCCACCTTCGACAGTTCCCTGCAGTATTGTTTTTGACAAGGAATCGTGCCTGCATACATGTCCGAACCATGCTAGTTTTCGTCGTTTCACTATTGAAAGAAATGGCTCCTGGACACCTGCACACATCTCTACTTTATTTCTTACGTACACATTGGTCATATGTTCCCTATAGGAAATTCGTAGAATTATTCTGTAGCATTTATACTCGAAAGTCTGTAATCTTCTCTCCATGTCCGCAGTGAGTGTCCAACTCTCACAACCATACAACACAACGGAAAGCACCAGCGACCTATACAGTTTGATTTTCACTCCAACACTGATGTTGCTTTTCCAAATCACAGTTAGCCTTGACAAGGACGCTAAAGCCATCTCCAGCCTTATTTTTAGTTCTGCTTTGCATTTACCATAATGCCAGAAATAGCCGCCGCAGAACAACGAAATCACGAAAATAATCAAAATTTGCTTTTCGGGTCATGTTTACATTTTCTGTACACAGGTCTTCTATGTAGGACACGGGCATGGTCAGAAAAAATGTATAACAGACGCATTGACAGACAATCTTGTTAATACCGCAGTACTTAGAAGCGATAGGGCCGACCTAATAACGGCAATCATTAATTCACTACAGTGTGAAGAACACGATGCTGTAGTTGATAGCGTCCACGTACAAAAAAAAGAATGACAGAAATATGGATGAGAGGGAAAAGGTGTTTTCTTTCTGGAAAGATGCAAAGATCACATAATCAACATCTGACTGCGAGTTTGAGTTTTCATACTCTTAGATGGCTGGCTGCTCGAAGGTGGGCATGTTCCGTGTGCAGTAATGCTGGGTTCTAATCAAGAATCAAGACTTCGAAGAAGGAGAGTTCTTATTTATATCCGTTTTGTAAATTGTTTTGCCGTCTGCTATCTTGTAAGTAAGTAAGTACTCTGATGGAAAATCTTGCCTGGTGTATCTGAGTAAAATAACCGGTGAACAGATAACGGAAGCTTGGGAGTGTCTGTGTGAGTACTGTTATCGAAACGTGGGTGGATGGAAAGATTAATATTTCACCAAACTTTATTTTATGACTTTTACAAATAAACACCGCGCTTTTAAATTAATTGATTGATATTTTTATTGGATTTGTTGATCAGATCATGGGGTCCCAATAGATGAGAAACCAACCCCCAAATACGATCGCGAAGAATGTTTTGTTGCGTCCCCGGCTGCAAACGAATAAAGTATTGATTAAAAAATATTTTTCAATCGTGTGTAAGATTCTCTCTCTCCCTCTCTCTCTCACACACACACACAGAGTGATTTTCACTCTCTTTTATGAGAGTGTATTTTCAACGCATTTTCTATTGAGAACCAAATCAAGAAACATTAAATTTTGATAAGTACCTGAGGTCGGCATTAACGAAAACGCAGAGGTAAATATTGAAGCTTGTTAAGGTTACAGTTTCAGTCATCGCATCAAATATGTTGCTAATGTTAAAATTATATTCAATTGTATTATTCTAAAACATCTTTTCTCGATGAATGTGTTTGATACTAAAACATCTTTTCTCGATGATTGTGTTTTATACTAAAACATCTTTTCTCGATGATTGTGTTTGATACTAAAACATCTTTTCTCGATGATTGTGTTTGATACTAAAACATCTTTTCTCGATGATTGTGTTTGATACTAAAACATCTTTTCTCGATGATTGTGTTTGATACTAAAACATCTTTTCTCGATGATTGTGTTTGATACTAAAACATCTTTTCTCGATGATTGTGTTTGATACTAAAACATCTTTTCTGGATGATTGTGTTTGATACTAAAACATCTTTTCTCGATGATTGTGTTTTATGCTAAAACATCTTTTCTCGATGATTGTGTTTTATGCTAAAACATCTTTTCTCGATGATTGTGCTTTACTTCTATAGACTGGGGTCGGGGATCATTTCTGTAGAATAGGGTTGGGGGTCATTTTACTTTTGTATAATTGGGTTGGGGATCACTTTAATTCTATGGAATGTAGTTAGGGGTCTCTTTACTTCCATAGAATGGGGTCGGAAATAACTTCGCAGATCGCTGTACTTCTACTATATGGATTCCCGCCGAAGACGGATGTGCCGGACCATTTGCACAAATAAAACGGCGACACAAGGCATTTCCATTCTCTGGATTACATCCTGCTGGAAATCGAATGGATCATGGTCCTGCTACAAGAGAGATCCAGCGGGAGTTTGAGAATGAACGTTGAAGAAGAAGAAGATATGGGTTCGGTGATCACTTTACTTTTATTAAATTGGGTCGATGATCACTTTGCTTCTGTACAGTTGGGTCACGTCTTGAAAAAGGTTGAGTAAATGTGCATTAGATGTTAGGTTGTAAATATAGATTTGTCAGCCACTAAAGACAAGCTGTTGATCTGACCGCTCCTAACGTGATAAAATATGCTACCACCTTCTCGTGGATTTAGGTAAACATTAGCAGTTTAATAATGAACAAATACACGGAATCGATGTTTCCGCACATAAACATTTTATTGATTCGATACACTCTTTCCATCTCGAGACCCTAGTCTTCAGGCATTATCATTCGTTCTCAAACTCCCACTGGCTCTCTCTTGAAACAGGACCAATGTAATACTAGATTTCAAGCAGGATATAATACAGAGAATGGATATCCGTTCAGGCAGGATTTTGATTGCACCTCCGAAAGAAAAACAAAGGCCGTGTTATTTTGCGCCAATGGCCCGACACATTCGTCGTCGGTCGAATTTTTTAAATATTTAATTTTGATCTTAAGGTATCGGAGTAATTTTATTTATTAATTATTTCAATTATTGTGTAAAATTCTCCAAAATAAGGAAGATATCCACGGAAAATGCGGAAGTTATCCACGAAAATGAGGGGAAAATTATTTGTTTAAGTAGATCCCCACCCTTTTTTTGTCAAAAACATATCTACGGCCCTGCCAAAGATATTCATGTTTTTATTCCAGGCGTTGACTACCAATGTTAAACTATGCTTGTCAATACTTCTTGCAGAATTACATTTTCCTTCAAATCTATCTATATATATATATATATATAATCTATATATCTATCTATCTATCTATCTATCTATCTATCTATATATCTATCTATCTATCTATCTATCTATCTATCTATCTATCTATCTATCTATCTATCTATCTATCTATCTATCTATCTATCTATCTATCTATCTATCTATCTATCTATCTACCTACCTACCTACCTACCTACCTACCTACCTACCTACCTACCTACCTACCTACCTACCTATCTATCTATCTATCTATCTATCTATCTATCTATCTCTATCTATCTATCTATCTATCTATCTATCTATCTTTCTATCTATCTATCTATCTATCTATCTATCTATCTATCTATCTATCTATCTATCTATATCTATCTATATATCTATCTATCTATATATCAATCTATCTATCTTATCTATCTATATCTATCTATATCTATCTATATCTATCTATCTATCTATCTATCTATCTATCTATCTATATATATATATATATATATATATATATATATATATCTATCTATCTATCTATCTATCTATCTATCTCTATCTATCTATCTATCTATCTATCTATCTTATCTATCTATCTATCTATCTTATCTTATCTATCTATCTTATCTTATCTATCTATCTTATCTATCTATCTATCTATCTATATCTATGTATGCATGTATCTATCTACCTATCTGTCTCTCTATCCGTATATCTATATATCTATTTATCTATCTAATCTATGTAGCTATCTCTCTATCTGTCTGTATATATCTATATATCTGTCTATCTATCTATATATCTCCACTTATTTATCTCTACTTTCTCAATATTTTTTGTATTTTTTTTTAAGTATGGGATGGGAAAGATTTTTCTCGGGTTTTTAAGTAATTATAATCATTTGCCACTCCCACCACTCCTTGCCTTCCTCAAACTTGGCTCGAATTCTTGCTCACACTGTTCCGGGAGCGTGCCTTGAACTCATCTTAAATACATCTTAAAAAAACAGCCTTACCTGATCTCAAGTTCTGATTTCTGAAGGAATGGCGTCGTTTTTCGGTTACCAGGCTATTTATAGAATATACTTGGAAGTTCAAATAAAAGTCGTTTTGCTTGTAGATTATTTTTTCCATGGCCATATGAAACAGCTCTGATTACGTCACTCTTGGGGCTCGTGACCACAGTACAGTTCATCGATGAAATCCGTATCAGCGTCCGACTTCGGCTCCAGAACAAGGAAGATTTCATGTATTCGGTGTTAGATAACAATTTAGAAAGAATTTTGGATAATAGAATCTGAGGTATAGAGGTAATTTAGTTCAAAAAAGGGTTCAAAAGTCGTAGAGGTTTGACTTCACTGTACTCGGTTTCTCACGTGTACTCCGTCACTCTCAACGAAGCGACACGCCGCCTGCTGAGAGCACCACTCATAGCACATAATTCTATCGCTTCAAGTGATAATCCACAGGGATCTGCAAGGCGAACACATGGCGAGTAGCTTAACCACTACGCTAGGGAGATTTCCTAGATATTTTAGTTGTGAATCAGAGCCATAGCTAAAAGTTCTCCCATGAGTGCTCAACAGGGAACAGGCCGTAGTTGACCAGAAACCGCCTGACTAGTTTCGCCTTCAGCACTTGCTCGGTAACGATGACGGCATTCCTCAATCTTCCCAGAGCATGAGCTTTCGTGCCTATTTCCTGATGGCTGGATCTTGGCCTTCTACAATATAAGAGTTACTGGCTAATAAGAAATCAAGCCTTCTTAACATCATATATTGACTGGTCTCGGGATTTTCAGTGGCCGCTGTGATTATACTTGTGTCACAACCTATGATAATCAAGGGAATAGCCAAATTAACTATTGTTATAATGCTTAATTCCCATTAGCCAATAGGTGGTATATTGTAGACGGTCATGGTTGGATAGACTGGTTTTTATTTTGATGCGGACCACATGTAACAGTGGACTCGAAGCCCGGTTCACTGGTTTGCGGATGAGAGACGTTTACACTATACTACCTCGCCTTCCTAAAAATATCTCGTATGTGATAGACTTTCTATAGAAGAATCTCGTTTATGATAAATTTGCAGTAAAAGAATCTCGTATGTGATATATTTACAGTAAAAGAATCTCGTATGTGATAGATTTACAGTAAAAGAATCGCGTATGTGATAGATTTACAGTAAAAGAATCTCCTGTGTGATAGATTTACAGTAAAAGAATCGCGTATGTGACTTTCTATAGAAGAATCTCGTTTATGATAAATTTGATGTAAAAGAATCTCGTATGTGATAAATTTGATGTAAAAGAATCTCGTATGTGATATATTTACAGTAAAAGAATCTCGTATGTGATATATTTACAGTAAAAGAATCTCGTATGTGATAGACTTTCTATAGAAGAATCTCGTTTATGATAAATTTGATGTAAAAGAATCACGTATGTGATATATTTACAGTAAAAGAATCTAGTATGTGATATATTTACAGTAAAAGAATCTAGTATGTGATATATTTGCTGTAAATCTTTTTTTGGTCTGCACGTTTGATTAAGTTTCCTTGTGTAGTATGGGGCTGAAAAAGCTTTTTATATGTTAGTGCCCTTGAGCCCCCAATAAGTGTTTTCGGAGCTCGCGAACATGCGCATATAGTGTTTTTAGATCAGCCCCATTGTCTTTAAAAAAGGTTAGCCATGCCACATTTTGCCCAACCCTGCTGTAAACCAAGCCCAGTGATTGGTAAAACTTCATTACACTTTTCAAAGTTTCTCCCATTTTGAACCACACCTTTTCACAAGAAGCACAGACCGATTCAAAACACAAACACAAATACTTACGATTTACACAGGTGTACACATTCATCGGGTAACACTAGCACCGAACACAACATCGACCAATATGTCTTATGCTTCTGGGAAATATAAATAATAAGTGTATAATTTTTTTAAACCCGCAAACTATTCAGAACTCTATTAATTTATGGAATTACTTCAGTAGGTCATACTTTTTACCTTATTATATAATAAAAGTTACCAACGACTAAATTGTATATTATTCTACACTCCCGTTGGTTGACGGGCGTGGAACGGAAGCAAAGAATTTTAACACTGACCTAACTAATGTGTCTCTTTTAGGTCATTCTGACAAGGTAACCTCGACTTCCTGAATTTTATACGTCTGGACCCCCCTCCCAAAAAAAAAATGTGTGTTGATTTCTTCCCTGTTCCCTGAAACGACCATCCCCCAGTCGACCCTGCTATAAATGGATACCTGAGTTAGGGAAGGTAAATACAGCAAGGAAGGGAACAGGCCAATCCATGGGCTAGTTGCTGTGGCTAAGCACATGACGAGATAGCGAGTTACTGCCTTGGGACCTACATTTCTGCCCTGATTTAAACGTAGATTGACTCCCATGCGTGGTTGAAAGTGCATGCATCACAAGGGGGTTAATTCCCTACACACCACCACCCCTAAGACTGCGCGCATCGCCTCCATTTCCATTGCTATCAACTTTTGACATAATTTTGACATAGTCAACTTAAATTTCTAAATAATAATTTTTAATAAACATCATGTCATTGCTAAAATATGAAAAGCCAAAGTTTAAACATTCATTCCATAAAATACAATTTTCGTACGCGTTTGAAATGTGATGTCCATTAGCACTGCAGTAATTTTGCGTTTCTTTTTCTTTATTTTTTTTTTTAAAGAGTATATGTTTTAAAACTTGGTTTTGTTGAGATAATATGAAAATGAAGCAGATGAACTTAGAAACTGGATTCTCATTTGGTGTGTGAGTTCAGATCCCTAAATGAATAATCGCTTTATGAAAGCGGTGTATCTAGAAACTCACTTGAAGTCACCGAGTGAAACCAATTTAATGGTCCTCCTAATGACAAGTTCTGTGTCCCTGATTGATTTCTCTGTTAAAAAGCACTCTTGCGCCTTTTTTTCTCGCTGTTAAAGTGAATTAGAAGTTATGCTATCAATATCTGGCGATGTTGTTGCCAGTACGTGATTTGTTGAGCATAGCCTGCTGAGACAGCGGCAGAGAGGTCGATCATGTACATGTATTTTGGAGACGTTGAAACGGTGTAGTCTCGCAGATATGACAAAATAATGCAGGTATGGAATAACAAAGTGAGTGTTGATCTTGTATTGTAGAGTGGGTTGAACTGAATCCCTCGTTACTTATACAGCCATGTGGATTCATGGGTTACATACTTCATATGTGACGCTATTTTATTTCTCCTGTTGTTTTCCTTGACTGTCGTTACAGCTGAACATCGTGACTTTTTTTCAGATCTGTTTGGTGAGTGAAAAAATCCTTCTAGCATGACTCATTCATTTAACTTTTCCTGTGATCTTTTCATTAGCTGCTTTTAACGTGGGAGGGGAGGTGGGGGCTACCGACTCCTGCCAGGGGCGTCCACAGGTGGCGGATAGTGGATAGGCACTCCATATATGGGGTGTTAGCTGCAAATAAGCAGCCGCGGACCAAATCGGTGTTGCTGCCTACCAGTACGGGGTGGGATATCAAGCAGCGCTGATATCTCTACAGAAATACACCAGACCCCATACACCAACCTCATAGGCAACTACAGACCATCATTTTTTTACTAAGAACTGACCACTACAGGCTACAGAGTCACGGGTCAGTCTACTTGTACCGGATCAGGGTGGCATACACAAATGTATGTCCATGCGGAACATGCATACACACTTCTGAACACATACTCCAAGACTGTCCAGTATACACAGAACTGCGAGGCAAGACATGGCCACACAATGGACCGAACTGAGGCAAAAACTTTGGGGCATCCACTCTGGCCTGGAGAAGACTGGGAGCTTCGTCCTGGCGACTGGTCTGAAGATCTAGCGAGATTCCTGAACGCAGAATAAGAAGGAGACGCGGTGGCCGCGTAGCGCGGTGGTTAGCACACTGGCTTTGCGTATGAGTGGTTCTGAATTCATTCCCAATTTGAGGCGGAAATGTTATTCGACCCAACCTTAAATGGGTACCGGATTAATCCGGGAAGTAAAGACTGCAAGAGAGAGGAGGAGAAGATGGCTACCGCTCTCATTTGCAGTCATTGAAATACGAGATCGGTATCATCTCACACCCCTACAGCGTTAATAAATGCTATGGGGTAACTTTACTTTTTTCGACACAAAGTATAATCATAGTGACCAGTGAAAATCACTGGAAAAGCCAAATGAGTCATTTTAGAAGGCTGTTTTCCAATTACCCGACTGGTCTTATATCGATGACGGTCTAGCACAAAGCCTACACCAGATGACCAATGAAAATCCTGGGAAATGTATTGGTATATTGAGCATCACTTTTCTTGTGTGTGTGTGTGTGTGTATGTGCGTGCGTGCTCGCGCGCGGTGAAGAGCAGCAAATCTATCACCTGTAATGAATGTTGTAAGAGACGGTTAAGAACGGCTGATGGTTGGGTCAACTCATGGGGGATACTATTTGATAAACGGAGTCCACATGTTCATGTGTAATAGAGCACTTTGAGAAGTAGATAACACCAGAACGTACCACTAACAGATAGTGATGGTAGATGCTGTATCGTTTCTTTGGGGTCGTTCAACTTTGACTGTTGGTATTCGTAATAGCAGATCACCAAAGGTTCAAGTGTTGTTCTTCGTCTTCAGTTTTTGACCCCTGCCCTAATCATAGCTTTCTCCTGTGACTTTCTACCTGACTTATAAGACCTCTGCGCCAAATTAATTAGGACTTCATTCGTTACGTTTTAAATTATTGTCTTGAATTTCGTTGGTCAATATTTATATACTTTGAGTCGCCTTGACTATTTTCAGCATGCGATCCCAAGTATACAAAACAGTAACCAATGAGAATCACTACAATAATCAAGAACAACGAATGAATTCCCAATTAATTCTGTACAGAGGTCTTCTACTGCCAGTGTGTCCCTTTCTCCTGATTGGTAGGGCCTTACAGCGTTTCACATTGATTTAATCTAATTTTAAAACAAGTTCATTTGAAGAATATTACACATACAGTGGACATATTTTAAAACAAGCGATTCACTGAAGAAAGAAATGAAGAGAATGTACCTAGTTTTATAAGACGACCCCATTGGAATTTTGTAGGCAGTGTACATAGATTGAATGAAAACACTTGAGAAAAGTAGATCCCCCAAAAGAAAACTCTGCGGGGAACAATCAACAGAGAGCGATCAATATTGGGCATAAGCAATACACACGAACTAAAGTAATTTGCATCGAGGCGCTCAACATAAGCAATACACAAGAACTAAAGCAACTTGCAATGAGGCTCTCAACTTAAGCAATACACAAGAACTACAGCAACTTGCAATGAGGCGCCCAACATAAGCAATACACAAGAACTACAGCAACTTGCAATGAGGCGCCCAACATAAGCAATACACAAGAACTACAGCAACTTGCAATGAGGCGCTCAACATGGTAAGAAATGACTACTGCCCTATATGCTATATTTGGCCTAAAAGGAGCTAACTACAACTGGAAACACCAGTTTGCTGGCCTTTGATTGATCTGTAGTGTTAAATTAGTAAAAATTATTAAAATTCTGAAAAGAAAGAAAAAAGTTGAGTCACGCGACCGTCAACCAGCAGACTAGTGTTTGGGTCCAATCGTTCTTCATTGTTTGAAATGAAAATTACACTCGTCGTTCAACAGCTACAAGGAAGTTGGGTACCAGGACTCTGGCCTGCAAACATTGAGGAATGGCTCCACTGATACTAAGCACGGCCAAGGTGACGCTAGTCAGACTGGTCAACCATTGAATTGATCTTATGCGTTCTTAGCTTTAGAAACCACATTGTCATGATGTCATCGACATAGTTTTCTTAATTTAATTCATCCTGCTGTCCTAATTTTTGTGGCTCTTGACCTTTTCGTAACGCTCCAGGATAGGTATTTTTCGTAAAAACTCATTCACAAAAATATCCCAGTTATGAGCAACAATAGCCATTCCCTGATATTTCCTTAGTTCGCTACACAGAAGTGTGTTCATGTGATCTGTGTACTGGACTAGATCACGGATCTCTAGACATAAGGATATGCTGCGAGATGTTCCACGTCACTGTAAGGGTTGATTGCAGACAGAAACATTGCTAGAGTTCCCTTGTAGTATATATTATTTTTTCTAGCTATACCGCTATACTTGTCCGGCTCTGTGGTGGCGTGGTACAGATGACGTCTGTGACAGCCACGGTACCGGGTTCAAATCCCACCACAGGCAACTGTGCACAAGGATCATTCATAAAGCAATGGCATACTAGTGAATGCATTTATTTGCCTAGAAAAATACTACAGCCAAAATATGATGGGCTGATGGCTACATCCTGAATAGGATATGCTACCAATAATTTGTTTAAATACTAGTATGAACTGTTTACATGCATTATTAGCAGTTTAACGGGTTTTCACCTGTATAGCTCAAAAATTCACAGCAACGTTGGTTACAACCAACTTACGTCACAAATCCCATGACCAACTCACGTCACAAATCCCATGACCAACTTACGTCACAAATCCCATGACCAACTCACGTCACAAATTCCATGGCGAACTCACGTCACAAATCTCATGCCCTATACTTATATCTATAAATCATGTATGGTATATTATGTTGTTATGGTATGTTGTGGTATGGTAGGGTATGGTATATTATGTTGTTATGGTATGTTATGTTGTTATGGTATGTTGTGGTATGGTATGGTATGGTATATTATGTTGTTATGGTATGTTGTGGTATGGTATGGTATGGTATATTTTGTTGTTATGGTATATTATGTTGTTATGGTATGTTATGGTACAATACAGTATATATGTTATGCTATGGTATGGTATGTTACGGTGCGTTATGTTTCGGAAATAAAATACTGTATGACATATGACATAATATATTATTTTCTGTGGTATTTTATATAGTATTCAATGATATACAGTATGGTATGGTAGGCTATATATATATATATATATTGTATAGTGTGTCTGGTAGTTGTAGTGTAGTCTAGTATATTATAGTATATCTAATTCAGCGTTCCTTCTCAAACTCCCGCTGGATCACTCTTTTAGCAGAACAATGGTCCTACTTGGATGTCCAGTTAGATGTAGTCCAGATAATGGAAATGCGTTGTCCATCTATCTATTCGATAAACACTTTGTTGCTTTTCAGCGTCAGGGTTAGAAGAGTTCTCTGGAGATGGCCCTCATGTGTGCTGAGTATATTGTGGAACTTGTCGCCTCTTTTTATTCAAGTGGTCCATTGTTTTCGTGGTCGACCTCTAGGTCTGTTTCACTATATCTGTGTAGCATAGCTTGCTGTGGTATGCTATCTGGTGGTAGTCTGCTGATGTGTGCAAACCATTTGATCTGTTGTCTCTTAATATATTCCAAGATTGCGACGGTGCTGGTTCTTTGTCTAATGTCTTCATTCCTCACTCTGTCTCTTAGTGATATTCCTAGGATTCTGCGTAAGCATGCAATTTCAGCTGTTACAAGTTTACGTATGTCTTGTGCTGTGGTTGTCCATGTTGGGCATTAGTAGCACAGCGTTGGCATAATAATCGTTTTGAATAGTGTTAGTGTGGTGTTTTAACGCGTTGTCTCAGTTTTATTTACGCCAAATTGCCCGACACATCCGTCTTCAGCGGATTTATAGTATATTATATTTCAGAACCAGTTTTAGTCGTAGGAGTGTGGCGGAGGATTGTAGACGAGTGTCTAGAACTCAAATCATGTCTAGTCGTGGATTTTGTAAATCCATTAATTTCTCTGCCCCTGACGCTGAAAGGCATTAAAGTTACAAAATATCTAACTATCAATAGTAAAAAATTAAAGAACTAACAATAACACATAGAACAATGACAATTTTCTACGTGCGATCCAACCGGGATCTTTCTCAAGAAACAAATAATCAAAAACACAAAATCATAAAATATTGACAATTAGAATAACTTGGACTTTCCAAAAAACTTCAACAACAAAAGGTACCTTCACTTGGCCTTGTTTTTGTTTGTGTTGTTTATTTTTGGTAGGAGAAACAAGTCCAAGTCATTCTAGTTGTCAATACTTTTATGGTTCTGTGTTTTTGATTGTTATTTGTTTCTTGAGAAAGGTCCCGGTTGGACCGCAACGTAGAAACTTGTCCTTGTTCTATGTTTTATTGTTAGTTTTGTTTATTTATTACTATAACGTATTTTGTAACCTTTCTACCGTACTTATTATTTCCTACTTGTGCAGCATGTCTAGTAGGCCTATATTAGAATTGCTGTTAAATATAATTTAAATACTGCAAAGACACACTTGACTAGGATACAGGAAGAAAAAAAGACACAAGAGCTCAGGAATGATATTTCTAGACGGTAACGGCGTCAGTATAGTGAATATCTGGAGGTTATGTGGTGCGCAGCTACATCTATGTATGTACTAGCGCGTGACGAAGTGTGAGATGGGATTGTTATTTGTGAGGGATGAGTCGTGTTGAATCTTAACTAGAGTTAGAAACTATTTGTTGTTTTATTAATTAGTAAACGTAGTTTCTATGCCGGGAACAGGATGATGAAGTTATTTGGTTGTGTTTGTTGTCTTGATAAAGGTATTGTGGTCGAAACGTCCATCTGTGTGTGTCATTATCTGTGTTTCCAATGATTAGCAAAACTTCATTACCATGTTCCTGGCTTTACCTGTTGATTTTAGTTTTCACAGTAAGTACATATTATCGTAGTTTCTATGCAATGGTGTAGCATCAATGCATGCTTTCAGTGATCGAATCTTATATTGAGTCAATCCGTTTTTATGGATGCGAAGAATGGACGGTAAATAAAGGAGCTCAAGAGAAGCTGTAGGCAACTAAGGTGGGGGTTTTCTTTTAAAGAAAAAGTTTTCCAATTAAGCAAGAGGTCTTATAACAGCAATGGTCGCGCTTGAACTTTCCGGACCAAGGTCACTACTAAATTTAAAGGTAACCCAGAGACCACTTGTGATAGTCACGTAGATATGCAGACATTGTCGGTTAGTGAGTGATATGCAGGACCTTCGTTATAACAAGATGGAGTGCTAACCCAATTTACGTCACTGTATAAGGCCAATCCAACTACTGCTTCCGATTTCGTTTGCTGACGAAACAAAGTATAAATAAATGACGAATGAAACGCATGGCAATTGTTGCGCGACCTTCCGCATGCCAATTAAACAGAGGTCACGTATAGTAGTGTCTTCTTATACGTTCAGAAGCTGCTGTCATGCTATATTGTCAGGCAGGTATGAAGTCAAGACGTAGTCCACCGTCTTCTCCAGGCCAGAGCGGCTACCCCATAGCTTTTGCCTCAAGGACTAGTGCGATATTTGTATGTGCACCACTGCCTTTTTGGGTCGGCAGACTAGATCGAGCGTTTTTTCGTGGGGTATGGTATGATTATACAGTACCAGATACTTTTATTTTGTCCTCTGCATCTCCGAGCCGTGTTTTCTTAGCTCTGGCCTCAGTGCATATAGTACTTTTAGATCAACCTGGCGGGCCAGAGAAAGTAGAGTGACGGGCAGAGAAAGTAGAGTGACGGGCCAGAGTGGTCCTCTGGCCAATTTTACCCCTCCACTAGCAGAAAGGGAATAATTTTTATCTATCGAATAGCATCCAAAAAAAATTGTACCAATTTGATGTTAGAGACCTCGTATTACTTCTTTGTTCCACTGTCAGCCATCAGATTGTATTTCTATCTTTCTATGTTCCTTAAGAGCCGAATGCGGTTCATAGGACAGTAACTAGAGTTCTCCAATTCAAGCTACATGACTTTACCGTGTGTACTTCGTGCTTGTTGCGTGGCACATAGTCATACCCTCTTTGATGGCTAGTGTTACCAGTATCTTTATTCCTATTTTTATCTACACTTCATATATAGCACAAGTAGGCAACCTTTTTTTGTGTCGGCGGATCGAATTGATCTTTTTTCGTGAGGTATGGGATCAGAAACATTTCTCCTTTATGATCATCATCATTAAGTGCCGTCTCCGCAACGAAGGTTCGCTGCAACGTATCTCCAACATCTCCTGTCTCTTGTCTTGGTGGTGCACTCTGCTAGACTGTAACCTGTCCATCGTGTGATGTTACTCTCCCACGTGTATCTCGGCCTACCTCTTGCTCGCTTCCCTTTGACTTTACCCTCAAGTAAGGTCTTCAATAAGGTGTCATGTCTTTTAATGTGTCCCAAAGTATTTTATTTGCTTGATCTTTATTTCTCTTAGTAGTTCTTTCTTCATATTGTCTTTAGCACCTCTTTATTTGTTTTCTTCTCTTTCCATGCTGTTCTCCCTATTCTTCTATATACCCACATCTCAAAGGCATCAATTTTGTCTTTTAATTGTTTATTTAGTGTCCACGTTTTTCTTTATGAATAGCTTCAATGTTCACCCGCCGAAGACCGATGTGTCGGGCCAATTGCGCAAATTGAACGGCGACACAACGCATTTCTTTCTCTGGACTGCATCCTGCTGGAATTCTAGTAGGACTATGGTCCTGCTACGGGGGAGATCCAGCAGGAGCTTGAGAATGAACGCTGAAGAAGAATAAAAAAAAACCAATGTTTACACAGCGAGGAATCACATCAACGTTTTCGATGACTAAATTTGAGGGAGTGGGTGCGCAAATAATGGTTTAAAAATTTCTAGAAGTCGTGGTGACTGGATTACCAGTGCCTCGACCCCCACTATTTTTTTCTTTAATGGTTAGAAGCTCGGAAGTCAGCGGTTGAAAGATGGTACCTCCCTATGAGGTTGTTTTTTTTTAAAGCCACATTAAATAATAGTATTGCCTTATGCGAAGTCTTTCATGCATGCTAGGATGAGGTAACGCACACATGGCGTTAATGGCTGTGTGCAGTGCTTGATAATTGTGTAGATAACACTTTAGATAGATGAATACTTTCATGTTGACATTATATACATATCCCCACTTGGCCTTTCACAGATTGCGCCCCATCCCTCCCCATGTAGCTCCAAATAACTGGCTGAACATGCATAGAGATTTCAGTGTGAACCGAAACAAACCATATTCTCTCTATCAACACTTTACCAATCCCAGCCACGCCTTCCTGTTTTCTTTTCATACAGCGCGATCCGTTGGTCCTAATATTGAGGCCAGGTAGGCAGGGTGGGGAGGCAACGTACTAAGCTAAGCACCTTCTAACCTGTAGATTTATTTATGTAAGCCTCCGAAGCCGCGGAGGTATAGAACTATTCTTTTTTATATACCAGAAAGGTGAAACATTTTAGACGTTAAACATCTAGTGAAACACCAATCATTCAACCATAGACTGTCATGTTTTTTTTGGGTTATATCCATATATTGTTGTCCATATATCCATATATTGTTGTCCATATATCCATATATTGTTGTCCATATATCCATATATTGTTGTTCATATATCCATATATTGTTATCCATATATCCATATATTGTTGTCCATATATCCATATATTGTTGTCCATATATCCATATATTGTTGTCCATATATCCATATGTTGTTGTCCATATATCCATATGTTGTTGTTCATATATCCATATGTTGTTGTCCATATATCCATATATTGTTGTCCATATATCCATATATTGTTGTCCATATATCCATATATTGTTGTCCATATATCCATATGTTGTTGTTCATATATCCATATATTGTTGTCCATATATCCATATGTCGTTGTCCATATATCCATATATTGTTGTCCATATATCCATATAATGTCCATATATCCATATATTGTTGTCCATATATCCATATATTGTTATCCATATATCCATATATTGTTGTCCATATATCCATATATTGTTATCCATATATCCATATATGCCTGATCGCGTGCCTAGTTCTAATTGAGAATCATTGCCTTGATAGTCTATGTAGGCGACATTATGCCTGATGTCGTGCCTAATTATTAGTGAGAATATTAGCTTTGATAGTTGAGGTAGGCGGCGTTATGCCTAATGCCGTACCTAGTTAAAATTGAGAATCTTAGCCTTGATAGTCTGGGTCAAGACCATTGGAAAGCACATATTATGAAGTAGCAATGAAAATAATTTTATGGTTGGGGGTCACCACAACATGAAGAACTGTATTACAGGGTCGCGGCATTAGGAAGGTTGAGAACCATTGGACTCTAGTTGATATTGTGCTTTCTGTTTTCCTATCACCAGGTTACAACGTGCCTGATTAGAACGCGTCCGAACAAATAAAAAATATTCGAGGTCGTGATTTCTCTCCTGACCAATCGACCCAGCTGTAAATGAGTACCTGACGCATGAGTTAGGGAAGGTAAAGACACTAAGGAAGAGAACTGGAAACTCTGCCTAATAGTTGCTGTGGATTAGCACATGAAGAGTTACCTTGATCCCCACGATAGGCTGCTGCGATGGGACCTACCTTAACCTTTACCACATGAGTAGACAATGCAGTGAGTCTGTGTGTGAGTTATAGGATTAAAGCCTGTATTTACCTGGGGCACGCTCTGTTAACCTTAAGACCGGAGTCTATTTTGGTTATATCAGGGAGTTCCATTAGTAAGCATTGATGAGTAATTGTGAAATATCTTATATACTCGTGTGACGAGAAAGAAAGGAGTGAAGGAACGAAAGATGAACTGTATTTTAGAAGTAGTAGATGTGGGAAGCGGTTGTGCAATCGTTTACACATTCTGTTGTACCTTTATGGTGTGCCGTTGGTAATTTATGTGTGTGTGTACCCATTTGGTTTTGACGTTGCAGGCACGCGCTTACACGTCTAGAATGTGAAGGTGGTTGGTTGTTATCCCCAAGAATTGCGAGCGATTTGCTCTTACTTCCTACGTGCAGTGGGGTGGTTTCTCAGAGTTTTCTTTCATACTCAGGAGACTTCAGCTTTCGGCTTAGTACAATGCCTATTAAAGGAGCCTTCTACTTCGAGGGGTAGCAAGGGAAGATAGGTACAGGTACTACTGCGCTCATATGTGTGTCGAAATGTGGATCGATAATCCGCAAATTCGGCCACGAGAGAGGCTGCAAATTGAAGGCTTCGTAACGTAATTGTAATTTTTACACGGAGTTGCTAGGATATCAGAATCATCATATGTATGTGTTAGAGAGATTCACTCATACATACATAAATACGTATGCGCGCGCGCACACACACACCCATCCACCCACACACACATATATTCACACAAGCACATACACATACACAAACATTGGTAGCATATCCCGTTAAAGACCCATAGTGTTTTGGCTGTAGTGATTTTTTAAGACAACACTTACGTTTATAGGTTACCATTGCTTTCTGAAGGGCTCAAGTGCACAATTTCATGTGTAGAAATCTAATCTGGTACCTTGGCCTCTCAAGACGCGCACCGTACATGCCTGACAACAAATATAAACACTCATTGAAATGCGTACATACTTACACATCCAAACACTCTCTCTCTACAGCACATAATACTCACAGACATAAACATACAGTCTAAATCACACACATATACATACACACTGACACAGACATTCCCTCTAAAGCACACACTGACACAGACATTCCCTCTAAAGCACACACTGACACAGACATTCCCTCTAAAGCACACACACACACACACACACTGACACAGACATTACCTCTAAAGCACACACACACACTGACACAGACATTACCTCTAAAGCACACACACACACTGACACAGACATTACCTCTAAAGCACACACTGACACAGACATTCCCTCTAAAGCACACACACACACTGACACAAATATTCCCTCTAAACCACACACTGACACAGACATTCCCTCTAAAGCACACACTGACACAGCCATTCCCTCTAAAGCACACACTGACACAGACATTCCCTCTAAAGCACACACTGACACAGACATTCCCTCTAAAGCACACACTGACACAGACATTCCCTCTAAAGCACACACTGACACAGACATTCCCTCTAAAGCACACACTGACACAGACATTCCCTCTAAAGCACACACTGACACAGACATTCCCTCTAAAGCACACACTGACACAGACATTCCCTCTAAAGCACACACTGACACAGACATTCCCTCTAAAGCACACACTGACACAGACATTCCCTCTAAAGCACACACTGACACAGACATTCCCTCTAAAGCACACACTGACACAGACATTCCCTCTAAAGCACACACACACACTGACACAGACATTCCCTCTAAAGCACACACTGACACAGACATTCCCTCTAAAGCACACACTGACACAGACATTCCCTCTAAAGCACACACACACACTGACACAGACATTCCCTCTAAAGCACACACTGACACAGACATTCCCTCTAAAGCACACACTGACACAGACATTCCCTCTAAAGCACATACACACACACACACACACACTGACACATACCTTCCCTCTAAAGCACACACACACATTCTACTGCTATAACCTGGTGTGGATAACTAGATGATACATTCTACCGACTTTATACTTCTATCTGACATAACCATCTATCCATATATATATATATATATATATTAAATACTTTTTAAAAAAAAGCGAACTAGAGAGAACAACAGGATTCAAGGTTGACAAGTCACTAATCTGATAGATCGCTGTCTTGCTCTGCCAACCATATGCAGCAGGCGTGCCCGTATGTGCGTGAACTCATGTGTCCCTGTATTCATGCAGTATTGTTTATTGTTGTTCTGCTTATCTTGTTATCCCCCATGTCATCGCATGCGTATTTTTTCCAATCCGACAGGGGAATCTTTTTTGTGTATGGATGCGAATTGATCAAATTTGAGACACGTGTTAATATGCGAGGCGATTTGGTGTCAGCTTGAACAGTGACATTGGAACAGGGGCCTATAAGACTTGTGTACAGAATTAATAAGGACTTTATGTGTTATGTTTTTGATTATTGACGAAATTTTCGTTGTCATTACTTATATACTTGGAGTCTCATCCAAAAATAGGCAAAGTCGAGCAACGAAATTCACGGAAATAATCAAAATGGGCCTAGCAGGTCATGTTTACATTCTCTGTGCACACGTCTCCTAAACTTCTTCTTCTGCGTTCGTTCTCAAACTCCTGCAGATCAGCAGGATGTAGTCCAGAGAACGGAATGTGCTGTGTCATGGTTTATAGCATTCCTGCTATATCTGCGCCTTTCGGCCTGACACATTCGTCTTCAGCATGGCTTTGAGTCATTGACCCTATATGGAATGAGACAGCCAACTCCATCCCATAACCTCCTTAGTCGCCTCGTACGACATGCATGGAAGGTAAACAGTGTTGCTATTCTTTGCTCCCCTTTTGGGCCGCGACAACACACGGGCGATGTGTCCTATACAGGGACGGTCATGACTGAACAGAGCTGGTTCTATTCTCGTCTTCCGCCTTCTGATTTTTCCATAATGTCTTGGTGCCTCATAATAACATTGTTCACGTACGCATGTGATGTGTAGTCCTGTGTGCTATTTGTGTTTGTCACTTCACAACACGTGCACTCGCGGTCTGTGCAGTACGAAGACATATTGCCCGCGCTTGTTCGGGTGTATCTTGTTCTCGAGTAATTTGCATACATGTGAAATGTGTGTTGTTGTTGTCTGTATCTACCGTTCCATGTGATTTCAGAAAATACACAGATGTCTAGACTAAATTCGCACTTTTCTTTCTTAGAAATGCAGATTGACCTGAAAAGTTAAACGTATTGACTCCAGTTGTGAGGCGAATGGGTGTCAACTGAACGGATCTGGTTCATATCTTGTTTGCTACCTTCTAGTGGAAGAGGTCTGTAGACCTATTGTTGTTCTTCCTATATGACAATTTAAGCCTTTTGTCTAAGACATCTTTTCAACCCTGGAATTACGTCTTTATAGTTTTATCATTGCGTTAGTGGCTCCACGGTTTATGTTACTTACCAAAATGTAGCTAGAGGTAAGGTCTTTTCTTTCCCTACTTTTGTCTATGTCTCTAGGAAAAATAGGGACATGAAAGTCCCGTAATATTCCTTAACTCGTAGTCTCAACTAAGCCGGTAAGACCCAGACACCGTGACGATAAGCTAATAAATCTTACATTCTTATATTGGCTTTTTATGTTATGATCCGGCAAGACGTTATCTCTTAGATAAACAGTTTGAAATTTTGACTGAACGCTTATATGTCTGAAATGCTGTTACTGGTTGCTAGCTATGCTGGTTACTGGGTTCCTGGTAAGGGTTTTTGCATTTTATAACATCATTCACGTTAGTACCTGGTAGAGGAGAAAGGGCAGACCAAGAAGACGGACTGATGACATTAAAGATAACATGAATACATCGCTAGAAAATGCAAGCCACATCGCCCACGACAGAGAGAGGTTCAGAGAGTTCATTGGGAAGACAGCGTTCTGGAAGGAATACGTCCCATGACCAATTCACGTTACATACAAGCATCATCAGGTGACATCCCCACATGGAATGTGAGCATAAGTGAAGGTCAAGTTAATCCATAGCATTTAACTATCGTAGGGGGGTAGAGATGTTAGCGATCTCACATTTCAGTGGCTCACCTATAGATGACGATAGCCATCTCCTCTCCCTCAGTCTTTACTTTCCGGACTGATTCGGTACCTAATTCATACTGGGTCGACCCGAGAGCCGTTGCTGTCTGAAAAACATTTCCGCCTCAACTGGGAAATCAACCTATGATCACTCATATGCAAAGCCAGTGTGCTAACCACTGCGCTACTCCCGCTTAAATGCTGAATATATACACCATGTTGAAATTGAATTCAGACCGAGAGGAGCAGATATCACAGCTCGGCTGTAAACCATGACACAGCGCATTGCGATCTCTGGACTATAACCAGCTAATGTACACGAGTTTGAGAACTAACGCACATATGTAGTTATAGTGGTGACAGTATATGTAGTCAGGAGTTTGAGAACAAACACATTGTTTGTTTTGTATGTGTGTTTTTTTTTGGTATTGTTTGGGAAACCCAAGAATTACGAGCGATTAGCTCTTACTTCCTATGTGCAATGGGAAAGTTTATGAGCGTTGTTTCATACCCAGGAGACTTCATCTTTCGGCTTGGTGCAATGCCTATTGAAGGAGCCTTTTACTTGAAAGGGAGGGGGGTATATGTTACAGACGAGCTGATACTTTGCTTGGGTCAGCCATTGCTTTTCTATCCTCTGACGAGGCG
Source organism: Meghimatium bilineatum (assembly GCA_034231615.1). NCBI lineage: Eukaryota > Metazoa > Mollusca > Gastropoda > Stylommatophora > Philomycidae > Meghimatium > Meghimatium bilineatum. The sequence goes on from CM067312.1 coordinate 43,663,905, forward strand.
CTTCGTAGCCAGCGAGCTGTTCCTCGTGTGGGAAGACCATTCCATTACCACCCTTGTTTCCCTAGGTCCCAGATCTAATTTATTTGGTATGAGCCGTGTTGGGTATCAGCGATGGTCGAAATAGACTCTGGGTTGATACACTTTCCTAGACGTGGTGCTACTTTGCCAAACACGTTGGTCTTTTGGAATTTGGCCTGTGCATTTCTCACGCACTCGCCAAGTCCGTTTGAGATGGTCTTCCAATCTATCGCCAGACACGGACTGTGTATTTTGACTCTTCGCCATTGCGTATATTACCCGCAGAGGTAGGTTAAAAATGAATCTCCGATGAGGAGCTTCGCAGTGGGCCCTTAGGTACTGAACCAAATTCTCTATGTATGAGCCGTGTTTGACAACGACCGACAGTCAAGTTGGGGGGGGGGGGTTGTAGTGTCGTTAGAGACTCACGGTGCCCACAGTGTCCAGATGTGGAGTCTCAACACTGCTTCGGTCAGACATTTGAGCAATGCGCTCCCGGTTCAATGTTTGTCCTGTGTTCAATAGGGAGCTGTATTCAAAGTTTCCATCCATACCCAAGAGAACTAACACATAGAAGTAGGTATAGTGGTGGAGGTAATCAGGAGTTTGAGAACTAACACATAGAAGTAGGTATAGTGGTGGAGGTAATCAGGAGTTTGAAAACTAACACATAGAAGTAGTTATAGTAGTGGAGGTAATCAGGAATTTGAGAACTAACACATAGAAGTAGGTATAGTAGTGAAGGTAGCCAGGAGTTTGAGAACTAACACATAGAAGTAGGTATAGTGGTGGAGGTAATCAGGAGTTTGAGAACTAACACATAGAAGTAGTTATAGTAGTGGAGGTAATCAGGAATTTGAGAACTAACACATAGAAGTAGGTATAGTGGTGGAGGTAATCAGGAGTTTGAGAACTAACACATAGAAGTAGGTATAGTGGTGGAGGTAATCAGGAGTTTGAGAACTAACACATAGAAGTAGGTATAGTGGTGGAGGTAATCAGGAGTTTGAGAACTAACACATAGAAGTAGGTATAGTGGTGGAGGTAATCAGGAGTTTGAAAACTAACACATAGAAGTAGGTATAGTGGTGGAGGTAATCAGGAGTTTGAGAACTAACACATAGAAGTAGGTATAGTGGTGGAGGTAATCAGGAGTTTGAGAACTAACACATAGAAGTAGGTATAGTGGTGGAGGTAATCAGGAGTTTGAAAACTAACACATAGAAGTAGGTATAGTGGTGGAGGTAATCAGGAATTTGAGAACTAACACATAGAAGTAGGTATAGTGGTGGAGGTAATCAGGAGTTTGAGAACTAACACATTGAAGTAGCTATAGTAGTGGAGGTAGCCAGGAGTTTGAGAACTAACACATAGAAGTAGGTATAGTGGTGGAGGTAGCCAGGAGTTTGAGAACTAACACATTGAAGTAGCTATAGTAGTGGAGGTTTCAAGTAGTATGAGAACTAACACAAAGAAGTAGTTATGGTGGTGGGAGTAGTCAGGAGTTTGAGAACTAACACATTTAAGTAGCTATAGTAGTGGAGGTTTCAAGTAGTATGAGAACTAACACAAAGAAGTAGTTATGGTGGTGGAGGTAGTCAATTCCCACGTCATTGAAGCACATTTAACGAATCGGACATTAAACCCATAACTTTCATTAACCAATAGCATGCCAGCATAACCACACCCACCGCCATTATGTTTATACCCATTTCCTTAGATTGTGTCGACGTAAACGCCACAAAAAAGCATTTCCGTTTCAAGTGGAAATCGAACACTGGACCACCCGACTAGGTAGCTAGAGCACTATCTACTAAGTTACCGCCTCTCCTTCTGGTTCTATATGCAGAAGTAAAAACTACCAGTTGGTCTCAGGTGAAACAATAATATCTGGTACCAGCTGTGTATACACTCAAACCAACGTCGACTTCGTTCCTGCGACCTTGCACCATATTGCCGCCAACACGTGCAGACATATTGATTAGGGATATTCTTCATACGACCTCTACTCACCGCTCTAAAGCAACTGTAATATTTACACCCCCCCCCCCCCAGATCAAGGCCACAACATACAAGCCGAGGACCTTCGATCATAATAGCCTCATAGAAATTGGAGTACATTGAATGGACACGCCCAGTATAGAAATGCTGATAACTTCTGTTGATAAATGGCCGTACTTTCAATGCGTTTCATAAGTCCCTCGTAAAATATACAGTCCTGTGGAGTCATCGACTCCATATTTCAAAAGTGACTATTTAATGTTTCCCTTGCTTGACTTTCATTGGTCATTTTGTGTGTACATTTTGTGAGAACGAGGAACAAGGAGACTAACTCATTCATTCCCCATGTACGTCCATATATTAACTTCCTTCACCCATCCTGTTGACAGTCAATGAAAATCATAGGAGAAAAAAAACAACAATGACTTTTGAAGGATGAACACCGATGAGTCCACAAGACTGTATAATTGACGTGTGATTTCATTGTATATGCGGATACATATATTTAAGTGTCCCTCGTTTAGCATTCTACTCAAGGATTGCCTTTGTCTAATAGAAGTAAAAAAAATAGTATAACTATGACCCGTCATGAATATAATAACAGACGACTAAGAAGCTATTGGCTTGGTTTGGGCTGTATTAGATCAAATAACACAAGAAAAATTACTATCTTGATGAAGTCGAATGTGTTGGACCGAAAGTCAAAGATATCGCAGCCGGAATGTAAACCACGACACGATACAATGATTTCTCTGAATTATTTTTTACGAAGTGAATTGTGCTGATAAGAGTAGAATTACTCATCAATTTATGAATATCGACAATAGCAACATGTTCATACCTTATCCAGCATCACTCGTAAAAGTATGCTTTCCAGTACATCACACCCTGGCAAGCCCACAGATAAAGGGGCGTTTAACCCCCCCCCCCCCCAATTTTACCCTTTAGAAAATCATACTATGACTTTAAGTACTAAAAATTTAGCCAAAGTGTGGATAAAATTCCCCTCCACGCTAACGATTTTCCAACAAATAAAGTCACTAAAAGCCTCAGAAAAATTAAGAAATTGCATTGGGGGAAGGACTTTTTTTTTAAATAGGTGATTCCCCCCCCCCCTCCACCACCAACCTTAATGAGGCGTATATATGACCCTACATCCTTGCAACGCTCCTTGACAACCTAACTGCCTCTATCGTAAAACCGTAGCATGAGAAGACCGCTGTGCTATGCATCGTTTGTCTGTTGGCCATGGTTTTATTGTCCCCTTTACCGTGTATTTGGTCACGAGTGCAGCATTTAATATAGAATAACGTAAGCCGCATATAGCTTCAGGGTTGTTATCAGTTACAAGTCAATGCATACAACTTACCTTCAAATTAAGGAAGTGTTACACCCCTTTTTCCCGACACTTATTTAATTCGGTGAAGAACTAAAAATGCGATTGTGAGATTGTGCGCAGCAGGAAAATCCAGGCTCGTTTACAAATCCACGCTTTACTGAATCAACACTCAGTTACTGTTGTAGGTAATAGAATTGTTACTGCAGAATATTCATGTGCGGGAAGTAAACATGCACTTGTGAATGATGCTTGGTGAATGCATGGTTGAGTGAAGGCATTTGATATGTTTTATATATGGGCGTGTTTGAGGAGTGTATGAGTTAGTTTTCTTGTTTCTCGTTCTCAAGTCGGAGTCAGGCGCTGATATGTATTTCTGCTATGACCGCGCCGCTGTATAAACGTGTCAAAAGAACGTGAGCAATACTTCATTCCTTACGTTTTTGATTGTCGGGATTATTGTTGGTCGTTATTTATATACATAGAGTCACGGAGTCGCATGCCAGGAAAAAAAAATCAAGGCAGACCTACGAAACGCACGGAAAAATCAGCAATCAACATTTCATGTCATGTTTACTTTCTGTACAGTTGTCTTGTTCAGTGGCGTAGTGTTTCAGTGACAGAATGGTTGGGGGTCGGTCTGCGACGACCAAGGTACCGAGTTCGATCCCCGACACAGGCAATTGTGTAAGCGGACCGTTCAGAAAGCACTGGCAAACTACAGAACGTATTTATATTGCCTATAAATCATTACAGGCAAAAAATGCTGGGTTGATAGCCACGTCTTGAATATGATATGCTACAGTTGTCCTTACTGGCGATTGCCTGGAGAACATGTCTGTTTACATACATGACTAACCATGTAAGATTCCATCGTTTTATTGTTGAAAACAGCGAATTATCGTGCTAACTATCGAGATATACGCAGCACACCTCCTACATGAAGATATTATGTAACCTAACAAGTTTTGATAATCCAGTATGTTCAAATCTGATATATACATTTTTTGTTAGAGACAAATCTGGCTCGATGGGATCTACAGAAACTATTTCCTTGTTTAATTCCGGGAGACCTGCTTTGTAAAATAAATAATGGAATCACCGTAGCAATTCGTGTCAGAAATGACAATTCAGATCGCTGACGTATTATTTATATTTATTTCTTCTTCATTTATTATTATTTATATTTCTTTCTTCATTTATTATTATTTATATTTCTTTCTTCATTTATTATTATTTATATTTCTTTCTTCATTTATTATTATTTATATTTCTTTCTTCATTTATTATTATTTATATTTCTTTCTTCTTCTTCGTTTATTATTATTTATATTTCTTTCTTTATTTATTATTTATATTTATTTCTTCTTCTATATATATTATTATTTATGTTTCGTCCTCTTCATCATTCATTCTCACACTCCTTCTGGTTTGCAGGATGTAGTTCAGAGAATGGAATGCATACATCATGGTTTACAGTTTGCTTGCGATATGTGTGTCTTTCAATGATATAGAACTCTACTACCAAATGGCATCTCTAGTAGTCCCTTTCGATATGCATGACATCAAAGTGTTGTTATTCTTTCTTATCTTTTCGTGTTTGTGTGTGTGGAGGGGGGCTCCGGCAACACGCATTTGCATAGAGATATATCTTCTTCTGCCTCTGTTATGTTATGTTATGTTCCTCCAGGGCCATAGGCGGCGCATGGGGCAGAAACCATAGCTTTCCATTTGTGTCTTTGTGTTGCCAGGTCTTTCAATTTCTTCTGCCTCTGCTCATAATCAAATAATAAAAACAAATTTTCTTGTATTTTCAGCCGGATAGTGAAATTCGTTGTGGTGTTAGTTATATATAGAAGTACTGTGTTTGTTGGGCTTTGTAACTCAGCAAAACCGATTTCGGCATGGTAGAGCTATTTGTAAAACATTTACAAAAATTACTGCGGTAAGACCTCCATGGTTCAGCGGCATGTTTATTTTATGGAAAAGTAGAAAAAAACGCGAGTGCACTTGAATGTATGTAATTATTTTCTGTGTCAGTTCTGCTAATACTTATTCTTCTTCTTCTTTGCGTTCGTTGTCAAACTCCTGCAGATTAGCAGGATGTAATCCGGAGAACGGAATGCGTTGTGTCATGGTTTACAGTATTGCTGCGATATCTGCGCCTTTCGGCCTGACACATCCGACTTTAGCATGGCTTTGGGTCGCTGTCCTTATATGGGATGGGACAGCAAACTCCATCCCATAACCTCCTTATTCGCCTTTTACGGCATGCGTGGAAGGTAAACAGTGTTGCTATTCTTTGCTCCCCTTTCGGGCCCCTTCAACACACGGGCGGCTAATACTTATAAATTTTGTGTACATTAATTACAACAACATTTACAAGGAAAATTGAAACAAAAATAATATGAGTTAAACTTCTGTATTTCTTTATATTAATGAACCCAGTATCGCTTAAAGGGACCACTTTATCCATATATATGGACCACATATATACAGTTATATGTCTTAAAGAAATATGTCAAGTTTTTTAAGGCTTCTCCGCTGGTCCGGGAAAGGAAGAATTTTTTTTTCCGATTAGAGGCCACGGGCGAAAGAAAAAAATGTTGAGAATTACTGGATTAAAAACTACACCAGTGGCGATCACCACAAATTAGATCTGATGTGAGTAATGAACTTTCTACAGTGCTATGCAGACATGCCTCCATGTGATAATCATAAAATGCTCTGATTTGCACAACAAGATGTTTAAAATCTTTTATAGTTGTGTTCCTAAGATATAAAAATTGCTGTAAAAGGACAACTAGTAAGGCAATCTGTTCTGCATCCATTCCTGTAAGTCTTCGCTTCTCATACTTAGCAAATTTTTACACATGGCAGCGGTTTTTGATCATCTTATTCTGTCTGATCTGCGTGTGTAGTTGTATACAACCATAGTTGCCACTCAATATTATAAGAAATCCCAGTCTCGAAGACCACAATAACCTCGGAAAAGCCCAGGTATATACCCAAACCCAGCCAAAGACGGATGTGCATAATTGACGCGAATAAAACGGTGACACATCGCATTTCTATTCTCTGGACTACAACCTGCTGGAGATATAGTAGACCACTGTCCTTCTTCGAGAAAGATCCAGATTGGAGTTTGGAGAAAAACGCTGATGAAGAAGAAATACCTAAAACACTGAACATGATACTTGTTACGACGACATATTCTTGATATGTCTTGCTCTGTCAATGACTTTGTATAACAGCATGCGGTACTTTATATTACATATACTGATGTTTTTCTCCTATCTTTTGTCAAGATATTCCATCCATACATATTGAGATAAATGTGACGCTGTCATTATGGCACTCAACAACGATATAAATCTTAGCTGGTCGTTACCATATTTTATTGGAGAAAAGAATACTCCACTGTTGTCTGCTCTGCATGTGGTACGAGTCAGTTAAGAAGGTGTAGAGGATTGAGTTGGCTGTCCTATCCCATAGAATGTCAAAGTGACCCATAGACCATGCTGAAGTCGAATGCGTTAGGCTGAAAAGGCGCAGATATCGCAGATGAGAATTAACTATGATGCAACGTATTCCGTTCTCTGGACAACATTGTGCTAATCTGCAGGAGTTTGAGAACGAACGCAGAAGAAGAATATGAAGCATATCATCCTTATTCATTGTTAACTCCCCATCTGTAGATGCAGTGGTAGTAAGCCAGCCTACGTTGTCATTGGATATACTACGCATGCATAACATGGACAGTAGCACAGTTATCCATGAAGTTGAAATTAGAAGTATATGCCATACAATACCGGCCATTTTGCAAATCTTAAAGCATGGATTACACAAGTATGTGACACCACGAGTCTGGCATTAACTGTTTTAATAAATGCAGCCTCAAGAGGCATGTTTGAATGAATATAACATCATTAATGGCTCAATGTATTTGACTTGTGTGATCCTCTATACAAATGTACGTGATTATCTATGATTGCGAAATAATTATCAACAATTAATGAAACATCGACTGACGAGCGTTCTAAAAACTATAGACTAAAAAAAGTCAAAATTCTTGGGGGAAAAAGCTAAGACCCTCCGATCTTATCGTAAACGCCCAGATCTTGGAAAAGGAAACCGAAAGTTTCAACGTTACACAACAGGTTGTATTGATGTGTGTTTGTTATTATATTATTGCAAAAACACGTTCATAATCGTGTGTCCGTGTCGAAGTAACAGCAAACACCGGCATTGGGCGTGACGCATATACTGTTTGTAATACAAAATGTTCACGGCAATGTGTGTACAGATTACACATAATGTATGCTATACGTTTCTAGGTTTCTTGCACCAATAATAACAGAATGGATTGAACGCATATAACGATATCCGTACAGATAAACTGTCATAAGTGCCGTGTCCATTCTATGACATATTATCTGTACGGTTATGAAGATAAAATACGGAGATAAAATGTCATGGAATGGACAGTGCACTTAATGACAGTTTCCGTACGGAAAAATTAGGCGTACGATCTCATGGTGGCCAAACCAAACTGTTCAAGGACGCATTAAAGACTTTACTGAAAGCTTTTTACAATAGACCAAGATACATGAGATGAACCTGCACAAAATAGAGCTACATAACGTTCTAGTCAAAAGAGGCGCAGCGTCTTTGGAAAAGAGAAGTGCAGCAGCTCAATAGTGGAGAGTTGCTAGAAATTCACGGATAGACAAAAAAAACTGTGTACAGTGGTTATTCCATGTCCAAACTGTACAAGGACATTAGACCGTGACTTTAGACTCTACTATAAGACCTTTCAACAGAAAACGTAATGGCTTGAATACACCCATTTCAACTTCTTCTTCTTCTTCTGCGTTCGTTCTCAAACTCCTGCAGATTAGCAGGATTTAGTCCGGAGAACGGAATGCGTTGTGTCATTATTTACAGCATTGCTGCGATATCTGAGCCTTTCGGTCTGACACATCCTACTTCAGCATGGCTTTGGGTCACTGACCCTATATGGGATGGGACAGCCAACTCCATCTCATAACCTCCTTAGTCGCTTCTTACGACATGCATGGAAGGTAAACAGTGTTGCTATTTTTTGCTCCTCTTTGGGGCCCGGGCAACACACCCGGCGATTTCAACTATTTCCGTTGATTGTATTTGGCTATTTTTGACATGTGAATCAAAGTATATAAATAGTGACCAACGAAATTCAAGACAATAGTCCTAAACGTAACGATTGAAATCCTAATGAATTTTGTACAGAGGTCTTCTGTATATGACGGTCATGACTAGACACATACGCTCCTATACATCCGATTCGCGTGACGTGACACAGGAAGATCGACCATGCTCATCTTTTAGTCAGGGCTTATGCGCATATATTAACAGCGACATTATAGCTTTACCTTGAGCGTCTATCACCTGTGACACTTCCGTGGCTATTACATTAAAAGCACTCATCTATTGAATGCGAGGTCGCAGCAATGTGGGCCTATGTGTCACCGAGTCAATTCTTTGTAACATATGCAAGCTGTTAAACACGTCTCTATCATCCTCATCATCAACATTATCATCATCATCATCATCAACATCATCATCATCAACATCATCATCAACATCATCATCAACATCATCAACATTATCATCATCAACATCATCATCATCAACATCATCAACATCATCATCATCATCAACATTATCATCATCATCATCATCATCAACATCATCATCATCAACATCATCATCAACATCATCATCAACATCATCATCAACATCATCATCATCAACATTATCATCATCATCATCATCATCATCAACATCATCATCATCAACATTATCATCATCATCATCATCATCAACATCATCATCAACATTATCATCATCATCATCAACATTATCATCATCATCATCAACATTATCATCATCATCATCAACATTATCATCATGTAAATGTGGTGGTTCTTTAGTTACATATATACACATACACACACATTCACAATACTAAATTTAGCATCACAAACACATCATAGATGAAAGTCTACTAAAGCGATGACACGACACCACTCCATTGCCTTCATCCGCCTCATCATCATGCTCTTCAGTTTAGATGTGGCCATCACGCGCCTACATCCACACTTAATGATTCAATACAAAGTACTTAATGAATGAGCAATTTTAAACAGTGGTTCCTAACTTGTGTGTACGTAGGAACTTTCATTCCTTTCCGAAATGTCAATCTGTACAAATGTTTTCTTTCCAGTATCTGAAACAATGTTTATATTCATTTCAGTATGTGTTCCTTAGTGTTTAGTTGTACATTTCAATATATATTCTTTACTGTTTAGTTGTACATTTCAGTATATCTTCCTTACTGTTTAGTTGTACATTTCTGTATATATTCCTTAGCGATTGGTTGTACATTTCAGTATATATTCCTTACTGTTTAGTTGTACATTTCAGTATATATTCCTTACTGTTTAGTTGTAGCTTCCCCACTGAAGTAAGACTACATATAAAAGCTACAGATGTGACATATAAAGTCACGGATCACACTAGGAATAAGTCATTTCGTCAGTACCGTAGATACATCTTCGATTAAGGGAAGGGGATAATTATAAAACCCATAGCCTGTCAGGGTCGTAGTAGGGGTGCCACACTGGATACATCAGCACACAAAAAACTCTCCAAACAGCTCTATCTTCATTCGGAAGAGTGTAAAAAAAAATTACGCTAAGATTATTCCTTGATGTTATCAATCCAGAATTTTCTCTGTCGCCGTCTCCTCCTTCCACCCTGGACTGTACCCTGCAAAATAATATTTAGAGTCGTGTCTCGTTACATGTCCAAACTAAACATGTCTACGCCATTTCAACACTGCCAAAATTGTTTCTTGATAGCCTGCAAGTTTGTTTATTTTCTGCCGGACAATTATATTTGAGGGTTGGGCGTTACCTTAAAAATAATTTATTTATTTATTTTTTGCTGATTTTCGTGGGAAGTTGTGTTTTTCATGTTCTTTGAATTTTTGAATTGCTGGTGGCTTCTTTTTGAAAAACCATCAGGTGTGGGTGTTTGTTGTTTCTTTCCCGGGTGGGGGGGGGGAATGGACGTTACCCACCTTTTAGCTTGCTTCTTGGTACTAAATGTAATGGCGTGATCTCTAAAAGGATGGAGGGGGTTTGGTCACCTAAAAGCCCCCGCCCTATCTACGGTCATGGATATCGTGCAGTAATGTCATTACCCAATTTCTCTGGCCGTATAGCCGCTTTGTTGCAAACTCCAGTGGGGGACGAACAAAGAAAACAACGCTTAGAGATGAATATAACATACATTAAGAGGAAAGCATTGTAAGATATGCAGTGTTCTGGAATTCACATGGATAGAGGAAAAGGAGAAAGACCAAGAAATACCTGGATGAAAGAATTAGAATCTGAGAAAAATGGCTTGGTAGATAATGGAGAGAGCTGTGAAGAATAGGTAAAATAGGACAATATAGAAAAGGTGTGTTGAAGCCTTGTGCTCCACATGGAGCTAAAATGTTTATAGATGAACTATATCGAGCTGGAAATCGATAGTAGGTAATAACATCTGCAAAACTGTAGTCCAAAAGACGAAACTTGTAAACATGGTAATGAAGTTTTACTAATTACTGGAAACTAATTTTTTTAGTTTTTTAGGGGGAAAAATTCAAATTATATTTAATTGGTTTATTTTTTTTTAAAGTTTTCTTGAGCTTTTGTGTTTCTGTGTCTAGTTCTTCCTCCAGGTATTGTTTGGTACACCTTTTTCTTTTACCCTTTGAATTTCAGAACAATGCCTGTCTTACAATGCCTATCTATGGTCTTCTTAATGAGTGTTCTACCCATTTTCAGCGCGGTTTCTTTAGCTCTTCCTCCACTGGAATTTGTTTAGTTCCTCCTCCACTGGAATTTGTTTAGTTCTTCCTCCACTGGAGTTTGTTTAGTTCTTCCTCCACTGGAGTTTGTTTAGTTCTTCCTCCACTGGAGTTTGTTTAGTTCTTCCTCCACTGGAGTTCGTTTAATTCTTCCTCCACTGGAGTTTGTTTAGTTCTTCCTTCACTGGAGCTTGTTTAATTCTTCCTCCACTGGATTTGTTTAGTTCTTCCTCCACTAGAGTTTGTTTAGTTCTTCCTCCAATGGAGTTTGTTTAATTCTTCCTCCACTGGAGTTTGTTTAGTTCTTCCTCCACTGGAGTTTGTTTAGTTCTTCCTCCACTGGAGTTTGTTTAGTTCTTCCTCCACTGGAGTTTGTTTAGTTCTTCCTCCACTGGAGTTTGTTTAGTTCTTCCTCCACTGGAGTTTGTTTAATTCTTCCTCCACTGGAGTTTGTTTAGTTCTTCCTTCACTGGAGCTTGTTTAATTCTTCCTCCACTGGATTTGTTTAGTTCTTCATCCACTAGAGTTTGTTTAGTTCTTCCTCCACTGGAGTTTGTTTAATTCTTCCTCCACTGGAGTTTGTTTAGTTCTTCCTCCACTGGAGTTTGTTTAGTTCTTCCTCCACTGGAGTTTGTTTAGTTCTTCCTCCACTGGAGTTTGTTTAGTTCTCTGCTTGTTGGTGTCATTCATGGACATCCCAGAAGTCACTTTACAATTATGCTCAGTTGTCAGTACGCGTGGAAAACATGTGGAATGTAAGTCTTGCCACGTTTGAGCTCTCTAGTGTTGGACATTAAACGAAAGCTGACGGCGAGCTAGTCCGTTTTAGCTCATCATTATCATCAGGTGACATTCTTTCCAGAACGTAGTCTTTCCTATATATCTCTTGAATTCTCCGCGGTCTTGACCAAGTTGTCCTCCTCTTCTGGTGACATGCGTATGCATTCCTGAACGTCTTTTGTCCAACGGAGTCTTGGGCGAGCGACCTTTACCCCTGTCTATTTTAGCTAGTAACATTAATAGTTTGATTTCATAAATGCCTTTCTTATACCTGTTTATTATCGCGTTTTACAGTTTTGCTGAGATAGCTTGTGATCTGAAGTTGTGCGTGCTCAGGATCTGTGTATATATTAATTTTAAATCAGCCTGGTGGGCCATAAAACTGTATTAGCGGACCGGATATGGACAGCGGGCCTTATTTTACCCACCTATTATATCAATACATCTTGGGGAAAAGGACATACTATGTGGGAACTGCTTACTCAGAGCTATTTCCGACTGGGATTTCCCATTAACTTATGGCATTCAATCATCTCAATGAATCGAACAAGTTATTCATTTCCCTACCTACTTTTTTAAAACAAATACAATGTAGAGTGGATCTATGAAATATTTAACACACGAACTGTTTGTGACACCTTTAATTTTTTTATTTTGTTTTCAAAAATTCGCTACTGAATGTATCGTGTGATGTATGTGAATTATCAGGTATACCGAGTCCCGAGTCAATACAGCCATGTGGAGTCACCGGTGTCAGGCTGTTTGACTTTGCCCGTGATTTTCATTGGTCACTTTCTTTCATCAGCCAATTAAAATCGCGGGAAAAGTCAAAAAGGGTCATTTTAGAATGGTGATTCCGATGAATCAGCAGGAGTGTATTGACGAGGGGATGTGTATGCTCACGATGGCCAGCTATTTTCCCACCGGAATTTTGTACTGGTACGATTTGGTGGTAGAGTGGCCGGTGTTCTGTTCCTAGTCGGGTTGTCCACGATCGATATTTCAGTTCAATTTAAAAATTGTGTACACCACAAGTGAAGTCTAGATGAACAAGGCTAAGAATGCTTCCAGATCTTCTGGGAACGTAAAGACAGCACGGAATGGAATGGTCCGCCGTGGCACCGATACAAATCTATGTTGGTCGCCAGAACCTGCGATATTTGAACTGCTAGTTGTGCCTCTATATTCTCATAATAATTACGAATTTGAGCACTTATATTTCTTTCCAGACAACTATGGATCGCTTGCACACATGCATCCATTTCAGTAATGTCCATAAGAACGCCGTTGGTCAATCAAAAATGCCAGTCTAGCTTTGGCTAACTACTGAGTATCACTTATGGTGAGGAACGTCCCTTTCAACCGCGGACGTTAGTCCAATGTAATTATATCAGAACTTCTAACCATCATAAATAATGGAGATTGATGTTCTGGTAATCCAGTCATCACAACCTTTGGAGGTCAGTAGCTGGCCTCACTCCTTACTTACAATCTTTGGAGTTCAGTAGCTGGTCTCACTCCTTACTTACAATCTTCAGAGTTCAGTAGCTGGTCTCACTCCTTACTTACAATCTTCAGAGTTCAGTAGCTGGTCTCACTCCTTACTTACAACCTTTGGAGTTCAGTAGCTGGTCTCACCCCTTACTTACAACCTTCGTTCAGTAGCTGACCTCACTCCTTACAACCTTCGGAGTTGAGTAGCTGGCCTCACTCCTTACTTACAGCCTTCGGAGTTCAGTAGCTGGTCTCACTCCTTACTTACAACCATTGGAGTTCAGTAGCTGGCCTCAATCCTTACTTACAATCTTCGGAGTTCAGTAGCTGGTCTCACTTCTTACTTACAATCTTCGGAGTTCAGTAGCTGGCCTCATTCCTTACTTACAGCCTTCGGAGTTCAGTAGCTGGCCTCATTCCTTACTTACAGCCTTCGGAGTTCAGTAGCTGGCCTCACTCCTTACTTACAGCCTTCGGACTACAGTAGCTGGCCTCACTCCTTACTTACAATCTTCGGAGTTCAGTAGCTGGCCTCACTCCTTACTTACAATCTTCGGAGTTCAGTAGCTGGCCTCACTCCTTACTTACAATCTTCGTAGTTCAGTAGCTGGTCTCACTCCTTACTTACAATCTTCGGAGTTTTGTAGCTGGCCTCACTCCTTACTAACAGCCTTCGGAGTTCAGTAGCTGGCCTCACTCCTTACTTACAATCTTCAGAGTTCAGTAGCTAACCTCACTACTTACTTACAATCTTCAGAGTTCAGTAGCTGGCCTCACTCCTTACTTACAGCCTTCGGAGTTCAGTAGCTGGCCTCACTCCTTACTTACAATCTTCAGAGTTCAGTAGCTAACCTCACTCCTTACTTACAATCTTCGGAGTTCAGTTCTCATTTCTTACTTATATTCTCAGTAACCTCAACGGTGACCATCGAAAATATTATACATGTTGGCTAGTTGGAAAACTGTCTAAAATGACATTTGACTTTTACCGTCATTTTCATTGGTCACTTAGTGTATACTGTATGTTGTTAGTCAATGAAAACCACGGTAGAAATTAGATTGTCATTTTAGAAAGCTGTTTACCGTTAGTCAATAGGTCTTATATGGACGAATGTCTGGTCTCAACAGTGTAGAAAGTGGCACTACTCTAAATCATGTTCCTTTTTACAGAGTGGAAGTATATCAGGTGACATATGACCCACAGGGCTTACCTATTTTCACTCCTCGCCTATTTCTGTGCACATCACTCTCTTCCTCCCTGCTATGTTGCTCCATCTTTGCTTCCTCCGCTATCTATTCGTTATTTCTCCTTTTCTTTCCTCCCTATAATAACCACGTTTGTCTCCATGTAAATTTTGTTGTACTATTGACTTCTGTTTGTCCTGATGAAGGCTTTTTAGTCGAAGCGTCGTCTGTCTCTGTATCTCGTGGTTATGTTTTATTTTGGTAATACATCTACCTATTTTTGTTTATCTTGATATTTTCCCTGTGTAACTCCAGCCACCTACTTCATGTTTAGGGTTGTTACCCTACACGGGAACATTTATCCCTCTAAGGTTCTGTGATTCGACAAAGCACAAATTCTAATATTTTTATGGTTAAATAACTGATCTGGCTAAATTGAACATAAGAGGTCCATTATTAATGCATCACACACATGACTAATATGGTAAAGGACTCGGTATTTACTGTAAGGGAAATAACGGCACTGTTTTAAACCAACTGGTTGGTTTTTTTTTAATGGACGCGTATCATTTCCTTGTGCACCTAGATGTTTGTGGATAAATACATTGTAACTTCTGTATCAATTTGAGAACACAGACCTTAGTTAACTTGTCGCCAACTAATGATGACAAATAAATGGAAGGATTGGTTGAGATTGAGAGCATTGTCAATAACATAATCGTACTAGTATATTGACACGACTAAAGGATGTAGGATATATAACTTGACATGCATATCAGTGGTTCTTAAATCTGTCGTCCATGGCCCCCCTCTCGAGACAAATTTTCATCTGTGTTCCACTGGAACTAAAAAAAGAAAGAAAATGAACAGTTCTTTGCAAGATTTATTGTTATCTTATTATAATATCGTCCCAAAACGTCGAGAACGCCATACGGTTCATGCTTAGAACCACTGTTTTATATTGTTGTCTTTACATACGATGTCCTCTTTACAAACCATGCCTTCTTTACATACGATGTCCTCTTTACAAACCATGCCTTCTTTACATACGATGTCCTCTTTACAAACCATGCCTTCTTTACATACGATGTCCTCTTTACAAACCATGCCTTCTTTACATACGATGTCCTCTTTACAAACCATGCCTTCTTTACATACGATGTCCTCTTTACAAACCATGCCTTCTTTACATACGATGTCCTCTTTACAAACCATGCCTTCTTTACATACGATGTCCTCTTTACAAACCATGCCTTCTTTACATACGATGTACTCTTTACAAACCATGCCTTCTTTACATACGATGTCCTCTTTACAAACCATGCCTTCTTTACATACGATGTCCTCTTTACAAACCATGCCTTCTTTACATACGATGTCCTCTTTACATATCATGTATGTCCACTTTATATACAATGTTCACTGTACATACTTTGTTGTATTTATATACTGTGCCCTCTTTACATATGGGGTGCATCTGTATATCACGTACTATTTATATATAAATGTCATCTTTATAGACAGTTCACTTTCTTACTTTATACTGACATCTTTATATGTTTGCTTATGTGTATACGATGGCATATGTATAAACTATTTATTCCTGACATATGAGATATGTAGTCACTGTCACCGTTATATATTTATTTATAAATTATGTATTCTTGACATACGAGATATGTATTCACTATGTCGCCTTTATTTTAATGCATCCTTCATATTACCATGTCATCAGAAAACGCCGTTGGTCCTACATCGAGCATGTCCTACGCGCAGACATCAACAGAATACGCCACCAATTTCTTGAATGGATACCTACAGGCAAAAGAGCCAGGGGTGGACCAAAAGAAACACTGAGAAGAACAATACTTAGAGAAAGTAAAACAATCAATATCCGTACTATTCAAGAACTGCACAGAATAGCTTTGGACAGACAGAATTGAAGAGATCTGACCTCTGCTCTATGCGCTAACCAGCGCAAAGGGAAAATGAATGAATGAATGAATGAATGAATGAATGGATCGTTCATATTATATGAACGATACATTTTATATGATAGATTATTATATATGTATTTTCAACAAGTAATATTTTCTTCGTTGTGGATTGTAAACATAAAGATTTCATAGTGAACAAGACGCTACTGGTATGTGGTTTTTAAGAAGAAGAATGAAAATATTTTAGGCATCTATGAAAACCAATATAGATATTATCCGATTTGATAAATAAACAATTTATAGTCTCATAGAAACTTGTGGCAGACAGTCAAATATGTGCAGGGCATGTGATGAGAAAAGCAAAACTTGAATATTTAGTAGCCACCGGAAACATCAAGGATAGGAGAAACAGAGGAAGACAGAGTTGTTCTCCGAGACTGGAGATTGAATCTTCTTCTTCTGCGTTCAGCATCTGTGGTCATGCTATATTGTCAGACCCGTCGTCAAGACGAAGTACACCGTCTTCTCCAGGTCAGAGCGGCTGCCCCATAGCTTTTGCCTCAAGTCTGTATCCTCTGTCCAGGTCTGCTGTCTCTGCTCTTTGTATGTTGAGCAGTCCTGAAGTATGTGTTCTGGGGTCTGGGTTCCAGATTCACATGGACATTCATCTGTGTATGAGATCCTCAATCGGTAACGGTGACCCAACAGTCTGCAGTGGCCTGTTCTAAGGCGAAGTATTGTGGTCTTTTGATATCTTTGGAGGAGATGTATTGCATCTTGTTTGTATTCCACTTCCATTTATTTCTTCCACTTTGCTGTGTTATGTATTGTGGATTATTGTTTTTGCCTTTCCGTAAGACAGTGGGTGTATGTGTTGCTCCATTTCGCTTCCTGCTTTTGACAGGGCATCCGCTTTCTCATTTCCCATGATTCCACAGTGTGATGGTATCCATTGAAGGACAATAGCTGATGATTTTGGAGATTGAATGATCTCTGGAAGACACAGATAGAAGTTGCTGGATGGGTTGTAATCATGATTCGAGAGAGTGTTACCAAACGAACTTATGAACACACCAAAGGGGCACAGGTTTGTGGAGAAACATGATCAAATCATCACCCGGTTTCAGTGTTCGCATATGACATAGAAGGTTGGTTTTCAAGTATTTTTATTATTTCTGTGCGTTTCATTGGTCGACCTTAGCTATTTTTGGCGGGCGACTCCAAGTATATACATATTTACCAACGAATAGCCAGACAATAATTTAAAAAACCCTCACGAATGAAGGCTTGTTTACTTGCTGCACTTAAGTCTTCTATACTGCCGACGGCTTCGATCAAATACACCACTGGCATGGAACTTGATTGATCTTCTTCATATTGTAACCGAACTTCCGGTAAAGTGGTGCAGAATGACAGTTGTGTTATTACTGCATGTTTATAAAGGGGAGTTTTGGAGAGTATATGGGCGCCAAAAATTAAAATTATCCCTCTGAAATACCACGTTTAGAGTGTTGGTATAATGTAAATCGGAACTGTTTGTGCTGTTGTCTCTATTGTGGTACACCTACGACCCTGACGAGTTATATGCATTTTTGTTATTATTATTACTATTTACGTTGTTATGTTATTTTATATTATAATCCATACACATATATCGATATAATTTAACGTATTGATAACTGTTGTAGATACAATCTCAGAAATCATATTGAATATGCACACGAGTCGTCAGTTTGAAACAATTTGAAGTGAACTTCACAATTTCAGTAACACGTGTCCTGGATGTATTTTATCTCTACATTATTTATGTTTATATTGGTGTTCTAGTCTATCTATTGTCTTTTTCTCTGGTTTGGCTGTAAGGCGTACGGCTTATCTACGGGCTAGTACGTACACAGTGACCAATGAAGAGCAGTGGGAAAGTCACATGCGTTACTATTTAGAAGGATGATTTCATATGAGGCTATAGGATAATATATCTGACAAAAAAACATGCTTTGACCATCCATCAATCAATAAACCCGTAACCCTTCAGGGTCGTAGGAGTACCACATTGGTAATCAGAGTCCTCACACAGAGTCCTCCAGCGAATTCTATCCTCAGCGATGCGGATGAGTGTGGAAATATCTTGCCCTGTCCATTCCTTGATTTTGTCTGTCCATGCTTTTATTTACCCCCTCTGCTTCTTCCACCCTCGATAGTTTCCTGCAGTATTGTTTTTGACAAGGAATCGTGCCTGCATACATGTCCGAACCATGCTAGTTTTCGTCGTTTCACTATTGAAAGCAATGGTTCCTGAACTCCTGCACACATCTATACTTTATTTCTTACGTACACAGTGGTCTTATGTTCCCTATAGGAAATTCGTTGAATACGTCTGTAGCATTTGTACTCGAAAGCCTGTAATCTTCTCTCCAAGACAAGAGAAGATTAACCATCTAATGGCAGTACTCAAATCCTTTTATACCTGCAACAATCTATTCCGAAACAAATGTTCATCTATGCGCCCCACCTGGCGCCTAAACAAAAGTCATTGACTTTCTGTAAATATAACCAAGGCTTCTTAAGGTATATCGATCTTTTCTTTTTCTCGTTCACAGTTTCACGTCTACACAGCAAGTCTGTTTTTTTTTAAATAACTGCTGCTGTATTTGAAAGCTCCTCTGTGCTCCCATACAGCTTTCTGTGGATATCCATCTCTGTAGGCCAGTGTTTCTCCGATAACTGGTTTAATATAATACACGTTTGTGCTAACACATAATAGTCCGAGCCTGTGGATAAGGTGCATGAATGGGGGTAAGGGGTTCAAACATTCCTTCCCTTAAGGACAAAACATGACAGTATCTACGGCCCTGATTGCGTTACAACTCTTGACTGATTCGATTGATCTTGTTGTTATCATTAGTAAATTTGTATAATCAGCCAATGAAAAAACACGGATAGGTTGTATCGGCCAATAATAGTGACTCGTTCGTGGGTTAGCCTACAGGTCTTTTTAATTCAAACATCGATAAAGTCGGGTCAGCCAAGATAAGTGCCGTCACCGGCAACCATATATCATGGTGTAATGCTCTTCTCTCTCACACATACACACACCACACACACCGTCTCTCTCTCTTCATTATCTCTCCCTAATTACCCTTCTGCTTTCCTTCCATCTCACTAAGCGCGAACTCTTGACACTCATTTCTCCGTCTTGTTCCTGTCATGCCCACTACTTCCCTCGCACAGTATTTCCACATTCCCCCATTTTTTCCCCCCCAAATCTCACATCACTAAAACCTGGTCTGCAGTTTGTCATCGTTGGCCTACCGGTAATTCCGGCTGTCCTCTTCAACGTGTATCTATTCTTTCCAGTTTTTAATAATCCCTATCTTATTCTCAAATATACGCATGTACACCGCGCATATATATATACACACACACGGAGCCCTATATACATATACACACGTACATATACATACACGCACTTTGTGTCTGTCCAAGTGTCTACACTGTCACTTCAAATTGGATACGCCAGATATGTTATCATGCAGGGGCGTTTCCATAGCTCGAGATGAGGATGGCTTATTTGAGAGGGAGAACCTTTCCAGGCCCAGTATGTTCTTAGGTTCCGCCCCCCCCTCCCTCCTTTCCCAACACGCTTATCACACAGCACAGAGCAGTTACTGTTTCATGTTTGTAACTTCCACATTATCTCTGGCATGGAACTCGGGCACATACTTCCTGACACATCTACACACAAACACTTGCATAATAGTAGGCTTTGTCGCGTAGTCACGTAAAGCACAGCGACGCCTCAACATCCAAGACATCCCTATACGGGGTGGGGAGGAGAGACGTAATTTGTCGCGAAGTTCAGTTCCCTCTCCGTTTACTTTGAATTTTAGCAGAGTTCTGGTTTTACATTTCATTTATGAACAGTTAGGACGGGATGGACAGGTTACAGTCGAGTAGAGTGCACCACCACGACAAAAGACAGGGGGTGTTGGAGATCCGTTGCAGCCAACCTTCGTTGCGGAGACGGCACTTGATAATGATGGCGAACAGTGTTACAATGATAGTAAGTTATTTTTTACGAATCGTGGCCGGAGCTACTGTTTAAGTGCTCTGATGCTGACAATTTAATCTAGCTAAATCGTAAAAGTAAAAGCACTGAATGTAAAAATGTAGATTGTATTCATTATATAGGCCCGTGTGTGGCTGAGGCATTTGACGGGAGCAAAGAAAAGTAGTACCTTTTGGCTGTCCTCTTTAAAGTGCATCTATCCTTTCTATTCTGAACGTGTATCTATTCTTTCTTCTGCGTTTGTTCTCAAACTCCTGCAGGTTAGCAGGATGTAGTCCGGAGAAAGGAATGCGATGTGTCATCGTTTACCACATTGCTGCGATTTCTGCGCCTTTCGGCCTGATACATCCGATTTCAGCACGGCTCAGGGTCACCCTTTATGGGATGGGACAGCCAACCTACTCTATAGCCTCCTTAGTTGCCTTTTACGACATGCATGGAAGGTTAACAGTGTTGCTATTCTTTCCTCCCCTCTCGGGTCCTGGCAACACACATGCGAAACGAATACAAAGAGGACAGACGACAAAACTCCCTACACACAAATCTATCTTTACTTTCTTTTCGCTTTATACCCATTTATGCTTCAGGGGTAGAATTATTCGGAGGCGTCTTTTTATGTGTGCTTCATATATGTTTGTTTTCTTTCACTTTTATCTATGTAATCTAACTTTTGCATGGTCTACCCCTGGCTTTGTATCAAAAATGTCATGCTCAAAATGGATTGCGCATACAGATCCAGTTATTACAGAATGTAAATTACTCCCTGTAAATTTCCACATAGTGTAACAATCGCTTACCATTGAAAACGGATGTGTCGGGCCATTGGCGCAAATTAAACGGCGATATAACGCATGCCCATTCTCTGGACTTACAGCCTGCTGGAAATCTAGTTAGGACCATTGTCCCGCTACAAGAAAGATCCAGTGGTAGTTTGAGAATGAACGCTGAGGAAGTGAAAGAAAAATAGTAAGAGTTTAGATGAAAAGGACCGAGCACTAATGGGTACCCCTCTGAGTGTACGGACGTCTTTATATCCAGTCAAGAGGAAATCGGGTAACGCACCGTTAGCGACATGCCTGTTCTGTAACTTTTGTCCCCACTCCTCCATCCCACTCTCTTCTCCCTCACCTCTTGATTACTTTCTGGGTCGCTGAAGCTGTCGACCACTCCTAGACACACCCACGTGTCCTGAGATCGCTGACGGAAATATAACTTTTGGGCCGGTCCCAAGTTTCGTGGTCCTACACTTTAACCTACTCCAGTCGAGTGTTATTCATTTCAGTTGGCGTATCGGGAAACGTAGGGCAAGTTTCCAAGCTTGCCTCTTGCAGATGTGTCGTGTTGTGTTCGTGTTAAAAACCTTCCTTACCACTGTGTTGGAGTCAACATTCCTGCGTGTACCATTTAATTCAGTAAATATTCGCTTGTTTACTGTGATCTTTTCTGAAATTGTGATTAGCAGTTTTTAACAGTTGAGTTAACATGAACTTACTGTGTTATTACTTTGTTTACTTACTTTGTTATTACTGTTTTTTTTTGTTTACTTAATTGTTATTAATTTTAAAAAGTGAAATATGTGATGGAGTTTGTGTGTACCATTTTGCAGGTTCGAAATCCGGACACTTCGTCTTGTGTACACTGAATTCTTTTAGAGATAATGAATTATTGTTATAGTGGTTTTGGTTAAAAGTCATTTGTTTTGTACTCGAGATCGCGAGCTCCATCAATCATCAATGGTCGCGACGCCTTGTTTATAAGTGTATTTTTCGGTCGTCATCTGATTACTGATTGAAACTAGTTACTTGCTATACAAGTAAATTCAAGTAGGAAGCATGAGGATAAATAACAAAGTCAAAATGTTGAAGTGGTTGACGGGAATTGAACCAGGTCCCCCTGGATTCGGTGCCGCTAGAAAGACCTGGTTCAGTTCCCGTCAGCCTTAAGAATTAGTTACGTGCTATGTGTGGTCCTCTTAGCAGGTGAGTGCTGATTCGTTGAGAATGACAAAATAAATAGTCTTATAAGGAAATCTGTGTACACTGAAGTCAATCTACGATGTCTATACTATACATCGACATTTTTTAGCTCATTTTTTAAAAATCATAACAATACCGAACAAATTGACATCGTGCAGACTCCGAATTTGGTTGCAGTAGTTAGTTCACTGATACTTGCTACGAACAAAAATTAAAAATTAACCCTACCAATGTTCTGATCATGGATAAAGAAAGTGAGAGGAAAAAAGAATTCGCGAGTCCAAGTAAGAAACGAGTTAAAACATAACTTAGTCACATGACTGATAGCGACAATTTTCATGGCATAATTTGTGCCCTTTCCTAGCTTACTTAAAACAGACCATTATTTTCTCCTCTACATACATCCGAAATAAATTAAAATAGTGTTGTTATGTATTCGTGTTAATAAACTACACAGTCGAATATTTCTTTAGCAAATCTTTGTATTTAACAACACATTTTAAAATCCCCAGTTATATTCATTATTTGTATTGTAGGCCTATTATATAGCGAATTTCTGTTATTACATAGGACCTACATATTTCGAAATGGGATTTAGCTATATCCACGAGAGATGACATGCACACCAGAGTGCACAGGACCGCGCTCAATAGTTGGACGAGCATCAGGGTCAGCGAACCACAGCTGATCAAGACCCTCAGTACACTTCCACGCAGTGGGCCTGGAAACAGGAGTGCAGCAACTCTGCCGCAACCTGGCCAAGTAAATAGGGATCGAAAATACGGGAATGCCAACCCGGCCCCAAAAAATGCTGGCTGAAGACGGATGTGACAGGTCAAAAGGCGCAGAAAACGCAGTTTGCTGTAAAACATGACACAACGCAGATCACCCTTCACAGAGCACTCATATGTCCTTCTCTGGACGGTCAGCTGAATGCTTTCAGAGGGTCCGCCGCAAGACGTACGACGAAAACTATATCCACAGTTTGCACACTGTTAAATGTTTCTTATTTTTATTATAAATATTTCATTAACATCTCTATAAACAGGTACTGTTTATAGAATTCACAAACACGTAATTATATTACAAATATCAAATTATATGGTAAGTGTAGGGGCCTATATATTTACTATGTTATTAAATGTATATATTTATATATAATAAATGTAGACATTTGTTTATAGTTGAATAATGGCGTGTGTCTATAAAGAGTTTAATTAATATTATATCTGTTGTAATGTTAAATTAGTATCATAATTAGAGAATCATATAATATACACAACTAATGACTAGAGAATCATACATATAGAACTAATGAGTAGAGAATCGTACATGAAACATGGGACTCGACGTTCTTATTAACGTGTAACATACGTCTTAGACATGTAGATCTTAAACAAACAGCGCAAAGATAAGCCGGGAAGGGGGAAAAAAACCGACAGCTTGTAGCGTACATCCTGTTTATAGTAAGAACTTTATATTATAGCAACTCATATGTTTACCATTCGCTAAAACAGTCTATTTATAACCAGCCTACTGCACATCTGAAGTATCAGTATGTTAGTATATGCAGTTCATTTTTAACGATGATATTATATACGGTTCTGTTTTAACGATGATATTATATACGGTTCCGTTTTAACGATGATATTATATACGGTTCCGTTTTAACGATGATATTATATACGGTTCCGTTTTAACGATGATATTATATACGGTTCCGTTTTAACGACGATGATACCAGTAAAAAGTATATATCAACTGAAACTTTCGCTATCATACTGTTGTTCATACATGACCATATATACGCGGGGAGGTTTATGGTTTAAACCCCCTCCCTCTTAAAGAAAATAGAATATATTTAGAGCTGCACATCAAGTAAACAAGACAATACACACCGCCTCCATCTTATGATATCACTTCTCTAAATATTGTTTTACAAACAAACAAAAAAAGATTCCAAATGTTAAAAAAAATTTAAAAAATTTTACATATAAAATAAACCTCCCTTTCCCAACACCTACACCCTAATTATTATTTTTTTCAAGTATTGTACCAACAACTCATTATAATTAAAACACCTACAAAAATCAAGCATTATTGACTTGACTTATTGGACTAGTTCAGCGGTTTTCTTTGGTCACTGTGATTATACTTTGCGTGGCAGCCAATGAAAATATAATTAATATTTCCCATTAGACAATACGGCTGATTTCTTTCTCTCAGGGCAACTTGCAGTTATGGATCTCATGTCTATTTGGCGGGAACCGTTTTAGCTCAGTCTTCACCGTTCTTCAGTCAGTTATGTTACAGCACTAATAGCTTCAATGAACTGTGAAATTCGTTTCAGGTCATCCATGGAGCCCCTTAGGTTTAATTGTAGTGCCGTCTCAGTTGTAGCTTAGTGCACTGGCTTCCAAGTTGTAAGATACAGGTTCGATTTCCATTTGAATTTGACATTTTTTTAATTCTACCAATGACTCTTAAGTTGATCCACCCAAAAGAAATATGAACAATAAAGACGTGTGAGTGATGTTGGCCATATCATTGAAGGTATACCGTTGGTCGCGAAAAACTGCGACCACACAGGAGAAAAATTGCGACCTAATACCCTACTCCCCAATATGCCTCAGTGGTTTGAAAACGGAAGAATTCTGTATAGCAGATTTTATTTCTATTATTATCGGGAAACATGGTCGAGCAGACAAGGACAAATGCGACACATATATAATAGTGGATGAAAGAAGTCCTGCAGTAGACTCGGCCGTTATAGATAATCAAACTTCGTCTTTGTAGAAAAGTCTTAGTTTTCAGACACGTAGCACTACAGTAATTATCTATAGCAGTGTTTCCCAATTTACTGTACCCCAAGTCTTTCTAAAATTATGACGCCCTCTATGTAACATACCTATACATATTTTTATATTACACATTGTATTATTTCCTACATGCGGTTAATTACAACTTGTTCGAATTGTCCCCCCTGAACAATGAAATTGCCTCCTTGTGGATCGTGCGTCCCATATTGTGAATATTTGATCTATAGGGAAGAAAGAACGAAGGATAGCTGTGCTGAACGAAGGATATCTGTGCTAGGCTTGTCCTGTGGAAATGAGAACATTAGTTCTTTAGAGAAGATATATTGATGGTATTTTTGAAGCAATCTCTTACAGCAGTCAGTTGTTATTAATCAGAACGGTGCCCTTAAAGTTTTTTCAGACCACCCAATATTTTTTGCTTCAGTTAGGTGCATGGTAGCCATATCTTGCCTCGCAGTTCTTTGTATACTGACATCCTACAAGTCTTGTAGTATGTGTTCAGGGGTAGACACCCAGAATAATATGCTAAAGTCAGGCTACTCGATAGAGGCATTGATCACTTCGCATCTTGGACACACTATGGTCAGCTGTTACGGTCAATGGTTGCGCATATTTTTTTAAAAAGAACATGTCTAAACGAGAAACAGAATAATTGCTCTTGCAGGTCAAAAAGAGCACCTCCTGTCAATAGTGAAATATTACGATCTTGTGTTGTTTTGATACATGGTGGGGCATGATTCCCTTTTCCTACTTGCCTTGCAAGATGCAGTTGTGTGTAGTTGAAGCAGGGGTCGAAGGAAAGTGTGGCTAAATAGTATTATGGCGTGTCTTTCGTCTAAAATACAGTCATGTAGATTCATGTGAATCATTCTTCTAAAGTGATTATTTAACCTTTCCTGTGATTGTCATTGATCATTTTGTGTTGATAGCCAATGAAAATAGCGAGAAAAGTCTAATTGCGTCACTTAGGAAGGATGATTCCCAATGAGTCACTTGGCATTATATTGTTGTGGGATACGGTTAAGAACTGTTCAGGGTTAAAAAATTATCCACGCGCATGCAAAGGGTTGATAACAGGTAAAAAGGTGGGATTTTTTGGTAATGTTTCCAATATGGCACCCCTGCAACCATGAAGGTTTATGAGATTAATGCTGATAGTCAGCTGTTTATTGGATACATGAGTTCTGACACGTCAGGCGTTCTCAACATTGATGCTCGCGTCATACGAGTTAGCATGCGATCGCTAGCACCAACGATTACATGTGGGCTGTGCTCGTCGTCTGAAAGGGTTGAGAACCTCTACTGTACGTGATACTCTAGAATGATTATACTAATGACGTCATCATATGTCGATGTAAAAAAATCTGATTTGTTGAAAACTTTACCACTACTGCCACTTACGTTTCTCTTGGGACATCACTAGTAGACAGAGGTGGTTCGATTCCCTATTATCTCATAATTAATTCCCCCCCCCCTTTTCCAATGATAGTTATAGCTAGGGAGTAGTTTCATTTCATAACAGGAACGTTGCTGAAGGTATTTGACAATATGAAGTCACTTGCGCACTCATGTCTTGAAACATGTGGTGGATATTTCCAACACCTGTTATAATGAAAATTCCATTGGTGCTTTCCAGCTTCCCCAAAATAGCGCTGAACCATAGCAG
Organism: Meghimatium bilineatum; assembly: GCA_034231615.1. Taxonomy (NCBI): domain Eukaryota; kingdom Metazoa; phylum Mollusca; class Gastropoda; order Stylommatophora; family Philomycidae; genus Meghimatium; species Meghimatium bilineatum. The sequence goes on from CM067312.1 coordinate 43,691,089, forward strand.
TATCTATTGTAACTATATTAATGACATTTTTGTTTATTGTTGCACATCCTCTGGAGATGTCATGTGGCGTCATTTTTCAAATGTGTTCTACTTACAAAATGAAGACCTAAAGCAAATTGGGTACAATTCAAGAATCAGTGGACAGGTTTTTACCGAAAAAAAATAGCTAACATAATTAAACGGAACGAAATTCCGATAAAGACGCATATACTGACTCCAATATTCAACACGTTGCGCGATGAGAGCCCCTGATCACTCGACATGCGCGCTGCACACTGAGTGGGAGGTGGATGGCCAGTTCATTGCGCGCAAATCGCTAGATCTGTATTTTAAGTTACGACTTTTTAAGTTTCCGAGATAGTGCAATAGCATATGAACTTAAAAAGTTAGTATGCTGTCACGTGATTTATCCATTGATTCTTGGATTGTACCGCAAATTGCAATGAAACGAGAGACTATGTGAATCTATGACATCCGCCCTATGTGCCGTCTTTGGCCCTAGATGAATAACTAACAAAGTGTAGTGAAACTTTACAAACACTATGTTTTATTACTATTTATTATAATTATAGAAATTGAATCATCTCAAATGCTGTTTAATTTAAATTAATGTCGTAAGGAAGGCATTGGCAACATCGGGGACCTAATAACTGATACATAACTTGACAGTACTAATTGTAATAGGACATGCACAACTGTATCATGTAGCCTTGCAGTTAAATGACGGTTTCGTAAATCCTAATTAATTAGTGAAATCCCATTATACAAATCTGGTTTTTTTTTTTTTTTTTTGCGACGAAATATACATGTAATAACAAAATCGGTGTATACAGTACACAAAGAAGAAATATAATTGGAGATTTTGACATATGTTGTTAAATATGGGAATTTTATATAATATGATGTGCTATAGAAGGATTCCAATGTATTCAGTTAATTTGTGTTGTTGTGTTGATTTAGTTGGCTTTTTTCCCCCCTCTCATGCAATACTCGTTAGTAATTTAGTGGAGGGGTATGACCTGATGTATGCTGTAGACGCCCATGACGATATTAATTTGTAACTTTCATAGTGATCATAAAATAGTAGTATCACGTTACTTGAATTATATGCCAATCAATTACATGCCATGCTGAGAAGCGTTGGCGATCATGTTTCTACACAACTCTGTCTCTTGTGTTGTGAATACGTTCAGTTGGTGATATTTTCTTGTGTCACAGTAACAAACCATCCATCAATATCTCCCTTTGTCTTCTGTCTCCTCTACCCTTAATCTTTCCAGTGGTTACTAAATTCAAACAAAAATGATGATGCAGTTACGTACTCGACTACCGGGCACAACTCTGAGCCTTGCTACATGTGTCTTTGTTGTTCCAACCATCCATTTTGAGACTCCACAAACTTTGAGACCTGTAGCTCGCGTGTTGTTTTTATATCTATTTTCTTATTATAAGTTCTTCGGGAATTCCCGCTCGACAGCACCCAGTTAGTTATTCGTAAGTTTACCAGACGGAAACTTCTTGATAAAATTGTAATATATCTTAATAAATGCTCAGGTTTTTATCTTCTCATCAAATGCCCTAAAATCTTGATTCTATGCTTGTAATTTTTACTTTAATTTGTCTTTTTACTCCAGCATGAAATGAAGACTTCTACATTAGTGTTCTTGCCTGTTCATCGGAATTCTCATAATTCTTCGCAAAAAGTACATCTAAGTTGTCTCCAGCTCACTTTGAACTTTTTTGTTTACCGCCCATGCTTCACAGTTATCAAAAATGTTGTATTCGATATAACATTCTAGTACGCGAATTCGCATAATAATTGATAGTACTCGATTCCATAGAATGCTTCTAATTTATTTATTTTTTGTTGAAATGCTGACTTGGCTTCTGCTATCCTGCTGTAAATCTTGTTTATGCGCTTATACCTTATTATTGTTATTTTTACAGATGCTAATATTTAACAACATTTTGCGGGTAAAACAAACATAAGTTGACTTTTCCAAATTTGCTGGTATAGAAAAACATTCGAACATTTTTCAGAGGACACGAAAAACAGAAAAACATCGTATGTTAGAATCAGTTTCTTGAATATTGTTTTGATTTAGAGCATCTACGATTGATAACCTATAAGCCCATATTCAGTCTTTGTGCTTTAATTACCTGCTGAAGATTTCATCGAATTATTGAATACACTAACAATTGTGGCTAAGTTGTGTGTGGAAAAAAAACAAAGATCGTACTTAAAGTGAATTCTCTCGGGCCAAGGATTACATTGTCTTAGAACCGGGTGTTATCATTTAAAGTGTCTACATCGCCGATGCTGGAACACAGTCCTAGACCAGCTTACTGGCAGGTCCCTCCAGGGTACATGGGCGTTTGGTGTCGAGACCTGACACGCGAGGGAGCGCTCCAAATTGTTCTCATGGCGGTAAGTCATTTCTGATTACGAAGTTTTGTGACAATATAATCATAGTAAATATTTGTTTGGATTGATGCTATTGTGACAATATAATCATAGTAAATATTTGCTTGGATTGATACTATTGTGACAATATAATCATAGTAAATATTTGCTTTGATTGATGATATTATGGCAATATAACTGTAAACATGTAAATGAGTGATATTGGGGCAATATAACTGAACATGTGAATTAGTGCTATTATGACAATATAAATGTAAACATGTGGATTAGTGTTATTATGGCAATATAACAGTAAACATTATGTGAATTACATTATGTATTATGTATTACATTATCTGAAGCTGCCAGAAAAGCGAGAACAAGAACACTGTATCTCCCTCGACACCCGTAAAGGGTAAATGAGGAAGGAAAGAAGAAGAAGATAATAATTTTCTTCTCTATATCAGAGAAGGACAACCATTTGTGGATTTTCCCGTGTACAATAGAGCCTACAAGTTAGTTCAGGGATAATTGCATGTGGTACGTTCAAATCCACCCTGGTGGTAGGGCAGTATAAATTAATTGGCGGGCGGTAGTTTGTCCACATCGGCCTGATATAACCAAAATAGACTTTTGTCTTAGGTTGAAAAGAACCAAAATAGACTTCTGTCTTAGGTTGAAAGTGTCGTGCCTCAGCTAATAAGCGTTAATCCTCCAACAAACAAACAAACAAGTTTATCCACATCTGTTCTGTATACTTACATTCAGTGTTTGTAATCAAGTGTCTATTTTGCTGGTAGTGAATGTTCATTTGATGAACTCTTTCATATGTTGCAGTGTTTTTTGTTGGCTAGTAGTGTTTAACCCCGAGAAGCTGTTATCCCTGAAAGGGATAGTTGTCAGCCATGAAATGAAAGTTGTTAGCCTTGAAAAAGAAAGTTATTCAATTGAAAAGAAATGTTTATAGCCCTGAGACTAGTTAGCTCTGACGAATAATAAGTATTGTTAGCCTTGAAAAGGACTGCTTTTAACCGTGAATAGAAATTTCCTGTAAAGGTTGAACAACAAACTTAGATATCTGATGTACAAGTTGTGTGCGCTTACAGTTCCTAACAGTTTGCAACTCTGATTTAAAAAAAAAAAATAATCTAAAGCTGTTCAGAACAACTGGAAAGGGCATATATATCTCTTACACGATACCATATATATCACAACCACACACATGCGTGTATATGTGTACGTGCGTGTGTGCTATATGGTATTGTGTAAGAGATAATTTGAAAATTGGCCATTTCCAGTACACGCACTAATAAACATCATAACATATCAACTAATCAAACATCCCTCAGTAATATAACACGCATAATTGCCACCATTCACAAAATATTCACTAATATACTGTCATAATAGCGCCCATCCACATAATGTTTAACGTTATATTGCAACAATAGCACTAATTCACATGCTACAGTTATATTACACGCGCACACACACATATATATGTTTATATATATATATACGTCAAATTTCAGATGCACAGATGAAAACATTCTGCCGAACGGGACAAAAACAAACTAGATGTCAATTCTAACTACACTGTTCCCAAATGTGGCCTGGGTTTCTGTGCCCGAATTTGACTAATTAATAATTTCCAGCTAGACTTTGTAAAGTAGTTTTATCCCCACATCATTGAAGCGTATTTGGAAATACGGTGTTATACCCGTGTTTTTCATGACCAACTGCCATACCTATGGATGGCAAAGACATAGCCACACTTTACTGAGCGGATACAGAAGATTTTGGAGTAGCCGCTCTAACCTGGATAAAACGGAAGTTCATCCTGTACGACTGGCCTGAAGATCTAACAAGATCAAAAGAATTCTGAACATTGGAGTCATTTCTACACACACTAGAGGTACAACAAACTGGAGTCATTTCTACACAAAATAGAGGTACAACAACAAATCTGAGATTGTTGTTATAGATGATCCAGTCTCAGGCCTGATAACCACGGTACAGCTAATTTAAATTGAAGTGGTAGCATATCCAATTCAGGACGTAGCTATCAACACAACGTTTTGGTTGTAGTGATTTTCTAGGCAATATATATATACGTTCAGTATTTTGCCACTGCGTTCTGAACGGTCCAGATGCACAATTGCCTGTGGCTGGGTACTAACTCTGTACCTTGGCCGTCACAGGCAGGCCCTGTACCACTCCACCACAATATGAAATTCATATGAGCTTCTGACTTCGGCTGGGGAACAAGGAAGAAGAATCACATACTACTAGTATTTCTATTATTATTATTATTGTTATTACATCAGAGAACCTCGTCAGTGCTAGGTTCTTGCAAAAGCCCATGGTACAAGAAAAATATTTGGTTGCTAATAACTGTAGGTCGAAAATGTAAGTCAGTGATTTTGCTCCGAATGTAGAAACACAAAATATTGAACTACCAGTCTCCATTATCGCGTGTAACATTTTTTTGTGTACATTTCTGACACATCAGTGCTAAGGTTTAGTGTGTGCTTAAAGTGTGTAGCATTTATGTGATTAAAGTATGTAGTATTTTACACTTTGCAATGATATGCAGTAGAACAGGTGGCGACACGCTAGTGTGTCACGTCACCTAGGTTGAACATAGCCTGATCCATTATGAGTGCTTGTTACCGGCAACTCTCGACATTACAGTCCTATAGATTCATCTCGAATCGTCCTTCTAAAGTGAAGTTATTTAAATGTTCTCGTGATTTTCATTGGCTGGCGACGCAAAGTATACACAGTGACCAATTAAGTACAGGTAAATAGATAGTCACGTTAAAAGGATGATTCCCAATGAGTCCACGTGATTATAGTGTCGTGGGACTCCCTGTAACAACAATAGACTTGCTTCTAGATATATATGTTACGTCTTTACAACAAATAAAGAGTTGGTAGTCAAGAAGTGTTGTCAGGTTGTCACATCCTTGAACCATATTTTACAAGTATAGCTGGAAAATGTATCTGCCTCCTGTTTATTTTACTAGATGCATAGTGATTGATCCCTAATGTGTCCCATCCATCTTCTATCCACCTAGTGTGTCCCAGCCATCTTCTATCCACCTAGTGTGTCCAGCCATCTTCTATCCACCTAGTGTGTCCCAACCATTTTCTATCCACCTATTGTGTCCCAGCCATCTTCTATCCACCTAGTGTGTCCCAGCCATCTTCTACCCACCTAGTGTGTCCCAGCGATCTTCTACCCACCTAGTGTGTCCCAGCCATCTTCTATCCACCTAGTGTGTCCCAGCCATCTTCTATCCACCTAGTGTGTCCCAGCCATCTTCTATCCACCTAGTGTGTCCCATCCATCTTCTACCCACCTAGTGTGTCCCAGCCATCTTCCACCCATCTGAATCTGCACAAAGTTAGCATAGAAAATACAGTAATATTGCCTGTTCTTGCCAATACATCAGTGTTATAGTGACTTTGTCCAGCCACTTAAATTGTACGTAGGTACCGCATGTGAGAGCAATAACTAAATACCAACTGTATAATGTTAACGTATTATTCCTGCAGACCACACCCATCTGTTATATAGCGTAGTCCCAGCTACATCATTTACGACTTCGCTGTTCTAATAATATTCGTCGCCCGTGTGACGAACAGGGCGTGGACTGTTAGTTCAAGGTGCAGACAATAGGGCCACTGTTTTCCTACCAGAGATCTAGTAAGAAGCGGTTAAGGAAAGTTGACGCGACTATCTGTTACTTGTGTAAAAAAAAAAATCACCATTGTTGCGGAACCACGGATACTAGGATACGAAGTTTACCTAAGGCTCAGATAAGAGGGAATATAACGTGTAACCAGCCAGAACAGCGTCAAGTTGCGTGTCTGACATATGTTCTCAGTACCAATAAATACTCAAAACATGGAATAAACAGGATCTATGAATACATAGGCAGTAGAGACCATGAAAGACTTGACAGAGATTGGGAAGGATATTGAATGAGAGTCTCTTTTACCTGCAGCATGCTTCAAGGTTGCAAGACAGTCACGGCAAAGTCCCATCCAGACTAGGAACTGGCCGGTGTGTCTGCGCGTGTACCATTGCACACTAAAACCATTTGGAGTAAAACGGTATCTGGGACTTGCGAAAACTCTAGAAGTCTTCTTTGTATTGTCCATGCCGTATGACGTTGGTTATCATGTCTTTCCACAGCCTTCTATTTCGTGTTAGTTAGTTTTTTCCCTTTAGTGCCAAGGATGGTACATAGAACAGAAGCCATGTTTCTCCATGTCTTGCGGTTCGCTGTAAGGTACTGTAGTTCTTGGGTTATGTTGGTATTAACATTCTCATTGCCTCCTTCTTGATTGTTCTTCGTAGTGTTGCCCTGGGTCTCCCACGTTTTGATTCTCCTGCCGTAGACAGTGACAGAGCTTGGTGGGGTAAGTCTATTCTCGTCTGATCTAAGAACATAGTCTAAATACTGCCAGTGCCTTCTTCTAGTAATCGTTGACATATAGTAAAGTAAAAAAGGAAAGTAACCCATAGCATTTATTAATGCCGTAGGGGTGTGAGATGTTAGCGATCTCACATTTCAGAGGCTCTGTTAATGAGGGCGGTAGCCATTTCCTCTCCCTCGCAGTCTTTACTTCCCGGATTAATTCTTGTTTGGATATGGCTCTTGTTGATTCATTTGTAACAAAGTTTTCCTATCTTTGTTCAGGATTTCTCCTAGACATTTTTTCTCAAAATTATCAATTCTTTTTTCTATGGCTTGAGTGGATTTCCAGCGTTCACATCCGTAGGTTAGTACAGGGATCACGCAGGAGTTGAACGGTTTGGTCTTGATATGTGTCTCTAATGGTTTTGTTTTCCAGATGTTAACTATATAGTTTATTGAAGGCACTTGCTGCAAGCGCTATACGTGTCACTACTTCGTGTGCTGTCAATCATTTCCGATGCCGAAGTTCTCCCATGCCACAAATGCTAGGTTGTCAAGCATCATCTCTCTTGGTCATCCCCTACCCCCTCGTGCTCTTCAACTTGCCTGTTGTTACGATGTGTTCCATCTTTCGTCTTCTTGTAATGTCCAAAAAATATGGACAGTCTCTTTTTGATGTGGGTAAGCAGCTCTTTTTTTTAAATTAACCTCTTTCCCGGTATCTTCTATATGCTTTTTTATCTTTACATGGTGTTCTTAACATTCTTCTATAAAATCACATCTCTGCTGCCTCAATATAAATAATTATAATCTGGAAGTAAAGTAAAACTCTTTTTCTTCTTCATCGTTCGTTATCAAGCTCCCGCTGGATCTCTCGTGTAACAAGATAACGGTCCTACTAGATTTCCAGCAGAATGTAGTCCAGAAAACACAAATATGTTGTCGCTGTTTTTTGTGCGCTAATGGCCCAACACACCAATATTCGGCAGTAAATAAAACTACGGTTTGCTATATGGAATAAGAGTGACATACGACACCGAAGCCTGACGTGTCGAATCATTTGCGCAAATAAAACGGCGACAGAACGCATTTATACTCTCTGGATTATTTCCCTGTTGGAGATCTAGTAGCACCATTATCCCGTTACAAGAGAGATCCAGCGGGAGTTTGAGAATGTACGCTGAAGAAGTGATAGATGTGTACTCCCTCCTTATTCTATCATCGACTGACATCTGAAAGAAGAAGAATCCATTATCACTGTGCTAGGCTGAATCCCCCAACGTCTTGTTCCATCCCTAGTCTCCATGACATACACACAACATTCCCTCTATCTGCCCAACATCTATGCCGCAGTACCCCTCACTGCGTATCCTCTTACTTCTAGAGATAATATCCCGAAAGCTTATCGAATTGTCTTAAGCTCTGTTTAACTAGGTAGGTCATTCAAGGTCAACCAGCTAAATCTTGTTAATGCGAACAGGTATAATAATGACCCCCCTCTCCGCCAAACCTCTACTTTACTTTTCGTGTTCTCAAATACCGCCTCTTAATCAGGGTTGCCACGTCAAAATCATCATTTACGACCAATCAATACTAAAAAGCAAAAACCAATGTCAAATTAATCTAACGATCAATACCACATTACATTGAAAAGTTATAAACTTGGTTCATGTTTTCTGTTTTGAATTTACTAACAGTCTATGATTTTATCACATAAATAGTTCTTATATTTTTTTAAAATTATTCTTTTAAGAAAGTTAATCTGTGTTTATCGGATTTTTCATTTGATAAATTACTAGGGAACAAAGAGCACAGAAATAATTGTGACTAACAGTCATGTTTCCAAGCTTTCCGTATTACGTTTACTGCCATTGAGCATATATTACAAATGTATATGACTATATCTTTGCCTAAACCACGACCATTCCATGTACGACCTGTTATTTAGAATTGTCACGAGATAGGACGGGAGGCTCTTGTTGGGATTTTGGATAGTCGCTCTTTATATTATTGGAGTCGCCTTGGTTATTTGTGGCATGCAATTCCAAGTATGTAAATAATGACCAACCGCCGAGAATCCAACAATAATCAAAAACCTAACGAATGGGATCCTAATAAATTAAGTTAACTGGTCTTTTCTGGAGATGGTCATTCCAGAACGCTCACAGATAATAAGGAAGAATGTTTGCCCGTAATAGTTTAAGGGGAACCCACTGTAGTACGTGTTTTAGAAGTTATATATACGTGAATATCGTGTTTCCTTATACAAATAGTAGGTTATTTTTGCGCAACTAATCTAAACCTCCTCCCCCCCCCCTCCCTATAAGGCAGTGCCTAATAAGTCTAACCAATTTCCTGATAACTAACAATGAAAAAAAGCCAGATTTCTGGAATTTTTATTGAAAATAAACTAGTATGGCAACTCTTCGCCACTATCCCAGTTCGGACGAATGCCTGTCATGCAGTACGTGTGTCACCTTGGGGCGGTGATATGGTGATCTCTTATTCTCTTCCCTGAAAGGAGATTTTACGTTTAGACTGGGGCTGGGGGATGCACGTACGCCAGGAGTGGATCAACTTTAGGGATTGTTAAGAGTTTCTAATACTTGTCTAAATTCCCGCTTTAAAAAAATCTTTTTAGCTCCTCTGCACTTTCATTACCTCCCACTATCCCACACGTTTTTGTTGTGTTAAATATGGGATTAAAGCCTTTTGCCGATGCACAATCCTTCAACCTAAGAGTCTAATTTGGTTATATCGTATCCCACTCTTCTGTTCTACTCTGGCGTTTTATTTTCTACTTGGAACCGCGGTCTTCAGAGTCCGTTCTCAAACTCCTTCAGATTAGCAGGATGTAGTCCGGAGAACGGAATGCATTGTGTCATTTACACTTGTCTGCTTTATATGCGCCTTTCGGATTGACACATCCGACTTAATCATGGTTTCTATGTCACTTTGGCCATATTTGGGATGGTAAAGCTAATTCTGTCCTATAACCCTTAATCACCTCTTACAACATGTATGAAAGGTAACGTGTTGCTATTCTTTACTCCTCTTTCGATTTCGGCAACATACGAGCTTCGATAGTGTAATGTCAATTTATTCCCCTGAAAGTCTCGTGCCACTTAGCTGTGTATACTATGCTTGAATCTCTTCCTGCATGTGTAATCGAGCCAGTAACATGGCTTCATGAGACCTGGCATCACATCCCAATTACATAAATTCATTCATTTTCAATTTTTGGCTGAAGTTAGCGCATAGGGCAGAGATCAGATCTCTCCAATTCTGTCTGTTCAAAGCTATTTTGTGCAGTTCTTGAATAGTATGAATATTGGTTGTTTTACTTTCAATTACATAAATGGACTATAGTAAAATATGTTGCCCTTCTGAGTAGATGGCTCCTCCAATAGGCATTGTGCCAAGCCGAACGGTGAAGTCTCCTGGGTATCAAAGAAAGCTCGGATAAACCTGCAAATAGGAAGCAAGAGCTAATCGCTCGTAATTCTTGGGGTTCGAAAACAAAACATTGTAAAGTATGGAACACCCTTCACTATAATGCATCTTGTATGCGTGGTTTCTCAAATCATGGTTTCTCAAATCATGGTTTCTCAAATCATGGTTTCTCAAATCATGGTTTCTCAAATCATGGTTTCTCAAATCATGCCCATTGTTCAAATACTCGTGCTGCACTTTTTTTTTTTTTTTTACTAAATATGGTTAATGAAACAATATGGATGATAGGGTCAAAAAAAACAACTGAAGCTTTTACTTCGTCCATTTGTCTTGATACATATTTCCTAATGCTGTTTTATTTAAGATACGCTTGCATGTTTTGTGTAGTAACGTTGAAGTGTATGGGTTATGTAGTGCACACGCCACTAAATAAATACGTTTGTACAAGCTAGGAAAATAATCTTCAACTTACTCCTTAGCGCTGTTTCTCCTGTTTGCCTCTTCCACTGCTCCATGTTATCTCTTCCATATTTAGCAATTATCCTATTCCCTGTGAGAGATTAGACAGTGGATGTCAGTCACTCTCATGACCTGACCTCCGCACCCTCGGCCGACACTCGTTCATTTAACAATCGTCAGTCACTGGATTTTTAAACTGGAGAAGCTCCGGTATTAAGTACAGTTCACGCCGAGTTCTACAACGATGAAGTCCTGTGGATTCATCAGCTTTCATTCTTCTAAGTAACGCTATTTGCCTTTTTTATCATTTTAATTAGCTGTCGACCACAAAGTATGCACAAAGTGATCAATGAAAATCACAAGAGAAAAAGTGAATAGAAGAGTGACCCCCATGAGACCACATGACTGTATTTTCCAGGGATTCTGTTCACATAAGTGTCCATGGATCCGTATTTTTTTTAAATAAGGGGGTGTGGCATTCTGAAAGGAGGAAGTAAACAAGCAATTCTTCCGGAATTTCAAATCATAAAACATGTTACAGTGTCTTAAAATAGCACTTCTCAGATGACAGCGGAAACCTGAACATGTATAACTCTCACACTAAATATTCTAATTATAGCAACTCGAACATCGCTATCTATTGTATCTCTTGTTTGATTTATCTTCTCCAAGCATTGTTATCTACTCAATTACGTCTATCTCTCTCTCTGCATTACCACTTTCCTAGTTTCTGATTGTCACCACCATTTCGTACTCCCCTTTCAACACAATACATTCGTAGCGTTCTGTACTGAATATGCCTGTAGGGTGTCAAAGAATAATAACACTGACCTGGCATGCATGTTGTAAGAAATAATTAAGGAGGTTGGGGGTGTAGGGTTGGCTGGCTGTTCAATCGCGTAAGTCAGACTGACACAAAAGTCATGTTGAAGTCATGCCGATAAAATTTAGTCTTGGTGTCATAGATTGTACACTATACTGTACTTGGTGTCATAGATTGTACACTATACTGTACTTGGTGTCATAGATTGTACACTATACTGTACTTGGTGTCATAGATTGTACACTATACTGTACTTGGTGTCATAGATTGTACACTATACTGTACTTGGTGTCATAGATTGTACACTATACTGTACTTGGTGTCATAGATTGTACACTATACTGTACTTGGTGTCTTTATTTGTCTTCTCATTCTCTTCTCTCTTCTACATGTGAAAGGCCTGAAGATCCCAACAGTGGCTCAAATCAAACCAACCACCATACAACAACAAACGCCTAGTATGCAGCACGTAAAAAAAAAAGTAAAGTAACCCATAGCATTTATTAATGCCGTAGGTGTGTGAGATGTTAGCGATCTCACATTTCAGAGGCTCTGTAAATGAGGGCGGTAGCCATCTCCTCTCCCTCACAGTCTTTACTTCCCGGATTAATCCCGTACCCATTTAAGGCTGGGTCGACCCGGGGGCCGTTGCGATCTGAAAAACATTTCCGCCTCAACTGGGGAATGAACCCAGGACCACTCATGCGAAGCCAGTGCGCTAACCACTGCGCTAACGCGGCTCCCAATACAGTATTAAACGCGAAACTCTTCCCATGTCGAAGCTCCAACATCACTTTATCTATACCGCCGAATACGGATATGTCGGGCCAATGACGTAAATAAACCGGCAACACAACGCTTTGAGTTGTCAGGACTACATCCTGCTGGAAATCTAGTAGGACCGTGGTCCTGCTACAAGGGAGTTCCAGCGGGAGTTTGAGAATGAACGCTGAAGAATAATTTATATATGTAACTACCTTTTTATTCTCTATGATCTTTCTAGAAGCATTCACACTTCTGAGAGTTAAGTCTTCTGGCTATGAAAGACAGCTCCGGATAATCTTTCCAATTGCTTAAATTGATACTAAAGCCGTATTACTTGCACCCCTGGGGACCAAATCCGATGTGAACAAATCTATCCTTTACAATTTGTTAAATGAAAGACAGTTCATTAAGATCGATGATTATTAAGTGTCAAGTTTAAAGAGGCTTTATCGTATGTTTGAGGTCAGAGGTCAATATTCTACACATTTAACTGCAGATAGGTCTCATAGTTACTAGTTCAAAGGTTATATAGCTGACACGAACATATGATATGTCTTTTGTAGGTCATGTTTGGAGTTATATTTCTTGGTTTAGAAATATAGAAATGCCTGATTGCGTGAGTTATTTACAGTCACCTGGCTATATATGTATATGTATATATATATATATATATATATATATACAGACCCCCTTTAATATGGAATTCCTCTATAGCCTACCCTTTTATAACAAATTTCCCTATTTAATATTTTATTTTTAAATCCCGAATTATATTTGTTCTTTATTATTTTTACTGTATATAGCTAATTTCTGTTATTACATACATATTTCGTCGCTCCGGACCAAGTTGTTATAACGGGATTTGAAAATAAGTGAGCAGGAGACAGCAGTTTAAAAAACTGTCCACAATACGCTGAATATTAGATATATATCAAAAGGGTTAAATAGCAGTTTTACGTGAAACAATTCACAGAATCGACTTATGGTTTCGATATAACGAATCTATCAAAAAGTCTTTTATCAAGGTAAAAACAAACAAACACAGAATAGGACTACACAATAAAACCGAAACTACATGTCAACACTACATACTTCATTTTGTGATTCATTCATGTTTGTAATAAAGAGAAGTTAGTCAAAACGCTGGTTTTGTGTAATGGGATTTGACTGTTTAAAGTCATGCTACGTCGTCAGAAAAGGTGTCGGTTGTTACTAAAAGTAGTCTAGAAAGATCTAGGTTCCTATATTCTTATGATAGTCCCATGCACAAGTCTACTACTATAGAATATTGGCACGTGACAACATTCTTTCTTTTCGCTTTATACCCCTTTATGCTTTGCAGTTTCAGGAGTAGAAGAGTTCTCTGGAGATGGATTTTTTTGTGTGGTTCATATATGTTTGTTTTCTTTGACCTTTATTTCTGTAATCCATCATTTGCAAGGTCTGCCCCTGGCTTTGTATCCATCGTGTCTATGTCGTAATGCTTTTTGAGGGACAGCGTCTGATGATAGTCTGAATGCATGCGAAAACCACTTAATCTGTTGTCTTCTGATGTAATCCAGAAATGGCTCGTTAGTCTTCTGGTGTAATCCAGAAATGGCATTGTGTTCGTTAGTCTTCTGATGTAATCGTCTTCTGCTCTATCTTGTAACTTCTGATGTAACTTCTGATGTAATCGTCTTCTGCTCTATCTTGTAACTTCTGATGTAATCGTCTTCTGCTCTATCTTGTAACTTCTGATGTAATTGTCTTTTGCTCTATCTTGTAACTTCTGATGTAACTTCTGATGTAATCGTCTTCTGCTCTATCTTGTAACTTCTGATGTAATCGTCTTCTGCTCTATCTTGTAACTTCTGATGTAATCGTCTTCTGCTCTATCTTGTAACTTCTGATGTACTATGTGTTTTTAGACACAGGACTGAAAAAAACTATGTATTCATTTAATAGTCTAAACTTTGTTACAAGCCCGTATATTCAGGAGGGGTGATATATGTTCAACAATATTTCACATAGATAATGTTATGAACTTTCTCCAAAAAAAAAGCAAAGTTGAGAAAAACCAAAATTGGCAAATTCCCTATAAAAAAGGAAATCTCCATCCCTAATTAGATATGATGTCCATTTTCACTTATATGTCTAAATGTGTGTTATGTAAGTTACTGTTATGTAAGTTACTGTTATGTAAGTTACTGTCATGTAAGTTACCGTCGTCCAGGACTACTGTCCATATATCGATGCGTAGGTATGGACACACTGTCTATCCTGGAGATACCGTTAGAGACGCGAGGCAAGGGAAAGGTGAAAATGTTGAAATTCAACCTGAAAATGAGAGTTACAATCTGTCTCTGGCTAAAAATAGAGAAGGGACCCGTTGGGATCTAGTGGTGATAACTGGGGGCTTTATTTACCGTACCTGACGTAAGGCGACCATCAGTCTGACACAGACGGAGATAATAATCTGTGAGCTGTCAACATGAAACTGACCTGTAGACCTAGAGAAAACGGGATTTGTTTTTTAGGAGGGGGTAGGGGCTTTTAAAAAACATATTTGATTGTATTGTTTATTGTTTTATACAGTTCTCTTTACATATCTAGAAAATAGATCCCTCCCTCCTGGGTGCACACTAGTGAATTGAGGTAGCATCCTACTGTAAGTTGTCTACAACAGGCCTTGTGTGTTGCCTTGCCTGTAATTATATATATATATATATATATATATATATATATATATATATATATATATATATATATATATATATAGAGAGAGAGAGAGAGAGAGAGAGTGGTTATCGTCAGAAACTACGGGGTTACCTTTTATTTGTGGTACTCTCGGCAGGCAGCATGATCCATGTTGAGAGGGATAGAAAACCCAGGTTTGAATTAAGTCAATCCTCTATGCCTTTTCCGCCCTTGAAGATTGCTTTTTTAAAGTTTAGTTTTCACCCAAGTTTTCATGTGGTTCGTATATTTTCCTATGTAAGAACCAGTCCTTTTTTTCTGTAAGAAAAAAAAACATGGATAAATGGTGTTTTCTAAGTAAATAACCCATAATTTCATCATTAACTTTCCCCCCTTCGCATATACATTTAATAAACCAGTTAAACCATAATAAACATATAAAAATTTGCATCAACATGCACACACCGCACATAGACAAGTTTCACACAGGCACACCTCATATACACACCACACATAGAGACACCTCACATAGACACACCATACATAGACAAGTTTCACACAGGCACACCTCATATACACACCACACATAGACACACCATACATAGACAAGTTTCACACAGACATGCCTCATATACACACCACACATAGAGACGCCTCATATACACACCACACATAGACACACCTCATATACACACCACACATAGACACACCTCATATACACACCACACATAGACACACCTCATATACACACCACACCTCATATACACACCACACATAGACACACCTCATATACTCACCACACACAGACACACCTCATATACTCACCACACACAGACACACCTCATATACACACCACACATAGAGACGCCTCACACAGACACACCACACATAGAAACGCCTCACACAGGCACACCTCATATACACACCACACATAGAGACGCCTCACATAGACACACTGTACATAGACAAGTTTCACACAGACATGCCTCATATACACACCACACATAGACACACCATACATAGACAAGTTTCACACAGACATGCCTCATATACACACCACACATAGAGACGCCTCACATAGACACACCACATAGACACACTTCATATACACACCACACATAGACACTCCTCATATATACACCACACATAGACACACCTCATATATACACCACACATAGACATACCTCATATACACACCACACATAGACACACCTCATATACTCACCACACACAGACACACCTCATATACACACCACACATAGAGACGCCTCACATAGACACACCTCATATACACACCACACAGAGACGCCTCACATAGACACACCGTACATACACACAATTCATTACTACGAAAACAGTAGTAATGAATTTAAACCTTTGAAAAACAGTTCAACTATGTAGACACAAAGTACTGAATTATAATGATCTGGATTCAATAAAGTTTAATCCAATTATCAACACATTTAACACCACAATAATAATATGTTCTATTTCAGCATTCATGATATCCCATGATCTGAACACTTAGCACTACATAAACCCATTTTGACACATTTTCAAAATTGCTGGCTTTTTTTTTTTAGGACCACATACCCTGAATAGTTGTTGGTTGAAAGTGAAATTATGTTGATTGTGACAGAAAAACATGGCAGCAGTATAATAATATTTGTTTAATTCATTCACAGCAACTTGAAGAAAGAATGACCAATGACTCATCATCAGCATTCGCAACTCCTAGTCCATCCCCGGAAGGAGTGTCAACATCTTTATCCGCAGCTTCATCATTTGTACCATCAGCTTCAATATCAACAAATCACAGACTACTCAAGAAAGGACTTAAACGGCGCAAGAGCAACAGTGAATGTCATCCCAACGAAGATAGTAGTATGGAGTATGAAATATCAGGAAGGGATATTACAACAGATCACAGCTCCTTGCTGGATGCTTCATCCAGAAATATCAGTGTTGCCGATGGCAAGTTTGCTGTCATCTCTAATGATCATTGTCATGGCAGGTTTGGCTTCTCAGATTCCCCTCATATGATTTATACTCTGGCTCAGAATGGCACCGTTATTCCTGGATGTAGACTGGAGTCGTATAAAAAGAGCAGAAGAACTGATCAAGGAAACATTGATCAGGATGAGAATAGCATAAAAACTCTTTGCCCAGACACGAACAGTATCCATAATATGTGTCGTTGTGCAGGAGACCATCACAGTGACAATTGTTCACACTACATTGAACATTTTCGCAACATCACACATGCAGTTTCTTCTGCTCGGGACACAGACAGGCCGAAAGAGTTTGTTCATGATAGTAATGGTCATTTGGTTGTGAGTTCATCTTCGGCCAGATATAATCACAGTCACTCATCCTTGTTATCATCGCCTGCGTCATCCTCACCATCACCGCCATCCCCTTCAGTAACTTCTTCTTTCAGTGATATGAAACAGAAAGCTATTTCAGATTTAACCATTGATAGTTTTAATATAGGATCAGCAGAAAGTATGTTTCTAACAGATAAATGCTTCAAGGTGGAGCCACAGGATACTCCAGAACATTTGATTGGTCAGATCATGTGGACAGGTCTGACTGCCGCTGAATCCAACCAGAAAATTGAGATTACTACAAAAACTGAGTTTGATCATTCAGCATACGACTCACCTTCATACTCTCCAGCCCTGTCGCATCATTCAGATGAGAAAGTAAGTCCCGGAAATTTTAATGTCAGTATTTGTCATCAGCGTTGCCTTTTTATTTAAATATTGTTACATTTGTTTGTCAGCTAGAATCTTTATTTATATATTTTGTTTGAAAATTATAACATTACATTTCTTTATTGATTAAAACATTACTATTTATAAATTAAGGGTTACTTTTTTTTGTTGCTCACATCTGGCCTTGTATAGACAACTAAAGCTCCAAGCCACTACCCCTATGTTTAACGGCAAGTGTGGATATTCTGACCATCATCCACCTGGGAATAGACAATAGATGATAGACATATTTTACTAATTGAAATAATTACATTTTGTAGTAAGCTACAGTGTTCTATTACATTTTATTTGTAAATATAACGTCTTAACAAATAGTACCATTGACAAGTTTATGGTAGTCTGGTTGGAATGTATCATGTCTCCAGTACTTTTATATCAAACAGTACCATTGACAAGTTTGTAGGAGTCTGGTTGGAATGTATCATGTCTCCAGTACTTTTATATCAAATAGTACCATTGACAAGTTTGTAGGAGTCTGGTTGGAATGTATCATGTCTCCAGTACTTTTATATCCTATAGTACCATCTTAAACATATACCTGGAGCTGATAAACTCAATCAAGTGCCATGCCGAAGGACGTAGGCGATCATGCTTCTCCACAACTCGGTCTCTTTTTTTGTTGTTAATAAGTTCAGTTGGTGACTTCGTTTTGTGCCACAGTGACAACCAATACAGAAATTTCTCTTTTTGTCTTCCTCTGTATATTCTTCCCTTGATCTTTCCGGTGCTCATAATATAGGAGAGAATTACAGTAAGAATTATAACACTTCTCTATCAATTAGAACTTGCCTTTTCTACAATTTGAGATAAGCTGAATGGTGTTTGATCTTATAGCTACTAGCTGGGCTAGAACAAGAACTACAAGAGTTATAGTAACCAGGCAAGTTGAAAAAAAAATTATTATCAAGTGCGTAATGCAAATCAACACCAAAAACCGTACGATCTCGGTTAACAGCAGTCACAGAAGAATTATTTTTTTCATTTTCTATAGAGAACACCATATTAAGAGTGATGTTACATTTTTTCAGCCATGTGAAGAGATATGATGACGTGGAAAGGGTGTTGTTGTCGTTGGATAAGAGATGTTTAGGAATACATGCACATGCTGCTAGACGAAGTGGGACAACTTGTCAGAGACCGTGGGGATTTCTGGAGATTCATATGGAAGACTGCGTTCTGGAAAGAATGTGTCATGTGATGTATTCTCACTAGAACGTTGTCTTCCCAATGAACTCCTTGAACCCTTTGCTGTTTTGGGCCATGCTGCTTGCATTTTCCAACAACGTATTCATGTTATCTTTAATGTCGTCAGTCCATTGTCTTCTTGGTCTGTCTTTCTTCCTACTCCCAGGTACTCTTCCCTCCATTATTTGTCTTTCTAAACAGTTGTGTTTCTTTATATGACCAAACAGGTGTAGTTTTATTTTTGCTATTGTGTTTAGTAATCAACACTCTGGAATCTTCAATGTGTTTATAATATCTGAGTTTCTCTTTTCTTCCTTCCATGATATTCTGAGTATCTTTCTGTAGCATTTCATCTCAAGGGCGTGGATCTTCTTTGCCGCTAAGACTATTCTCTTTACGGTGTCCGACTAGCAACCGTTCCTTCTGAAAAATTATTGGAAACCTATGGAAATATTGTACCTACAAATTTCCAATGGCAGACAAATGTTTAAGAAATACTACTTTAGTGGTAAAATGACAAAAAGCTTGACATGATTCCAAATCTGCATGGTTTGTACATGTACACCTGACATTCCAAATCTGCATGGTTTGGACATGTACGCCTGACATGGTTCCCTATCAACAATGATCTTGCAGAGAACAGTTCATGTAGGAAGAAGAAGAGGAGATCAAAGGAAATCATGGGCAAGACAATAGCAAAGATTAAGATAGAAATCATTAGAATACTGTGTGTGGATGCATCCAGTGTAGTACTCCTACATCTGCAACAGATCTTGGAGTGGATTTGTAAATAAAAATTGTTTATATTTTGTTTATAACCTAAAATCATACATTCTATTTTTGTGCCAATTAATTTCAGACATTAATTTTTATTTTTAAAAGTAAAAAAAAGTCTTCTATTACCAGTATATTTCCCCATCAGCTAGAACTTGCATATATGCAATTATCTTCATAATATTTCATGCATAAAAGAACCATACAATTACCATCATACGAGTATCTTTCCAACCTTTGTTATCTAGTGCCAATGTAACATTGGCGATTATTTCTTCGTTCTCTGTCATCTGTCACTTGAGCATTTCTGCATTTTGTACGCTGATTTTCCCAGCCATCTTGTCATGCTAACTCAAATCTTATCTGTCTGTCTGCTTGGGCTGATAGTGTGTGTACTCTCCATCTTAACTTCCTAATTATGTAGAACTAGAAGCCTACTTCCATTATGTAAGAGTGCAGTACATAACAAGTATTGTATTTCTTGGTGTTTAGTTTTCAAGTATTGTATTTCTTGGTGTTTAGTTTTCAAGTATTGTATTTCTTGGTGTTTAGTTTTCAAGTATTGTATTTCTTGGTGTTTAGTTTTCAAGTATTGGTATTGTATTTCTTGGTGTTTAGTTTTCAAGTATTGTATTTCTTGGTGTTTAGTTTTCAAGTATTGTATTTCTTGGTGTTTAGTTTTCAAGTATTGTATTTCTTGGTGTTTAGTTTTCAAGTATTGTATTTCTTGGTGTTTAGTTTTCAAGTATTGGTATTGTATTTCTTGGTGTTTAGTTTTCAAGTATTGTATTTCTTGGTGTTTAGTTTTCAAGTATTGTATTTCTTGGTGTTTAGTTTTCAAGTATTGTATTTCTTGGTGTTTAGTTTTCAAGTATTGGTATTGTATTTCTTGGTGTTTAGTTTTCAAGTATTGGTATTGTATTTCTTGTTTAGTTTTCAAGTATTGGTATTGTATTTCTTGGTGTTTAGTTTTCAAGTATTGGTATTGTATTTCTTGGTGTTTAGTTTTCAAGTATTGGTATTGTATTTCTTGGTGTTTAGTTTTCAAGTATTGGTATTGTATTTCTTGTTTAGTTTTCAAGTATTGTATTTCTTGGTGTTTAGTTTTCAAGTATTGGTATTGTATTTCTTGGTGTTTAGTTTTCAAGTATTGGTATTGTATTTCTTGTTTAGTTTTCAAGTATTGGTATTGTATTTCTTGGTGTTTAGTTTTCAAGTATTGGTATTGTATTTCTTGGTGTTTAGTTTTCAAGTATTGGTATTGTATTTCTTGGTGTTTAGTTTTCAAGTATTGGTATTGTATTTCTTGGTGTTTAGTTTTCAAGTATTGGTATTGTATTTCTTGTTTAGTTTTCAAGTATTGTATTTCTTGGTGTTTAGTTTTCATGTATAGTATTTCGTGTTTAGTTTTCAAATATTTCATTTCTTGATGTTTAGTTTCCAAGTATTGCATTTCTTGGTGTTAGTTCAAGTATAGTATTTCTTCGTATTTAGTTTTACGTTTCCTAATGTATAGTTTTCAAGTTTTTATTTTGTTTTTCTGCACACTTCTTCATTTTTTAAAAATATAGATACAAATGAATATTTCTTTATCTGATAACATTTTAAAGCCATGATATAATATAATAAAAGTTGATAAAAATGAAGGTTTTATTGTCTTATATAGTATAGGTCTAAGTGTTTATTTAATCAGCTTACCAGATGTAAATACTTATAAACTAAGATATTTTGCTAGTTAATGCTTTATCCTGTTTCATAATGTAGAATATTAAGATTATTAGTCAATATATGTATTTTAAATATTTAAGAAGTGATGTCATTGCAATCCAGATACCCATCGCGGCTCAGCCTCATTTAGCAGATGGTGAAGAGTATGTAACTGCTACATCTATTCTATATTAATGTATGGCTCAGAAACATGGACAATAAATGAACAAACAATTAGAAGACAGAATTGATGCTTTTGAGATGTTGATAGGTAGAATAATACGGAGAACATCACGGAAAGGGAAGAAAACAAAGAGGTTCTAACAACACTTGATATGAAATAAAAATTATAAAAAGAAATAAATTATTAAAGAAATAAATATTAAAGGAAATAAAGATCAAGTAAATATTTTGGACACATTAAAAGACATGACACCTTGTTGAAGACCTTACTTAAGGGGTAAAGTCATAGGGAAGGGAGCAAGAGTTAGAAATACATGTGGGAGAGTAACATCACAAGATGTACAAGGTTACAGTCTAGCAGAGTGCACCAACAAAACAAGAGACATTGGATGTTGAAGGTCTGTTGCAGCCAACCTTCGTTGCGGAGATGGCACTTGATGAAGGTTATGTATCAGGTTATGCTTAGGGTTCCCATCATGCAGTTTTTGTTTGCACCCGATTTCATATAATATATTTATTTATAGTTTGAAAATTCCATTTTTCTTGTCAAAGTATGTTTTTTTTTAAATGTTATTTTGAATTTTTGAGACTTTATTAGAATATTAACTAAAAGTTAAGCATTATAAGACACCAGAAGTAAGGAAGAAATGTGGGGGGGGGGGTGATGGTTAAAATATTTAGAGAAAAGAACACAAGCAACAAAGTGAAAAGTAGTTCCTTTTTTCATGTCATTAATATCTGTATGGGGTATATGATTTTAATGGCTGTTTTGTTAGCAGCAAATAATTATGGTGGAACTATGAGAATCAGATTGACATCAAGCTCATTAAACATCTAAAAACAGATAATATTGAGGTAAAACAAGTTTCGGAATTGAAATATCTAGGGAATATTGACACAGAGAATGTAAGTTTTGACAGAGATAGAAACAAGTTACCAAAAGGCAAATAATGACTTATCAACTGTCATCACGTGCATCATTTGAACAAGATTCTATCTATATATCTATTCGCTAAACCCTTTGTTGTCGTTCAGCGTCAGAGGTAGAAGAATTTTCTGGAGATGGCCTCTTGTGCGCTGAGTATATTGTGGATTTTGTCGCCTCTTTTATTTAGGTTATCCATCATTTTCGTGGTCTGCTTCTAGGTCTGCCTTCACTGTATCTGTGTAACATAGCTTGCTGTGGTATGCTGATGTGTGCAAACCATTTTATCTGTTGGCTCTTAATATATTCCAAGATTGTAGTGGTACCGGTTCTTTGTCTAATATCTTCAATTCTCACTCTGTCTTTTAGTGATATTCCTAGGATTCTGTGAACAAGATTGAAGCAACATATGAGTATCAGCACTCTGTTACCAATGCTGGACATGGAAGACTTGGTGATTCCAGGATAAACAGGTTATGAAATTAGAATATCTGAAATAGAATAGACACCTTATCATGCATTGAATATGCAGCAAATAAATAGTTAAAGACACCCTACAAGAGCATATTAAAATATGTTTAGGTTACACAGTAAGAGGAAGTTCAGGAAAGAAATAGATAGGTATCATGAAAGAAATTCTGAACAAGTATGGCTGTAGTACAACAAATGTAACACATCTGACCTTGACACGAAAAATAAAGATTTCCAGTACATGATGTAGTCAGGATTTTATTTTTACAGTGACCCGACACATCAGGTTTTGGCAGATGATTATATTATGATTTTGTGTTTTGCTTTCTAGGATCAATGTGAACCTGTTGATCTTTCACTGGTCAGACGTACGGACAGATTTGAGGCACATGCTGACATACATCAAGGGTTAGACTTGAGAATCCCCAAACGTGGTTAGTATGACTACTTTCTTGCTCTGTGACGTGGTTTTTAAAAAATAATTAATTGCAATAATTGTATTTCAGTTCCAGCTCTCCCTGCAATCATCAAACCCATGGGTCATAGGGGCGCCACTTAAGACACATCTACATCAAAATCCAACCTTGGATCTCGGTTCTTTGTTTGTCCGGTTAAGGCCAACTTCTTCAAGTGGAGATGGGGGTTAGTCCAGCCAATAGAGACCATTAACTAGGATTGGTCTGGCTATCCTTGACATCAAACAAGACAACAGTCCTAAGCAAGCTAACACTGGTGCTGAAGTCAGAGATACCCAGTCGAGAGTTGCACCAGCAACCATGGTATCACGCAACACAACTAGAAAACATGTACTCATAACACACAAAAAATGTGCCTTCTTTCAGTGTGGAGAAAATTAATCCTGTCCTGTCTTTAATATTAACAATCCCAAATTTTCTTTGGCCTCCTCTTCTTCCACTCTCAACTCCCCCCCCCCCCCCTGTAGAGCGGCCTTGGAAATGGAATCATGCCTCATCCTCAAGCCATGCAAGTTTGTGATTGGTTTACCGTTGCTAGGAGATATTCTTGTTAGCCTGCAAGATTATTGTATTTCATACACGTACATCGGTATATGTAATTCTCATTGCAATCCATCCTTAAACTCGTGATCCGTCAGGGCCCTGGGGGACACCACATTGGATGCATTAAAACACAGTCCTCCAGTGATTTCTATCTTCAGCAGTGCAGATGAGTAAGGAAAAAAATCTTTCCAGTCCTTGATATTGTCTATCCGTGATTTTCTTCCCTCCCCCCCCCCCCCCCCCCCTCTGCTTCTTCAAGTCAAATGTTCTCTGTAAGAATTTTTATAAGGAATTATGTCAGCATACATGTCCAGATCATGCAAGTGTTTAGCATTATACTATTGAAAGTAATGATTATTGTGGGCCTGTGCCTATCTATCTATCGTCTTTTCTCTGCTTTTGTTGTAAGGCATCGCAGGATTGAAGGATGATCAGTTTTTGAATTGTGGCACTTTCTTCGTGGTCTTCCTGTGCCTTTTGCTGTTTCCACTTTCATGTTGTATGCTCTAACTACTGGACCATTATGGGTTCATTCTTATTAAGAGATGCTCTTTCTGTAGGAAAGACGTCTCCAAATAATCACTTACATTTCGATGTTTCTTGTTCAATGTTTATGTGTTTCTTGAGAAAGTCCCAGTTGGACCGGAATGTGTAAAGAAGTTCTTGTTCTTTTGTTTATTGCTATTTATTTATTTTTTATATTGATAGTTAGGCTTTAATAGTAATCTTTGTATTTTATGCAGTATTTATCACTTATTCGTTTGGTTACTGCAGCACTCTACACTTTGTCAGACATCCTTTGACATTTTGGTTATTTATATTTGAACACAGACATTGTTCCAACAGTTCTTGTAAAATCTCTTCATTCCTAACATGATTTCACACAAAGTCAGCTTTCTCTTTTGAACTATAGTTAGTGTCCATGTCTGATATTGATAGTGCAATGTTGTTATAAAGATTGAATTTATGATTTAACTTTTCATTTCCATCAAGATAGATTTGTGTTTTAATATTGGTGGAAGTAGACCTGTATGCATCTCTAATATATTGCTTACGTACGCATTTGTCTTATCCTCTCTATAGGAGATGCTCGAATGCATCATTCTGCAATGCTTCACATTTCAATGCTATAAAATTAATATGATTTGTACTGGTTATAATTTTTGAATCACTCAATTATATAAAAGAGTTCTGGAGTAAACCCTATGAAACAATCTGTAGCTAGAATCCAAAATGCAACCTTCTTCACTATCTCTAATATTGACAACATTGATACCGCTGAAGATGGATATGTCAAGCAATTGACACGAATAAAACAGTAACAGCGCACTTCCATTCTCTGGACTACATCCAGCTGGAAATCTTGTAGGACCGCACCATTGTCCTATTACAAGAGAACTAGCAGAGTTTGAGAATGAAGTCTGAATCATCATACCTTAATGAAACCAGAAACCTCTAAAAAAAACCACTTACAAAAATCTTCATTGCGTTGATTTTCCTCAATAAATAACCATTGGATCTAAGTATTTCAAATTGGTGTGTTCATAATGCATTTTTCACTCTGAAATGTATGATTGTGGCCTATACAATTCAATCATCAGTGTATAGTGTATGAATGTTATATACAGGATATGGTTTAATGGATGTTTTAATTTTTCTTCAGAGCCAGATGACCATCCAAATGTGACCTTGGAGTCTGTGAACAAAATCGGTTCAGCTGCCCTTCTATCTCTGCGAAGAATTAAAGAAGCTTCAGAGTGAGTGTGATATATTTGCTACATCTATTATTTTGTATGAAGATTAAATCTTATTTTGTATGAACGTTAAATCTTATTTTATATGAGGATTAAATCTTATTTTATATCAGGATTAAATCTTATTTTGTATGAGGATTAAATCTTATTTTATGTGAGGATTAAATCTTATTTTGTATGAGGATTAAATCTTATTTTGTATGAGGATTAAATCTTGTCATTTTATTTATAGCAGGATGTGCAGTTTCATTTATTTTCCTGATATTTTCTTGGAAATTTGAGATTTTGTTTCAATTTTATAGATCAGAATAATATGTTTACATTCTGTACTCAAGCCTGTTTTCATGCTTGTTGTTCAAATCTTTCGTGATCTAGATCATTTGTTCTCAACCTTTTTATGCCCATGGCCTCCTTTTGAGACGATTTTCCTTTTATGAACGCACACACAACACCCCCCACCCACCCAGATGCTTGTTTTTTTTAAAAAAAGGTGTTGGGTTGTTATTAAATGTTTACAAATAAACAAGGCTTATTGAGATAAAAAGCCAGGGAATTATAAACAATGTACTTCTGTATCATTTTGTGAAATAGGGAGTTATCTGTTGAGCTATATTTCATACCCAGATGCTCCAAATCTCTGAGGTATGCCATGGTTTGAGAAAAAGTCTCCTATCTGAGGGGGTAAAAACATACTTGTATAGATGAAGTGCTGTGTGGCTTCAACTAAACGAAAGATGCATTATATAAGCATAGTCACCTCAGAACAGGTCACAAACGACTCCGCAGTCACATGTATGCAAAATACAAGATTGGTTACGCAGCCATGGGGACAAGTACCTCAGACAGCAGACCAATTTCTTTAGAAATACCCAGAATATTAAATGCAGAGGAAAATACACTGGCCCAGAGACGCAAGAGTGGAGGAAAATCTCTACTGATCTCTAAACGAGTTACAAAACACATGAAGAAGATACAAAACTTCAGATATGAGCATGTTCCAAGGAAATGAAAGGAGAAGTAATATATGCATGCTATCCACTTGGAGTTTATCGTAGCATAGCTGTTGGTCTCATAGACCACTGATGATACCTGTGGACCAGCCACCTGTGGGCACAAGCAAGTAGAAAGATTTAATAACTTGATTTTAACAAATTTCTGACATTTACTTTTCTGCAGACAGTTCAAGTGCCTGAATAATAACACAAGCAGTGGAGTAGTGGACCCCACATCCAAACTGATGCGTTATCCAGTATCCAGAATCCATCAGAAGGTGGAAGACATTTATGATGACATGGATGGCCAGAAGACTCGACGAGTGCATAGCTGTGATTTTGATGGTTGCAACAAAGTGTACACAAAAAGCTCTCACTTGAAAGCACACAGGAGAACTCATACAGGTAAGTGTAACATAGATAAGAGAAATACTCATACAGGTAAGTGTAACATAAATAAGAGAAATACTCATACAGTTAAGTAACACAGGTAAGAGATAATCATACAGTTAAGTGTAACATAGGTAAGAGAAATACTCATACAGGTAAGTGTAACATAGATAAGAGAAATACTCATACAGGTAAGTAACACAGGCAAGAGAAATACTCATACAGGTAAGTGTAACATAGATAAGAGAAATACTCATACAGGTATGTAACATAGGTAAGAGAAATACTCATACAGGTAAGTGTAACATAGATAAGAGAAATACTCATACAGGTAAGTGTAACATAGATAAGAGAAATGCTCATACAGTTAAGTGTAACACAGGTAAGAGAAATCCTCATACAAAGTAAGTAACACAGGTAAGAGAAATCCTCATACAGGTAAGTAACACAGGTAAGCGAAATCCTCATACAGGTAAGTAACACAGGTAAGAGAAATCCTCATACAGGTAAGTAACACAGGTAAGAGAAATACTACACACAATAGAAGTAGACATGTCCTAATACACATTTTGTCGGTCAAGCTAACATTCATGCTCATCTCAACCAAATGTCGTTCATGTGCTGCAGGGGTCCAAAAATGGAGCTAAGAATAGCAATGCAGTTACTCGCCGTGGGGGGGGGGGGGGAGATGGCAGGTCAAAATGACCAGAAAGCCATGCTAAAGTTGGATATGTCATGTCAAAAGGCACAATTATCCTAGCCAAATGACAATAAATTCTGTTCTCCAGATTAAATGCTCATCTGCATAATTTGAGAATGAATGCCATAGATGGAGAATCATATCGCTTGTGATAAATTTTACAGGATACGTTATACCATCACAACCTTCTTCAGGTTAGTCCCGCGCACTGATCCCAAACAGCATCACTTCTTCTTCTGCGTTCGTTCTCAAACTCCTACAGATTAGCAGGATGTAGTCCGGAGAACGGAATGCGTTGTGCCATGGTTTACAGCATTGCTGTGATATCTGCGCCGTTCTGCCTGACACATCCGACTTCAGCATGGCTTTGGGTCACTGACCCTATATGGGATGGGACAGCCAACTCCATCCCATAACCTCCTTAGTCGCCTTTTACGACATGCGTGGAAGGTAAACAGTGTTGCTATTCTTTGCTCCACTTTCAGGCCCCGGCAACACACGGGCGACAGCATCACTTATTTTAGATAATGTTGCTGATAATTTCATATTTTGAGTATATGAGTAATTTGTGTGACAAGCCAATGAAAACATACAGGAAATGTCAGCAGTGAAAATAAGTGATGCTGTATTGGATCAGCGCGCAGGATTAATATCAAGTTGGACTTACATCCAGTATCACACAATTAGAAGAGTATTCTTGACAAGGTTTTACTAACTGCCATGTACAGAGTTCTACTCCTTGCTTGTTGCTCCTCAAATCCAACATTTTCTGTATATGCTTTGTGATATTTTATCTCCTACTATCTTTGTGGAATCCTCCTGATCTGCAATCACAAAGGGAGTTAGTCAATTTTATTTAACGCTTTTGCTGTCTAGCAATTCAAAGCATACTTATCCCCCATTACCAAGGTTGTTTGCAAAGTTTTAAGACATTGACAGATCTGCGAATGAAGTTGTTCATGTAAGATGAAGTGTACCGATCAAGATGAATGTGTCGGGCAATTGTCGCAAATAAAAAGATGACACAACACATTTCCATTCTCAGGACTACATCCTGCTGGAAATCTAGTAGGACCATGGTCCTGCTACAAGGGAGATCCAGTGGGAGTTTGAGAATGAACGCTGAAGAAGAAGATGAAGTATTTAAGAAGAGCAGCTATGGTCACCAAACTAGACAGAGTAACTTAACGAGGATATCAGAAATAGATTTGAAATAATGCCTTGTGTCGAATATATAGAACATCAGCAGATAAATTGGTTTGGTCAGCTTGTGAGAATGGACCCACGGCAAATACCACTGAGAGCTTATAACAAATGATCAGCTGGATACAGAGCCTAAGATAGACTGAGAAAGAGATGGATCGATAACATCACGACTACAAACATGGACTCAATACGACTCACGCATCATATCTGGCCTTCAATGGAAGCTTACAGCTTCCACCTCTGCACTTACCGTAACGACAAGTGTGGATGCTATCAACGAGCTTCCACCTGGGGATAGACAATAGACAGATCCGTATTTAAAAATTCATATCTTTCTACAAATTCATTGAGCTGTGTCATATGATGTATTCTCTCCAGAACGTTGTCTTCCCAGTGAACTCCCTGAACTCTTCTCTGTCTTGGGCAATGCGGCTTGCATTTTCCAACGACGTATTCATTTTATCTTATAATTTTTTCAGTCTGTCATCTTCTTGGTCCTTTCCTTCTCCGCCCCGGAGGATATTCATTGAGCAGGTCATGTAATATGTATGTTTGATCACCATCTGCTGTAGATGCTCCACTATGGTGAGATGAGGAAAGCAATGTACTCTCAGGGTGACCAAAAGAAGCGTTACAAGGATTTATAAAAGATCTCACTGAAAGCCGTTGACATAAACCAGATCTCACTGAAAGCCGTTGACATAAACCAGATCTCACTGAAAGCCGTTGACATAAACCAGATCTCACTGAAAGCCGTTGACATAAACCAGATCTCACTGAAAGCCGTTGACATAAACCAGATCTTACTGAAAGCCGTTGACATAAACCATGACACACGTGATGATGCTGCATGAAATAGAGCCACATGTTGCTCTGGAATATTTAAAAAAAAAGGTGTAACATTGTATGAATAATATGGAGTAATATGGCAGCAGCAACTAGCTAGAAAGGTAAAGGCAGATCATTCACCAATGAAAATGATCATTCTAAACAGCTCAAGGAAAATTTGGGACCACCAAAGAGCTTATCAGCCACCTATAGACTCATAAACAAAGATATACCTCTAACTGAATTTCAGCAAGTGGAGGTAGCAAACGGTCATCATCAGTTGTAATGGACAAACAATTGAATGAGAAATGGTCATTATCACTTGTGATGGACAAACATTGAGAAATGGTCATCATCACTTGTGATGGACAAAGAAATGGTCATCATCACTTGTGATGGACAAAGAAATGGTCTTCATCACTTGTGATGGACAAAGAAATGGTCATCATCACTTGCGATGGACAAACAACTCAATGAGAAATGGTCATCACTTCTATGGACAAGCAACTCAATGAGAAATGGTCATCACTTGCGATGGACACACAACTCAATGAGAAATTCTTCTTGATCGTAGAATAACCAATAGACTTTTGGTGTTGTGCTCTTTATATAATTTCTTATTTGTTCTCAATGTTATTTTCTATCTAACATAATTTTCTAAATGTTAAGCTTCTATTTGTATTCTTCTCAACAGGAGAAAAGCCTTATATATGTACCTGGGAGGGGTGCACATGGAGGTTTGCACGTTCAGATGAGCTGACTCGTCATTACCGCAAACACACAGGAGACAAACCATTCAAGTGCCAGGTCTGTGATCGAGCCTTCTCTAGGTCTGACCACCTGTCACTGCATATGAAACGACATTGACATCAAAGACAATCATATTGTTTCAACATTGATTTCAACTCTGGTCTCGGAGCTTGTCAACAGATCACACTTCATGTTTCAAGGAGAATTCACAACACACTTTCCAGCAGAAAGACTGGAGATTTCTTCCAGCGTTGTCTATGAAGTGAACATCGCTTATTGAATGAAGAAGAGTCTGAACCAACAGACTCCTTAAATAAACAAAGGTTGAGTGCATTTGACTGAGATAAACCTCATCCTGCAGAGATTCTGTTTTTGTTCTTGTTGTATCTTGCTATTCCTGAGAAAAACTCATTTTAAAAGTGCATTTGTTTCTTGTCATTCTTGATGCTCATTCAAATAACTGTTCATACTTTGCCTGTTAAAATATAACAATTTTGCCAGTTTATAAGAATAACAATTTTATATATAAATAAGATTGTAAATTGTTGCCAGTTTATACAATTTAACATTAAGTTAGTGTTCACACTGCTAAAATAAAGATAATCATATGCCAGTTTGTAAGTTACATTTTACAGAAAGCTATGTGTAAGAAATGTACATTATTTACTATACTCAATGTTTGTATTAAGTATGTTTTTTTCCCACTTTTGAAAAAAAACCTCATCAAATGAAAGATTTTAGATTACATTATTGTTGTTGCTGTTAGAATAAACATTACGTTTTATTGTGGTTGCTGACACACTGTTTTTAAAAATCACTGACCAAGTCTTATTAAAAATATCGGAGTATTGTCCACTGGATAGATTCTTGATTAGAAACTGGCCTCCCAGCACGTGGGGCATTACCATAAGTGCTCCGCCCTCTGTTCCAGCAGCCATCCGACTCGATGGTGTTTCGAGTCCAATGCCGCCGAAACAGATGTCAATATCAGGGCACAACTCTGACCCTTGTGACAGGTTTTTTTTATGTTCCGCCCACCCACGCCGTGCCCGTAATTTAGTTCAAGCACGTCAGTCTGTCAGAACAATATGGTAACTGTTATTGAATGTTACAACTAAGTACCACTGGATAGAGATGTCATCAGACCACTTCAGCAATGCTGAAAGGCATCTAACCATTGTCACAAATCATAATGCAAAACAATCTGCTATATAATAAATGAACATAAGCAGAATATAAATTTCACTTTACATACAAATATATGTATACATCCTGACAGTGAAGTGAGGATATATTCTCACGGTAAAGTGAAGATGATCTTTCGACAAACATACAAATCTATGAAGATACGCCCATGTTCAGCTTCCAATCAACTGTTGATTCTGCCACTAGTATTTTTGTCATGATACTGCTACTTTTATTATTATTTTGAATATGTCTTCAACTATTGTTCTCTTTAAAGAGACAAATACACACAACTGCTGCTCTGATAGCTCATTGTGGAGGTGATATATATTTTAAATCATGAGCGATTAACGCTCACTGTGTATTAATTTTGTTCAATATTTGTATATTTGTAAAGTAATAAATTATATCTTCGCTAATGTCAATGATCCCTGTGTAAGTCTTTCTGCCATTTCTAAATGAAATGAGGTTCTTTGTTGAAATTTGCTGCAAAATTATGTAAAATTCAGAATTTTGCTACGTTTTTTTTTGCTATTGTATCAATAATTTAAATGGTTCGGCCACATAACCAGACAGAAAAAGCAAAGTATTATCCAAGAAACCCTTAGCAAACAATATGAAAATAGCAGACCTATTGGACGCCCTCATAAAAGGTGGATAGATAGTGTATTAGAAACACTCGGAAATATAACAGCAGAAGAGGCAAATAGAGGGGCAAAAGATCATACACTCACTCTCCCCTCAACACCGAAAGGTACACGAGGACAGAAAGAAGAAGTATCAATAATGGGGAAGGCTCCATAAATTTATGACAAAGATGAAAGATTAAAGTATGGATTATTGTGGTTTTATAAAGTAAAATGAAAGAATAAATTGACCAAAAGATCTTAATGTTGGTCCTACATCGGACATGTTCTACGCTCAGACAATAACAGAATACACCATCAATCTATTTCATGTATACCAACAGGCAGAAGATCCAGGGATAGACCAAAGGAAACACTCAGAAGAACAATACTTAGAGAAATTAAAACAAATAATGTTCATACTATTCAAGAACTGCACAGAATAGCTTTGTACAGACAGAATTGGAGAGATCTTCCCTATGCGCTAACTTCAGGACTAAATGAATGAATGATGAATGAATACATACACAGTAAAATACAGTTACATTGTTAGAGTACAACTTTGTAAAAGTCATACATAATTGAGTTGTATTTTTCCAGTTACATCAATGTATTGTATATTGAAACCCCTTTTTTTAAAGTGTTCTTGTACTTCAGCTGGATTTCTCTTGTAGCAAGATAGTGTTCCTGCTAGACTTCCAGCAGGATGTAGTACATAAAACAGAGATGGCTATGGCTGTGAATCCCTTCTTGATTCTTAGAGAACTTTTCATTCATTTAGTTTATTTGAAATGTTAAAAAAAATGTTTTCAGCTTTGGTTGTTATGAGAAAGTTGGTTTGTAAATGAGCATACGTTATTAGCAGTTAGTGAGTCTAGCTGTGTGAATGATGTACAGTACAGTGGAACAAATGTGATTGTTTAGATGTTAGAAAAATGTGTAGTCTGTATATAGATGCTGCTGTTGATGTTAAAGGATGTATCAAGTTGTCTTCTTATGGTTCATGTGGCGTTGGTTATCATGTCTTTCCACAGCCTATTTCTATTTCGTGTGCTGTCAATCATTTCGGTTACCAATATTTTCCCATGCCACAATGCTAGGTTGTTATGATCTCTCTTGGTCTTCCCCTGTCCCTCTTGCTCTTCAATTTGCCTGTTGTTACAATGTTAAATCTTTCCTCCTCTCATGATGTGAACTGTCTCTTTCTGATGCAGGTAAGCAGCTCTCTTTTTGATTTAACTTCTTTCGAGATATCTTCATTACGCTTTTTATCTGTCCATTCTGTTCTTAACATTCTTCTGTAAAACTATCTCTGTTGCCTCAATATAATTTTTCACTCTTCTACCGAGTGTCCATGATTCATTTTCATACAGTTGTCTAAATAATTCAAGAGGTAGAGTTAACTATTTGAAGAGTGGACATCTATGGCTGTGAATATTTTTTTTGAAGAGATATATCTTCTTCTTCTGCATTTGTTTCATTGTTGGTTAGCAGGATGTAGTCTGGAGAATGAAATGCATTGTGTCATGGTTTACCGTTCAGCTGTGATATCTGCACCTTTCAGCATTGTGTCAAGTTGTATGAAAGGTGCCTATAACAAGTTGTATAAATAAAAGTCAGGATTTCTTTAAAGAAGTCTATTGGAATATGTAGGTAGTTAAAAAATAAGAGACATAACAGCATGGAAAGATTTTAATAGCTGAAGGCAGAGTTAACGGCAACAGGGAAAGAGGGCGCCCAAGACAACAATGGTACAGTGATATATCAGATTGCTTTAAGATGTCTCTAGCTGCAGCATAGGGAGCCGCGTTAGCGCAGTGGTTAGCGCACTGGCTTCGCATATGAGTGGTCCTGGGTTCATTCCCCAGTTGCAGCGGAAATGTTTTCAGATCGCAACGGCTCCCAGGTCGACCCAGCCTTAAATGGGTACCGGATTAATCCGGGAAGTAAAGACTGCGAGGGAGAGGAGATAGCTACCGCCCTCATTTGCAGAGCCTGTGAAATGTGAGATCGCTAACATCTCACACCCCTACGGCATTAATAAATGCTATGGGTTACTTTACTTTTTTTTTTTTAGCTGCGGCATGTCAACTCGTCCAGAATCGCAGAGTGTTCAGAGAATCCATAAGGAAGACCACAGTCTTGTAAGAATACGTCACATGAGATGAGATGAGTTAAAAAAATGAAATAAAGATACACACCAGTCCACATGACATAAAGATACATACCGTCCCACAAGACTCGCTACTTTCAATAGTAAAATGATGAAAACTTGCATGGTATTGACGACATGTACTTGATACCCTGTTAAAAAAGCTATTCTGCAGGGAACAGTCAAAGCTAACAGAAGCAGAGTAAGACAAAGAGAATTATAGCCAGACAACTTCGGAGAATGGACACGACATGATTTGTCTACAGTCCTTAACATCACTGAAAATAGAAATTGCTGGATGACTGTGTTTATGCATCCATTGCAGTCCCCTACAACCTTGCATGGATAGATAGTTCAAATAAAATTCATGATCTCTGTGATTGTATTATGGTTTTCTAATAATAAACCTCCACTTCCAAATATATGTTATTTTTTAATATATATACCCGGTATATATATAATATTCCGTGGCGATGTGGTACAGAGTGCGTATGTGGCGGCCAAGGTACCAAGTTTGATCCCCACCACAGGAAATTGTGCATTCAGACCTTTCAGAAAGCGATGGCAAACTACTGAATGTATTTATATTGCCTAGAAATCACTACTGCCACAAAAAAAAAACTGGGTTGATGGCTACGTCCTGAACAGGATACGCTTCCAAAAATATATATTATATATATATATATATATATATATATATATATATATATATATATATATATATATATATATATATATATATATCACAGCTGTCAATGCTAATATCCAATATATCACAGCTGTGAGTGCTAACATCTGATATCAAAGAAGCTCATAATTTGCTAAAAAATACAACAATTAATTATTTTGTTTTTGTTTTGTTTTATCGAAATCCAACATTGGCCAGAATTTGCTAATCCTGCTGCTAATTTGTTATGAAATTGAAGTATATGTAATAAATTATTATTAATAACAGAATTTTATTATATTTTAAGCCAAAATGTGTGGAATGTCTGTGAGTTTAGCTAAAAATGTGTGGAATGTCTGTGTTTTGAATATATCTAAAAAAAAAAAAAAATAAGTATGTGGAATGTCTGTTTTGAATATAGCTAAAAATGTGTTTTAATGACATAAAAATGGAATCTGGTTTTTATAGTCACCTCAAAATAACTTATATATATTTAGCTTAAAATAAGTTTTATTTAATTACAATGCTTCCAAGACTAATTGCCCTAACATTATAATACCCCTAATTCCCCACCCTTCCAATTAATTCTTATAATTATTCATAAATATATTTATTTCATGTTGTGAATTCTTTAAACTGACTTGTATATAGACTCCCTACTTCATGTACATTTGACTTTGTTCACTCCATTACACTGTGAATCAAGCACTACCTATTTTTTTTTAATCATGTGATATGACTGTTGCTAATATTTTGGCTCATATTTGTGATACTTGTGTGTTATTGTTCGGTGAAACTGAGCAAGGGGATATAATTTATAATGCTGAAAGTGTTTTTTCTTGAGCTTGCCTCCCTTTTAAAAAAAATGGTGGACTTTTGTTGTGATTACCTATCAACTTGCATGATCATAAATAAAATGTGAACAGATGGGTTTTGTTCTGTTAAGGAGAATTGTACATGTAATTATATCTGCAAAATTTGTGGGGCTGTACTTTATTAATGTGTCATTTCTGCAGATAATTTATATATTGAAGCATATTTATATCAGATACATGGGCCAATTGGATTCACTCACACAAAAAACACAGTAATTAGTGCCTGCCTTAAAATAAATTTATAGTGCCAGAAGAAGGTTTACTTTTAAACACTCTTAAGACATCATTGACTCACTTCAAAATAGACGCAAATTCGGGGGGGGGGGGGGAAATCTAGCACAAGACAGATCCGACAGGCATCGCAGAATCAATAGTGGTGCAGCAGCTGCAGAGAACCAGTGATGCACAACAAAAACACCCTTGAAGAAAGGCAAGAGCTATTCAATGAGCCACTGACTTCTCCCACACATGCCTAGAGTGTGGTAGACAAATCTAAGCATACATAGGACTCATTAGTCACAGTCGGGTGCACAGCAGACATCATCATCACAGTTGAGCTGAATGGTCATTTTTGACAGATGAAAAGCATATGTCCAAAATATGACTGAAAAGGTTACCCGAAATCTTACTGGTTGACAGCTATGAACGATTACAAAAATACTCTTGTCTCTGAGATAAAAACTCACAAATATTTCTCTTAGGATTACTATAATAGTAAAAGTAAAGTAAAGTTTTTCCCTTTTTTTTCCCCATGACATTGAGGCATATTAGGTAATACTGTTTTATACTAATATTTTTTCGTGACAATTTTTATTAAAGGACGCCCGCCTTTACTTTCCCAGAAGATCTGATTAGAAGATTCTGAGGAAGATCTAATTAGATGATGCTAAGGAAGATCCAATTAGAAGATCTAAGGAAGATTCGATTAGAAGATTCTAAGGAAGATCTATTTAGATGATGCTAAGGAAGATCCAATTAGAAGATCTAAGGAAGATTCGATTAGAAGATTCTATGGCTGTGTTGACCTAGGAGTCATTGGTGGTTTTAAAATATTTTCAGTTGAACTGAAAATTGAACCTTGTATCACCCGAATAGGAAGCCAGTTCATTAATAACAGAGTTACCGTGGCTTCCACAATAATAGTTTTTGATATACAACAATTTACAAACATCGCTGACGTGATTACAATAATGCTGTCTCTGATATAAAACAATTTACAAACATTGCTGACATGATTACAATAATAATTTGAGTTAAGGACTTGAAACATCCCTGCCATGATTATAGTAGTACTATCTCTGAGATTAAAAACAACTCACAATTCTCTTTCCATTATTGATTCAGCAAATCATTGTCTCCAGCTCGCCATCAAGCTCTTCACTATGTTTGCTGACGGAAGAATTACGACTGTACTGTCTTTGAGATAAGAACAACTCACAAACCTTCCTCGCAAGAAGGCAACCATATTGTCTCTGAGTTAGGATACAAATGTCCATTACAGGATTACACCTGAACTGTCTCTAACGTAACACTTTACTGACCAGCTGTCCAGGCTGTACTTATTTTTCATTATAAAGGATGCTAACCAATTTTTGACACATTGATAACGCCACCTTAAAAATTAGTATAAAATTTAACTCACAACATGGGGCTTTTCCTTCATGTAATGAATGTTTCCATCTTCTGAATTGATTTGAAAGCCTCAAGAGTTATTTCAAGAGCGAGACTCTACTTGTTATAATGCTTGACTCAGATTTACATTATTTTCTATGTATCGTATAAACTCACCTTCCAGATTGTTCAAGAATAGCACTCATAAATTGATACTGTTGCTATGGTTACTGTATTTCTGAAATATAATGCACAGGTGCCAACTAGTACAGATTTCCCTCATTGATATAAATTTCAGGCCCAGAAGAGAAAAAAAAGCCCAAATTATTATTTATTTTGTTAGTTGTTTTTTTTTAATTTAAAAAGGTCTATTGGTGTTATTACATCTTCAGTA
This sequence comes from Meghimatium bilineatum, assembly GCA_034231615.1. Lineage (NCBI taxonomy): Eukaryota > Metazoa > Mollusca > Gastropoda > Stylommatophora > Philomycidae > Meghimatium > Meghimatium bilineatum. The sequence continues at coordinate 43,729,273 of CM067312.1, forward strand.
ATTACTACTAAGGCAGACATTTTGAATGTATTGATGGGCCAAATAAAATTTTTATTTTTTTATTTGGGAAATTGAGGTGCTAAATACTGATGTTTTTATTGAAATATGGAAATAATTATTAAAATATGGATTTATGGAAAAATGAATTAATGCTTTCGAAGATCACCAAAGTTGGTCATAAAGGATATATAATAGAAATTTGACTACCTGAATTTGGTCAGCAAAGTATTACAAATAATTCACAAACCCTCCCTCACTGTTTTACTATGTCTACAATTTAATTTCTCACTCTGAAAAAACTATCACTTTTAAAAGTATCCAACTTTCACATAAAATTATCCAATTTTCAAATTGTGTACTTTATCATAAAATTGTTTTTATTTCCTTTTTGTCATGCTGTATGTTACAATATAACAGTTATATTATTGCTGATGTTGTGTTACTTTATATTACTGTAGTGTTATTGTTTTTGTACATGTAACTTTCTGTGAAAGTCTCTTGTTACTTGAAGATTGTGGTTATTTGTTTGTGTTACTATCTGTCTTATAACTTGAGTGAAAACATGCACAGTCAGTCTGCTGGTATGTCCAACAAGAACAGCTCCACTCAGCAACTGTCTGCATAAACTATGAGAAGCAACTGTCTACATAAACTACGAGAAGCAACTGTCTTCATAAACTACGAGAAGCAACTGTCGTCATAAACTCATAGAACCAACTGTCTTCATAAACTACGAGAAACAACTGTCTTCATAAACTATGAGAGCAACTGTCTACATAAACTACGAGAAGCAACTGTCTTCATAAACTATGAGAGCAACTGTCTACATAAACTACGAGAAGCAACTGTCTTCATAAACTATGAGAGCAACTGTCTACATAAACTACGAGAAGCAACTGTCTTCATAAACTATGAGAGCAACTGTCTACATAAACTACGAGAAGCAACTGTCTTCATAGTAGTAGCAGACAAAGACACACAGATAGACAGTGGGGAACACTATGAGAGAGATGTTCAGACATAAAGACAGTGGGGAACACTTGGAGAGAGATGTTAGACAAATAGACAGTGGGAAACACTTGGGAGAGATTTTCAAACATATACACAATGGGGAACACTTGGAGATATTATTTTCAGACATATGGCCAACTCAAAAACTAGTGACAATATCAGCCATCTTCTGACTCCAAACCCAACATATACTACATAATAGACAGATTGACAGAATCTAACCACAACACAGTCCAGAGTTCCAGCCATGTAAACACACCATGAAACTCACTGCGTTGTAAGTTAGCACAAGACAAGAAGAGACAGCCCTAAAATGAAATCCTCACTGCGTTGTAAGTTAGCACAAGACAAGAAGAGACCGCTCTAAAATGAAATCCTCACTGCGTTGTAAGTTAGCATAAGACAAGAAGAGACATCCCTAAAAATGAAATCATCACTGCGTTGTAAGTTAGCATAAGACAAGAAGAGACATCCCTAAAAATGAAATCCTCACTGCGTTGTAAGTTAGCATAAGACAAGAAACAACCCTAAAAATGAAATCCTCACTGCGTTGTAAGTAACGCAAAATGAGGTAAACAGGTTACTAAAACACTTACCTAGCCTATTAATAAAAATATATTTTAAAAAGTATATATAAAAAAACATACAATAAAACTAAACAGGACAATTCTCCACGTATCGGCTCAAATTGAACATTTTTCAAGAGACAAACAACAGAAAACGACAAAATAAAAAACAAAATAGATGTCTATATTTCATCAAGCCCCGTCTCCATAGCGCAGGGATGGCAACGCATCTAGTAAAAGTGAAAATGCGTGCATTCATTATAAACAAACCGAAAGTGGGAAATTAGAGACACTATAGATGAGTGCAAGAATAATAAAAGAAAAAGATAAGAAAGATACCCCTTTTGTCACTTTATCAGACAGGCAGGTTTTAAGAACATAGTCACAACATGTTGTAAGTTAGCACAATGATAGTGACATACCAGCAACACATACCTGATGGCAAAGTTACACACAGACAGAGTAAGAAATGTCTTAGAATATTACTCCTCTATCTGTGTCTATGGCGAGATCAAACTCTATATCTAAACGCACAGAAAGAAAAAATTATGACAATAGACAAAACAGATCAAACCAATAATCAACATAGACAATTGTACCACTCGAATTAACACAAATGAGAAAGATATTGCAAAGTAGTAATAATGACACTAAAGTAACCCTTTTAAGATCATGCATTTTCCCAGTGGCAACATATAGATGTGAGACTTGGACTTTAAACAAGACAATATCCAAAAGAATAAATTCATTTGAAATGAAGTGTTACAGAAAGATCCTACGAATATCATGAACAGGGAAAAAGAAGAACAGTGAAGTTTTGAAATTACTGAAACTAAATGAAGGTTGGCTTCATAATACCATCATAAGAAGGAAGCTACAGTATTTTGGTGACTTAAAGCAACATCATGGTATCGAAAGGCTGATTCTAGAGGGCAGAGTGCCAGGATAAAGAAGCGAAGAAGAAGGTAGACCAGCAACACCAAAGAATGTTTGCACATGTCTCTGGCCAATGCAGGTATGCTTGCCAAGGACAGAGAGGCGTTCTGGAAAGAATATATCACTTGATGTATATATAGGGGCATATATCTGTGTCTACAGCCGTGACCGAATGTCGATATAGGAGACCTGTCAACTAAAACGTAAACATGACTTAGTTTCCGATTTGCGTGAGATCTATTGGTTGGCCTTGGCTATTTTTGGCATGCGACTTATAACGACCAACCAAAAATCCTAACAATAATCACAAACGTAACGTAATGAATTAACAAATTAATTCATTTAGAAGGTCTGTTGTACGGTCGACAGCCACGCAACAGTAGCCCAATGAAACGTCAACAAGATAAACATAATCCAAAACGAGACCACCTCATAATTGGGTAACTAAAAATTCAACGTACCAAAATTATTATTGGATTGTAGCCAATTGAAGAGAGACAAAAAATCAGCCATGTGACAAGCAGAATGTCCCAAGAGGTAGGCAAACAAATGGGAGAATAACATCACAAGATGTCCTGATTACAGTCTAGCAGAGTACACCACCAAAACAAAAGAGCCTTCTCAAACCAACCTTCTTTGCGGAGACGGCACTCGATGATGATGAGAATGTCGTTGTAAAACGCACATAAAAATACTATGATGTAAATAGTGAAAGGGGAAATAAATAATAATTATAGGAGACAACTTCAATATTAGCTAAATCTAGTTTTATACATGTTGCAGATTTCTTTCTGTTTATAGTTGAATTACAATTGCTATATTTTTTTATTTAAGAAAGGATAACAATCCTACTCTTTATACTACTATTTAATTTATTTGATATTAAAAATATATATTGAAAAATAAATATCGTAATATAAAGTGTCTTTTCTTATTCATGTATTAATGTGTCGAAATACATAAAATAAAAATAGCATTCTTGTACTATCGTTATCAAAGCTAACAACGGAATTTTGTTATTTTTGTACGGCACTTTTTGCTGCTGTTTTTATCTTCATTGTCAACCACATTACTTTAATTATTTAGCAATGTATAAGAAATTGATACTAATAACACATCGAGGTAGAATCACAAAGTTGTAATTAATATGTTCTGATTGAAAATCACTTCTGCCACTTTAATAAAACAATACTTTTGTGATGGCAGAGACTGTTAACAATTCAGCCGCACCATACTGTCAAACCCAAAGATAAAGATGGAAGTCAAGTTATGCTATGTTATGTTCCTCGAGGGTCATATGCGGCGGATAGGACAGAAACCATAGCTTTCCATTTCTGTCTTTGTAATTCACAACATAATTATGAATTATGACAGTGCATTCCTGTCTTTGTGTTGCCAGGTCTTTCAGTTCTTGGGTGTTGTTTAGATTTATTGACTGCCTTCTCTATTAATAGTTCTTCGTAGAGTTTCCTTAGGGCTCCCTCTTCTTCTTACTCCCGGTGGCACCCAATTTAGTGACTGATGGGGAATTCTTAGGCTGTTCATTCTAAGAGCATGGCCGAGAATTAGGTTCTAAGTTAGCGTAATGAAGGGACGTAGAAGCAGAAGAAAGGGGGAGAGAATGTATCAGTATCCATGATTCAAACCAAATGGTCTATAGAAACAGACAGCAAAAGTTGGTGGGGGCTGATAAGAAGAAGGAGAAATAAGGTGTAAATAAAGATGCTGGGAAGAAGAAGTGAAGTGAAGGTGGTAGATCGACGTGGACCCCAGAACGGAGATACGTCACACAATAAAGGAATGTGGAAGTGGGCCCTGGGGACGCAGGGAGGGCACAACTGGAGACGGTGGGATTGCCATTATGGAAAAGAGCGTCGCCTCGAAGTATCATATAGAAAGTTGATCTGAGGAGACGTAGGGGGAGGGTACCGAAGGAAAGGGCACCAGTATAAAGAGGAGAGTGAAGGAACAGGAAACGAAAACTGGCTGAAGGAGGCAGACTCGGAACTTCAGCCAAAGCATGTAAAATAGCATTGCGCAAAGGAAAGAAGGGTGTCGGATAGTCGTAGGAGGCTGGTAGGTGTCATCAGACCACTCTGTCGTAGTCAGTGGAGATCGGTGTGGCAGAAGTCCTGATAAAATATTACGGAAGATGTACCAAGATGTAACCGCAACGGCAAGTACCTTTTAGGCCAGGTGTTGGGAAATTAGATCGGTCGCATAAACCGAAGATGATATAAGGGTGAGCTACCCTATGCGGATATTACTCGCACTGTACACTTGCTCATCTTTAGGAAACAACGATCAACGGACTGAACCTCGAGCCACCGATACACGATCCCTTAGTGCGTGCCATGTACCGAGGGGAGGAAAATGTCAGATGAAACGAGGTTGTCAGTGTGAGACCAACCGTACGTCGCAACCCGTTTGAAGTCGTTTCTCGTACTGCACGCTGGCTCCATAAAACTCATAGGTGGGGCCGTGAGTGTGGGGGGGGGGGAGAGGGAGAAGTTGTGGTCCGTCAAACTGAAACAGTCACTACTAGTCTGCTGTAAGAACCCTGTTAACAGTGAATCAACAAGGCGAACAAAGCGTATACAACACACGAGAGTTAACGAACTTAGATAAATATAAATAACCAAATGGTCAGAGGGTGTCCGACAAAGTGGATGGTGCCGCAGTAACCTAATGAACAAATAGTAACGCAAAATGAGGTAAACAGGTTACTAAAACACTTACCTAGCATATTAATAAAAATATATTAAAAAAAGTATATATAAAAAAACATACAATAAAACTAAACAGGACAATTCTCCACGTATCGGCTCAAATTGAACCTTTTTCAAGAGACAAACAACAGAAAACGACAAAATAAAAAACAAAATAGATGTCTATATTTCATCAAGCCCCGTCTCCATAGCGCAGGGATGGCAACGCATAACTTATTAACATGGACCCACCATGTTTAATTTAATAAGTTATTAACATAACTTATTAACTTATTAATAATAATAACTTATTATTATTATTGTCCTTATTAACATGGACAATATATTAACGAACTTAGAATGTCCGGAAGTGAATATTCTGTTTGTATTCTGTTGCGAAGTGGTTTTATATTCTTACTCGAAAGGAGAGTACAGACAACAGACAACATTCTTACCATTGATTGTGAATAAACATCTCTGTAACATATGTATTTAATATTACTCTGTTCATTTACAGATTCTTATGCGTATCTACTTTCTATATTATAAAATTATAAAAGCTATGTTTATATTGTACATCAAACTGATGTACAGAGTGACGATTAGTGATAACGTTAAGTTTGTATCTGAGATTTATCGAAGCTAAAAAGGAATTGCAACATGCTGCACAACCACCAACATCAAATCATCTACTTCTTACGTTTAATATTCACATAAAATCAAAACATAACACATTTGTTTGTTTGTTTTTGCTAAAGTTTTTGTTAGTTAGAAATCATATAAAATATGTTCTCTAATACTAATAGCTTGGTTTATCATCCATGTTTCAACTCCATACTCTTATTCACCTTTCAATCCCCTAGGAGCATAGAACTTCAATAAAGCACTGTAAAATTATTCCTATCCGTAGCTATTTCTTCCACTTCTTTCTAAATCCTACCATATTCATATCATATTCTCTGTATGATTTCACAGAATCTGAAATTATTTGTTATTTTGTATCCAAGATATAGAAATAATCAACTTGTCATGGTGTCTAATCTTTTGTGTTTATGTTTAATAACTGCCAATCAACAATTATAGCAATTTGAAATTGATTGAATTTGCTAATCAATCAATTACCATGCTGAGTGGTTTAGAAAATCATGTTTCTCCACAACCACCTGTCTCTTGTGTTGTTAATAAGTTTAGTTTTGTTGGTGACATTCTTCCATTCCCATAGCTGTCAACTTATTTATTCATAAATTTGTATTTTTTACAATTTATATGCATATTTTATAAACACATCTGTGTTTAGCACGAAGAGACCTTTTTTTTTGATCCATCAATACAATCATTCAATACATGCTTGTGAAATTTAAAAAAAGTCTGCATTAATAATAATTACTGAAATTTAGCACCAAATGCCTTTGTTTTTTTTTTTGGGGGGGGGGCAGATCTGTATCAATTTGGAAAATCTGTACAAGTTGACACCTATGTTTTCCACGATGACAACAAATCCAACTTCTCTCTTTGTTTTTCCTCTGTCTCTTCTCACTCTAATATATTCAGTGGTTATTAAATATTCAAGTTATGCTCTTTTCATCATATTGTCTCATCACATTCCTCTCTCTTTAAATCTTGACTGATTCAAATTTTTTCTAAAATTTCTCTTCTTGTTCCAGCATCTCTTTATATGTCTACTTTAATTTTCTTGACTGTCTATAGTATTTTCATAATTCTTCTCAAAAACCACATCTCAGAAGCCATCTGTTTCATTTTTTTAAAGCATTTTTAAAACTTAAAATTTATCAATAATTTTTCTATAAAATGCTCATTATAACTATTATATCAAAGATTGTTTCTTCTTCTTCAGCATTTGTTCTCAAACTCCCCAGCTCTCTCTTGAAAGAGGATCAACGTCCAACTAGATTTCTAGCAGGATGTAGTTCAAAGAATAGAAATGCATTGTGCCACTGTTATATTTGCACCAATGGTCGGACACATTCATCTTCTGCAGCAAAGGTTGTTTAAACCTCTGTCTTTGCTAATATTTACATAAGTTAGCAGGGCTAGTACAACTAGTTTACCACAGACTGTTTACTCTGTACTATACAAGAATCAATGACCACATATTTACCGGAACAAACTTTCGTTCGGAAAGTTCATTTCAACGGAAATGATCAGTGCAGTTAGGGGCAACTAACCAGTGTTAGTATTAACATGACCTTTATTATGCCACCTTGTTAGTGTGAATCTCACTAATACTGCTGGGAGGGGAGGCTGGATATTTTAGTGTTTTGGGAGGAGAGATTTACAGTTTGGGGTTAGTTAGATGTTTAGAATTTGGGTATGGGCCCCGGTTACTTGCTTCACGATGTTGTATCTGTGGTTCACTGTTAGATGGTCGAAACCAGCTCTCCCGTTCTCGGTAGTTTTATATCTTTTTCAACAGTCAGAATATATCATTGATCCAGGCTCAAATTTTGTCAACAATCGCTTTCATTAAAGAAGCAGAACTTCTATCTTCCAAGCTAACCTTGTAGCAAGAAAACATCCTTTGTCTCATGACATACACTACCAAATACCCATTGTTGAGGCAACACTCTGCCAGAGTTTGCCTTTCTTTTGGTAAAAAGGCTTTCATCTACCTCGACGATCATTCCTTCTCTTCCACTGCTTCTTCATGGCAGCTTTGTCATGTTGTAGACACAAACTTCATGCATGAATATGTTCCATTCAGCAACTGTTGTTTTGCTAATCTGTAGTTTACGAATGCACCAGTCAGCAGATGTCATCTCGAAAGTCCATTGCATTTCCATTGAATCTGTCCATCATTGTTGTACAGTAAGATCATTGGATGACCCTGACCACACATTTTGTCCTGTTGTAACACTCCTCGAGTTTGTAACAGGCATACAGCATTCTTTATCAGTATCTGGCAAGCTCAGTAGATAGACATTGATTGCATTTACCATTTTGTTATGTTGACGAGTTGACAACATGAAAGATGTGCACACTGTGTCTTCGCATAACAAATATTAAAAAATTGGATGAGATGCACAAGCGGGGTGTACAAATAACATTAAAATTTGTTACAATGGTCACTGATTCTTGTATAGTACCGTTTATTCTTGCATTGTAGGTTGTTGAGCGAGTCACAGATAGACCATAAACCATCAACAGTGGTCATCCCATTCCTGAACTGTCCAAGGACATTTGCTGCCAGAATAGGTCTTATTTAGCCATGTACAAACTCATAAACAGGAATATAACTTTAACTGAATTTCAAAAATGGATGTAGCAAGTGGTCATTATCACTTGTGATGGATGAACAACAGCATCAGCAGGTTGTGTAGCTACTGTCATCTGAAGCTTCACTGTATACATCATAAAGCTGTCAAATATGTCTCATCACAAGGAAAAGTCTTTTGGGAAGAAAAGGTATGTTTTTTTTTACATCTTTTTACTCTCCAACTGTTTCAGCACATTTGTTCTTTTTTTTTAATTTTTGAGTATTTTTTTCTTCTTGATGGTATACACCCAAGAATCACAAACATATACTATTAGTGCATGTTTTCAGACCTCTGGGGCATACTAATGTTATATGTTTGTGGTTCTTGGAGACTTTTCATACCTTCACAGTATGTGTTGTTGTTTGTGTGTTGATCAACCTGTCCATATTCATAGTAGCTTGAGAATTTACATTAGGTAAAGCCAGGAACAGGGTAATGAAGTTTTGTTAATCACTGGAAACACACATAATAACACACACAAATTGATGTTTTGATCAAAAGACCTTTATCAAGACAACAAACACAACAGAAAACAAGTAAAAATGACACTATAGACGTTCACATGGCTGAGTTGACTATAAATGTGGACGTAAGAGTTGTAACTAGATCAAAAGTCAACTAACTTGGACATGGAATTTACAAAAGTCCTTACCACTACACAGACGTCAGAGATGAAGAAGTTGAGAGAATGGGAGGGAATCTTGACAGGCAGAGTGATGAGTGGAGGTGTATAGGAGAAAACTATGGGCATGTGTAGTTTTTGTGTGTACTGATGTGCTAAGACAGGAGGGCTGGTAAGTGATGGATATGTCCAGGAAGTTCACATGGGAGGTGAAGATCCCCACTGTGAACTTGATGTCTGGGTGAACATTATCAATGAAGTGTGACAGATCAGCTTCAGACATGTCAGTGATATGATCCCATCATCGATATACCTATAGAACAACAATGGGAAGGACCCACCATAGGATTCCCATACTTGGTGATCAAGCTGACCCATACAAGCAGGCATAGCTGGGTCCTATCTTGGTGGAAGTCGTGACTAAAATTGCATCTTTTTAAGAATGTGGATTGGTTAAATGTGAAAAACATGTTGACTCTAGCTGTGAGGCGAATAGGTGCGGTGCAAAGGGTTTTGTATTGCTCTCAGCAGACCCAGGGTTAACAGATAACCAATATCCTAAAAGTACTTCCCTATGGCGCACCCTGGAAACAGAAAGACAGCTGCTCTTTCTGTCTTCCTGGCCAAAACTTTTAAGCTCATGTCCATGGATGTGGAGGTTGTAAATGGAATGAGAATTTCCTGCAAAGAAACAAGTAATATCTCTGAGACCTCTATGCCAACACATCCAGCAGCACTGTCAGTACACAGTAACGAAAGATACCTGTGCATTCCATCTCAGTCAGACAAGAATGCAGAAACATTGGATGGGGTAGCCAATGTCAATGTCCTGATATGGGTAGATCCCACTAAGATCCTATGAGTACACATTGATTCTGGAAAAGTCAATACATGCTAGAGGGCAGCATTGTGTATGTGAATCAATATAGTGGCAACAAAGCTACAACTATCCATCAAAAGACAGACTGGCGAAAGTGCTGTTCATGCTCAAGAACACAAAAAAGCCCACAGGTCACACTCCAATTGACCCCATTCAAAGTAGGAGTCATGACTCAGGTACTGGATACACCAACTTGAACATGCACTCCTGGGTGTGGAAAAAATCTTTGAATACAGCTCTCCATTGCACACAAGACAAACATTGAACAAATATCGGGAGCACATTGTTCAAATTTCTGACCGAAGCAGTGTTGAGACTCATACTCTGAATGCTATGTACAACATAAACATAGATAGTGGGAGGGGGGGGGGGGAGCAAATCTTTGCCATTGTGAGAACACTGCAAACCTAACCCAACTTGACTGTCACCAACTGTGTTTGACTGCAGACCGACTCATATAGAGAGAATTGGGTTCAGTACCCAAGGGTCCACTTCAAAGCTCCTCAACAAGATAAGTGCAATCTACCTATTTCTTTGGGTGATGTTCGCAATGTCAAAGAGTAGAAAAATACAGGCTATACCTGGTGATGGATTGGAAGTCCATCAGAGATGGATGAGGCGAGTGCATGAGAAATGCACAGGTCAAATTCTAGACCACCGACATGTTTAGCAAAGAAGTACCTCGTCTAGGAACGTGTGTCAACCCTTAGTCTAATTCGACTGTTGCCAATACCCAACATGGCTCATACAGAAGAAACTAGGTCTGGGACCTAGGAAAGGGTTTTAATGGAATCATCTTCTTACATGAGGGATAGCTCACTGGCTGTGAAGTGCCTGATCAGGGGAAAGACACACAATGGGTTACCCAGGCAAGCTATCAGCTTGTTTTGTGACATATACCCCTCTGAGTGTAAGGCTCCTTCAATAAGTATTGCATTAAGCTGAAAGCTGAAGTCTCCTGGATGTGAAATAAATCTCCCCACTGCACATAGAAAGTAAGAGTTAATCACTTGAAATTCCTAGGGTTAGAAAAAAAAACAGTTGAATAGTTGCCAGCTGAATAGACCTGGTTCAAATCCCATTTGTTGCCATATGAAATTTTTCCTATAATAATTAATCACAGATACTTTTTAATTATATTATTCATTTACGCAGGAAGTCTGTACTTCTTGAAAGTGAACGACTTCGTCAAGATATCGAAGATCTAGAAGATGCCCTCATTCTTCATGCCAGGTTTCAGTCAGATAGTGACAACAGTGTACGAGGAATGATCAGGTATGATTTCATTAAAATAACAGGCCACACAAACAAATGTAAGATACTGGTACATATTTCAGACAAATGTTTAGAGATTATATATTCATTAGTCAGTGAATGAAAGAAGAAGAAGAATATTCATTATTAATTTCTCTTAAAAATAACTCCATGCAGTGCTGGATAAACATTATAGAGTCCCTAGGTAATGAAAGTCTCTGGACACTGTAACAAATATTAATGTTCAGTATTATTAAGTTATAAAAGGGAATCTCTCTGATTCACTTTGTGCTCAAGAGGCCACTGGGTTAGAATTCTGCTCACAAATTTTGTTTTGTTTGCAAAGTTGATTTTTCCTGCAATCCTTTGGGATTATCGCTTGAAGCTATGGAGTTATGTACTATCAGTTGTACTTTCAGCATGTGACATGCCGCTTTTTTTTCAGATGGATGTGTTAACCTAAGTACAATTAAGTAAATTCACTATGTCTTAAAACCTGTTATTATTAAGTAAATTCACTATGTCTTAAAATCTGTTATTATTAAGCAAACATTTTAGAATATTACAGTGATCCTTTGTCAGTGGGCCCCTAAAATGTGTTAGGCCAATAGGCCTCATCCCAACAAGTAATCCAAGTACTCACCCTATCTCTCAAAATACTTTCCAAGCACTCCTCCTTATTCTCTGAGCAACACTTTCTCTTATAATGAGTTAACAAAATCCTTCAGTAGAATATAGTGTTATATTGTGGTTGAATACAGGAAGATGAGCCTACATTATTAACGAAAATTGCACCATAAAATAGAAAAAAAACTGAACCAACATTATTCAACGAAACGAAGTATAATACTCCTATCTTAATGTGCAGCAGACTTATTTTTGTTGTGGGGGAGGGGAGATGTGTATAATTTAGGAGGGGGGTAGAGGTTAGGGTTAGTGTTAGGTCTAACCCTACCCGTAATGTCCACGATCATTCTTTCTCCTTCGATGCGCCTACGTGGCTGCTGTGTTATTCTGTATACGCAAACTTCATGCATAATATCTTCCATTCAGTTTTCCACTGAATCCTTTCACTATTGTAGTAATATAAGGTCATTTGATGACCATGGCTGTACATATTTTCATGTTGCAGCAGTCCTCAAGTTTGTTACAAACATACAGCATTTTTATCTGTAGCTGGCAAGCTCAGTAAACAAACATCTCCGATTAAATTAGCCATTTTGTTTTCGTGGCAACACAATCTGCTAGTGACATAATTTCAGTGATGACACGAAAGCTGTGAGTACTATATCAAAATTGAAATCAAACTGCACAGAATATAACAAAATGTGAATGTAGGCACTTCTCCTTGTACTGTACCTATATTTGTTATTATTCTGAGTCACAAAGACCTTTTTTTTCTGGTCACATATAACATATTTTATTTGCCAGAAAAGAGATTGGTGGATCTCATTGGGAACATGGTGGAGATGGAAAGTTAACTACCTACAGATCAGGAAAGGATCTCCATCAGCACAGACCTAGAAAACATAGTTTGAGTGATACAGCTATTGACAAGACCAAGACACACGACACCAATGTAATCATACATCCTAATGTGAACATGCCAATGAGAGACGGGAAAAATGTAGGCACTGTCATAGATATTTCTTCTGATAAAGAGGTTTGTCATTTTATGTTTCTGTAATAAATTAAATGATACCTCAGAGGTTGTGGTTCAAAACCTTCTTTATTTTTGATGGTCAAATGCCCAAATTGAACTGATGTCTATGGCTGAGAAGAGCGTACTTCACCACAAGGAGTACAAATTAAATTACCTGTGTTTTTGTAAGTTTCTTTGACCGTTACTTCTCTTGCTGTGTTGTTGCTGTAGATAAATTTTTGTGGGTGATCTTTATTTCTTCTGTGATAACATTAGTAATAAGTTTTGTGTCGTTAAGTCTTAAGTAAGCTTTTTGTCTTTAAAGTATTTTAAGTTTTCCTCACTATTTCGTTAATGTTAAGTTCTTTTTTTTTCTTCCTTTCAATGTTCATTTCAGATATTCAAGGCTACTGTGTTATCAATCAAAAAGAAGGCACCCAAAGACATTACAGCAGACAGGAAGAAAATGTCTAAGCAGAAAACAACAAGAATAAAAGTTGTAGAAAATATAGCTGACCAAGATATAATGGCAGATCTACATACAGAAGACCATAACATCCAAATGAAAATGGCAGGCTTGAAAACTGAATGTTTATATGATAGAAAAGCAAGATCACAAGTGAGAAAAATGAAAGTGTATAGCAACAAAAATAACAGTAAGGAAACAGAGAAACATTATAGTAAATTGCACCATATTGAGCCAGATTTTTGTAAAGTTTCAGATAATGACAGATTAATAGCAGGAGTATTGACAAAAACAAGTAATGATGCATTTTATCAAAGAAAAATTTCCTCCTCTCTTAGCCAAGAAGTCAGTAAAGGATCTGGAGTAATACAAACACCTTTACTTAGTAATACAAACAACAATAATTTAATGACTAACAGTGAAATAAATACTCAACACTTTGCCAACACTGATCTCATGAAGACATCATTTCTAGATTCTGTTGTTTCTGTAAACAAAGGTAAGATACGCAGATCCAAACTAAAGCCAGCAGTTGGACTTCATTGTCATGGAATTGAATACTCAAAATCAAAAGGCGGGGTAGAAAATATGTATCATGCACTTAAAGATAGGATAAGTGAAACAGAGTCAAAAGGTAAATGGAAATCATCCAATCTGATTGCAGATAGCATAGATAAATGTGCATCATCCAATCTAGTTCCAGATAACATAGATAAATATGCATTTAGTAGTAAGAGAGATTTGTTTGTGGATTCTGACGACAGTAAGATTAATTTGAGAAATTCATTTTCTGATAATCATCCCAATTATGATGATGATTCTATAGGATTTAAAACATCAAAATTCCAATCAGTTCCAAGTGAAATAGTCCATTTCTCTTCTGGAGAGTCTATTCTGAATAAGAAAACAAGGAAAGAACAATCTGAGGAGGATATTTTCAAGGGATATTGTCATGAATACAAGCCGAAGGTAGCATCATCATTTAATGGGAAAATATCTGTGTCTTCAGATACAAGTCCTGTTGGTGTAGATGGAAACAGTACTAGACACAAACATGTTTCAGAAGCAGCTACTACTATTGGGCAATACTTGGATCATGGTAAAAAATCTGAAACAGATTCTACAGAGCAATGCTCATTTTCACAGACAGCTGTGAGTAAGGCATATTTTAACTCTATGCTCAGCATACCAAACTCACTTTCGAAAGCTAGTCTGTCCAGCAAGTCATCTGTTGCCATTAGTGACTCACAGTGCACTGCCAGTGATCATCACACACAACACTTTGAAGATAAACCACGTATGGTATGTGGCACAGATACCCAGCCAACATTTAGTCAGTCATGCTTTGAAACCTCATTCAACCATATCACTGCTGTTAAACCCTCTAAAGATTATATTGGTAAGTACCCTGTATGTCTTCTTCACTATACAGTGAAATCCCTTTATAGCGCATTCTTTTATAACAAATTTCCCTATATAACAACACTTTTCAAAATCTCCAATTATATTTTTTATATATTGTTTGTATTGTATATAACAAATTTCTAATACATAGATATTTTGTCGGTCCTGACCGAGTTGTTATAACAGGATTCCACTGTAGAAATTTGAGTATTAAATTATTACAGAAGTAATAGCAAAATTCGGTTCTCTCAATTTGTTATTCTTATTCTTCTGTAGGGGACATATTCTTTCCAGAATGTAGTCTCCTTTATCTTCCATGATGATAAACAGTTAAATGAGTTCACTTACTTAGAAAACATTATATCGAGTGAAGGGAAAACCAGTAAAGAGATACAAAATAAATGCAACAAAACATACCAGATCCTAGGACAGATGACACGTATTTTCAAGAACAAAAATGTAAACATAGACACTAAAGTTGCATTATACAAGACTATTATTATTCCATCACTGTACTACCAGTGCCAAACCTGGACAATGACAGCACAAGACAAAAGAAAAATAGTGACAGCAAAAATGACATGTCTACGAAGAATACTCTGAGTGTCATTAAAAGATAGAATTAGAAACGATAACATCAGACAGATAACCAAAACAATACCAGTATTGGAACACATCAAAAGACAGCAGATCAAGTGGTTTTCACACGCTTCCAGACTACCGACATATAGCATGCCACAAATGGCCATGACACATAGACATAATGGTTATAAAGCCAGAGGCAGACCATGTAAAAGATGGATCACAGAAATCAAAGAAGCCACAGGATCAAGCTTACAAACAGCGCACAAGAAGGCCATCTCCAGAAAACTCTTTCACCCCTGACGCTGCAAGGCAAACAAGGAACACAGCGTATAGATAGATAGATAGATAGATAGATAGATAGATAGATAGATAGATAGATAGATAGATAGATAGATAGATAGATAGATAGATAGATGGATAGATAGATAGATAGATAGATAGATAGATAGATAGATAGATAGATAGATAGATAGATAGATAGATAGAGTCTCCTTTATGGATCTCCTGAACTTCTCTTGATTCTAGGTGTTGATCTGATGCAGCCAGAGGCATGTTTAAACACTTTGAGCTTTCTTATCCATCATCATTTTTAGTGTTCTTTGTAGATGATACCATCTACAATACTTGTTATTCTTATTGTGACAGGTAGACCCAGGAATAGGGTAATAAAGTTTTGCTAATACTGAATAACATACATAATGACACACACAAATCGACGTTTAGACCAAAATGGCCTTTATCAATACAGACAATTGAAACAAAATTAAAACATATAACAGAAAGCGAACAGTAATAACATCAACGATCACATTGGTATGAGTCAATTCTTATTGTGTCTCTGTGATTCTGATTTTCCAATTCTGATATATTTTCTATTCATTGTCAGTTCTCAAATCTTTGTTCTTCTTCTACATTTGTTCTCAAACTCCTGCACATTAGTAGGATATTGTCTGGAGAACGGAATGCATTGTGTCGTGGTTTACAGCTTTTCTGCGATATCTGCACCTTTAGGCCTGACACATCCGAATGCAGCATGGCTTCTGGGACACTTTGATCCAATATGAGATGGGGCAGCCAACTTCACCTAATAACTTCCTTAGTCACCTCTTATGACTTACACGAAAGGTAAATAGTATTGCTTTTCTTTGCTCATCTTTCAAGCCACAACACATAGGTGAATACTGTCTTACACATGCAAAGATGATTCATTGAGTTTAAAACTTAATTTAGTACATAACTCTATCCAGTTGAGCTGCTGCATTTCTCCTCTTTTTCACAAGATGATGCTCTCTTTTTGACTGTAAAATAACATGTAGATGTATTTTGTGCAAGTTTCTCCTGTGTTTCTTGGTCTATTTCATAGGCTTTCAGTGAGTTCTTACTGAGTCCTTGTAGTGATTCTTTTGGCCACCTTGAGATCATGTACCTTTCCCCAACTCACCATAGAGAAGTATCTTTGACAGGCGATGGTCTGGCATACATACCAAATGACCTGCCCAATGAATCTGTGTCTGTATCAGGATAGTGTCAATGCTGGGGATACCAGATCTGTCAAGGACAGTGGTATCTGGAATGTCTGTGTTCATCCTATGAACATTGCCACAGACATACATATTGCACGATTAATATTTAATATGTTATGTTATGTTCCTCCAGGGCCATAGGCGGCGCATAGGGCAGAAACCATAGCTTTCCATTTCTGTCTTTGTGTTGCCAGGTCTTTCAATTGTTGCGTGTTGTTTAGGTTCATTGACATGCCTTCTCTATTAATGGTTCTTCGTAGAGTTTCTCTAGGTCTCCCTCTTCTTCTTACTCCAGGTGGCACCCAATATAGTGATTGCTGGGGAATTCTTAGGCTGTTCATTCTGAGAACATGGCCGATGTAAGTCCAACGCCTTTGTCTAATGAAGGAAGATATATAGGTTTGTTTGCTTTCCTCTCTTATAGTAGTGTTAGATTTAAAGTCACTCCACTTAACGTTCAGAATGGTACGTAGGCATTTGTTTTCAAAGGAGTCGAGTCTTTTATCTGTGGCTTTTGTGGCTTTCCAACTTTCGCACCCATATGATAGAATAGGGATGATGTTGGAGTTAAATAACTTGAGTTTTGTGGTGTTTCTTAGTGTGTTTGACGTCCATATGTTGCGTAGTTTATTGAAAGCACCCGCTGCAAGGGCAATACGGTGTAAAATTTCTTTTGATGAGTCTCCATCCAATGCTAGATTGGTGCCTAAATATGTAAAATTGTTGACTTTTAATAATGGAACATTTTGAATTTCTATGTTGTCGTTGGATCTCGTAAAATCTAGTATATGAGTTTTTGATGTGTTGATTTTCAACCCTATCTGATTTGAGTAGTGTTGGAGATTGTCAAGCTTAGATTGAGCATCTGTGTGGTTTGCGCTCAAAAGGGCTAGGTCATCTGCGTAGTCAAGATCTTCGAGAACGGTATTATTAATCCATTTTATTCCTGTCAGCTCATTTTCAGTGCTCTTTCTCATGACCCAATCAATAGCGACGCAGAAAAGTAATGGGGACATGATGCATCCCTGTTTAACGCCCGTAACAACTTGGAACCATTCTGACTTCTCAGTGTTTGTTTGAACACAGCAATGTGAGTTGGTGTAGAATGCCTTTATAACATTGATTATTTTAGTAGGAAAACCGTATTGCTGTAGAATATTCCATAACGTAGGCCGATGAAGACTATCAAATGCTTTTTCAAAGTCAACAAAGTTGATTATGAGCGGGGATTGAAATTCGAGTGATTCTTCAATGATGATGCGAAGAGAAAATATGTTGTCTGTGCAGGAGCGAGCTGATCTAAAGCCTGCTTGTTCTTCTCTGAGTAGTTTATCAACAGCATTCTTTAATCTTTCCAATATGATGCTTAGGAAGACCTTGCCTATGACTGATAATAGGGTGATACCCCGCCAGTTGTTGCAGTCTGAGGGGTCGCCTTTCTTAGGGAGTTTGACGATGATACCGTCTTTCCATTGTTGAGGTGGATTTTCATTGCACCAGACATCATTCATAAGAGACAATATTTAATATTTAATATACGGTTATATTAATCATGCACAATTGACAGTGCTGTTTTCTACTCATCGTGTATTGCGCATTGTTTTTGATAAGGAGTTTTAGTTAATTTTGTGTTGTTTTTCTGTCAGCTTTTAGTGATTCATAAAATTTAATTATGCAGTTATTTTCACTATTTATCGTTAGGACCATAGTTTACTAAAAAAGGAGCATAGGGAATATACTTGATCTAATTAATTGTACTTTTGTTGTGCAATTTGTTCCTTGTCAAAGGTTTTTTCAATAGATTTAGTTTGGAAGTCACTACTGCGATTCTTCTCTTGATTTTCGTTGCATAATTCCCTTCACTGTCGATCACTGGCTGCAATGGATCTCCAACTTCCCCTGTCTTTTGTCTTGGTGATGCACTCTGCTAGACTAACCTGTCCATTGTATGATGTTACTCTAGATGCATTGTCGATGTTCACTTCTGAATTTTTGAAATTTTTTGCTTCTTGTAGTTTTTGATTGTCAATAGTTATCTTTGGGTAATTATTTTATTTTGTCTATTGTCATGATTTTAGTTTCATTGATAACACATGAAAATCAACATATCAACCAATCAGCTTTAATCAAGAAAACATTAATAACATAACAAAGAGTAAAAATGGCACTATCTACATTCACATGACAGAGATTAATATAGATACATACCAGAAGAGTAAAAACTAGAAGGCTAGAGGTGAAACATAATAAACAGAAACCAGCCAAATATCTATAAAACAAAACAAACAGTAAAATCACAGAACAACAGGATATCTACTCATAGGAATGACGGATATTGATCCCAAAGGGCTCTATAGTACATAAATGATAGATGTACATGCTCTCAAGTGCGTGACAAACCCAGTCATCTGATATATATGATTTGATGGTAGTCACATGAACATCACACACTCCCCATTTAGTTGAAATTAGTTTTCTTGTCATTAGGATTGAATGTAGTTGAATTGATCCATATTTCTCATTATAGTGCTGACAGAAAGTGAGGTGTTCCTAAAATATTTTGTTTTTTATCTTTACTGCAACATCTCTCGCTCTCTCTAGATTTATACTTAAACAAGAGAACACATTTGTCACATTAATTCCTCATCTTCATTCATTCTCATACTTCTTCAGTTTAGCTGAATATAGTCCAGAGAACTAATAGCTATGTGTCATCTCAGAGAGAATCAACACACATGTGATCAGAGAACTAATTGTTATGTGTCATTCCAGAGAGATTCATCACACATGCGATCACATAAATTGAATTTGTGAAATCATTATTATTTATTTTGTAGTATCGACTTGAATAGAATTTACATATACCCCTACCATATATTACATATATCCTTGCCATATTTTACATATATCCTTGCCATATTTTACATATATCCTTGCCATATTTTACATATATCCTTGCCATATTTTACATATATCCCTGCCATATTTTACAGATCCTGGCCACAATAGCAGAGAAAAGGATAGTTGTGCTTCAGACATGGAGTCTTGGTTTTATGACCTGGGTTTGGAATCTGTTGATTGGTTTCTCAAGATCTTCAATAACAATCAAATTAATATGGTAAACATACGCTCACTCACTGCCGGAGATCTTAGGAAGATGGGCATTAATGACATTGGACCGATAATGAGAATCATGAAAGGTGTACAGATTCTTAAACGGGATGAAGTATCTCAAAAGCAGGATGATAAGTCCTACACTGAAGGCAACACAATGCAACATGCACAACATAATGTGATAAATAAGTTATCTGAAAAAAACAGGCCTATACCAAATCTAGCTGTGTCTGCTACAAATTTGAACATTGAATTGAGTAATCAATCAGATGATGATAAAAATCAGAGAAAGGATTTGGAAGATATCTATGATCCTTCAAGCCACAAATCTTTATCTGCTTCTATCTTATACACACAAGAACATTTCTTTAGTCTAGAAAATCAAAATATCAACGACGTATCAAAATCTTGCCTATACAATGTACTCAGCTCCCATAAAAAAACTTCAGATAACAGTAACAAAACTCGGCAAACGGTGCTTCCAACAGGAGTCATAAAGGAATGTATCAAACTGAAACAGACTGAAAATAGAAAAACAGATTCTGTCCCAGGAGATAGGAAAAAATCAAAAGTAGCAAGTACTTCAGAGAAACCCCCTACCTGCAGCAAGACAGCTGAGAATAGTACAGGTAAGCACTTGCTGTTGTATTTGTTTGTAGCAGAAAATGGTTTTCTTCTTATTTGAAATGTCTATACATCATGTACAATTCTTTTTGAATGCATAGTCATAACCTTAGAATGGATGGGAAAGGTGCCTAAAAATATCAAAATGCTGCCAATCATCAAAATATCAAAAAGCTGCAAATCATCAAAATAATTGTAATCATTAAAATATCAAAATAATGCCAATCATCAAAATACTGCCAATTGTCAAAATATCAAAATGTTGCGCATCAAAATATCAAAGTAATGCCAATCATCAAAATACTGCCAATCATCAAAATACTGCCAATCATCAAAATATCAAAGTAATGCCAATTATCAAATTTTTGTGAGAATTTTTGGGGTTTAGAAATTTTGGAAGCAACTAGTAAAAGGGGTTGGAGCTAAGCAGGTTTAAAAGCATTTTTATTCTTGTTTGTTTTTTAGCATAGAATGAAATATGTTTCTTAGCATAAAATCTAATTCTTTATTAAAGTGAAGAGGGTTTTATGAACCCCTCAGCTCCCTCCCCCATCCCTCCTATCTATGTCTTGTTTGAATGTGTAGGTGAATTGTGCAAAAATGCATATATCTCCAACTCATGTATTAAATCTCTACTGTTGAGACTCTGAAACAAGAACAACAAAGTAAATGACCCGAAAACAACAGACTTTCATAATTGAATGCCATAATATAATCTATGTTCCTTCATCGCTGAATACAGCGCATAGAACAGAAACCGGTACTCTCCAGTTTGAGCGATGTGATACTACTCTGTAATTCTTGCATGTTGTTGAGAATCATAGTCATACTCACTTTTATGATAGTTATTTGAAGAGTCTTTCTTGGTCTTCCTCTTTTTCTTTTGCCATCTGATTGCTAGAATATAATAGAGGATTTAAGATGGTATGATAAAATTAAGAAGCGATAACTAGGATAATGTACTATTGTTACTGGGTCTAACTAATAACTAGGATAATGTACTATTGTTACTGGTCTAACTAATAACTAGGATAATGTACAATTGTTACTGGTCTAACTAATAACTAGGATAATGTACAATTATTACTGGTCTAACTAATAACTAGGATAATGTACTATTGTTACTGGTCTAACTAATAACTAGGATAATGTACTATTGTTACTGGTCTAACTAATAACTAGGATAATGTACAATTGTTACTGGATCTAATATTTTGTTTTGGGATATTTTATCTGGGGATATTTTGTCTAGTATACTTTGTCTGGTATATTTTGTCAAGGAACCGAAAATATCTGCTAATATTTTGGTGTCACTTCAGGAATATCAATTGCTACTCAGAAGTTCCAACTGAAAAACAAAGAGAAATGCACAAAAATTGAAGCAGACATCAAGACTATAACTAAACAAAAGCAGGTAAATTTTTTGTTCTATGTTCCATCAACAGTGCTGTTAGTTTTTGTTTGTCTTTTGTGATGCAGTGAAACTAATTTAAACAGTTTCATAATTGACTTCATTGTACTTGGATTTATTGCAAAATGTCTAGAAAGAAAATAATGTTCAAAATTAAGTACTACAGCAGATTGTTGAGAATTTCCTTGAACAGAAAGAAAGACTTAAAGTGAAGTATCAAATGCAATAAATATAAAAAGATTAATTGACTCCTAAATATTATTGCAATAAAAGGTAACAGTATTACCATAGAATAACATGCTATGGGGTAGTGAGAATACATTCATGTTAACTCATGGAGTGGAAGAATAACATGCTATAGGGTAGTGAGAATACATTCATGTTAACTCATGGAGTGGAAGAATAACATGCTATAGGGTAGTGAGAATACATTCATGTTAACTCATGCAGTGGAAGAATAACATGCTATAGGGTAGTGAGAATACATTCATGTTAACTCATGGAGTGGAAGAATGACATGCTATAGGGTAGTGAGAATACATTCATGTTAACTCATGCAGTGGAAGAATAACATGCTATAGGGTAGTGAGAATACATTCATGTTAACTCATGCAGTGGAAGAATGACATGGCATTGGGTAGAGAGAATACATTCATGTTAACTCATGGAGTGGAAGAATGACATGGCATTGGGTAGTGAGAATACATTCATGTTAACTCATGCAGTGGAAGAATGACATGGCATTGGGTAGTGAGAATACATTCATGTTAACTCATGCAGTGGAAGAATAACATGCTATAGGGTAGTGAGAATACATTCATGTTAACTCATGCAGTGGAAGAATGACATGGCATTGGGTAGTGAGAATACATTCATGTTAACTCATGCAGTGGAAGAATGACATGGCATTGGGTAGTGAGAATACATTCATGTTAACTCATGCAGTGGAAGAATGACATGGCATTGGGTAGTGAGAATACATTCATGTTAACTCATGCAGTGGAAGAATGACATGGCATTGGGTAGTGAGAATACATTCATGTTAACTCATGCAGTGGAAGAATGACATGGCATTGGGTAGTGAGAATACATTCATGTTAACTCATGCAGTGGAAGAATGACATGGCATTGGGTAGTGAGAATACATTCATGTTAACTCATGCAGTGGAAGAATGACATGGCATTGGGTAGTGAGAATACATTCATGTTAACTCATGCAGTGGAAGAATGACATGGCATTGGGTAGTGAGAATACATTCATGTTAACTCATGGAGTGGAAGAATGACATGGCATTGGGTAGTGAGAATACATTCATGTTAACTCATGGAGTGGAAGAATAACATGCTATAGGGTAGTGAGAATACATTCATGTTAACTCATGGAGTGGAAGAATGACATGGCATTGGGTAGTGAGAATACATTCATGTTAACTCATGCAGTGGAAGAATGACATGGCATTGGGTAGTGAGAATACATTCATGTTAACTCATGCAGTGGAAGAATGACATGGCATTGGGTAGTGAGAATACATTCATGTTAACTCATGCAGTGGAAGAATAACATGCTATAGGGTAGTGAGAATACATTCATGTTAACTCATGCAGTGGAAGAATAACATGCTATAGGGTAGTGAGAATACATTCATGTTAACTCATGCAGTGGAAGAATAACATGCTATAGGGTAGTGAGAATACATTCATGTTAACTCATGCAGTGGAAGAATAACATGCTATAGGGTAGTGAGAATACATTCATGTTAACTCATGCAGTGGAAGAATAACATGCTATAGGGTAGTGAGAATACATTCATGTTAACTCATGCAGTGGAAGAATAACATGCTATAGGGTAGTGAGAATACATTCATGTTAACTCATGCAGTGGAAGAATGACATGGCATTGGGTAGTGAGAATACATTCATGTTAACTCATGGAGTGGAAGAATGACATGGCATTGGGTAGTGAGAATACATTCATGTTAACTCATGCAGTGGAAGAATGACATGCTATAGGGTAGTGAGAATACATTCATGTTAACTCATGGAGTGGAAGAATGACATGGCATTGGGTAGTGAGAATACATTCATGTTAACTCATGGAGTGGAAGAATGACATGGCATTGGGTAGTGAGAATACATTCATGTTAACTCATGCAGTGGAAGAATGACATGGCATTGGGTAGTGAGAATACATTCATGTTAACTCATGCAGTGGAAGAATGACATGGCATTGGGTAGTGAGAATACATTCATGTTAACTCATGCAGTGGAAGAATGACATGGCATTGGGTAGTGAGAATACATTCATGTTAACTCATGGAGTGGAAGAGATACAATCAACAGGCTTCTTGAACTATCAACATACATACCCTTTCTCGTTATTGGTGGTTTGAAATATACATTTTGCAGAAGATAGATATGTCGGGTCATTATCACAAATAAAACGGACGCAACACAAAACATTTCCATTCTCTAAACTTCTTGGCTACATTCTGCTAGAAATCTAGTACGATCATTATCTAGCTAAAAGAGAGATCAAGCGGCAATTTGAAAATGAAAGCTGAAGAAGAAGAAGAAATACAAAATTACTCTCAGCAATTAACTTACAGAGAATTAATAAAGCCTGAGAAAGACCAAGAAAGAAATAGATAACATATAAAACATTTAGATAACATACAAAAACTTTTAAAAAAATGGATATTGTACAATTGAATGGCACACCTGGCCTTGGTACGAAAACTAAAGCTCTCACTCCCATGCTGAATGGCATGTGGGGACAAGCATTGTCACTATCCCCTTAGGTGGAGATAATAGACAATGATATCTAAAAAAAAGAAGGTATGGAACACTCTAAACACTGATAGACTCAAGACATCTCATAGTTTACATATATTTCCGAGTGGCTTGGAGCACTGCAGTAAATCAACTGTGCTTTTAGATTGGCTGTAATGAAAATAATAATCTGGGGTTTTTTTTAAAATGTCACACAATGATCTTAAATGTTACAGTTATTTTATTTATGTTTCAATCTTTGCTGTTAGATGGAAGAGATAGCAACTAGGCATGTGAAGAGAACTCGGTCACTAGAACATGTGCAGAGAACTCGATCATCTAGCTCAGATAGGGAGCGAAACAGAGGTCAGAAGTCAGTGCTAGAGAGATCAGCTTCATTCTCGTCCATAAAAGATACATTTGACCAGGTTAGTTTACTTTGCATTATTAAAGATAGTTGAGTAATAAATCAGCAACATGACTCTTGGTCTTACCATTAAGTTCACAGCTACCTGTTACCTAGCTAGTGTTTGACAAGAAACTGTCTGACTGGTGTCACCTTCAAAGTTCACAGCTACCTGTTACCTAGCTAGTGTTTGACAAGAAACTGTCTGACTGGTGTCACCTTCAAAGTTCACAGCTACCTGTTACCTAGCTAGTGTTTGACAAGAAACTGTCTGACTTGTGTCACCTTCAAAGTTCACAGCTACCTGTTACCTAGCTAGTGTTTGACAAGAAACTGTCTGACTGGTGTCACCTTCAGTATGTATTCTGTAGCATTGGCACCATTCTTCTACCTTCCTATAGCGTGACCCTGGTTCCATTTCCTAGTGGCTGGATCAACAACTGGAAATTTTTGGAAATCATAAGTAATGAGTAAACTCGATCTTATGTCACCCAGGTAGTATGTCTCTTAGTACAACAGTTATTAAAATTCTTATTGTCGAGAGCCCACTTAAATTTTGTGTGTGTCACTGACCCCAAAGATATTCCACATTTGAAAATGTTCAGGAATTAATTATCTGTGTGTTAACACAGGTAAACAATGTTTGAAATTGGAAATGTAATGGTAATATTTTAATAAACAATAAAATATATTTTTTTTAAAATATCTGTCCAGCCGACAATGAGGACTTTATCTGGTCAGCACTTTGATGTCTTGTACATCTAGTGGTCAACTAGTTGATAGTGAGCTAGCTTCGTACTGCAGGTCATAATTCCTCGCCTGACGCTACCGATCCTCTGGTCAAACTTGTTGTAAATGGGTACCATGTGCATGAGTTAGGGAAGGTAAACACAGCAAGGGGAATAGACCACCCACCAAATAGTTGCATCAGATTACCGGTAGTACATGAATATTTACTTAATCCCATACGGCAGGTTGCTGCCATTGGACCTACCTTTATCTTTATCCCAACTTTTCCTGTTTAAATTTTCATCTGTGCCTATGTGTAATCTGCATTTACCTAATAGTGTGAAAGTTGTCTAAAATAACTAATTTGTATAATATTTATCCTTGTTTCTGACTTCAAATTTTTATATTTGTCAATTTATCATTTTATTGTAACTTATAAGGTTTATAACTTTTCTTCAAGTCTTTGCAGACCACTGAGAGACCTTTCAGACCACAGTTTAAGAACCATTGTCTTAATTCATTGATGTGTTAGTTTTCACAGTTATAATTCCTGAATAATGCTAAAGGATCTGTAAAGCACTAATAATGCTAAAGGATCTGCATAGCACTAATAAATGCTAAAGGATTTGCAGAACACTAATAAAGAAATTATGAGTAACATCCTACCAAATTTTGAGATGGAAATGTCCAGCAAAGGTCATAATCAATATTCCATCAAAGTTATGCACCTTGTTGGAGAGAGCTACACACGGAATGTCACAATTCTAAGAACATAATAAGGAACTGCAGGCCTAAAAAAGAGATTCCCCAAACACCACCTAAAGGGTAACTTGTGAATGTGATTTTGTAACTGTCCAAACCAGTCTGATATGTGCATGCAAGTAAAATGTTAGAAAGAATGTAGATCACAATCAGTATGAACTACAACCCTCACATATTCACCATAGATGAGCCGGAAAGAGGGTGACCAAAAACAACATGGAAGTGTGTTGTGCAAATTCAAAAGGATATGCATTGATCTCGCATAATAACAGGGTTAAAATGTAACCAATATCCTATAGCATCTCTTCATGGTGCAGCCTGAAAACAGATTGTTTCAAAGTTCATGCAAAGCAATTTGGTTAATGCTTTATGGATCGTATCAGAGCCCCGTGCAGATTGAGGTGGAATGAGAACTGTTTGCACCAGACAAACAATATCTCTGAACTGAACTTCAGCCCCTACAATCAAAACCATGTTATAGCACAGTTAAATGCCACAGCTTGCCTCCTGGAGTGCCAGATTGTCAAAGGCAGTTCTGCATTAGGGGGCAATGCCATATGCAAAAAATAAGTGAGAATATCATTACTGAATGCAATATTCATGCTCAAGAACAAGTTTTCAACTGTCTTCCAGCAGCAAGTTATGTGAAATGGTAAAGGCAGGATTCCATAACATCCTAGTACCAAGAAAATTTGGGTAGAGACATAGGCGAAGTGTTCACAATGTCGGTAAACGAAACCTTGGCTAAGAGGGCATACAAATTCCAGCTCAACATTACTGTTTGAGCAATTACTTATACTGGAAGAGGCTCACAGTCAAGATAAGGGCCAGTACCCAAGGATACAGGGGAAAATGGTGTCTAATTACACAAGACAAGTTCAATAACAGTGGAACACCTCATGCGAGATAGACACAATCAATCCCAATCTAAATCTCTACACACCATCTCCTCAGAAACTGCCATCCAGGAACATGTTTTGGCCTGCAAAGTTCAAGGGAACTGTGGCTAATAGACCATCACAGCATAGAGCAGATATTCACTTGTGTCCCTAGCAACAGATAGGAAGGCATCAAGGCTTGAGATGCTCACCAGAATGAAAAAAGGAATTAAAATAACAATAAATACACTGTCGCATCTTTACCAGTGAACCTGATTATTTGAAAATGATTTCAGTGAACCTGAGTATTTGTTTATTGTATTTGTGAGTTTTATGTTCTTTATTATTTTTTTGTTTTGTTATTTTTTATTTGCAATGTTACATATTTTTTTTACTCTTCATTAGTTTATTAGTAACAGTAACAACTAGTACATTATCCTTAATGTTATCACTTCTATTTTCTTGTTACTACTGCACTCTCCACTTTGTCTGATATCCTCTGACATTTTGGTGATAATTTTTTTCAGCAGCAAGTTTCAGAGTTGAACAGGATTCTTGTAGATAAACAAAGTGATAGTAAAAATGGTTTGGATTTGACATTGGGAACTGTAAAGAAACTTCAAAAACATCTTAGTCATCTCGAAGAACAGCTGGTTCAACAGAACAAGGAGAATATGCCACATGATAGTACTGAACATATTGAAATGTTTGAGTCTTCTCTGCACATAAGTTCTGCTGTCTTGCCTCAACAGAGAAATCTTCATTCTGATGGTGAATCCAGTCAGGACTTTTCACCACATAAGAGAATAAGTGCTAGGGATAGGCGGAGGCAAAAAGCAAGAAAAGGGATGAACTTTTTAGATGGAGAGAGTTTAGTCTTACCATTGTCTTTGGCAGTCCACAGAGACAAGAGTAGTAAAGCATTCACACCTAATGTTGACATCAAAACCTTAGACTCTACACAGAAATATCCTTATGAGATCAAAATTAGTAAGGAGAAACATATAAATGAAAAATCATTGGAAAAATTGTTTCATAGTTCTGCAGGAAAAGCAGGTCACTGTTCAAATGATGCTTTACATGTCATAGTGAATGATGGTATAACTAGCAGTGATTTTATTGATAATAAAGAAACAAGGGTCACACTTGAAGATACAAGAACAATAACATCATTTAAAAATATGCCTTCAACTTCTCCTTCAACAAATAAAGCAAGGAGAGTTCAGTCTATTCCATTAAGGAATAAAAATGTCTCTCGTGTTGAGAAACACACTCGGAAACTGCCTGAAAGGTTAGTTCTATTTAGGGATGTATTGAACTTCTATTTTGATTATTAATATTTATTTTAAAAACTCATAAAACAGTATTTTATATTCTGCATTCAAATTATTTATCATCATCATCAAATCCATAACCCTTCATGGTCGTAGGGGTGGAATTTGGGATCATCAACACAAAAACCCACTACGCCTCTCAGTTATGTACTTTAGCATGAAGATAACTGTAAACCTGGCCAATCTTTAGTATTGTTAATCTATACTTTCCTTTGTTCTCCACTTCTTCTCAAACACCCAATTGCTTTGTCCATGCAGGACAATTTTAGAAAGGATATCATGCCTTTCATACAAAATCATATGTGACCAAACCAAACAACTGTTTCATGTTTCGCCATTGTCAGGAAATTCTCATATTGTCCTGGCAAAGTAATTTTCGTGTTTCTTATGTTCACATTGATTTTATATTCTGTACAATTGGTACCCAATACTCTGTAACTTTTGTTTTCAAGAGCTTGTATTTTTACTCTTCATTTTACACTGTAATTGTCCAACTCTCACATTCATACAACAAAAATAGGTATATTATTAAAGATCTATATATGTTGAAAAGCAGATCTTCATAGATGTAATTTCTGCTCTTCAATATGGTATTAAATGTGGACAATGTAGCCTGGACTATTTCATGTATAGTTTTTATTACTTACTTAGTACCTCTATTGCTGCTAATATAAGACCCTAAATATTTAAAATTATTAACTTCTTCTAGTTGTTACCCACATTCACCCAGATATTAACAGGAATCTTGTTATATTGTTATAATCTCTGTTCACCGTTATCTCGCATTTCTCCATGTTAATTTCTATAACATAACTTTTACAAGCCTTTTCAAATTTATACGTTTTGTTCTTGGAGTTCTGTTCTACTTTCAGCCATTAGATCAGTGTCATCTGCAACCACAAGCTGTACAAAAGCATCCACCAATGAAAATTGTTGTGAATGGTTCTGTAGTGTCTTTTGTGTCTCTTACATCATAAGTTGCAAGAATATTTTTATACATCATTCTTGGTAATATGTGTCCTTATCAAAACCCTGCAGTTGTTTTGGACAATTTTCTTATGTCTCAAAATTCTTTAGATAATTTTCGATATAAGCCAATCCTTTCATCTTCTGTTTCATCAGTAACAATACGGGATACATTATATGGAATTATGAGATCATTATTGCATATCGGACAATTGATATCTGACAAGTCTTTATGTTCTCTTCATGTTAGACTAATTGATCATGTTTTTATTTCTAAGGACTAACATGGGCCAAAATTATTTTATGGACAACATAAAGAAAGTGGAAATAAACAAAGATGACGTCATCTTCTCCGAGACAGGTAAGTGTAAAGAAAAAATACTTGAAGGTCGTGACATGATCTACGAACACCTTTATATTTAATGATCACAGCTCTGATGTAATGAAATTGAACATTCATGTCCAAGGTTGAAAAGAGCATTCATCATCATAAGAGGCATTGTTTTTAATTTGTTTAAAAAGCAAGTATGAATGAGTTTAAGAATACAATGAGACATTATTCAGAAATTACAGAATTACTGTTTTCAAATATATGCACCGGCAAAGTCTGATATGTCAGGACAATGGTGCAAGTAAAATAGAGACAAAACACATTTCTGTTCTCTGGACTACATTCAGGTTGAAACTAGTGAGAAAATATTCCTATAAGAGAAATCCAGTGTAAAAATTTGAGGACAAATGGAAAACAACACACACAAAAATCATTTGCAGTGATTTAGTGCTCTAGATCTTCATTGTTGCATATTGTTAAAGATAAATGAAATATTACTCTAGGCATGATTTGGAATGATTTTTAATGTATTATTTCTTGGTTTCCATTGATAATTATCAGTTTTTATAATCTGGGACTTATAAAGACCATCTTGTTTATATGTAAACCACGTCTGCTGCTATAATTTTTAGAAATTGGTATACATTTGGGTGCACTTGTTTTAAAATAAATTGTTCCAAAAAATGTAATTTGTATTGCATTCCTGGAGAATTATTTTAATCATTCATCTTCTCTTCCCCTATTTTAGTAAAGATTGTTCTGAATGGGTCCTTTGTACAATTTTGTTTATTGGTTATTTTTAACTTGCACAGATTTGCTTGGAAGTGGAACTTTCTCACAGGTGTTTAAAGGTACATACCAAGGTTCTGAGGTCGCAGTGAAAAGACTCAGAGCACCACTTCAGACTGGGGATTTTAATTATTTTGTTGCAGAAGTATGTAGTTCCTATCTAATTTTTAATTTTTTTGCTGAAGAGTGTAGTTCCTATCACATTTTAAATTATTTTACCGCTGAAGTATGTAGTTCATATTTCCCTTTTAATTATTTTGTTGCTGAAGTGTGTAGTTCCTATCTCATTTTTAATTATTTTACTGCTGAAGTGTGTAGTTCCTATCTCATTTTTAATTATTTTGTTGCTGAAGTGTGTAGTTCCTATCTCATTTTTAATTATTTTGTTGCTGAAGTGTGTAGTACCTAGTCTCCTGCGCTGTTTATGTTAGCTCCTAGATATTTGAAATTTGTCACATCTTCTAAAACATTGTTAACAATGACTTTCAATGACATGAGGAAAAAATATTAACATCTAAACAAATTACAAACAAGTTAAAAATGGGAATTATAAAATTCTACATTTCTTGTATATTAATGTATGGCTCAGAAACATGGACAATAAACAAACAATTAGAAGATATAATTGATGCCTTTGAGATGTGGATATACAGAAGAGTAGGGAGAACATCATGGGAAGAGAGGAAAACAAACAAAATGGTTCTAACAACTCTTAATATTTAAGAAAGAATTTTTAAAGGACATAAAGATCAAGAAAATAAAATATTTTTGACACATTAAAAGACATGACACCTTGTTGAAGACCTTACTTGAGGGTAAAGTCAAGAGAGGCGAGCAAAAGGTAGTCAGAGATACAAGTGGGATAGTAACATCACAAGATAGACAGGTTAAAGTCTAGCAGAGTGCACCACCATAACAAGAGAAAGGGGATATTGGAAGTCTGTTGCAACCAACCTTTTTTTGCGGAGAGGCACTTGATGATGTTGATCAATATTAATTCTAGGTATTGTTTTCACTTTGTCGGTTGTCATTATTTCTGTCTTTTTCATATTTAGAAACAGATTTTGTTGTTCACTAAAGCTTTTTGTTGTTTTTATTATGTTCATTAAGTCTTTCTCATTTGATGTTAATAGCAGTGTCAGCTGCGTATCTAATTTCTGGAATCTGTAAGCCTCCTATGTTTATGTGGCTGATTTCTTGTTGCCTTGTTTCATGTTCCACATTTCTCATTATGTTCTCTGCATATATGTTAAATATGTATGGCAACAATTTACACCCTTGTCTTACTCCTTTTTGTACTTTAAAACCAATCTAATGTTACCCCTTCCACTTTTATGGCAGCTTCTTGATTTTTGTACAGCTTTGCAATTGGGTATATAATATTATCTGGGAAACCCATGTTGTTCATTATTCCCCATAATTGGTGATGGTTTACACAGTCAAAATCTTTAGTGTAATCTAAGCATGCATGCAGGTCGATGTTGAATTCTCTATATTTTTCTATAATCATCCTCATATGTGATCTCTAGTGCCTCTTCTGACTATAAAACCTGCCTGAGCTTTGTGAATCTCTTTTTTCATTTTGTTTCCTATTCTCTTCATTTTAATGTGTAGTAATATTATGCTGGCTTGACTTATTAGTGTGATTGTTCTATAGTTGGAGCATAATCCCAGATCACCGCTTTTAGTATAGGTATGATATTAGTAGGTATATATATATGTGTGTATATATATATATATATATATATATATATATATATATATATATATATATATATAAGGATCTTTTTCAATCGCTTGGCCAGGTTTCTGTTTTTCAGATCTTGGTGCATAACAGATAATATATATCATAGATGTTAATGCTCGCCTGCTGCTTGAATCATTTCAGCTTTTATTTCGTTGTATCCTGCAGCTTTTCCATTCTTCAAGCTGTCAATTGCTGCCCTTATTTCTTCTTTTGATGGTTCCGGCCCCTGTGTGCTTCTGTCAATGTCTGGTTGGTCCGGTAAATTATTTAGGGATGACTCTGTGTACATTTCTTTGCAATAGTAATAGTAATTGTAATAGTAGTGCTTAAAAATTCAGCAAATGTTAAATAACAATGTCCAATACAGGATATAGGAGTGCCTTAGGCTAAGGGAGTAAACCCCTATAGGATTTCAGGAAGGGTTTTACTAAGGCAGTCGATGGTTTTATTAAAGTATCTTCTGACATCTCTTGCAGTGCTGCTTGTTTCCAAGAATGTTAGCATTTTCTTTCCCTTAGAACTAATCAATAGAGCCAGGATGGAGATTAGAGAAAATAAGAAAGACATTTTCTCCATAAAACCTGGCCCAGCAAAAAATCATGTGTGAAATGTTGGACATTGTGTTTCTGCAATTCATTTGAGGGCCTTATAGTTCATTTGAAATTTTATGCTGACCTGCTTTCTGACCGTCTGTAGAAACGCAAAAGACCATTGCATGGTTGAAAAAAGGTTATGTCAGGACAAATAATACAATTTCACACTGTGTAATTGTCTGCCTGGAATGTACACTGTATGCAATTGTCTGCCTGGAATGTACACTGTATGCAATTGTCTGCCTGGAATGTACACTGTATGCAATTGTCTGCCTGGAATGTACAATGTATGCAATTGTCTGCCTGGAATGTACACTGTATGCAATTGTCTACCAGAAATGTAATATCAATGACTGTGGTAACTAATGATTAAATTTATTAACTTATTCAAATATTGGCTAAAATACAAACAGGCATAATTTTATTCATTGCCAGGTTTCTCTACTACAGGAGTTAAGACATCCTCATGTAATCATGATGCTCGGCGTATGCAGCAACACAAACAAGCTTCCCCTTATAGTCATGGAGTATTTGCCCTATGGAAACTTGGACTCATGGTTACATGACACTTGCAGGTTTTTATCATTGGAATAGTATTATGAAAAATATTGTTGTCTTCATGAAAAATTGCAACTGATTCCTATACATTTTTTTCGTCATAATTTAAGTATTTGTAGCTTTAGTTGCATGTGTGTTGCTGAAGTACGAAAGGGAAACATAAAATAGCAACACCATGACATGCCAAGCATGTACTATGATGCGAACTGAGGCAGTTTTAGGGCTTGGGTTGATGGTCCCATCCCATAGATTGTGGAATGGAATGACCCAGAAACCATGCTGAGGTCAAATGTGTTGGGTCTAAAGGTGCAGATATCACAAGCAAGCTGTAACCTTTGCATACCACATTTTGTTCCATGGACTACATCCTATTAATCTGCAGGAATTTGATAGCAAATGCAGAAGTTGCTTCTATTACAGTTGAATCCTTCTATAGCTCATCCTTTTTATAACAAATTTCCCTATTTAACAACCCTTTTCCAACTCCCCAATTATATTTATTCTTTATTGTTTGTTCTGTTTATAGCTAAAAAAAATTAATTACATATATATGTTATTAGTCCAGACCAAGCTGTTATAATGGGATACTGTTATACTGTTCTTCTTGCTATAGCATTTGTATCTTTCTCATTTGGATTTTTTTCAAAACTTTTAGTTCATTATCAGCAATAACTGCAGTAATGCTAAATATGTTGCTTACTTACAGTCTATCTTCTTCTACAGTGAGGCATAGGAGAGTGTGCAAAATAGAGTGCCAGAAATCATATTGACCATTTCTTACTTGGTTTACTTGATGTTTACTTGATGTTTACTTGATGTTTACTTGATGTTTACTTGATTACTGTGATTCTTGGTCCCTCAAGGATTTTTAATGTTGTCCTCTATCAGACTCTAGATCTTCCATCGGTCTGAATCACAAGTGCTTTCATTCCCGTGTTTGTACTGGTATCTGATGGGAGCCGCATAGCGCAGTGGTTAGAGCACTGGCTTTGCATATGAGTGGTGGTCCTGGGCTCATTCCCAGTTGAGGCGGAAATCTTTTTCAGATCGTAACGGCTCCTGGGTCGACCCAGCCTTAAGTGGGTACCGGATTAATCCAGGAAGTAAAGACTGTGAGGGAGAGAAGATGGCTACCGCCCTCATATAGAAGAGCCACTGAAATGGGAGATTGATAACATCTTATACCCCTACGGCATTAATAAATGCTATGGGTTACTTTATTTTTTACTGATATCTGATCTTCATTCTACCAAACTATCTGAATTGAAAATCCTTCTTTTTGACTCTGTTAGGAATGCAATTTTATACCTTGGACTTATTGTCTTCTTCTTTATCATTCTTCAGATTACAGCACCAGTAGTTCAATGTATCATCTGATTGCAAACCATCTCTTCGAGTTATTATAATCACTTTTCTCATATACCAACAATTTTCAACTTATTTTGCCATAAATCTGTATTTTTAACAATTTATTTTCATATCGCAAAATACGAAATCCATTATCGCCAAAAAAAAGTCCATATTTAAAACCACCATAAAAACCCCCCAGGAAAAAACCTTTTTTTAAATAAAATTCTTTTTATTTTTTAAATGTGAGATAAAAACGTCCACATTTTAGTATTAATTGCTAGAAAATGTTATTCCAAATGCTCTTTTTAAAAAAACACCTTTTTGACACCTTTTTGGGGGTTCTTTTAGGCATGAAATCCATATCAATATGGAAAATTTGTACTGTTTGACACCTGTACAACACCTCATTTCTAATATAGATATGTTACAGAAGTTATTGTGTTGTTCGTCCATCACAAGTTATGATGACCATTTGTTACATCCACTTTTGAAAAATCAATTTTAGTTATGTCCTTGATTATGAGTTCGTAGATGGCTAATGAGCCCTATTCGAGCTGTAAATGTCCTTGGACAGTTTGGACATGGAATAACGACTGTAGACGGATTTTGGCCTATCCGTGACTTTCTAGCTGCTCTCCGCTGTTGAGCTGCTGCATGTCTCTTCTTTTCACAAGATGATGCGCTCTTTTTTATTTTAGAACGCCATGTAGATCTATTTTGTGCAAGTTCTTCCCATGTATCATGGTCTATTTCAAAGGCTTTCAGTGAGTCCTTTAACGAGTCCTTGTAACGCTTCCTTTAGCCACCTTGAGATCATATACCCTTCTCTAGCTCACCATAGAGAAGTATCTTTGGCAGACGATGGTCTGGCATACGCACCAAATGACCTGCCCAACGAATCTGTGTCTGCATCAGGATCGTGTCAATGCTTGGGATACCAGCTCTATCAAGGACAGTGGTATCTGGAATCTTGTCTTGCCATCTTGTCTTGTTCATAACTTTTCTGAGACAATTTGTATGAAAATGATTGAGTTTTTTCACATGACGTTTATACACAGTCCATGTTTCACTAGCGTATAGCAGCACTGCTCTGTAAACTTTCAGCTTAGTCTGTAGGTTAATGCCATTTCTACGCCAAACATTTGCGTACAATCTGCCGAAAGTACTGCTTGCTTTGGCGATCCTTGTATACACTTTGTCATCAACGTTGGCATTTTGTGATAACGTACTGCCTAGATATGTGAATCTATTCACAACTTTCAGTGCTACACCATTTACCGTTATGCAGGGCTCAAGATAGCTTTTGCCAAGTGCTGGTTGTAACATGACTTCTGTTTTCTCTGTGTTAATGGTACGCCCAAAGTTGGTACAGGCTTTGAAGAATCTGTCTATAATACATTGTAGATCAGCCTCAGAGTTGGCATTTAGGGCACAGTCATCAGCAAATAGAAGATCCCTGATTGTGTGTGATTTAACTTTGGTTTTTGCTCGAAGCCGCCGAAGGTTGAACAATTTTCCGTCTATGCGATAGGTGATGTTTACTCCCAGGTCTAGATCTCTGAAAGCATCATCCAACATAGCAGAGAACATGATGCTAAATAGGGTAGGTAAGTTAACATATGCATTGTCATCATATAGCCCTTTAAGGTCATAGAAGTGCCAGTTTAGAAACATCTACATAAAACTCCTACTATGCCTCTCTGTTCTCAGTTCTTTTTGGAGTGTGGAAAATCATAAGTGGGTGAGAGGTTAGAACTTTGGCTTCACACCTGTGAGGTCCAGAGTTCGATCCCCAGTAGGGACTGATATTTTTTTGTCGGTCGGTGTGTACATTAAAAAACCCACCCTAAACATGATGTGGTGACAGCAATGGCATGCAGCCTTTATCACACAAGACACTCAAAACCTCCCTGCAACTCCTTAATGGGAAAAAGCAGTATTGACAGAAAATCCTAATCCTGTCCAGTCTTTGATACTTTCAATCCATACTTCTCTCTATTCCTCCTCTTCTTCTCCAACCTTTAATTCTTCCCTGTAGGATAGTTTTGGAAAAGGAATTATACATCATCATGTATCCAAACCACACAAGTTTGTGATGTTTCACCACTGCCAGATGTTCTTGTTGACCTGTAAGATAATTATTTTTTGTTTCTGACATATATAGCCCTATTGGTTTCATGTTCTTTATATTGGATGTGCAGTTCTGTGAATATACTGTGAATGATTCAAAAGTACCTGAAATAAGATTGGGGAATATAGATGCCTTGAAATATTGAAGATACTTCATAATTTATTATTGGCTGCTGACAATGCTGGAATGGCTAAAAGTACCTTCAATGACATGAGGAAATTATTAATATTTAAACAAATTACAAACAAGTTAAAAATGAGAATTATAAAATGCTACATCTATTCCATATTAATGTATGGCTCAGAAACATGGACACTAAATAAACAATTAGAAGGCAAAATTGATGCCTTTGAGATGTGGGTATATAGAAGAATAGGGAGAACATCATGGAAAGAGAAGAAAACAAATAAAGAGGTGCTAAAGACACTTAATATGAAGAAAGAACTACTAAGAGAAATAAAGATCAGGCAAATAAAATACTTTGGACACATTAAAAGACATGACACCTTATTGAAGACCTTACTTGAGGGTAAAGTCAAAGGGAAGCGAGCAAGAGGTAGGCAGAGATACAAGTGGGAGAGTAACATTACACGATGGACAGGTTACAGTCTAGCAGAGTGCACTACCAAGACAAGAGACAGGAGATGTTGGAGATACGTTGCAGCCAACCTTCGTTGCGGAGACGGCACTTGATGATGATGATGACAATGCAGTTGATAAAATAGCAATCTAAAAAACAAGATTATATGGCAGTCTATTAATAGGATGCTTTTGTTCTTTTTCTGCGTTCAGTATCTGCGGTCATGTTATATTGTCAGACCTGTCATCAAGGTGAACTGCCTTGCAACTCAAGTAAATGAGTTTTTCCGTATTTTACCAACCACATCCCACAAAAAAGTTGTTATTTTTTTAAAGACATTCAAACTGTGTACTCAATCCACTGAGAATGGACCAAACAATCCTGAACTGTCCTAATATCATCAATCCTCACTTTCCTTTGACCTCTGTCTGATGGTCTAACCAGTAATTCACTAAACCAACCAGCATGCTGAAGGTCTAACCAGTAGCCCAACAGAAAAACCACTTTGCGGAAGGTCTTGAGGTTTAACCAGTGTCCAATCAGATCAACAACCATGCAGAAGGTCTGAAGGTCTACCAGTGACCCTTCAGACAAACCACCATGCTGAAGGTCTAACCAGTGACCCATAAGACAAAGAACTGTGCTGAAGATCTAACAAGTGACTTATCAGACAAACCACCATGCTGAAGGTCTAACCAGTGACCCATAAGACAAACCACCATGCTGAAGGTCTAACCAGTGACCCATAAGACAAACCACCATGCTGAAGGTCTAACCAGTGACCCATAAGACAAACCACCATGCTGAAGGTCTAACCAGTGACCCATCAGACAAACCATCATGCAGAAGGTCTGGATGTTTAATCAATGTCCCAATAGTCCAACCCCCATGTGGAAGGTCTGAAGGGCTAACCATTGTCCCATCAGACCAACCAGAATGAAAAAGTAAATAACATTTAGATAACAGTAGATAACATGCACATAAAATGATGCATTCCTCTTATCGAAATTTCACAGCATTTCATTGATACAATTATGTTTTTATCCCCTCTACTTCTTCTTCTGTGTGCTCATTTTCAAACTCCTGCAGATTAGCAGAATGTAATCTGGAGAATGCAATTTGTTTTGTCATGGTTTACATCTTGGCTGCAATATCTGCACCTGTCTTCCTGTCACATCTAACCTCAACATGGTTTCTGGAACACTTTAACCCTCTATGGGATAGAACAGCCAACTCCATCCCAAAACCTTCTTAGTCGTCTCCAACGATATGCTTGGCAGGCAACAGTGTTGCTATTTTTTGCTCCTTGCTCAGATCCCATTAACACATACGAGTTATCCCCTCTGAGTAGAAGAATTGTTCTCAAAGCACACCGCTGAGAGTTAAAGCCTTATTTATATAAAGTAAAGCTCTGGAGGAACCTTCCTGTTACACAAAAGCATACAAAAGTTCTATTGATCATAATTTATGGAGCTCGACACAAATATAGTTCTATTGATCAATAACTGATGTTACTGTATAATTTCATTTCCACTGGCGACTACTTTTTACCAGAAAATCCTTAGACCAAGTTTAAATCAATATGAATTCTATCCTTAGATCAAGTTTGAATCAATGTGAATTCTATCCTTAGACCAAGTTTGAATCAGTGTTAATTCTATCCTTAGACCAAGTTTGAATCAATGTGATTTCTATCCTTAGACCAAGTTTGAATCATTGTGATTTCTATCCTTAGGCCAAGTTTGAATCAGTGTTAATTCTATCCTTAGACCAAGTTTGAATCAATGTGATTTCTATCCTTAGACCAAGTTTGAATCATTGTGATTTCTATCCTTAGACCAAGTTTGAATCATTGTGATTTCTATCCTTAGACCAAGTTGGATCAATGTAATTTCTATCCTTAGACCAAGTTTGAATCATTGTGATTTCTATCCTTAGACCAAGTTTGAATCATTGTGATTTCTATCCTTAGACCAAGTTTGAATCATTGTGATTTCTATCCTTAGACTAAGTTTGAATCAATGTAATTTCTATCCTTAGACCAAGTTTGAATCATTGTGATTTCTATCCTTATACCAAGTTTGATCAATGTAATTTCTATCCTTAGACCAAGTTTGAATCATTGTGATTTCTATCCTTAGACCAAGTTTGATCAATGTAATTTCTATCCTTAGACCAAGTTTGAATCATTGTGATTTCTATCCTTAGACCAAGTTTGAATCATTGTGATTTCTATCCTTAGACCAAGTTTGATCAATGTGATTTCTATCCTTAGACTAAGTTTGAATCAATGTAATTTCTATCCTTAGACCAAGTTTGAATCATTGTGATTTCTATCCTTAGACCAAGTTTGAATCATTGTGATTTCTATCCTTAGACCAAGTTTGATCAATGTGATTTCTATCCTTAGACTAAGTTTGAATCAATGTAATTTCTATCCTTAGACCAAGTTTGAATCATTGTGATTTCTATCCTTATACCAAGTTTGATCAATGTAATTTCTATCCTTAGACCAAGTTTGAATCATTGTGATTTCTAACCTTAGACCAAGTTTGATCAATGTGATTTCTATCCTTAGACCAAGTTTAAGTCAATGTGATTTCTACCAAATTTCACACGATGTAGCTGCTGGTATGCTGTATCTTCACTACCATCATCCACCGGTGTTCCACCTGCATCTAAAACCAAAGAACATTCTTATGGGACATGGGGCACGAGCAAAAGTGGCAGATTTTGGATTTTCAAAACTGAAGTATGGGTTTCTTGTTTTTTTTTAAAGATCTTTAAAAATACATTATTATGATTTTGTCTGTGTAGCAACCCTGGTCTGGACTTCTAGTCCAGTGTGTAAAGAGTAGTGCTACTGTTTTATTTCCAGGTATGTCATAGGAATCATCTAAGGAAAGTTGGAGGATGGGCTGACAACTTGTCACTTGTGAAAAAAATCATTGCCATACTGTCTTTTCTCAATTTCTTACTTTTCTTTTATGTCATATTGTGCCAATGGATGATGAAATTCAAGTCAGCGAACACTGCACCTTTGTCTTATGTGTGGAAGACACCTAGATGGCAGGAAATGCTAGGTGTGACATCACTAAAAGATGGATC
The DNA here is from genome assembly GCA_034231615.1 of Meghimatium bilineatum. Lineage (NCBI taxonomy): Eukaryota > Metazoa > Mollusca > Gastropoda > Stylommatophora > Philomycidae > Meghimatium > Meghimatium bilineatum. The sequence continues at coordinate 43,770,326 of CM067312.1, forward strand.
AATAGGTGTCTATCTATTCCCTTAAACCCTTTGTTGCCTTACGGCGTCAGGGATAGAAGAGTTTTCTGGAGACGGCCCTCTTGTGTGCTGAGTATATTGTGGACTTTGTCGCCTCTTTTATTTCAGTGGTCCATCGCTGTATTCGCTGATTCACTGTATCTGTGTAGCATAGTTTGCTGTGGAATGCTGTCTGATGGTAGTCTGCTGATGTCTGCTGATGTGTGCCGGTTTTTTTGTCGGATGTCCTCATTCCTCACCTTATCTCTTAGCGATATTCCTAGGATTCTGTGTAACCATGCTATTTCAGCTGTCACAAGTTTGAGTTTGTCTTCCACAGTCATTGTCCATGTTTGTCATTGGTAGCACAGAGTTGGCATAATAATCGATTTGAATAGTGTTATTTTGGTGTTTAAATCTTTGTATTTGTTTCTGAAGATTGGTTCATTTGCCCTAGGTATTGTATGCTTTACTACATCTATTGTGTATTTCTTTTTTCGCTCTTGCCATCTGTTGTTATATTACATCCTAGGTATGTGAATTATGTCACTTGGTTAAGTCTGTTGTTTTCAATATATATATTAGTGTTTCTTTCTATTCTTCCTAGATCTTCTGTTCTTTCTGGATCAATAGGTGTGACATCACTAAATAGATGGATCAACATATCTGACAATAGTTGTGACATCACTAAATAGATGGATCAACATATCTGACAATAGGTGTGACATCACTAAATAGATGGATCAACATATCTGACAATAGGTGTGACATCACTAAATAGATGGATCAACATATCTGACAATAGTTGTGACATCACTAAATAGATGGATCAACATATCTGACAATAGTTGTGACATCACTAAATAGATGGATAGTATAGTATTAAATAATATAGGAGTTATATTAAATAATATAATAGTATAACACTAAATAGTATAGGAGTTATATAGCACTGCAGAACTCTCTTACTCACCTCTAATGACAAGGTCATATTACACAGTATATTTTTTCATTTTTGTGAATGTTGTTTTTGTCTACCCTATTCTGCTTCTTATTTCTGTTGAACTTCTTCCATCTTAATCATTGTACCTAACTATGTGAATTGATGGACCTGTTTTAATACTATATCATTCACTTTGATCTTGCAAGGTGAGGTATTTTGTTTCTTTGAAATAACCACTACTTCTGTCTTCTGTGTCGCCATGACTTTCTTCTTGGGAGAATAATGTGGTAGTTTCTAGTTGTTTTCCACATCCATATGGGGGATATTCATTTATATCTGCTCTCTTTGACAAAATTTTATGTTTTTATGTCAGGACAAAAATGGTGCCCCGCCCTGCCCAGTTGAAGAGCTACCACTTATACCGGTGGCTATTAGTCACTTCCTTGTTCACGCCTAGCAAACAGCATGATGGCACCATTGATGCCTAAACTTCAACTCCCTTCCAGGAATAGGTATACAAATTTACACAATAGAAAAAACACAAGGAATTTTCTGCACATTTCAATTGTTAGCCATTCACTATAAATAACACATAATATGATATTAAATAATCCACAAGTGATGACTGAGCGAATAACGTTCAAACTTGCGCCCTGTTGACACCGAAAGTCCATATATATATAAATATCAATATAATGCTGTTAATTCTATAATTTTGTTATAAATAAATGTAATACTTTTCCATCACTCTTCTGATTTGACCTGGACTCAGCAAAAGTTTTTGGTATTTGCCAAACTGAAAACCCAGTTTGAAAGATGAAGTTTCAAACCAAAGAACCATTCCAAGATGAACACACCATCTCCAAAAGTGCGTATCAGGGCTGCTTCCAAAGATGAAAACAGTGTTCGAAGCAATGTACAAGTATTAGTAGATGTCGGAGGTGTTTCAAAGATTTTTCACAGACCTTGCATATTTATGCAATTATTTTCCATCTGTGAAATGAAGTGTCAATAAATAGGCCCTGCTACATTGAAATTGTAGTCTGTTAGTAATTAATTATATTGTACTGTGCCACTTCAGACATGAAGCAGATGTAAAGTTGTGCCAATCTGTAGTCTATTATTAATTAATTATATTGTACTGTGTCACTTCAGACATGAAGCAGATGTAAAGTTGTGCCAATCTGTAGTCTATTATTAATTAATTATATTGTACTGTGTCACTTCAGACATGAAGCAGATGTAAAGTTGTGCCAATCCAGCAAGTTACAACTTGTTCAAGATGCAGCAGCATGGATGGCCCCAGAGTTGTTGACGTCAGGGGAGATAACTTCCAAAGCAGATGTTTTCAGTTTTGGGATGGTGTTGTGGGAAATGTTTACCAGACAGATTCCCTATAAAGGATTCAGTGTATTTCAGGTGATCCTTTTCCTTTCTTAACTAAGCAATTTTTTAAAATGTATAAATATGTAAACACATTCACCTAGTTATATAAATATGTAAACACATTCACCTAGTTATATAAGCCAATTTAACTGAATTTACAGAAGAATAATCCATATTGCTTGCTTGTTATTTTCCTGAAGAATAATTTTGTATTTCAGCCAAAAATAACATAAATTGTGTATTGCAGCCGAAAATAACATAATTTTTTTAATTTCAGCTGAAAATAACATATATTTTGTATTTCAGCTGAAAATAACATACATTTTGTATTTCAGCCTAAAATAGCATAAATTTTGTATTTTTACCCACAATTCTGTTTATATTCTGTATAAAGAGTACCTCACTAACATTAAATGATAAAGGTCGGTATGAAAGGGTTCATGAAACCTGGGTTATATTCTACACAAATACAGAACATGTATTGGCTACTATTTGACTGGTATACTTTTTGAGTTTTCACTGTTTGTTTTATATATTCTTGACAAGGACCTAATGGTTCGAAACATCGAAAATGTCTTGTGTATTGTCATTTGTATTTTTGTGTGTTTACACCCCATAGCCCCTTAGTGATAGTCTGTTAGTTGTGTTCAGGTGAAACTTCAAAAACCTGTGTTCTACGTAAGTACTTAGTGCCGGCTGTGCACTCATCCCTATGAAACTGTTGACCACCCCCTTTTTGAATGCCCTGCGCTTGATGACATCAGGAAAATGCTGCTCCCACCAGGGCCAGATAAATGGAACAAAACAACAGCTCACAAACACATACATATATCACACAATGACATTGGGTCAAAGAGCATGAACCCATGGACCACTGGATCAGCAACGTAAGAACTATTGTTATTCCATTTCACAGCATTACTACCAGCATTATTACTTTTAATGATTGTTTTTGTGGAGGACATTATCTTGTCTGTTATTGTTGGAAGAACCTTCTCTTGTCTGTTATTGTTGAAGAGTCTTGTTCATTTCTATCACACTAAATTAGTTTATGCAGATTTCACAATTTGTGTGTGCAGAGAATGAATATTACTTGAACAAACATTGTGGCTTGGTTTATTCAGATATTAGAAACTGTACAGATGAATAGACATCCTGCAATCCCAAATGACTGTCCTAGAGATTTATCCCACCTTGTACAGAGATGTTGGCAACAAAATCCAGCAGCAAGACCAAGATTCAAGGTCAGATAATATTTATACTTAAATATATATAACTGTAATCTTAGTATATGTAATTTATATATAACTGTAATCTTAGTATATGTAATTTAATAAACATTTTTTGCACACTACTTTTTAGATGCTAAAATGTATAGCATTTAATTGGAAAACGTTACCAGCATGTGCAAGAATAGAAATCAACACAGAAAACAGCAAGATCTCTGTTAACAGCAGAGACACAGATTTCGGCATCATTGATGAATGGTATAATGCATGCGGTTGCGTCTGTGGGTCTCACGAATGACCCACTAGACAAACCACGAATGCAACAGAAAATCTTAGTAGATGATATGCCGTTATATTGAGGTTATTTTCTTATAGAAACTTCATGGTCGTCATCTATACAATTATGCTTCTCATGTTTTTATTTTGTTATTACAATGTGTTTTATGCTTTGTTATTTTTATATATGTATGCACCCTCTGTGGTTGGGAGGGAGCCAGAGATGTACTGCACAGCACTGGGGAGGAGGAAATTGACAGCACTATTATTTCCTATGGCTGAGGCCCATCATAGAGGCACAGTGACTCAGGACGTAACAATCCTTTTGACTTGAACATTTAGTTGCATCTGGAGCAATGGTGAAGTTCGGCATAACCAGTAGTCAATTGGTGGTGGCAAATGGACACAGTTAACCCTATCTTGGCTGCAGTGGCTTGGAGCAGTACATAGGTTGAAACCTACCTTTCTGGTGGTGTGATTGTTATTCTCTGGCTCTGGACCAGGATGAACCAAAAATCCACAGATTTTCCAGCAATATAATGCCATTTTAATAGCATTGGGTCAAAGGGCATGAGTCCATGGACCACGGGATGAGCAACCAACCAACCATGAATGATATAAACTTGAGGAAGTGAACACTTTTCATATTTCTTAGATCTAGTATATGCAACGATGGAGTATGAAAAGCAGAATTAAAGATAATCTGGTGTAGCTTTAGCTTCTATGTCAAGGCTAAATGTAATTTGGAAAAGCGACATCAGTGTTAGAGTGAAAATCGAACTTTATAACTCATTAGTGATTTCTATTGTACTGTATGGTTGTGAGTACCAGACTACGAGGTCTTGGAAAAATCAACCTCAATAAGCATCCACACAATACTTATGAAGGCACAAGCACGCTGGGCAGGCCATCTTGTGCGTATGGAGAACTCGCGTTTGCCAAAACAAATATATTATGGAGCACTCAAGGCAGGATTTCGAAAAGCTGGTGGACAGAAAAAGCGCTTCCAAGACACGCTCAAGTCATCCTTGAAACATCTTAACATTGACATAGGTGCTTGGGAGAGCCTCGCTCAGGATAGAACAGCATGGCGTTACAGCATTAGAACGGGAGCACTAGCGGCGGAAGAATTCAGACAAGATACTGCAAGACAGAAGCGGACACGTAGAAAAGAAAAAACATCTCAACCTCACACAGATACCTTCTATTGTTGTCAATTCTGTAAAAGAACATTTTGTGCGCACATTGGACTTGCTAGTCATTTAAAAACGCACTATTAACTTTATTATTTTATTATTTATTGTTATTATTATTATGGTTGAGTTTTTGGTCATCGTCGATCACGACGGACGAACATCATGGTTGTGAGAGTTGGACACTCACTGCGGACATGGAGAGATTACTACCCTGTACATGTTTTTCAATACAAATGCTAAAAACAAATTCTACAAATCTATAGAGAGAATAAGACAAATATGTACATTTATAGATAGATTGATAAGCTTGTAGACAGTGTCTTATATTGTGGATACATAATCAAAATGATGATAGATACAAAAATATAAGTTAAAAGGTGAATAGGAATGGCCTGAAGTACTTTCAGTACTTTTATTTACATCCAAACAAACTAAAATGAGTATTGTAAAATGCAAATCTATTCTACACTATGTATGGTTCAAAAACAGGAATAATGAACAAACTGTCATGAATGAACAATAATGAACTGTCATAATGAATATAGCAGAATTGATGCCTCTGAGATGTGGATAGATGATGTGAGAAGAATAGAGAGAAATTCATGGAAGAAGAAGAAAACAAAGAGATTCTGACAACATTGTGTATAAAATATAATTATTAGCTCACAGTATACGTGAACTAGATTCACAGTTTATGCATTCTTTCTAAGCAACAAAATTAAGAGTGTGGTTACATTTAGTCTTTGTACAATATTTTGTTTATTTGTAAACCTACAGTGATGTACTATACATAAAAATGTGCAGAACTGAATGACATGTTCGAATATGTGTCTGTTATCTTGTTTGAAGAGCAGAAATACATAGTACCATATGAAAGTTTATGATAAAACATAACGATAGAAAAATTTAACAAATTAAAAATAAAATTTATGTCAGACATAGGCCCTATGACTAACATCTAAAGTTGGCTATTGTGTGTAGTATATTCATTTGGAAAGTTTAAAATGCTTCTATACACAAATAAATGTTCTGTGATTATTTAAATGTTTATTGACATGTATTGAAGAATTTGAAAAAAAGCTTACATTTTATGTGTCACATTTAGTCTTTGTGAAATATTTTATTTATTTGTAAACCTATAGTGATTTACTATACATATAAATATGCAGAATTGAATGACTTATTTCAGAATATGTGTCTATTGTCTTGTTTGAATAGCAGACATAGTACATTAGAGGATTGTCTTCAATAAAACATAAGTCTAACAATAGCACAACTAAAACAAAACAATAGGGCCTACATTTAAAAAAAATACTTACAGACTAACTCAGGAACATGACTAGCATCTAAAGTTGGCTGTTTTGTAAAGTATGTAAATTTTTACAACAATTTGGGAAGTTTCAAATGTTTCTTCTTCTTCTGCGTTCATTCTCAAACTTCTACTGGATCTAGCAGGACCATGGTCCTGTTAGATTTCCAGCAGAGTCCTGTTAGATTTCCAGCAGGATGTAGTCCAAAAAATGGAAATGTGTTGTGTCACCATTTTATTTGCGCCAATGGCCCAACACATCCGTCTTCAGCGGATCAAATGTTTCTATACACAAATAAAAGTTCTGGGATGATTTGAATGTTTGTTGACATGCATTGTCCTCTACGATAATTTTTCATTTCTTTGCCAATCACTTTAGCCATTTAACTAACGACATTACTTGCGCTAGAAATGATATTACACAATGGCTGACAAAAATGTCATGAGGAAAGACTTTAGAATTATTGTGATTGAACGAAATACTATAGTATCTTTACAATTTCTTTTGGTGAAGATTTTTTAACATCTATGAACATATACTTATTTGAATGATAAGCCGATCTTTGGCAACTATTAACCATCATTTTAATTGTCAAGCCGATACTGCGAGTTAAAGGAATTTACAAAATAAAATAAATACAATATTTTGAACATATCAACAGCCGTGACGAGTATAAATTCTTAGGGCTGGTGAGAGTTGAACCAGGTCCTCCGCCGAAGACGGATGTGTCGGGCCATTGGCGCAAATAAAACGGTGACACAACGCATTTCCATTCTCTGGACTGCATCCTGCTGGAGATCTAGTAGTACTGCTACAGGAGAGATCCAGCGGGAGTTTGAGAATGAACGCTGAAGAAGAAGAAGAACCAGGTCCATTCTAGCGACACCGAATTGCCTTGCAACTCAAGTAAACAGGTTTTCCGTACTTGACCATCCACAACCCAAATGATTTGATAATGATTTTACACTATATTTGTGACTAGAATATCAGCATAAACTGGACTTGAAATCAAATGTTAAGTCACATAAAGATGAGAATTAATAATGCACAAAAAAGATCCAATTAAAATAAATGTACATACAAATGAAGATGTGCACAATTTTACCTCATTGGGAAATAACATTGGCAAAGAGGGAGCAACATATCAGGATGTCTTTCTAACCAAATCTCCACTGCTGACATACTACTTTTTTTTTCTTGCTTTACAAGATGCTGTACGTAATTTTTTTTTAATTGTAGAGAGCCATGTATCTCTGTTTCATGCAGAATCTTCTTATTTAGCATAATTTATGCAAATGATGATGATAATGATGTTCCTCCTTCGCAAGCAAAGATGAGCATGGCATGAAAAACATTAAATGCGATGAAAAAGAAAAAAAATATATATAATAATTAAAATTGGTAATTAACTAATTTGGTTTGTGAGTTCGTAGATGCCCGATGAGTCAGATTCGTGCACAGAAAGTTCTATTGCAGTGCATGCAGGAGTGCTGAAGGTTCAGGGTAGGAGAATTTAAGGATTTGTCCTTCTGCTTCTTGTGCTTGTGGATTGCCCGCAGTGTTCTTTCTTTTTCAAATTTCGTGATGCCAGCAGTGTTCTGGGTGTGCCAGGCTGAGCTATCAAGTGCTGTAGTCTCCCAGGAGCTAGGATCAAAATATGCAAATAACTCTTAGGGAGGTCTCTGATGAATTCTTGTAGCACTATGCCACACAAAGAGAGCAGCTTTATCACCAATAAACCAGCCAACCAACAAAACTTCATTTTAGTTAACAATGTTCTATGTTATTGTTTCATTGGGTACTTTACGGAATAATGTGTTCACGCTTTTAACAAAACAAGCTATACATTATTTAATGAAGAAAACTTTTACTAAAGGCGCATAATACAACATCTGTCGATCTGCTGTCCAGGAGCCATTGCTTTCAATAGTGAAACAACGAAAACTAGCATGGTTCGGACATGTATGCAGGCACGATTCCTTGTCAAAAACAATACTGCAGGGAACTGTCGAGGGTGGAAGAAGCAGAGGAGGCCAAATAAAGATATGGACAGACATCAAGGAATGGACAGGGCAAGATATTTCCACACTCATCCGCATCGCTGAGGATAGAATTCGCTGGAGAACTCTGTGTGCTGAAGCATCCAATGTGGTACCCCTACGACCCTGAAGGGTTATGGGTTTATTGATTGATTGAATACACTGAGAGGCCCCCACCTTTTTCCTCCTCTGGAAGACCATTGGAGGAGGGGGGGGGGCTCTCAGTGCGTTGTGCGCAGATCAAATGATAGAAGCAGAAGCTGCATGGTTTTTTTAATTTCTGCATCACGAAAGCTGTATGTAATCAAACCTAACATTAAAAAGTTAGAATGTGTGTGGACACATTATCCTGTAATTAATCATTTTATGTAATTCTTGTCTTTACTATTCTAGGAAATATTAAGATGTCTGGAGCAACTGTCAAAGTCTGGTCAATGGAGAACATCCAGTGAAGTTACCTCTGTACAAGATGATCAGGTTCTCAGTTTAAACTTGGCAGTGAACAAATCTACATCCAGGGAATATTGCTTGAAAGATACACAACAGAAATATAACCAGAATATAAATTACAACACAGAAGAAATTGATTTGATTTCATTGTCATCCCAAGATGAGAAGAATGACAATGATGATAATATTGATGAGGATAAAGTGTCAGAAATTCTGTCAGAGGATCATCAAAATAGTGCCAGATTTTTTGCCTGTTTCACTAATAATAAATGTGGTGACCAAAGATTGAATGTGAAAGACAAAATAAATAGGACTATTGTTGATCAATCAAAAAATGATGTGTCAATTTGTTCTACTTCTCCCAGAAGATATTTATATTCATCAGAAAGTGAAAAGAGTTTAACAACAGAGAAATATTACACTTCTCTAAAACAAAATAGAGATTATCTTTCCTCTAAAAAGTTATGTTTTTCTGTTAGTAGATCACAGGAAAACATGAAAAGCAATCATTCTTGTGAAAAATTACTTCCACATCGTCATTCCTTAGACAAACCCAAAATACCTTCATCTCAAGAATCTAGTTTTAAACATCACAGCTTTGTTCGTCTCAGTGCAGAAGATCAAATTAAAAGTGATGTTGAAAATGAAAATATTTTTGGTAGTGTATGCAGCTCAGTAACTATTACTGAAGATTCGAAAGAGAATATTTCATTTGATTCTAGTAAACATCGAAATGTAAAAGAGGCAGTTTATAGTGTTAAACAGTCTCTCAGTGATGTACATCAGCTCAAGAAAGATGGGCAAGTAGTCTCATGTATTCATGTAAAACCTTATGTACCAAGTTTTCATGAATCTGTTTTTTCAGTTTTTACAAATAGAAATGTGAAGTCCGAGACAACAAGTCTTATGCTGGAAGGATCCAAAAATGTCCAAGATAGTAATAACATGATGGGATTGCTGTGTAACAAAGTTGTGGATGTACAACCTGTGAGAAATTGCGTGAAATCTCTAGATAACCATTACATAGGCTCCTTCATGAATATAAATAAAAAAAACAAAGCCTCAGTTATAATAAATGAAGATGGTGAATTATTAAATAACAATAGTAAAAACAGAGAGGAAATTTGCATCATCAGTGAAACAAAAAATGCTTTATCAATGACAGAAGGCAATACTGTGTTAGTGGAAAATCAAGTATCTCTGCCTTGTCTAGACACCTGTGACTTAAAGCAGTTGGAAATTGACAAAAGCCCAAAACTTGAAAACTCAATTGAAGAAAATGAAAAGAAATTGCTGGTTACAGATACAGATAGTCTGCATATTTTAATGCAAAGATTAAAATGTTCAGATTACAATGCAGATAGTAGTGAGAATGTGGCAAAAGAGAATACATATTTTAAGCCTATTCAGAAGAGCATAGTCAATTACAGAAATCAGATCTCTCCTGGTCATTGTGCTGCTTTTTCTACATTGTGTGACACTCAGATGCTTTCTACATTGTGTGACACTCAGATGCTTTCTACATCGTGTGACACTCAGATGCTTTCTACATCGTGTGACACTCAGATGCTTGCTGTAGTGAATGAATATTCATCAAATCATGAAACAGTTGAAACTATTACATTATCACAGATGAGTTCAAATATTTCTGGGATGTCATCAGAAGACATGTGCCCTTCATCACCTCTATGCAACTGGGATGATAAAATTAACAGTAAAACTCGTTCTAATAATTCAAGTGAAGTTGATGAGGGAGTGCATTGTAGAGTCATGTGCAAGGGAGATCATGTATCATTTGTTAATGAACATCACACTGTGGCTGACGAACCAGATTCTGACTCTTCAGAAACACCAGTTGATTTCTCTGAGGACAGTTTAAGCAAAGATGCACATATTTCTTGTATTACAACAGTGGCTAACTCTACAGATACTTCAGAAAGTCATCAGTTAATAGGGAATACACCTAAAGCAACAGTTACTGATGGAGACAGTCTCATTGACAGAGAGCTGACTGATGGAGACCGTCTCATTGACAGAGAGCTGACTGATGGAGACCGTCTCATTGACAGAGAGCTGACTGATGGAGACAGTCTCATTGACAGAGAGCTGACTGATGGAGACAGTCTCATTGACAGAGAGCTGACTGATGGAGACAGTCTCATTGACAGAGAGCTGACTGATGGAGACAGTCTCATTGACAGAGAGCTGACTGATGGAGACAGTCTCATTGACAGAGAGCTGACTGATGGAGACAGTCTCATTGACAGAGAGCTGACTGATGGAGACAGTCTCATTGACAGAGAGCTGACTGATGGAGACAGTCTCATTGACAGAGAGCTGACTGATGGAGATCCCACTGAGAATGAACATGAATTTCATACAGTTTCAACACATCAAGAGAACCTTTCAGTTAGTGGTCAGGAAACAGATAGTTTCTTTCTTTTTGGTGTTACTAATATCAGCAGGCAGCCATTTAAAATGGTAGACAGTTCTCTTAAAGATATTGAAGCAGTCAAAGCTCAGCATGATGTTACCAAATCAATGCAGAAAGACAGAAGCAAAGTTCCAGAATATCACACAGGTTTAAAAGATGATGTACACACTAAGTATAAAAATATAAGTTTATTTTGTAGTCAACAGAATAGAATGTTACAGTCAGACATTTCTACTGGTCCTCCCTCAAACAACTTTGAACTTCTGCCTGACACCAAGATGTTACAACAAACGTTAATGTTCAAAGCAGGAATAATCACACAAGATAAAGAATCAGAAAATGATCTGTCATTAGGAGAAACAAGACATCAAACTTTGAATGACCCTGCTTCAAGTAATGCAAGAGATTTTCCCGCTCCATCGCCTCCATTATCAATGAGGCATAAAACTCTTCGTGAGAGACATGTCACTTCTAAATTAGAAATAGGTGCGCAAACATGTCATACCACGAATCTGTTTGCTCATAAAAAGAACTCACTAAAACCACAAAACAACAAAGAAATTCTCAACCAGCAAATTTTAAATGGTTTTAAGGATAGCGCTGGATTTTCAATTGAGGCAAGCATGCTTGTAGCTCAGAAGAAACTTCTGAGACCAGTTGTGCCATCAGAACCAGTACTCTCTGTGATCGCAGAGAAGAAAACAGAAGATAGTTTTCCAACAGTGATTAGTATTTTGAAAAAGGTAAGTCATCTTTTATAAAATGGTTTTTTTAAAGTCAGCCAAATTAGCCCAAAGGGTTGATAAAATAATGCATGTAGGTGCTGAGAGAGGTCAGAGCGCTGATAAAACAATGCAGGTGGCACTGAGGTGTCAAAGGGTTGATAAAACAATGCAGGTGGGCTTTAGGAGTCAAAGGGTTGATAAAAAAGGCAGGTGGGCTTTAGGAGTCAAAGGGTTGATAAAACAATGCAGGTGGGCGCTGAGGTGTCATTGGGTTGATAAAACAATTCTGGTGGACTCTGAGAGGGTCAAAGGGTTGATAAAACGATGCAGGATCACTGATGGATCAAAGGGCCAGGAAAAGGAATGAGAGGGAGGGGTTATTAATGTTTAAGGAACACTGACCCAATGGTGGGGGGGAATAGTGCAATTATATTTATATGAATTAAGCTCTAGCTGAATTTATAACCTTTCTGTGCTTTTTCAGAATAGAAGCAAGCTTCTGTTAGGAATTACACATTTTTCATTGCATTACAATGAAAATAAGCCATTTGACATTTCTTAGGTAGCTCACAAAATAAATATTATGTTACTATTAAAAAGTTTCCTAATTTATATCTTTGATTTGATTTTACCTATTTTGTGTAATAATTTGAGAATATGCAATCGAATAATTATGGAATATGGTGGATATAATAATAATAAAACCCATAACCCGTCAGGGTTGTAGTGGTGTTACATTGAGACATTTGGTGCAGAAAGAACTCCACACATCTTTATCGTCTACCATCCTGATGAGTTTGGAAACTTCACATCCTGTTTAGTCCTTGATATTATCCAACCATGTCTTCGTCTTGCTACCTCGTATTCTTCTACCCTGCACCATACCTTGAAGAATATCTCTTGTCATCAAGGAATGACTTATCACGTGCCCGTACGACCGAAGTTTACTAAGTTTCATGATTGTTAACCCTGGTGCTTGTCTATTTATTTCTTTTTTCTTTTGTTCACTAATTGATGTCTACAATGTTAGACAAGTCTCATAGATGAACTCCACAGTTGTCAGAAGCCCTTCTTTGCTTGCAGGGTTGCACCATTGGGTCAGTACATCTCTCTAAATTGTTCATACTGAGAACAGTTCTGTAGAATTCTGTAGAATGTACTCAGAGGTCTTTTCATCCGTTCCAAAAGTACACAGTGGTGTGGTACACAGTCACATCCTGTGCATGTGTTTATTCAGTCTCTTGTGTCCTGTCCTCAGGCAAAGTATGATGACCTGTTCCTGTTGATTTAGGTAGTGATAGGCATCTTTTGTCATGCTATGTTCACTTCTGATGTCTTGTACTGCTCTCTTCTTTTCTTGATATGTGACTTCATTGTCTTCCTGCATACACTCTCCTTCCTCTTTCACCAACTCATTTGCGCTCTCATTTCCCAGAAACATGCATACCTTTTTCAGTTTCTTGTTAGTGCATCTGGTTTCATATAAACTGGGCTCTGGTTCTGTCTTGAAACTGTTGTACATTTGGTATTGGGGTTTTTTTTACTGTTTTCTTCATATCTGTTTGCAAATCTTTCTTCCCATCTAATCTATATGTCTTTTCTTTCTATCTCTCTCTCTCTCTCTCTCTCTCTCTGAGTGTGTGTGTGTGTGTGTATGTATGTGCTACTTTATTTATCTTTTATAGAATATGCTAGCAACTTTTAACGAAATAACAAATAAGGATTTGATATGATGCTTTGGAGTATTTCTGACAGTACAGGGTGTGCTAAAATGGCAAGAACAGCATCCTCTTTGAAGAAAAGTAAATCTCTGAAATATCACAGCATTTTCAACTCAGTGAAGGGGAAGGAATCACCTTTCCTGGAATTTTTAAAACCTATATTTGACGTAATATCTGTGAAAAAATTGATTCAATTTAAGGACATACCGGGTACTGTTACTGTGGTTATTTTTTTCATCATTTCATAATTATCTTGATTACATTTTTTTCACTATCCCATTGTAAATATTTTACACATGAAATGTGTTTTTATTTTATTAATAATTTTATTTTTTAAATCAGGCAATGGTTGACAGACGATTTGCTCTAGGGGATGCTCAGGAGAGCCAAGACTTGAACTCAGACACTTCATGGTCTATACAAGATTAGCTACCTACAGAAGAAAGCTTCTCAATATATCCCAGTGATTGGAATGTATATATAAAGATACTATGCTTTATGTAGACATTCTCTAATGAAAACAGCTACAAGTAGATTCCTAATATCCTAAACATTTCATCATCGACAAACTAATAACTCTCAGGGTCATAAGGGGGTGTCACTCTGAAAACCACAACACAAATCCTGGATATGCCTCTTTGGTCTCAGTTCCTTGTTTAAGTGCAGAGAATTTTAATCCAGTCCAGTCTTCAATATTATTAATCCATACTTTTCTTTGTTCCCCTCTTCTTCTCCCACCTTTTATTGTCCCCCTGTAGGATAGTTTTGGAGGGGGAAATCATGCCTCATCATGACCAAACCACACAAGTTTGCAGTATTTCATCTATTGTCTATTGTCTATCCTCAGGTGAATGATGGTTGTTCGCATTCACACTTGCCGTTAAGCGTAGGGGTGGGAGTTTAAGCTGTCGTTCCAAAGCCAGATGTGTCACAGTGGTTGCATTTAGTCCATGTTTGTTCAAGGCTATCTTGATGTTTTCTATCCACCGTTTTCTTGGTCTACCTTTGGCCTTACGCCCAGATATTCTTGTATTATATGCTCTTATTGGTATTTGGTTTGGCTTCATTCTCATAAGGTGACCGAACCATTTTACTTGCTGTCTCAATATCTCAAAAGTATTTCATCATTGCAAGGAAATGTTCTCGTTGACCTGCAAGAACATTTATTTTGTTTCTCACATTATGTATTGCTTCTATGCTCTATATATTAGATTCACAATACTTTTCAGTAATGTTTGTTCCTGTATTTTTCTCTCCATCTCCACTGCAAATGCCCAATTTTCAAATCCATACAAAAGAATGAGTACAATTAAATTTTATTATAAATGGATCTTCACTTCACGATCGAAGTCAAATGATAAATTTGCAGAAGATGGATGTGTCAGGCCATTGGTGCAAATAAAATGGCGACACAACGCATTTCCATTCTCTGGATTACATCCTGCTGGAAATCTAGTAGGACCATTGTCCTGCTACATGAGAGATCCAGCGGAAGTTTGAGAATGAATGTTGAAAATGACGAAGAAGAAATGATAAAAGATAAAGAGTATTTTTCTACCAACATTCTATGTTACCAATGACAGATTTTGACATTGACATCAACATTATGTTACCAATAACAGATTTTGACTTGACATTGACATTACATTCTGTTACAAATGACAGACTTTGACTTGACATTGACATCAACATTATGTTACCAATAACAGACTTTGACTTGACATTGACATTACATTCTGTTACAAATGACAGACTTTGACTTGACATTGACATCAACATTCTGTTACCAATGACAGACTTGGACATTGACATCAACATTCTGTTACCAATGACAGATTTTGACTTGACATTGACATCAACATTATGTTACCAATGACAGACTTGGACATTGACATCAACATTCTGTTACCAATGACAGAGTATGACACAGATATCATTGTTACTAGGACATCCATAGCCATATTACTAGTAGGCCAGCCCTACATTGCAATACAGTTATAAACATTTCCCATGAATTTTGTGTACATATGGTTGCTTCCAGAGATGTTCAGTCGAGATTAGAAGAAGACTCACAATTGCAACACTCAAATTAACACAAATGATAAAGCTATGGCAAAGTAGTAATAATGACACTAAATTAACCCTTTTAAGATCATGTGTTTTCCGAGTGGCAACATATGGATGTGAGACTTGGACTTTTAAAAAATACAATATCCAAAAGAATAAATTCATTTGAAATTAAGTGCTACAGAAAGATTCTACGAATATCATGGACAGAAAAAGAAGAACAGTGAAGTTTTGAAATTACAGAAACTAAATAAAGGAATTTTGAAAAGTGTTGTTGAAATAGGGAAATTTGTTATAAATGTATGCTTTCGAGAGGAATTCAAGTCTTTTGTAAATGATTGCATTGATGTTCATTGTATACAATTATTTAGTGTAGTGATATGTAGTTTATAAATTCTAAATTATTGTAGTTCTGCTAATTAATTATAGTGATATTATCAATTAGATATTATTTATTTTTGTGTTGGTTTTCAATGTACAGTATTGCTGTAATTGCTATAGTTAGACATGGATTATTTGTTATTTCTCCTTCTTCTGCATTCATTCTCAAACTCCTGAAATTAGCAGGATGTAGTCCAGAGAACAGAATGTGCTGTGTCATAGTTTACAGCTTGGCTTTGATATCTGCACTGTTCCGACACTAACCAGCATGACCTATAACCTTTAACCTTCTGTGGGATGGGCAGCCTAAATCTTAGTCCCTTCTTATGACAAACCTGGCAAGTAGCAGTGTTGCTATTCTTTGCTCCTTTTTCAGGCCTCATAGTAATGCCTTATTTTTATGTGTTATTCAGATACTAAGACATATTTGATATAGGGCCTATGCTGGGCTGAGTTTTAAAGTTATTTCTCAAGTAAATAATAGCAGTAATAATGAAGGCATTTCTTACAGAAAGATGTTGAATTGTTAGGCTCTGCTTATACTACACTGTCCAACAATTAAATAGTGAAACTCATTTTATCATGCCCAAGACAAAAACGTCCTTCATGAATCAAAGCACTCAATCCAAACAGGCAATATTCATGTATGATCTGGTCAAATTTCAAAATCTGCTGATCACCAGATGATATATAACCTGCCATTTTATTATGTATACAGTATGAAGCAAAGAGCAAATATCAAATTCTGTTTTAAAATTGTAAAATGGCAGCTGTTTTGATGAGTCACGTGTATAGAGATGAATGTTTATCTTGTGCACAACAGATATAGACATGTTTGATGAGTCAAGTGTATAGAGTAATGTTTATCTTGTGCACAACAGATATAGACATGTTTGATGAGTCAATTGTATAGAGATGAATGTTTATCTTGTGCACAACAGATATAGACATGTTTGATGAGTCAAGTGTGTAGAGATGAATGTGTATCTTGTGCACAACATTCTATAGACATGTTTCAAGTGAACGAAAGAAGAAGAAGAAAAAACTCTTGTGCACAAATATTCAAGATTGTAAACAAATATGTAAACAATAACAGATGACGTTAGACCCGGACATCAAATTTCTGTTCGATGAGTTTTCCAAAGTCAAAAAATGGATAAGCCGTACATGGAAATTGTTGTTTGAATGTGAGGATGATGGAAGATGAATGTGATGTTAGTCAAATCATCAACAAAGAGGAAAACATTGCAATTAAACCTGATGAGAAACTTAATAATGAAATCAATGAACTATTATTTGCTGATGATCAAAGTTTAATATACAAAGATGAGGAAACTTTGCAAAAGCACATCATGGCATTGCTGTTAACATGTCAGAAGTACAACATGAAAATTAATGTACAAAAAACAGAAGTTATGAAAATTAGCAAGTCTTCAACACCAATGAATATAAAAATAGATAACACCAAAGTGAAACAAGCCAAAGAATTTACATATCTAGGCAGCATTTTTTCAGAAGATGGAAGACTAGACATAGAAATAGAGACAAGGTGCCAGAAAGCAAACACAGTGACTTACCAACTTTCACCATTACTTCTTCATCCATAGATCAAGATGGAAATTAAAAAACAAATAATATCTACAATTTTTATACCAACACTCTGCTACCAATGTCAAACAGGGTCTTTAACATCCTCGGAGAAAATAAAAATCGTCACATGTGAAATGAAGTGTCTGAGAGAAGCTGCGATGGTTATCAAACTAATTAAATTAAGAAATGAAGAAATTAGAAAAAGAGTTGGTATAATATCACGTATTGAACATATTGAGAGACAGCAAGTAAAATGGTTCGGTAACCTTATGAGAATGAAGCCAAACCAAATACCAATAAGAGCATATAATACAAGAATATCCGGGCGTAAAGCCAAAGGTAGACCAAGAAAATGGTGGATAGAAGACATCAAGATAGTCTTGAACAAACATGGACTAAATGTAACCTCGGCGACACATCTGGCCTTGGAACGACAGCTTAAACTCCCACCCCTACGCTTAACGGCAAGTGTGAATGTGATCAATAATCATTCACCTGGGAAAAGACTATTCAAGAGACTATTCATAACATTTTAGTGAATAATGTGGGTAAGAAAAATGTTTCCAATTTGTGCCACACTTATGACCAAAAACATGAGTGTATTCAATACCAGCCTTTTGATCGCTATTACATGATAATGTGCTGTCTCACAGGTCAGTAATTGGACACACATTTTTATCCAAAAAATTAGTGTGTTTTCTCAAACATGCACCAGATTTATCCCCCTGTTTTTATCACCTATTTGAGGATATTGAATGACATCCATAGGACTGTAACAAGTAAACAAAGGGCCATAACAAAAGATGACACCACCAATAGGTCTTTCCAGTATTTTTTAGATTGGTCCACTGGCTGTATTAGTGCCAATGAAGATGAGTTTAAATAAAGAACACTGGTAAATATAATAGTCCTTTCTTTGTTTGTTTTTCAATCGTTCTTGTTATTTCATTGTCTGATGTTGTATGATTCACATTGTCAGTACAATGGGGATGTTGACTCCACTTGTCTCGAATTACAATTAAGTTTGTGTGTTGGTTTTGTAAGAAATAACAGTTATGTTTTAATTTGGGGCCTTTGTTACCTTTAATATTTTATGATAGTGCATCGTGATATAACTTAATTGGACTTTGTTGTCCGCTGGATGAAAGGGTGCGCCTCTCTAAAAGAAAGGCAAACTCATTAACTACCTAACCAGTTTTGTAAAATTGGTTCATTAACTTCTCTACCACCTGAGCTGAAACTTGATGAAGTAACATGATATATACAAATATCTCTTAAATACATGTATTTTGGGTTTGTTTTCTTCATGACTTTGTGAACACTACCTTAGTTTTGAGAGAATTAGTGAGTGAATCTCAGATGTCCAAGGTAACAGGCTTGAATTCTACTGCAGACAATTTGACATCTGAACCATTTAGTAAATTGGCATCATGGTGTAAAAAGAACTTTCATAATAATCTTATTTAGCTGTGAAATATTTACTGATTTTTCTGTGAAATATTAATTTTTTCCATACACAACTTCCAACTGGCTGATTCTGTGTTTCAATCCAAAATAGCTATAAAATTATGTATTCCTATTTGACTTCATAATTCTGTAGAAATTAAAATAGATTATAAATTTTATTTGAGTAAAATTATACTACGATCAATACAGACATAGGCCTATTTATAAATTGTTGAAAAAGCCAGACAAAACACAATTTTAAAACAACCTGTCGGATACAAAATTTAGATGCTAACAGCTGGATGTGATATCCGGCCAAATCCAGATATATGTTCACTCTAGTACATCAGCAGTTGTATCTCAACAAAAAATAAAACGTATCAGACATAGGCTTAGCCATTTTTTTTATTGATTCCATGTTTGTTTAGAGGTACTTAGACCTCATATAAAAATCAAGTTATTCTCCATATAGCAAGACCAATACAGTCTTATCTCCATATAGTCAATCAACATGACCATGCAATGGATCACTGGACATAGCAATCTAGAAGGAAATACAATAACAAACAAACATGCACAAGTAAGGTGTCTTAAAAGAACAAATGATAGATCCTGCAACATGAAATCAATTAAACAGATTATCAGAAGCAACACAAGGGAATGAACAGATGAAAACAGAAAATGTTGAACAAGTGAACAAATGCATTGAATAGTCAAAATGTATTTAGTGACATGATGTGACCACAAGACAATAATAACATAAATAGACTAGGCCTATACAGGATAAATCAATCCTTTATTTATTTTCAAATAGGAGGTGCTGGAGTCAATATTCATTTAAACCATCTCTGCCCCAGCAACTATCCATGTGTGGATATTTCATCCGTATAAAACATTCAAAAGCCTCCTAAATGACTGCCTTACCCTCTCACCTACCAGGAACACACTGTTACAGATATTTTCAACAATTAATAATTCACCGTATGGATTGCTAAATCAACTTGATTCGCCAAAGACGGCTGTGTCGCGACATTGATGCAAATAAAACTGCAACACAATAGGGCCTACATTTTCATTCTCTGGACTACATACTGCTGGAAATCTAGTAGGACCATTGTCTTGCTACAAGAGAGATCCAACGGGAATTTGAGAATACCACATCACCACAGAGCCGGACTGGTTTAACTAAATTGTTAATGGTTATAATTAAATGGTCACTGGTTTAACTAATAGAACCTAACTAACAAATAATAAAACTAATGTAAAAAAGAAATAAGAGAAAACAAAGGAACAAGGACTATTTCCATGTTACGGTTCAATAAAGACCTTTATCAAGAAACAAACACACAAAATCAAGTTAAAATACAGATAGATAGTTTCACCATCTCCATCTTTTTGTTTTAGAGATGGAAATAGAGAACGATATGCGGTCATGTTTAGTGACTGGCAATATCGGTGCGCACCAAGACATACGCACTATTGATATATAAAAATAGATTGAAAAATTAGGAATGCCATAAGTGAAGGAATCATGAGTGTAAAATCAGAACAAGGAAATCCTCAAGTCAATGATATCTGTACACACAAACTATTCAAACACAATAAGTAGTGCACATTTTTTGGAACTACCACGAATCCAACTGATCAGCTTTTTTTAATAGGCGTTAAACACCAGCTGCGCCCCTTTGTAGCTTCCTATCACTCTACTCTTTAGCATCTCTTGGGGTGCTTTACACACCCATTGTGAACCCTCATCAAGACAATCGCGTCACAACCAAATAGGCCCTAAGAAGAAAATAGCACACACAAAAAAACGCTGATGTACCCCGGTTATTTTGACACGCCGTGCTTGTACGGAAACTTTGAGATAAGAAAAGCATATTTATGCTAAATAACACTAACACACGTTCAACATTGAGATTAACAAATTTAATATAATTATAAGTATAGGCCCTAAATATATAAGGTACCGAGTTCGATCCTCGCCACGGGCAACTGTGCAATGGCAAACTACTAAACGTATTTATATTGCCTAGAAAATCACTACAGCCAAAAAATGCTGGGGTGATGGCTACGTCCTGAATAGGATATGCTACCAATTTTGTTTTTTTATAATTTTAGTATAATCGTAGTGTATATTACACATCTTCAACATCGAGATTAACAAGATTATAATAATCTTAGTAGGCCTATATATTAACTACAAAATAAGGCTATAGTCTCATATTGCAAACAATATGGTGGAGGGGTCGGGAGATCAGGAAGCGCTTTAAGTGTTTCAAGGTCGCTACAATCGATTGACGCGACCACTCTTCCAGTCGACTCAGCTGTAAATGAGTACCTGATACATGAGTTAGGGGAGGTAACGACAACAAGAAAGGGAACTTGCCACCCCGCCTAATAGATGTTATGGCTTAGTACATGAAGAGTTGTCTTCATCACCCACGACAGGTTGCTACCATGGGTGCCTACCGTTTACAATCTTACCTAATGTTCTCTTCCCGAGGTGGATAACAATTAATTAAAATTCGAACCATCATACTACGATTCTTCAATAGAAACCTCTCTCTCTCTCTCTCTCTCTCTCTCTCTCTCTCGGTGACGTGTCCTGTGCAGAACGTTGTCCTCACTGCCATTATGTAAGCCTCATGGTTCTGTGCAAGCCACCAAGCTTCCTCCAGTGTCATGTTCAGAAGGTCTTCGATGTCATGTATCCATTGTAGTCTTGGTCTGCCTCATGTTCTCTTCACTGGAACTTCCCCCCCCCCCCCATGATTAATCTTTCCAAACCGTTGTGTCTTTTTATATGTCAGAAATATGTATGCCTAAGTTTGCGTGGTTTAAACGAAAAATAGTTTTGAGGAGCCAGTTTTCTTCTATGTTCAGATCTTTGCGGACTTCTGCGTTATTTCTTTTTTCTGTCCATGATATTCGTAGGACCTTTCTATAGCATTTCATTTCGAATGCAGATAATTTCTTTTCCATTGTCGATATCATTGCCCACGTTTCGCAACCGTATGTTGCCACTGGATAGGCCTATATATAGCTTCTTAGTAGTTGTAACATTGCTTTTCTGTTTGGTTTTTGCCATAGATTATTACAATGGGAATGCTATCCTTTATTCTCGTATCTGGCTAAATCGGATTGGCGCGACCGAAGATGGTCGTGCTAGGTCACGTAAGGCTCTGCAATTTTATCATAAGAAAACCAGCCCCAGGAGTGTGAGTTCACATGCGGTAAACAGACGCGTAGATAATTAGGTCTGACTTAATTGTAAGTGGGTCTTCAAACTCCACTTAGTAAATCTGAGCATGTCTTTTAGTACTAGGAACTTCGCGAAAAGGTCGGTAAAAACCCATCTCTTAGCGATTTTTCACAAAAATGTCTTCAAATTTCCCGTCATATTGAGAAATTTACATACGAAAACAAACGAATATTTCGTATAGAATGTGACCAAGATGGCGTAGTAAACAATCGTGTGCGACTCTTGTGATGTGTATTTCATGTTTTCATCTGGATTAAGCAATGATAGGCGTATGTGATTCATTAGGATTTTTCTATGTTGAGAATAAAGAGGACTCTATGACAGAACTAGCGAGTCGGTAGATGATTTATTCTGTTCATAACAAGTAATTCGCTAAAATAAATTTAATGCGGAGAATATTCCAACACTGGCAGGCACAAAACCAACAGATACAATGGTTCAGTCATCTGGAAAGAATTACGTGTGATTCATTAGTTTATAAAACATATGTGAAGAGAGGAGAAGCAGAAAGAAGGCAAAGGGTAGACCTAGAGTACGCTGGATCGACAACATCAAAGAGGCATTACACAAACACCAAATAACATCTGAAGCTGTCAGAAAAACAAGAACATTGTATCTCCTTCGACACCCGTAAAGGGTAAAAGAGGAAGGAAAAAAGAAGAAGAAAACAGACAAACTCCCTCTTAAGGTAATCATAGTTACGGTCCTGTTAACTGATCATCTTTGTCTTGTAAGAATGTCGATATCGTTGGGCAAAAAGATACCGGTAAGGCAGGGGTGGGCAATTTTTGTGTGTAGAGGGCCGCATTGAAAATTGTAAAGCTATTGGAGGGCCGCATATAATATTATGCATGTTTTTGTTTAAAATTCTCGGTAAGTAATCAATTAAATATTTTTATTGTGAAGAAAGGTAGTTTTACATAATGTAGATAACTTCTGAAATAAATTACATTTCTAACAGACTTACACTATAGAAGTATATTTTCTAATATGGATAAAAGGTTTTGCAAATATTTTAACAATGTTCGTGTATTTAAAAATGTGTTTGAGGGCCTGCAAAATATCCAATGGTGGACCGCATGCGGCCCGCGGGCCGTAGTTTGACCACCCCTGCGGTAAGGGGATGGCGGTGTTCCCAATATGAACAAGACACAATGTTCTTGAAGAAGCAATGTTAGATTTGTATTTGTTTTTTAGTATAAAATGCAATGCTTTATTTACAATAGGTTGTCAGAAATCGCTTATCTGCGGGCTTGCTTAGAGATAGCTAAGGTGAAATATCATAACTGTCATATCTACTATGCGGTCACTCTGAAACTAAACATTTCGACATGCTGAAGTAGTCTAGCACATATAGGAATGTCTTATGCATATACACATCTATTCTATGGATGTGTAATCTATATATTCTATCCAGTTTGATAGTGTTCTAGTACAGTCTGTGGATAAGACCGCAGTTCTGGAATATTCACCGCAAACCTTGTCCTGGATAGGAATAATGAACAGCACAACTGTGACCTGCAGAAGCGTAAGATCGATAATATGTATCAACTGACGGGAATTGAACCAGGTCCGCTCTAGCGGCACCGAATCGTTTTGCAACACAAGTAATCGTGTCTGACCAACCACATCCCAAAAAAAAGATGTGATCTCATCAAGACATTCAACCAGTGTACTCAAGTCACTGAGAACGGACCAATCCAAGCAAGGGCTATTACAACATCATAAATGAACATCTCGCACAAATATCTAAGTATCCCAAGGAACACAAACATAGAACATTAATATTCTTATTACAGGATCTAAATGCCTTCTTGTAGACATAAATAACGTAGAGACAGAACAATTTTGATTCCAAAAACATTATTTGAATAATATTTGCATAAACTTTACTTGTATAAAACGGCATAATGAAGTTTTGCTAATATGTATTCACTGCAGTAAAACTGAAATCCAACAGGTAAAGCTTGAAACAAAATAATGAAGTTTTGCTAATCACTGGAAATCTCCACATTTTGCTAGACTATGTGAACGTCAAATGTGTCGTTCTTGCTCGTCGTTTTGTTATGTGTATGTAATAAAGACCTTTTGGTCGAAACGTCGATTTGTGTGTGTTATCATGTGTGCTTCCAGTGATTAGCAAAACTTTATTACAATGTATCAAACTTTACCTGTTTTAAGAAGTCCCTAACAAGGTTTTGTGGTTGTCTATCCCATAGATGGTTCAAGTTAGCAACCATTTTAGATGTGCTTTGTGGTAAGGCGCAAATATCGCAGCAACCTTTTAAACAATGACACTACGTATAATATAAGGAACGAACCCTGTAGAAAAGATCGAATTAGTCGCCCGCAGTGGCGGTGGTCTAGGCCCCATATCTGGAATTCAAGTAGGGAGCATGAGGTTAAAATGGAAATTATTCTAAAGGCTGACGGGAATTAAACCAGGTACGTTCTAGCGAAACACAAATCTCCTATATCTTAGTCTTATATTTCAGTAGGAGTTGGTCTAGGTAAATCCGTTACCTCTGAATTATCAGCTATGAAAATAATATCTTATCTTCACTATTTAATAAGCCGTCGTAGGTCAGGATGGCCGAATGGTCTAAGGCGCCAGACTCAAGGCTCATAACCTTCCCAGTTTATATGGGATAGAGTGTTCTGGTCCACGAATGTGGGCGTGGGTTCAAATCCCACTTCTGACATTTTTTTTTCCATATCTCAAATTTTGTATTGCTTTATAGTGTCAAACTTTTTCAATCATATTGTTGTTTTTTCAGTTGCTGTTTTTTAATCAGATTTAAAAATCAACCATTCTACATATCAAGACAGACATAAAAAATGTCTCCAAATTATCTGGAAATCCAAAAGGATTTGCAACTTATACTGAGATAAGTAACCAGAATTATTTTCTATTTTGCTTTATTTTATTTTCTCGTGTAATCACATCTCTTACTAAATCATTCTTACCATCATTTCTCTCTTATCCACCCTATATTCTTGTCATACTATGTTTGTCTCCTTGTATCTTGCTGGACCCTTCCAGATTTGATCTTTCTCTTTCGCATGTTTCATATCACGCTTTAATCTCTTTCTCCTACCATCGCCACACAATATGTACTTTATTATGTTAATTACTCGTATACTGCTTGTTTATCTGTTGTCTTCCGTCCCGATGACGGTTTTTTAGTCGAAACGTTGTCTGTCGATGTGCGCCGTTGTTAGTATATTTTACTTATAAATATTACCAATATGTGTACCTATTTCCGTTCATTCTTACACTTGCCTTGTGTTACACCAGCCCTCGCATTTCCAGTATCGTGTTATTCATGCACAGGAGTTGTAACTCTTGAATACTATATGGATATGGCTTCCCTGAAAACAAAAAAGCAGACGAATTGACAAAAACTGTAGGCAATCTCCCTCAGTACCAAGTACCCCATCAAAGTTTTAGGGAAGCTAAGTAAGCAATCTCCCTCAGTATCCGCTATCCCCATCTCTGAGGATAGAAATTGCTGGAGGACTCTTGTGTGCTGTAGCATCCAATGTTGTACCTCTACAACCCTGAAGGGCTACGGGTTTATTGATTGATAAAAAAAAACAGCTGCGCCCCTTCGTCGCCTCCTATCACTCTACTCTATAGCATCTCTTAGGGGTGCTTTACACACCCATTGCGAGAAACCCTCATCAAGACAGTTGCGACACAACCGGATAAGTAGGAAACAACAACAAAAAACGCGGATGTACCCCAGTTATTTTGACACACCGTGATGGTACAAAAACTTTGAGATAAGAAAATAATGTGAATGCTAGATAACACTAACGTGCCTGACACTAACAACATCTGAGCATGACTTTTAGTGCTAGGAACTTAACGAAAAGTTCGGTAAAAACCCATCCCTTAGCGATATTCCACAAAAACTTCTACAAATTTCCCGTCATATTGAGAAAATTACATACAGTTCTGGAAAATTCACGGCAAACCGTGTCCCGTGACCTGGATAGGAACAATGAACAGCACAACTGTGACCTTCAAATGGATGTTGTAAGAAGCTGAAAATCGATAATATGTATTCACTGCAGTAAAACTGAAATCCAACAGGTAACGCTTAAGATAATAAAGTTTTGCTAATCACTGGAAATCTCCACATTTTGCTTGACTATGTGAACGTCAAATGTGTCGTTCTTTTATTTGTATGTAATAAAGGCCTTTTGGTAAAAACGTCGATTTGTGTGTGTTATTATGTGTGTTTCCAGTGATTAGCAAAACTGTATTACCATGTTTCAAGTTTTACCTTTTTAAGAAGCCACTAACAAGGTTTTAGGGTTGTCTACCCCATAGATGGTTCAAGTTAGCAACTATGTTAACGTTAGATGTGCCTTGTGGAAAGGCGCAAATATCGCAGCCATCTTTTAAACAATGACTCTATGGCACTACGTATAATATATTACAAGGATAGTACTCGGTAGAAAAGTTCGCTTTAGCCTCCCGCAGTGACGCTGGCCTAGGCCGTATAGGGCCTATCTTGAATTCGAGAGGGAAGCATGAGGTTAAAATGAAACTTATTCTTTAAGGGTAACGGGAATTGAACTAGGCACGTTCTAGCGGCAGCGAATCTCCTATACCTTGACCAGACGTTGGCCTAGGTAATACGTCACAAACTGAATTATCGGCTATTAATTTAAAACCTTATGTTCAATAATTAAACTCCATCCGTGGTCTAAGGCGCCAAAATGTCAAGAAATACAAAAATAGGTAGGTGTGTTACCAAAATGAAACATAAAACAACTTAACAACGAGATACAGAGACAGACGACGTTTCGACTATAAAGCCTTCATCAGGACAAACAAATGACCACAATAAAACAAGTCTTACATGGAGACAAATAGGGTTATGATGAGGACAATAGCAGATAGGTAATGAGGGAAGAAAAGATGTGGAAGCATGACAGGTGAGAAAAACGTATGGGGAGAAGTTAGTAGTACGTAGGAAGGAGAAAGTAGACTGAAGAATGTGAGATGAACAAAGGAAAAGATATGGTAGCAAGTAAATTACATTAAAATAAAATAAAAATACTCACCTCAAAAGTGGCAACAGAGAATGAATGCTACAGACAAGCAATCATGATGTAAGGGAAGAGCAAAATGAGATGATACGAGGGATCAGGTGGGAGAAAGAAAAAGAGGCCAAACTCGGCAGGAACAGAAAAGAAAATGAGCAAACAGAAGGAAGAGAATATGAGCAGTTTATTTGTGATATATGAGAATAAAATGGTAGTAAAATAACTTAACTGATGCAGCGACTAGTCTATGGTCCTCCCATGTGAATGAGCACACGCATAATGGCAATAAAGTAAAGAATGGACAGTGAAAGTCAGATTCCTGTCAAGGGTCATGATAGCACGTATTTGTACAGGTTAGAAAAATAAAGACATGCCACAGTAATAGACGGTACCCGAGGCGCTGAAGTGAAAAGAAAACACACCCGCGAAAGGGGAACAATAGAAAAGACAATATCCTGGTATGGTCACAGTTCATACCAACTGATGAGAGTAAAGGGGCGTAAGTAAATAGGTAAATAGCCATAGAGAAAGAAGACAGAGTATAAGACAAATGCAGAGGTAAATAAAAAAAAAAAAAACAAAAAAAAAAAAAAAAAAAAAAAAAAAAAAAAAAAGGGTCGTGGTGGATCGACGAAATCCCCTAGACGGAGATACGTCACGCAAGAAAGTGAAGTGCGGGTGGGAGGGAGCCCAGAGGACACAGGGAGGGTACAACAAGGGAGGGTATGGGACTATAACGGGGAAGCACGTCGTGAGATGGTATCAGGCTGATATAGCGAGACATAGGAAGAGGGTGCCGGAGATAAGGGCACCAGAGAAGATAGGGAATAAGGAGACAGGAAAAGAAGACCATAGCGGGAGGAGGCAGACCCGGAGTTACAGCCAAATCATGTGAGGAAGTGGAGGGTCGTAGCGTCGTAGGTGACAAAATAAGGGTCATCTGTCCACAGTGTCGCAGTAAAAGGAGGTCGGTGTAGCAGAGGTTCAAATAAAATGTGACGGAAGATGGACCAAGGTCACAACCACAACGACAAGTACCTTGTAGGCCAGGTGTTGGGAAATGAGACCGGTCGCATAAACCGATGATGATAAAGGGATGAGTTAGCCGCACGTCGCAACCCCTATGTGGGTATTGCTCGCACTGTACACTAGCTCATCTATGGGAACAACGATCAAAGGACAGAGACTCTGGCCACGATACACGATCCCTTGGTTTGGGGCATGCACCGTGGGGAGCGAAGTGTCCGATGAAACGAGGTTCGCATCTGTGTGAGACCAACCGTACGTTGCAACCCGTTTGGGGGCGTTGCCCGTACTGCACGCTGGCTCCATAAATATATATGGGGGAACCACTGCATCCGAGCCATCCAAGTCGTGTGAAGCAGGAAGCCTGTTGGCGCTGCAAAGTTTGTTTTTTTTTTTTTTTTTTTTTTTTTTTTTTTTTTTTTTTTTTTTTTTTTTTTTTTTTTTTTTTTTTTTCTGTCAGTCATCAAACAGTCACCACATACCACATGCTACGTAACTGTATGGGTAGCCGCCCCAATTGATAAGAAAGTGGCCAGAAGAAATATGATAATAGGTACGTGGTGTCGCCCACGGGCCACAGAGAATGGCACAAGAGAAAGAGCGGACATAGGCCTAAGCAATGGAAATAGAGAAAGTAGACAGAGTATGACAAAGAATCTAAAGGAGGAGAGGAGAATGAAGCATGGGTGAAACAACCCGTAGAGTGAGAGTAGAGTGGGGTAGCGAGGGGATACAGATCAACCATCAAACCGACGTACAAAACCGCAACAGACCCACCCCGGATGAAGCTGCACCGGTCCCAGTCCCATGGCGTAACCACCCACCAACACACCAATCGCAACGTGACATGTCACCGTAGCCCCAAACCCTGGGTGGGGGCCCCGGCCGAGCCACCACAATAGAGAGCAACAGTATCAAGGAGATGAGCAGGAAGAAATAATGGTAAGGTAAAGATTATAGGAGCAGCGGGGAGGCAGAGCAGGGGGGGCAAAAAAGGGGGGGGGTTAAGAGATTATTGAAAGTATAACTGGTCATTGATGCCATGGGGCTTAAGAGTGCCAAGGTTGAGAATAAGGCGGTTCTCTAATGAGAAACGTTGCCGGTCACCAGAGTGGCAAGAGACCAGGCCAGTGACCTGAATGTCCTGTGCCCCCCGGTGAGAATTGCTGTTGAAGTGGAGGGCCACCGGAGAAGATCCACAGTTACGGATATCCCGTAAGTGTTCAGCAAACCTAGTGGCTAGGAATCTACCCGTCTCACCAATGTACATCAGGTTACAGCGTTTGCAAGTTATCACGTACACGACATTACGGGAGACACAGGAAAAAGTGTGATGGATATGAAATACCGATTTAGGAAATCGGATAGAGGAGGTAAGGTAGACAAACGGGCACGTGAGGCACGGGCGGTGGCACGGAGAGGTACCGGTAGGAGGTCCCGCCGGCCGGAGGTGGGAGTGAACCAGAGAGTCCCGTAGGTTCCTATCTCGACGGAAAGCCACAAGAGGTGGTTGTGGAAACGCCTCTTTGGTAAGGCGATCAGATGAGAGGATAGAGAAGTCCCGTAGGAGGATCTTGAGAGCTGGAATATTATGAGGGTGGAAAGTGAGGATCAGTTTAGGACGAGTCGACGGAAGCTGAGGAGTGCGTGATAAGGCATCAGCACGGGAGATAGGAAGGACACGACCAAGGGCAGAGAGAAGGACATCCTCCGGATAAGCACGTCGGCGGAAGAAGTCAAGCATATCATGGGCATGCTGTAGAAAGTCAGAGTCCTCCTGGCAAAGGCGACGGAGACGAAGAAGTTGAGAGAAGGGAAGGGAGTCACGGCATGAGCGAGGGTGAGAAGAGGAATATAGAAGGAAGCTGTGAGAGTCAGTCGGTTTATAATAGACCGAGGTAGAGAGCGAACCTGGACCAATAGAGACAGAGATGTCCAAGAACGTAGCAGAGGAAGCAGAGACGATGGAAGTGAATTTGATAGAGGGATGGAAGTTGCTAACGAATGAGATGAAGGCTGAAAGGTCTGCAACAGGCATGTCCGTGAACCCAAAGCCATCGTCAATGTAGCGGCGATAGAACTGGGGAATGGGACCCTGGAAGCTAGAGAACATAAGATGCTCAAGATGACCCATGAACAGACAAGCATAGCTAGGACCCATTTTGGTGCCCATAGCAACACCGCTGATCTGGTTGAAGAAGGTGCCGTCGAACTCAAAGGAGTTCAAGGTGAGGACAAGTTCAGCCAAGCGGACCAGGGTAGAGGTTGCAATGGAATGGTGTGGATGCTGATCAAGAAAGTACTGAATGGCGGTGAGGCCGTCGTTGTGAGGGATAGATGTGTAGAGAGACACAACGTCAAGGAGGAAGAGATGATAAGTATGATGGGGGAGCAACTCAACCGATGCGAATGTGGTTAACGCATGGTTGGTGTCCTTAAGGTACGTCGGGAGAGAAGAGACAATAGGTTGAAAAATACCATCAAGGAATGCTGAGATATGCTCAGTGGGGCAGGAGCATGCAGACACAATAGGTCTTCCAGGGTGAAGATCCTTATGGATTTTAGGCAGAAGATAGAGGGCAGGTTTCCCAAGGTTGGCCTTGGAGATAAGGAGAGAGACAGCAGAAGGCGGAAGGAGGTTATGGCGGATGAGCCGTTTGACAGTGCAGCCAACTGTGAGGTTATGATCAGGATGGCTCGGATGCAGTGGTTCCCCCATATATATTTATGGAGCCAGCGTGCAGTACGGGCAACGCCCCCAAACGGGTTGCAACGTACGGTTGGTCTCACACAGATGCGAACCTCGTTTCATCGGACACTTCGCTCCCCACGGTGCATGCCCCAAACCAAGGGATCGTGTATCGTGGCCAGAGTCTCTGTCCTTTGATCGTTGTTCCCATAGATGAGCTAGTGTACAGTGCGAGCAATACCCACATAGGGGTTGCGACGTGCGGCTAACTCATCCCTTTATCATCATCGGTTTATGCGACCGGTCTCATTTCCCAACACCTGGCCTACAAGGTACTTGTCGTTGTGGTTGTGACCTTGGTCCATCTTCCGTCACATTTTATTTGAACCTCTGCTACACCGACCTCCTTTTACTGCGACACTGTGGACAGATGACCCTTATTTTGTCACCTACGACGCTACGACCCTCCACTTCCTCACATGATTTGGCTGTAACTCCGGGTCTGCCTCCTCCCGCTATGGTCTTCTTTTCCTGTCTCCTTATTCCCTATCTTCTCTGGTGCCCTTATCTCCGGCACCCTCTTCCTATGTCTCGCTATATCAGCCTGATACCATCTCACGACGTGCTTCCCCGTTATAGTCCCATACCCTCCCTTGTTGTACCCTCCCTGTGTCCTCTGGGCTCCCTCCCACCCGCACTTCACTTTCTTGCGTGACGTATCTCCGTCTAGGGGATTTCGTCGATCCACCACGACCCTTTTTTTTTTTTTTTTTTTTTTTTTTTTTTTTTTTTGTTTTTTTTTTTTTTATTTACCTCTGCATTTGTCTTATACTCTGTCTTCTTTCTCTATGGCTATTTACCTATTTACTTACGCCCCTTTACTCTCATCAGTTGGTATGAACTGTGACCATACCAGGATATTGTCTTTTCTATTGTTCCCCTTTCGCGGGTGTGTTTTCTTTTCACTTCAGCGCCTCGGGTACCGTCTATTACTGTGGCATGTCTTTATTTTTCTAACCTGTACAAATACGTGCTATCATGACCCTTGACAGGAATCTGACTTTCACTGTCCATTCTTTACTTTATTGCCATTATGCGTGTGCTCATTCACATGGGAGGACCATAGACTAGTCGCTGCATCAGTTAAGTTATTTTACTACCATTTTATTCTCATATATCACAAATAAACTGCTCATATTCTCTTCCTTCTGTTTGCTCATTTTCTTTTCTGTTCCTGCCGAGTTTGGCCTCTTTTTCTTTCTCCCACCTGATCCCTCGTATCATCTCATTTTGCTCTTCCCTTACATCATGATTGCTTGTCTGTAGCATTCATTCTCTGTTGCCACTTTTGAGGTGAGTATTTTTATTTTATTTTAATGTAATTTACTTGCTACCATATCTTTTCCTTTGTTCATCTCACATTCTTCAGTCTACTTTCTCCTTCCTACGTACTACTAACTTCTCCCCATACGTTTTTCTCACCTGTCATGCTTCCACATCTTTTCTTCCCTCATTACCTATCTGCTATTGTCCTCATCATAACCCTATTTGTCTCCATGTAAGACTTGTTTTATTGTGGTCATTTGTTTGTCCTGATGAAGGCTTTATAGTCGAAACGTCGTCTGTCTCTGTATCTCGTTGTTAAGTTGTTTTATGTTTCATTTTGGTAACACACCTACCTATTTTTGTATTTCTTGACATTTTGGCGCCTTAGACCACGGATGGAGTTTAATTATTGAACATAAGGTTTTAAATTAATAGCCGATAATTCAGTTTGTGACGTATTACCTAGGCCAACGTCTGGTCAAGGTATAGGAGATTCGCTGCCGCTAGAACGTGCCTAGTTCAATTCCCGTTACCCTTAAAGAATAAGTTTCATTTTAACCTCATGCTTCCCTCTCGAATTCAAGATAGGCCCTATACGGCCTAGGCCAGCGTCACTGCGGGAGGCTAAAGCGAACTTTTCTACCGAGTACTATCCTTGTAATATATTATACGTAGTGCCATAGAGTCATTGTTTAAAAGATGGCTGCGATATTTGCGCCTTTCCACAAGGCACATCTAACGTTAACATAGTTGCTAACTTGAACCATCTATGGGGTAGACAACCCTAAAACCTTGTTAGTGGCTTCTTAAAAAGGTAAAACTTGAAACATGGTAATACAGTTTTGCTAATCACTGGAAACACACATAATAACACACACAAATCGACGTTTTTACCAAAAGGCCTTTATTACATACAAATAAAAGAACGACACATTTGACGTTCACATAGTCAAGCAAAATGTGGAGATTTCCAGTGATTAGCAAAACTTTATTATCTTAAGCGTTACCTGTTGGATTTCAGTTTTACTGCAGTGAATACATATTATCGATTTTCAGCTTCTTACAACATCCATTTGAAGGTCACAGTTGTGCTGTTCATTGTTCCTATCCAGGTCACGGGACACGGTTTGCCGTGAATTTTCCAGAACTGTATGTAATTTTCTCAATATGACGGGAAATTTGTAGAAGTTTTTGTGGAATATCGCTAAGGGATGGGTTTTTACCGAACTTTTCGTTAAGTTCCTAGCACTAAAAGTCATGCTCAGATGTTGTTAGTGTCAGGCACGTTAGTGTTATCTAGCATTCACATTATTTTCTTATCTCAAAGTTTTTGTACCATCACGGTGTGTCAAAATAACTGGGGTACATCCGCGTTTTTTGTTGTTGTTTCCTACTTATCCGGTTGTGTCGCAACTGTCTTGATGAGGGTTTCTCGCAATGGGTGTGTAAAGCACCCCTAAGAGATGCTATAGAGTAGAGTGATAGGAGGCGACGAAGGGGCGCAGCTGTTTTTTTTTATCAATCAATAAACCCGTAGCCCTTCAGGGTTGTAGAGGTACAACATTGGATGCTACAGCACACAAGAGTCCTCCAGCAATTTCTATCCTCAGAGATGGGGATAGCGGATACTGAGGGAGATTGCTTACTTAGCTTCCCTAAAACTTTGATGGGGTACTTGGTACTGAGGGAGATTGCCTACAGTTTTTGTCAATTCGTCTGCTTTTTTGTTTTCAGGGAAGCCATATCCATATAGTATTCAAGAGTTACAACTCCTGTGCATGAATAACACGATACTGGAAATGCGAGGGCTGGTGTAACACAAGGCAAGTGTAAGAATGAACGGAAATAGGTACACATATTGGTAATATTTATAAGTAAAATATACTAACAACGGCGCACATCGACAGACAACGTTTCGACTAAAAAACCGTCATCGGGACGGAAGACAACAGATAAACAAGCAGTATACGAGTAATTAACATAATAAAGTACATATTGTGTGGCGATGGTAGGAGAAAGAGATTAAAGCGTGATATGAAACATGCGAAAGAGAAAGATCAAATCTGGAAGGGTCCAGCAAGATACAAGGAGACAAACATAGTATGACAAGAATATAGGGTGGATAAGAGAGAAATGATGGTAAGAATGATTTAGTAAGAGATGTGATTACACGAGAAAATAAAATAAAGCAAAATAGAAAATAATTCTGGTTACTTATCTCAGTATAAGTTGCAAATCCTTTTGGATTTCCAGATAATTTGGAGACATTTTTTATGTCTGTCTTGATATGTAGAATGGTTGATTTTTAAATCTGATTAAAAAACAGCAACTGAAAAAACAACAATATGATTGAAAAAGTTTGACACTATAAAGCAATACAAAATTTGAGATATGGAAAAAAAAATGTCAGAAGTGGGATTTGAACCCACGCCCACATTCGTGGACCAGAACACTCTATCCCATATAAACTGGGAAGGTTATGAGCCTTGAGTCTGGCGCCTTAGACCATTCGGCCATCCTGACCTACGACGGCTTATTAAATAGTGAAGATAAGATATTATTTTCATAGCTGATAATTCAGAGGTAACGGATTTACCTAGACCAACTCCTACTGAAATATAAGACTAAGATATAGGAGATTTGTGTTTCGCTAGAACGTACCTGGTTTAATTCCCGTCAGCCTTTAGAATAATTTCCATTTTAACCTCATGCTCCCTACTTGAATTCCAGATATGGGGCCTAGACCACCGCCACTGCGGGCGACTAATTCGATCTTTTCTACAGGGTTCGTTCCTTATATTATACGTAGTGTCATTGTTTAAAAGGTTGCTGCGATATTTGCGCCTTACCACAAAGCACATCTAAAATGGTTGCTAACTTGAACCATCTATGGGATAGACAACCACAAAACCTTGTTAGGGACTTCTTAAAACAGGTAAAGTTTGATACATTGTAATAAAGTTTTGCTAATCACTGGAAGCACACATGATAACACACACAAATCGACGTTTCGACCAAAAGGTCTTTATTACATACACATAACAAAACGACGAGCAAGAACGACACATTTGACGTTCACATAGTCTAGCAAAATGTGGAGATTTCCAGTGATTAGCAAAACTTCATTATTTTGTTTCAAGCTTTACCTGTTGGATTTCAGTTTTACTGCAGTGAATACATATTAGCAAAACTTCATTATGCCGTTTTATACAAGTAAAGTTTATGCAAATATTATTCAAATAATGTTTTTGGAATCAAAATTGTTCTGTCTCTACGTTATTTATGTCTACAAGAAGGCATTTAGATCCTGTAATAAGAATATTAATGTTCTATGTTTGTGTTCCTTGGGATACTTAGATATTTGTGCGAGATGTTCATTTATGATGTTGTAATAGCCCTTGCTTGGATTGGTCCGTTCTCAGTGACTTGAGTACACTGGTTGAATGTCTTGATGAGATCACATCTTTTTTTTGGGATGTGGTTGGTCAGACACGATTACTTGTGTTGCAAAACGATTCGGTGCCGCTAGAGCGGACCTGGTTCAATTCCCGTCAGTTGATACATATTATCGATCTTACGCTTCTGCAGGTCACAGTTGTGCTGTTCATTATTCCTATCCAGGACAAGGTTTGCGGTGAATATTCCAGAACTGCGGTCTTATCCACAGACTGTACTAGAACACTATCAAACTGGATAGAATATATAGATTACACATCCATAGAATAGATGTGTATATGCATAAGACATTCCTATATGTGCTAGACTACTTCAGCATGTCGAAATGTTTAGTTTCAGAGTGACCGCATAGTAGATATGACAGTTATGATATTTCACCTTAGCTATCTCTAAGCAAGCCCGCAGATAAGCGATTTCTGACAACCTATTGTAAATAAAGCATTGCATTTTATACTAAAAAACAAATACAAATCTAACATTGCTTCTTCAAGAACATTGTGTCTTGTTCATATTGGGAACACCGCCATCCCCTTACCGCAGGGGTGGTCAAACTACGGCCCGCGGGCCGCATGCGGTCCACCATTGGATATTTTGCAGGCCCTCAAACACATTTTTAAATACACGAACATTGTTAAAATATTTGCAAAACCTTTTATCCATATTAGAAAATATACTTCTATAGTGTAAGTCTGTTAGAAATGTAATTTATTTCAGAAGTTATCTACATTATGTAAAACTACCTTTCTTCACAATAAAAATATTTAATTGATTACTTACCGAGAATTTTAAACAAAAACATGCATAATATTATATGCGGCCCTCCAATAGCTTTACAATTTTCAATGCGGCCCTCTACACACAAAAATTGCCCACCCCTGCCTTACCGGTATCTTTTTGCCCAACGATATCGACATTCTTACAAGACAAAGATGATCAGTTAACAGGACCGTAACTATGATTACCTTAAGAGGGAGTTTGTCTGTTTTCTTCTTCTTTTTTCCTTCCTCTTTTACCCTTTACGGGTGTCGAAGGAGATACAATGTTCTTGTTTTTCTGACAGCTTCAGATGTTATTTGGTGTTTGTGTAATGCCTCTTTGATGTTGTCGATCCAGCGTTCTCATAATTACCACCTCCTGTCAGAGACACAGCAAACACTTCTGCGCCAACTATCTCATCATTCTTTTTTCAGGTTTGTTAACTCATCAGAAGAGATTGCTGATTTAATATTCCCCGTCATCTAGGAGTCTGCCACAAAAGGACAAAGGTGCAATGTCCGCTGACCTGCACTTTTCATTATCCATTAAGATGTCCGCTGACCTGCATCTCTTCATTAACCATGAGGATTAATTGATAGAAAATAATTTTAAAAATTGAGACTTCTTCTTCTTCTTCGTTCGTTCTCAAACTCCTGCAGATTAGCAGGATGTAGTCCGGAGAACGGAATGCGTTGTGTCATGGTTTACAGCATTGCTGCGATATCTGCACCTTTCGGCCTGACACATCCGACTTCAGCATGGCTTTGGGTCACTGACCCTATATGGGATGGGACAGCCAACTCTATCCCACAACCTCCTTAGTCGCCTTTTACGACATGCGTGGAAGGTAAACAGTGTTGCTATTCTTTGCTCCCCTTTCGGGCGCCGGCAACACACGGGCGAAAAAATTGAGACAAGATGTGATAATAATTTTTCACATGGGACAGGTTGTCAGCCATTCCCAGCGTTCCTTAGTCGTCTCCTACGACATGCATGGAAAGAAGACAGCGGTCATATTCTTTGTGAAATGAACTAGAAATCTAAGCCCAGGTTGCCAGACAGTCGCTAATATAGGAAATGAACGCCCGTGTGTTGTTGGGGCCCGAAAGGGGAGCAAAGAATAGCAACACTGTTTACCTTCCATGCATATCGTACGAGGCGACTAAGGAGGTTATGGGATGGAGTTGGCTGTCCCATCCCATATAGGGTCAGTGACCCAAAGCAATGCTGAAGTCGGATGTGTCAGGCCGAAAGGTCCAGATATCGCAGCAATGCTATAAACCATGACACAACGCATTCCTTCCGGGCTACATCCTGCTGATCTGCAGGAGTTTGAGAACGAACGTAGAAGATAGGAAATGAAAAGTAATTTAAAAAACAAAAAAGTTGTGACAACACTGCTGTGAAATAAATTATTATTAAAAAAATAAACAGCAAAGAAATTAAATAGTTTTGATGTATACAAAGATATTACATCTTGTTGGAAAGACATTATTTGAAGGAAGAGTTGAGTGAAGTGAGAAAGATGTAGGCAGGGATACAAGTTTGGAGAGATTATCGTGATAAGAACATATTCTTTCAAAGAGCACCTCCACGACAAGAGACATATGACGTTGGAGTTATATTGCAGTCAATCTTGGATGTAGAGCCGACACTTCATGGCGATGAAGTAACGTGTACAATAATTTGTGCAAGATATGTAGTTCTGACAACATGTACATACTACTTTAGTTGACCGTTAACAGAATGTCTATTAAAGACTTCCAATAACTCCAAACCTGCCCTTGTGTGGTGCCAGCGCCCAAAAGTGGAGATAACAATTGCGACACTGTTACCTTACATGTGTGTCGTAATTCTACTAAAGAGGTTGGTGGGTGGAGTTGAATGTCTCATCTCATATAGGTTCAAAACTCGGATTTGTCAGGCCGAAAGGCGCAGTTATCGCAGATAAATGCACTTCATATTCACTTTTCTTTTATAACTTTGAACAATTATAACACCGTTATGATAATTAGTATTCATAGTTCTCAAGTCTTGGGCACATTAACGGTGTAATCTTTTGTAGGTATGAGAAATATGAAAAAGTAACAAAGTTTGATTTTGAAAAGGGTACGCTAACTAAGTTAGGGCTGAGAAACACTGGTCTAAACAAAACACAATTTCACGTCTGTACCGCATGTGGAGGGTGAGTGTGGGGTTGTTTCTAAGTCGGGTTACTTAACTGCTTATCATACCGGATGTCTGAACTACACCAATGATAGCTAAATATAGCAAATAACCGACAGGAACACTTAACATGCACAAAAGTACAACTGAAGGACAATTTCCGTGTCGATTACTATCAGCAATATAAGTCAAGATGTCGATCTTTCATATATATTTGGTAACCTCACCATCTTCTCCTTTCCTCCTCTGGCATCCATCAATCTGATTGTTGTATTATCTTTAGCCTTGATCGTGCTGCGATATCTGCGCAGATCCAATTACAATAGGCATACGTATTATGTTTCGGTTCGCGTTACTTACCTGTAGCAACTTACAGACATGCCTATAGAATATGTAAAGCTTGAAACGGGATAATGAAGTAATGCTAATCCCATGAAATACATAATAAAACAAACATCGACTTTTCGACCAAATAGCCTTTATCAAGACTACATACACAGCAACAAAACAACAACGAGCACAAACGGCACTATTGGTGTTCACATGGCAGAGCTACATGGGGAGATACATATAGAATACGTATAGATGCCTATAGAACATTCAATCCGTACTGAAATATGGATAAGGTGCCAAATATATGAAAGTGAATGGATGGAGATTTTTCTTTTTAACCTCTCCCCCTTAGACGATGATTATCATGGTGAAATAATTCCTGCAGCTCTTAGCATCACATAGCCTTGCTGACAAAGCATAGGTACTCCTAGTTGAGTAACCAGGTGACAATCAAATGCAAAATGTTTGCTGTCTTCTTCTTCATTATTGTTCTTCCGTCAGATATCAGGTAGGACGAGGTGTTCATGATATCGGGTAACGAAACCTCGGCTAAGAGGGCGTACCAACCCTAGTTCAACTTTACTGTTTGGGCAATTACATGTATTGGAAGTGACAAGTTCACCAACAGCGGATCCCCTTGTGCGAGACAGACGTAGTCGACTACAGTTAAAATCCCTGCACATGGTCTCCTCTGAAACTGGCATCCATGGACATGTATTGGCCTGCAAAGTCCAGAGACACAGTGAGTGATAAACCGCCACGGCGTAGAGCGCATACTCACTTGTTTGCCTGGCGACAGATAGTAAAACTGTCACATGCTAGATAAGCTCATCTGAATTAAAAGCATGCCAAACTCGAATGTGGTGGGCCGGAATCCGCAAAATAACACCGCTCCGCTGTGTAACCAACAGCACAGCTTACTCCGCGCTCCCCTGTGGAAATCACACAAAATTTCGCGTTAGTTATCAAAGAGCAAACGCAGAAGAAGTGCTTTTATCAGTAATAGACTAACTTTCAGTGTATATTATGTCCAACACTACGGATTAATAGTGCTTTGATCAGCATTGGCAGTCTAACTTTCAGTTCTTATTCTGCCTCACACTACGGATTAATAGTGCTTTGATCAGCATTGGCAGTCTAACTATCAGTTCTTATTCTGCCTCACACTACGGATTAATAGTGCTTTGATCAGCATTCGCAGTCTAACTATCAGTTCTTATTCTGCCTCACACTACGGATTAACATTGCTTTGAATAATTACGTTGACTTTCGTTTAACAAGGCTCGCTGCTTTAAAATACAAATATGTTTAACATTTGTTGCAAACATTGTCACTATCTCAAGTTTGTTTCGTTGTGTCCCACATTTGTCGAAAGTCTATTACACTTCAAGGTCTGCATTATCATGTGTTACAAGGATTCTCAAGGTCAACCATGCATGACCGTCTTCAATAAAGACATTCCAACAGAATATTCATTAGTATCCCATTCGTGACGTATTTTATTATTGTTTGGATTTTGGTTGGTCACTATTTATATACTTGAAATCGCATTCCAAAAATAGTCAAGGTGACTCCAAATATATAAATAGTCATCAACTGAAAGCCCAAAAGTTATCAAAAACGTCATGAATGGGATCCTAATTAATTCTGTTGGAAGGTCTTCTATTCTCCCGCCGTCTCGAATCATATCGCCAAGTCGGTATAATAAGAAGAGGGTATTGGGGGTTCAAACCCCACCCACAGGAATTCAAAATATGACACCTAGCACTGGGGAACAAGACAAAAAGAGCAGATAAAATCTCCATTCTTAACAGTTTTTTCAAAAGAAACTCACCAAAACACAACAACAACAACGAATAAATGGCACACGAGAAAAACCAATAAATTACATTTTTAATGTTCACCCCCTACTCGCCGACGACATTCGCAGGCATGCATTCTACAGTCTAGAGTTCCCACGAAGACTTGAAGGGGATCACAGGCACGTCCAGTAGGAAATAGGATGACAATTGTGAACAACATTTAGTAAGATATAGGTCAGTATGGCTCTTGACAAGGATATCAGCAAACAAGATCACAGCGTGTGAAATTAGATGTTTGAGGAAAGTTATAAGTATCACGAGAAGAGACTGGTAAAGGTAGTTCCCATGGCATCTGCCGTCGGGGATGAAGATAACTCTTCATGTACTAAGCCGCAGCAACTATTAGGTGGGGTGGCCAGTTCCCTTCCTTGCTGTTTTTTTTACCTTCCCTAACTCATGCATCAGGTACTTATTTACAGCTGAGTCGACTGGAGGAGTGGTCGTGTCAATTTTTTCTGCAGAAATTGTACTTTGTTCTTGAAATTGTACTAATTTCTCCCCCCCCCCTTTTTTTTAAAGAGACTGACGAAGAAATAAAGATATCATCAGGAAAGCAATAAAGAACATCTCAAGTAAGGCAAGTTGAGAGATAGCGCTCCATGTGGTTTGATCACCTCATGAGGATGGAACCAATGCAATCAGTTGTTGGTGCATACAACAGCAGAAGATCGGGCTACAATGCATGAAGAATACCACGAACTAGATGGGTGGAAACAATCAAACATTAAAGAGACACTGTCTGACCATGGTCAATGCATCCCAAATAGTCAAAAACAGTCTACTAAACTCCCCACCAGGAGACACACTTCGCGATACTTAACCGAACAAGTAAAAATGACAATATATAGACAGATAGATAGTTCAGTAAACCTAAAATACCTTGCAGAATTCTAAAGAATGTCGATTGTAAGACCATATTCCCCAGGAAAAATTAGGAGAACGGAGACAAACAATTTCCCAAGACTGGGTCTCTGCCAAAACGATTTAGAATCACTGATGCATTAGATATCAATTGTTATTTAACCACAGTCACACTCTTACCCCCCCCCCCATACCTACCTACCCCCCCCCTACCCCCACTCTCACCTTTTCGTTATCACGGCACATCTCGCAGTCAATAGACAATAAGACATTCGGTTGATTTAAAAACGTGTGTCTGATTTGTAATAGTTATTTCGGTAATAGGGAAAACCTCAGGGAAACCTACCAGGAAGTAATGTTGGCACGCTTTGTATAAACAACTGGCCAAGTTACTTTATTTACATATAAATAGAGATTCGTGAACGTGTATTATTTGAATGTCGAGACCTTGTGCATGATAAATTTAGGTTCCGTAATAAAATTATGAAACCTGTCTTAAACTGAGACACGTTCAGAATTTCTAGATGCACTCACAGTTACTCGCGGGTACTCTAATCTCTATCAAAGAGCTAAAACTGACATTGTCAGAGAATTTGTTCTGTAGTTCCATTTCAACTAAAGGATGTATTCTCTTTAAATGTATTTGTGAATTTATTTTAAACGGTAAGTAAATGTTAATACGTATATTTACTACAGTTAAAAAGGTTAATATATGTGTTAAACTTGCCTATGTCAACAATAGGAAAGAAAAGTTTGGGTTACAATATCAAATTTGCCATATCTATTCTATCTATTCGCTAAACGAAATTGAGAAATGCAGCAGCTCAACAGCGGAGAGCAGCTAGAAAGTCACGGATAGACCAAGATCCGTCTACAGTCGTCATTCCATGTCCGAACTGTCCAAGGACATTTACAGCTCGAATAGGGCTCATTAGCCATCTACGAACTCATAATTAAGGACATAACTAAAAATTGAATTTTCAAAAGTGGATGTAACAAATGGTCATCATCACTTGTAATGGACAACAACAACTCGCTAAACCTTTTGTTGCATTTCAGCGTCAGGGGTAGAAGAGTTTTCTCGAGATGGCCATCTTGTGTGCTGAGTATATTGTGGAGTTTGTCGCCTCTTTTATTTCGGTGGTCCATCGTTTTCGTGGTCGGTCTCTAGGTCTGCCTTCATCGTATCTGTGTAGCATAGCTTGCTGTGGTATGCTGTCTGATGATAGTCTGACAGCATATTTTAATATATTTTATATATTTTAATATTATAGACATTATTATACAAAGCGCAAAGAAAAAAACCCGATATTTTTTTCAATAGAACATCCTGTATACACCAGACAACAATTATAGGCATAATAGAACAATTTTAGAATGGAAATCACCAATATTTATTTTTAAATAATCAGAAAGCAGTAGACGGCGTTTCAAACAGATCCGTTAAACTGGCACATATTTGCTTCACACCTTACTACAAAGAAAAGGTTCTTCTTCTTCAGCGTTCATTCTCAAACTCCTGCCCGATCTCCTTTTTAGCAGGACCATTGTCCTTCTATATTTCCAGCAGGATGTAGTCCAGAGAATGGAAATGCGCTGTGTCGCCGTTTTATTTGCTCCAAATGGCCCAACACATCCGTCTTCGGTGGGAGAAATGGTTCACGTCATGTCTACTGTATTCTTATTGTCTTTCTCTTTAACTCCTCTATGTTTCCTACTGATACTATTTACTATTTATATGTTATGTAGTCTATTAAAATGTATTTGACAGATTAGATTGAGAGTTGATGTGGAACATTTGACAGGTTAGATAGAGAGTCGACGTGGAACATTTGACA
This sequence comes from Meghimatium bilineatum, assembly GCA_034231615.1. Classification (NCBI taxonomy): domain Eukaryota; kingdom Metazoa; phylum Mollusca; class Gastropoda; order Stylommatophora; family Philomycidae; genus Meghimatium; species Meghimatium bilineatum. The sequence continues at coordinate 43,814,155 of CM067312.1, forward strand.
GGTTAGATAGAGAGTTCATGTAGAACATTTGACAGGTTAGATAGAGTCGACGTGGAACATTTGACAGGTTAGATAGAGAGTCGATGTGGAACATTTGACAGGTTAGATAGAGAGTCGATGTGGAACATTTGACAGGTTAGATAAAGAGTCGATGTGGAACATTTGACAGGTTAGATAGAGAGTCGATGTGGAACATTTGACAGGTTAGATAAAGAGTCGATGTGGAACATTTGACAGGTTAGATAGAGAGTCGATGTGGAACATTTGATAGGTTAGATAGACAGTCGATATATAACACGTTAAAGCATTGAATTTAAATCGAAGAAAGAAATGAAATGTAGCTCCCATCTTGTGTGTGTGTGTTTTTTTTGTGTGGCAACTTCAAGGAAATATAAACAAGCCCGTATATTGAGAGGAATGGGTACAGCCCTTCCCCCATTTAACCAGAAAATCAGAACATAACATTTAGCCAAATAGATGATAACTCCCCCCCCCCCAATCCCTTTTGCCGTTTTCCTAGAAAAGTTCGTCCAAATTTTCATTAAAAGAAATTACGCGAGAAAGTTGCCTAATTACCTTCTTATAAGGCAATCACCCCTCCCAAACTGAGGAGGCAACTACTTCCCTGTTTATATGTGGTTGCTCTATAATTGTGTTACGTTATTCTACTTCCTCTTCCTTGATCAGGTTTTCTGTCATGCGAAACTTTAAACAAAAGTGATGAAGTTTTGTTAATCAATGATGACGAATATAATAACACGCACAGAATAAACGTTTCGACTATATGGCCTTTATGAAAGCACAACATAACATACGATGGTTAAGGGATTGCACCGTCTACGTGTATAGAATAATGGAATTATATTAAGATGTGAATGGAGACAGTACCGTTATATTCTTTGACAAAAGAGAGAAACACAAACAAACGTCTTGGGGGCTTTGTTGTTTCGTAAGTTCATTCGTGAGAGATAGTGATAAATAGTGTTCTTTTTTGTGTGACTTAATGGCATTCTGGAAGACTAAAAAGGTCATACAGTCTCATAATGTTACTATAATACTAGTACTACTAATACTACTAATACTAACACTACTACCATTACTAATATTAGTACCAACGCTATTACTATTACTGCTACTACTACTACTATTACCATTACTACTATTACTATTACTACTACTACTAATACTACTACTATTACCATTACTACTACTACTATTACTACTAACACTGCTGCTATTACTAATACTACTATTACGACTATTACTACTAACGCTACTAATTACTCATACCGCTGCTACTATTACTACTACTACTACTGCTACTATTACTACTAACGATGCTACTCTTACTAATACTAATACTTTGCAACTACTAATATTATTACTGCTACAACTATTACTACTACTGCTACTACTATTACTACTGCTACTACTATTACTACTAACGCTGCTACTATAAATACTACTACTACTATTATTACTAAAGTTACTGCTATTACTACTACTACTACTACTACTACTACTATTACTATTACTAATGCTACTAATGTTACTACTACTACTACTACTACTACTATTATTATTGCTAATGTTACTACTACTACTACTACTATTACTATTACTAGTGCTACTAATGTTACTACTACTACTACTACTATTATTATTGCTAATGTTACTACTACTACTACTACTACTATTATTATTGCTAATGTTACTACTACTACTACTACTACTATTACTACTACTACTACTACTATTACTATTACTAATGCTACTAATGTTACTACTACTACTATTATTGCTAATGTTACTACTACTACTACTACTACTACTACTACTACTATTAAAGTTACTACTATTTCTACTAAAGCTACTACTATTAATAATGATAACAATATTACAACTCTTCATTTCTTGTTATAAAAAAGGTGTGTATACTCTTAGTGTGTGAACATTTGACTAATATTTTAATGAGTTAACACCACTCGCCTCCACTTACACTCTCCCCCCCCCCCCCGATATAACACATAAACATAATTCATTACTTTGGAAATATTTATAAAAATATTTGACTAAAAATCATTCTTTTTTTCCCCCTAAACTCATCTGTGTAGACACAAAGTTCTGAATTGTATTAGATGATCGCCGAAGAAGAAAAAATTGTATTATCTAGAATCTAGATCTGCGAAGAAGAAGAATTGTATTATCTAGAATCTAGATCTGCAAAGAAGAAGAATTGTATTATCTAGAATCTAGATCTGCAAAGAAGAAGAATTGTATTATCTAGAATCTAGATCTGTGAAGAAGAAGAATTGTATTATCTAGAATCTAGATCTTACATAAGATGTAATTCAAGTCTCATCACAACTAACTCCGTATTAAAACTGCTTTCCACATTAGCATTCACAATACATACATGCTCTGGAGAAGGCAGTCCCATCTCCCAATTAATCCTGTGCGCTGATCCACACAGTGTCACTTACCTTGACTGATGCCTCGGATCATTGGCCTCTTTGCGCATACTTTGAACCGCCAGCCAATGAAAAGCATGGAAACAGCTAGCTCAGCAAAGATAAATGAATTTTGGAATCGCCGCGAATATTATTCTGAAAAAAGACGTCGGTAAATGGCCACGCCAAAACTAGATACTAGGTTTGTTTGAAAATGTGTGAAAATCACTTTATGACTAGCGATCAGCCTGATATGGTTACGCTTTATTTCTGCTGGTAGGGCGGTATTTCTTTGTTCGTCCCATGGAAAATACACAATTTATGTGCTAAATTGGGATTCATACTTCTGAAGTGATGCATTTGACTTTTATGTGGCCATCGACACAGAAACAAAATGACAAATTAAAATCACGGGAAACATCAAATGCGCTTTTTAGAAGCATGAATCCCGATTAGCCAGCAAAACTATAAATTACGAAAGACAATGTAAAATTATCCAGTTTTTGTCAAATGTAAAATCAGATATTTCTAAACGGGAGACGAGCTTTGTTATACATTTTACAGTGGACAATGTCATTTATAAATTCATAATCCGAAGGGTAAGCATATACCGTGAGTCAATGTCCTTGATTGTATAGTAAAAATTGACAGAAAATAGATTAGACGACCTTTCGAATGTTTCACAGTAGAATTTTTGTTTTCATGAACAGGACATTTTGTTTAGGTTGATACGCAGAACCAAAATAACTAAAGAAAAAAAGTGGGGATACAGCGTGTCCCGGCGTATCCCCATAAACAAGCACTGTTTACTACTATTACTATTATTGCTACTATTATGATAACCTATAAACACAAGTCAGAGTGGTCCCAATGTATGAACAAGTTGTACATTGTCTATTGTCTTTCCCCAGGTGGTTTGTGATCCACTCTTGCCGTTAAGCGTAGGGGTGATTGGAGCTCGAGCTTGCGTTCTAATGCCAGATGTGTGACCTCGGCTGTGCTATGACCGTGTCTGTTCAGGATGTCCCTGACGTTTTCTATCCATCTTTTCCGTAGTCTTCCAACTGGCTTGCTCCGTTAAATATGTTTGCGCACAAATACTTCTATCGGTTCGCAAAGCCAGTCACAGAAGCTAGCTTGGGCAGGACCTGAATGTTTACACATCCATAACCGCCAAATTGTACATTACTTATCTATAATTATATAATTAATTACTCTATGTATTTATTTCAGATTAGACTTTGCTTACACTTCAAAAATGACTTCTATCCTTCCAAGTACTTTCCGATCACAGAAGTCAAACATCGCTGCTCAAGACCTCATTAAACTACAAAACTCAACTTTCAAGAACGGCATACTTCGGAAAAAGCGTCAAAAGTTAAACTTCGGCAAATGGCCACACAGATTTGTAGTTTTAACTCATGATTCGATATACGTTTACTCTAACGAGACGTCTAAAATACCAAATTCTCACTTTTCATTGCTTGGATACAATCGAGTTAGCAGATGTGATATGAAAGGACAAGAATTTTGTTTCTCTATTATACCGGCATCAAGCATGGGTTCTGTGAAAGTGAAAACATTCGCATGTTTCAGTGACGTAGATCGCAAATCATGGATGCAGTCTGTTAGATCTCAAATCTTCACAGCCAATAATATTCCTAAACCTGTCTTGACTGTTATAGACAGAATTAAATTAATGACCACTGGTGACATGGATGAGGATCTTTACTTAGCTTTAGAACAAGCGGTCTATGAAACTAATGATGAAGCATCAATTGATAAAGATTCAGACAATGATGAAGATTCGGATTGTTCATCAGATGAAGAGATTGATAGTTCAGTGTGTAAGAAAGCTAGCAGATCTCTTTCATTGCCTCATAATTCGACGATCACCTTTGATAATAAAAAGTCTAAAAAGTATTCCAAAAATCGTAAATTCAGTGAACCACATTCAGGTGAATATGAAACTTGTAAAGAACTGCTCGAGTCAATGGAAGCATCTCAACAAAACATAAAAAGGTTGCCTTCTGACCCCCAACCAGGAACACATACAGAGGCTACTACACCACACTCTAACGAAGTAGTAAGACCTTTATCAGACTCAGTTCAAAGTCTTCCTCCTCGATACAGCGAAGTCTACAGAGCGGATGTTGAAGAACATTTAGAAAACGACTACGTTAATTTGTCCACAATGCAAAGGTATAAAAATGACTCCCAGCAAGAGTCGCTGGAAGCAATGTGCACAATCTCAGGCACTTGTGATCGTAACTTGTGTATAGCCTTGTTGAAAGAAAAGAAAGAACACGGCACCTACCTAATCAGGGATTCTCGAACTGGCAACCAGAAAGTCATTTCTTTCCTTGAACAGGATGGGAAAGTCAAGGAATACAAAATACACGGAACCGCAGACAAACTGACACTAGATAACCAAAAATTCTTCACGTGTATAGAGGAAATTCTACAACACTACACTTCTGAAGAACATCTTCCTTGCATAAATGATTTCCTTAAGAAAGGTTTTCATCAAATAGACACAGTAAATGAGAAATAGAAAAGACATTAGTTATCAAATTTAGTTTAGTTCTGCTGCTGATTTTCCTGTGCAAACGCAAACTGTGATCCACTCCTGGTTTTCCTATGGAAAAAAATCGGTGGTACTTTTCTTTGATGGAACACGCCATGTGATATTTGCTTTATTTTGCGCTAACATACATGTTCAATGTTAGCATTTCTATGTAAATACATTATGTGCTTTACTGCTGAATTTCTTCGTGGAAAACCGTGTGCTTGCATTTATGACTTTCCTATGTAAAAACACATTTTGAAATTGATTGATCTATTTCGTCTTGCAGGCAATCCTTAAACAAAAAAGCAACTAGTTTATCAGTCTCTCATGAATGAATCTTCTATGTGATCAAGTCTCAGATATATAACATTTATCTTTACGCTTTTTCTCTTTTATCCCTTATATATTTTATCATATTTTTTTTTATAAACGAACTCACGCCAGTGTGTAGAGTTTGTTTCCAGGCAGTACGGTCCTCGGCCAGCTCTCCTCGATGTTTGGGGTCGATGCGGACATCTTCATTAAGGATTGTCATGCATCTGTGTACCTCAGAAACAGTCTACCACAGAACATTTACACTTCAGAAGGTTTACCAGGTACAGTACGGGGAGAATTACCTACAGAAGGTTTACCAGGTACAATACGGGAAGAATTACCTACAGAAGGTTTACCAGGTACAATACGGGAAGAATTACCTACATGTTAACGTTGGAATGTAGTTTTAACGTTGGATAAAAAGCTGAAATGTATGTACTTCTCTCCGTATTGAATCATTTACCAAATAATATTTGCAATGGAATGAGACTGTTTGATATTCTGTACACGTGACCCAGCCGATAGACCCATTCTATTTTATTAAGTATTTCCATTGTAAATGGTAACTGGGCAAGATGTAGTATCTCTGTGTTAGTGGCTTTGTCTTCTCATTTAATGTTCATTAATTTACGGAGACATCTAAGATGAACTGAGCAAGATGTAGTACCTCTGTGTTAGTGGCTTTGTCTTCTCATTTAATGTTCATTAATTTACGGAGACATCTAAGATGAACTGAGCAAGATGTAGTACCTCTGTGTTAGTGGCTTTGTCTTCTCATTTAATGTTCATTAATTTACGGAGACATCTAAGATGAACTGAGCAAGATGTAGTATCTCTGTGTTAGTGGCTTTGTCTTCTCATTTAATGTTCATTAATTTACGGAGACATCTAAGATGAACTGAGCAAGATGTAGTATCTCTGTGTTAGTGGCTTTGTCTTCTCATTTAATGTTCATTAATTTACGGAGACATCTAAGATGAACTGAGCAAGATGTAGTACCTCTGTGTTAGTGGCTTTGTCTTCTCATTTAATGTTCATTAATTTACGGAGACATCTAAGATGAAAGTCTTACGTTTCCTCTCGTATTATGAGTAATCAGCACACGTTTTGAAGTCATAATGTAGCGTTCTTAACAGTAAACTATATCTTAACTATATATAATACGGTTTTTTTTTATTTTCGAATATTTTGTAACAGAATTGAGACCAATGATAACCGCTAAATATATCAAATCAATAATTAAAATCACATGAGATGGTTTACCAGATATCAGAAAACGATTTTGGCCCAACACAAAAAATATAATAAAAAGATTAATGACAATGAGCGGATACAAAATCAGAGTTACAAATATTAAGAAGCTATATCTTTGTGTGACAACATATAGATAATAAACGACAATTCTAGAAATGGGCTGCGAGCAAAGAGCAAGAAGCTGCTATCGAGTACAGGTCAGCTAAATCAATAGCAAAGAAAACCATTAAAGATGATAAAACTTAAGCTTGGCAAAAATATGTCGAATAATTAAGTACAGATTACAAACAAGCACCAAAGAAATTCTACACGAAAATTAAGAATATAAGAAACAGGGAAGATAAATTTGAGCCAACCGAAATAATAAATGATGAAAATGCAAAGACAAACAATGACCAGAAACGAATCATGGAGAGGTGGAAATAGTATTTTAAAGAATTGCTAAATCTAAAAGACGGAGGGGACGACAACATACGAAACAATATAACGGAAAAGCTAGAACCAAACTTGCAGACACAAGCTAGAAAGCAGACACAAAGCTAGAAACAAGCTAGCAGAAAACGAAAATGCCATACAAACAGTTCCATCAAAAAAAAACCCACGACTCGATAACATAGACATCGAATTAATCAAAGCAGCGGCAGATATAGGTATACAATGGTTACAAAGGCTGTTTAATAGAATATGGAACACACAAGAAAACCCAGAAGACTGGAAAGGCTGCCATAATACCTATCTGAAAGAGGAAAACAGGCCGCAAAAGAGGTATCTTACCTCTAAGCCACAGTGGAAAAGTTTTCAACAGAATTCCAGAAAGAAGATTACAAGAATTGTATATCGCGTTTGTCGACCAATAAAATTCCTTCGACAGAGTAGCGAGACGACAACTTTAGAAAATACTAGAAAAATATGAGTTTCCACAACACCTAATCAACTTGTGTAGAAGTAGTTACATAGGCAGTCAATGGGTAGTTAGAACGAGTGTTGGGCTTTCAGATACGTTTCACATACACTCTGGCGTGAGACAAGGGTGTGTTCTATCTCCCTATTATTATTCATCACATTTATCGATTTCGTATGTAAAATTGCCAACACTAAAGAAGAAGACAACCTAAGCAAACTCCTGGGCGAACTTATTTTTGCAGACGATCAAGCAATAATATCAACAACAAAATAAAAACTACAGTAACATATAAATAGACTCCACACAACATGTAGGGACTTTAAACATGAAAATAAACATAGAAAAAAAACTGAGGTAATCTCAATCGCAAAAACAAACGAAATACCACTATTCTAATCGATGACTAACAACTTCAACAGGTGAAAGTATTCACTTATCTTGGAAGCATCATATCATTAAATGGGAAAAACACCAAAGAAATACAACATAGGTGCAACATAGCATACCGGATCTTGGAGCAGATGTCTCCTATTTTCAAAAACAAATATGTGAGCATGAAAACCAAAACTGCGTTATACTCGTATATAACAATCCTCATACCATCACAAGAAAACGTAAATAAAAATAAGAACAAGAAGCAGCCCAAGGCTTCGACAGACACAGGAAATCGCAGAACTCTTGAATGGCACTGGAAGAATCAGGGCATCTTTTCTTGCACAGAATCGGGAGGCTTATAGAATGGATGCGAGAATAGTTTTTTTGCACATGACACCGTCATATACAATTAGAATATTTAAGAACAAAATAATTGTATTAAAGATGGTAAAAGATTATGCAAACTATAAAATAATAAAAATTATAAAATAATACAAACTATAAAATAATGCAAACTATACAATAATGCAAACTATAAAATAATACAAACTATAAAATAATACAAACTATAAAATAATGCAAACTATAAAATAATACAAACTATAAAATAATGCAAACTATAAAATAATACAAACTATAAAATAATGCAAACTATAAAATAATATAAACTATAAAATAATGCAAACTATAAAATAATACCGAACAACCCTTCACAATATGATTCTTCATACGTAATCTCATCCATATCAATAAAGATATAAATCTCATCCATATCAATAAAGATATAAATCTCATCCATATCAATAAAGATATAAATATCATCCATATCAGTGAAGATATAAATCGACGCAGGACTGCCGGATGCTGTATCCAATGCTGTAACTTTACGATCTTGAAGGGTTATGAGTTGATGGATACGGATTATGGAGGATATCCAATCTCCTCCGTCGCTTCCTACAATATACATGACAGGTCTCAGTGATATTATTTGCTCATCGTTCATGACCTGGTCGCATGCTAGCAGACGTGGAAGCAATTTGACAATCAAATTGGGGACATCTTTGTTTCAATCTAATAGAATGTCTTCATAATGTGTGCACTTCATGAGTTTTAGCAGGAGCTAGTAATGTAATAATGTGTGCACTTTCTGAGTTTTAGCAGGAGCTAGTAATGTAATAATGTGTTCTCTTACTGAGTTTTAGCAGGAGCTAGTAATGTAATAATGTGTTCTCTTACTGAGTTTTAGCAGGAGCTAGTAATGTAATGAAAAATGAAAAATTAATCAAATGTCTTCAAGAAATAGGCATAGATGGAAAAGACATCAGGCTGATTAGAAATATATATTGGGAACAAACTGCATCAATAAGATGTGAAAACAGCTACTCACCGTACATAGAAATAAGAAGAGGGGTAAGACAAGGATGCAGTTTATCACCAAGCCTATTTAATATCTACACAGAGAATATCTTTAAAAATATAGAAGAAATACCAGGACTCAAGATCAATGGGAAAATAATAAACAACATTAGATATGCAGATGACACTGTTCTTTTAGCAGAAAGTGAACATGAACTACAAAGACTAATAGATCAAGTCAATAAATCAAGCAATGAATATGGACTGGAAATAAACATTCAAAAAACAAAAACCATGATAATCAGCAAAAACACAGAAGAACAGGAGGTAAACATAAACATACAGGGAGAGAAACTACAACAAGTAAAACAGTATCAATATCTTGGACACATAGTCACAAATGATGGCAGATGTGAAACAGAAGTTAAAAGGAGAATAGGAATGGCTAAAAGTACCTTCAATGACATGAGGAAATTATTAATATCTAAACAAATTACAAACAAGTTAAAAATGAGAATTATAAAATGCTACATCTATTCCATATTAATGTATGGCTCAGAAACATGGACACTAAATAAACAATTAGAAGACACAATTGATTCCTTTGAGATGTGGGTATATAGAAGAATAGGGAGAACATCATGGAAAGAGAAGAAAACAAATAAAGAGGTGCTAAAAACACTTAATATGAAGAAAGAACTACTAAGAGAAATAATGATCAGGCAAATAAAATACTTTGGACACATTAAAAGACATGACACCCTATTGAAGACCTTACTTGAGGGTAAAGTCAAAGGGAAGCGTGCAAGAGGTAGGCAGAGATACAAGTGGGAGAGTAACATTACACGATGGACAGGTTACAGTCTAGCAGAGTGCACCACCAAGACAAGAGACAGGAGATGTTGGAGATACGTTGCAGCCAACCTTCGTTGCGGAGACGGCACTTGATGATGATGATGAGTAATGTAATAACGTGTTCTCTTACTGAGTTTTAGCAGGAGCTAGTAATGTAATAGTGTGTACACTTCATGAGTTTTAGCTCTAGTTAATACAGTAATACTGTGTCCACATTCTGAGATTTGGCTGCAGATAATAGTAAATGTTCTGCTTTGTGACCGTGAGGTACAGAGCGCATTTGTGACAGTAAGGTAACGGGTTCAAATCTAGCCGCAGGCAATTGTGCATCCGGACCGTTCAGAAAGTAATTACAAACTACTGAACGTGTTTATATTGCCTATAAAACCAATGCTACCAAACATAATGTAATATTGTGCACACATTGTGAGATTTAGCTGCAGCTAATACTATATTTGCCTGAAATTTAATTTTTTACCGCTGATACTTACATCTCCTGGATATGACCTCCCCATTGCACATGGGAAGTAAGAGTGTGCGTTATTTCAGCTTTTCGACCCAGCAATTCCATTTTCAAAGATTGTGTGTAATATTTATTATTGTGTTTTATATTGATAATAAAACGATATAAATTATAATAAAATTTCTGAAAATATTTGACATGTTTAATATATGTCTGTTATTTATTGTTCACTCATACAAAAACTGTAAAATAATTCTTTAAATATCAAACATGAACTCCGCCCGTCTGTTTATGGGACCTGAAAGGGAGAAAATAAATGCAACACTGTTTACCTTCCATGCATGACGGAAGAGGCGGATAAAGAGGTCATAGGGTGGAGTTGGCTGTCTCATCCCTTATAGGGTGAGTAACCCGAAAGCCATGTTGAAGATGATGTGTCAGGCTGATAGGCGCAGATATCGCTGCTAAGCTGTAAACCATGACACAACGTATTCCGTTCTCCGTACAACGTCTTGCGACTTTTCAGAAGTTTGAAAATGAACGTAGAAGAATCAGAAGAAACATGAACCCCCAAGACCACACGCATAGAAACAGAACATATAAACAGAATATAAAAACAGATGATATAAACATAACATAAACAGAACATAGAAACAGAACATAGAAACAGAACATATAAACAGAACACTAGAAACAGAACATAGAAACAGAACATAGAAACAGAACGTAGAAACAGAACGTAGAAACAGATCGTAGAAACATATCGTAGAAACATATCGTAGAAACATATCATAGAAACAGAACATAGAAACAATACATAGAAACAGGATATAGAAAACAGAACATAGAAACAGAACATAGAGATGTACCACTTCAAATGTTAAAAACACAGTATCCCAAACATATTTGGAGGCATATGTACACAGATGTATCAGCAATAATACTAAAACATATGGTGGCAATTGAACATATATCCTGGTTCCTTGCAACACGACACTTGAACAATCCCTTGCCACAGGAACATACTGTAACGATTTCAGGACAGAAACATCTGCTATATTCAAAGTTAACTATTCAAATATTCACTGCCGTATTCAAAAGTATTCAAATATTGACTCCAATATTCAAGGTTATTCAAATATTCAACAATATAGAGTCTATATCCCCCCAAAAAATCAGATATTTAAACTCTGTTTTACAAGTCATTCAACATACTGAATAAAACACTCATTTACATTAGACAAAATATCTCACTAGTAGGTCTATAGATAGAAAATAGGAACTTTTTCATGATGAATTTATGCACTTGGTATTTCTTGGTATATCTTGTTCATCTTACATCTTGGTATATCTTGTTCATCTTACATCTTGGTATATCTTTCTTATCTTACATCTTGGTATATCTTGCTTATCTTACATCTTGGTATATCTTTCTTATCTTACATCTTGGTATATCTTGCTTATCTTACATCTTGGTATATCTTGTTCATCTTACATCCTGGTATATCTTTCTTATCTTACATCTTGGTATATCTTGCTTATCTTACATCTTGGTATATCTTTCTTATCTTACATCTTGGTATATCTTGCTTATCTTACATCTTGGTATATCTTGCTTATCTTACATCTTGGTATATCTTGCTTATCTTACATCTTGGTATATCTTGTTCATCTTACATCCTGGTATATCTTTCTTATGTTACATCTTGGTATATCTTTCTTATCTTACATATTGGTATATCTTGCTTATCTTACATCCTGGTATATCTTTCTTATGTTACATCTTGGTATATCTTTCTTATCTTACATCTTGGTATATCTTATATATCTTACATCTTGGTATATCTTTCTTATGTTACATCTTGGTATATCTTGTTCATCTTACATCCTGGTATCTCTTTCTTTGTCTTATATCTTGGTATATCTTCCTTATCATGCATCTTGGCTTATCTTACTTATCTTACATTTTAGTATATCTTTCTTATTTTATATCTTGATATATTGTGCTTATATCTTGGTATATCTTATATATCTTACATCTTGGTATATCTTGTTCATCTTACATCGTGGTATATCTTGTTAATTTTATGTCTTGATCTATGTTGTTTATCTTACAGCATTGCGTACTTCCTTATCTTACATCCTAGTATCTTTTTCTTTTTTATATCTTGGTATATCTTCATTATCTTTTATCTTGGTATATTTTGCTTATCTTACATTTTGGTATATTTTATATATTTTACTTTTTTGTATATCTTGCTTATCTTGCATCTTGGTATATCTTCCTTATCATACATCTTGGTATATCTTGCTTATCTTACATATTGATATATCTTGTGTATCTATAACATCTTGATATATGTTGCTTATCTTCTTCTTCTTTGACAATCATATATGTTACTTATCCTACATCTTGGTATATCTTGTGCATCTTACATTCTGATATATCTTACATCTTGTCATATCTTGATTCTTTTACTTCGTGGTATATCTTGTTTATTTTATATCTTAGTATATCTTGTTTATTTTATATCTTGGTATATCTTGTTTATTTTATATCTTGGTATATCTTGTTTATTTTATATCTTGGTATATCTTGTTTATTTTATATCTTGGTATATCTTGCTTAATCTGATATCTTGGTGAAGATATGGGAAGAATGTGCACAAAATACATCTACATGACGCTCTATAATAAAACAGAGCGCATAATCTTGCGAAAAGAGGAGAAATGCAGCAGCTCAACAGCGAGAGTAGTTAGAAAGTCACGGATGGACCAAGATCCGTCTTCTACAGTGGTCATTCCATGCCCGAACTGACCAAGAACATTTACAGCTCGAATATGGCTCATTAGCCATCTACGAACTCATAATCAAGGACATAACTCTTAATTGAATTTTCAAAAGTGGGTGTAACAAATGGTCATCATGACTTGTGATGGACGAACAACATATCTTGGTATATCCTGCTTATCTTACATCTTGGTATATCTTGATTATCTTACATCTTGGTATATCTTGATTATCTTACATCTTGGTATATCTTGATTATCTTACATCTTGGTATATCTTGATTATCTTACATCTTGGTATATCTTGATTATCTTACATCTTGGTATATCTTGCTTATTTTACATATATCCAAAATGCTCCGTGTTTTTAATTGGCTGACAGCACAAAGGAAACGTAAATCGGCAAATCATCTTTCACATCAGCCAAGATGAGTGACGCTGTGTGGGACCAATCCGCACGATTGTTCTGGAGAAGGACTTGATAAATATCTCTCTACGTGACGTGTCCTATTCATAACGTTGTCCTCACTGCCACTCTGTAAGCCTCGCGGTTCTGTGCGAGCTGTCCAGCTTCTTCCACTGCCTTACCCAGAAGTTCTTCGATGTCATATGCCCATCGTAGTCTTGGTCTGCCTCTTGTTCTCTCACCCGGAACCCTTCCCTCCATGATTAATCTATCGATATACGTCCGATATATGTACGTTTTTTTTCCTGATAATTTTGATGAGCCTGTCTTCAATGTTCAGACTTGGTAAATACTTTACGTAAAATCCCGTTTATTTTTTATAACCGTCGACCATTTCTGTGACACCTCTTCGTTATTCTTGTGTGCATCTATAGATTTACATGATAGATGGTGGCTCATACTGACGTCAAAGATGGACGACGTTTCTGTTTGATAACTTCCCTCCATGATTAATCTTTCCAAACCATTGTGTCTTTTTATATGTCCGATATATGTACGTTTTTTTTCCTGATAATTTTGATGAGCCTGTCTTCAATGTTCAGACTTGGTAAATACTTTACGTAAAATCCCGTTTATTTTTTATAACCGTCGACCATTTCTGTGACACCTCTTCGTTATTCTTGTGTGCATCTATAGATTTACATGATAGATGGTGGCTCATACTGACGTCAAAGATGGACGACGTTTCTGTTTGATAACTTCGTCATATTTTGTTTGTGTGATTCCATAGTGTAAATGCCGCTAAAATTATATCTGTTACGACAACTATTATGCTCGGTTTTTCTGTATCGACTCTGCTCTAGTTCTTACAGCAGCTGTTGAACTCTAAAATTGCTGATGCAAGATATAAATAATCACTGTAAGGCTATATAAACCCAATGACAACACACAAATAAAAAGTAATGTATTTTTATAACAAAGACAGATTAAACCGACGTTTCGGTTTAAAGCCATTTATCAAACACATTATACAGTGCACATTAAAGGACAACCTACAAAATAAAGCACCAGTTGGAGATGTGGAGCAGCTGTTTCAGATCGGAATTTTAACTAATGTGAGCATGTCACATCCCCCTTCCCCTTTTCCAGGGACAATATTAGGCTTTTGTTATTTTATGAATTGTATACTTATCATAGGTCCATATGTTTGATAAGGCGTGATATTGTTAAAAGGACATATGCTTGATTCTATTGTTTCTTCTCTGATTTTGCTGTGAGGCGTCGCAGGGTTAAATGACGATCGGTTTTCGGACATGTGCAGTAATACTGTGCCACTATGTCATAATGTTGGTAACTCCTTCAATCTACCTTTTTCTTGGTCTTCCTCTGTATCTTGTTGTTTCCATTTTCATGTTGTATGCTCTTGCCTCTGAACAATAAGGGTTCATTTTCATTAGGTGACCGAATCATTTGAATCTCTTTTTTAAAAAATATATTTGACCACTGATGTTGTTCCAACAGTTTTTGTAATCTCATTTCTTACGTGATCTCTTCTTGTTCTGTTTGCTGCGGTTCTTAGACTTCTCATTTCACACGTAGTAAGTTTTCTCTCGTGTTTTTTAGTTAGTGCCCATGTCTGACATTGACAACATAATGTTGGGATGAAGTTTGAATTTATGATTTACCTTTTGGTTTACATCGGGATAGATGTGTGGTTCAAAGTTGTTATAATTTCATAATTTTCGTTATATGTTTGATAAGGTACGATATTGTTACATGGACATATGCTTGATAAGGAATGATATTGTTAGAGGGACATATGCTTGATAAGGAATGATATTGTTATAAGGACATATTTAAAAATATTTAATATTTATATAATATAAAATGTTTTGGACATATTAAAAGACATGACATCTTGTTGAAGACCTTACTTAAGGATAAAGTCGAGGGTATGCGAGCAAGAGGTAAGCAGAGATACAAGTGTGAGAGAAACATCACGAGATGGACAGGTTACAGTCTAACCGATTACACCACCAAGACAGGGGATGTTGGAGGTCTGTTGTAGCCAAGCTTTGTTGCGGAGACACCACTTAATTGTGATGAATGATGATGCTAGAAGGATGATTCTCACTTTAGCCTACAGGTCTTGTATTTCCTATAATCATGTTATATTCTTACTATTAGTACCATTATTATTATGGTATATTTTGTGTGAACCAATTTATGAAAAACACAGATCAGATATGGTTCGACCGCAAGCGTGACCACTTGATAGATCGTGTATTTTTGATCAGTTGCGCTCAGAGAATGTGCTTCCCTGCTCCCGCGAAATGTGTGCTTCTTCCTCTGTGTTCGTTTCTGCAGATTAGCAGTATATAGTCCGGCGAACGGAATGCGTTGTGTAATGGTTTACAGCTTGGCAGCTATAGGGCCTATCTATGTCTTTCGCCTTAATACAACCAATATAAGCATGACTTCTGAGCCACTGTGATCCTATATGGTATGAGACAGCCATCTCAACTCCCAAAACATCCTTAGTTGCCTCTTACGGCGTGAATGGCAGTTAACGGCGCCACGCTTTTTGTTACCCTTTCGGGCATCGGTAACACACAGCTGGTTTCTTATTTACAGTAATACGCATGCTCTATAGCACGTTTCACTTACTTTGCCCTCAAACAAATGTAATTATCTGAGTAACTATCTAAGGTATTAATGCCATTTTACGTATGATGTTATATTTGTTATATACCCAATTAATAGGCATATATACATTATATTTGTGCATCATGTGCAGTTTTTATGCACGAATGAAATCCTTTGATCTTTGTCGGCATAATAATTATTGTGTATCGAAAAAAGAAATTTTACTTCTTCAGGCACAGATTCTGTAAGTTGATTGGGCATAGGCGTGTCTATTATTACAATAATGTGACCACTATATTTGCATATGAATACCTGTTGAAGATGATTTCTTAAATGATCGAGTAGCTTCATTGCAGAAATACTTAAAAGTCTTATTTGTGATCTGCTTTAATATTTTGAAATGTACTGGCAGACTCATTTTTTCCTACTAACTACATACTTTATGTAGAAACGCTTCTCACGGTGTATGTGAGCGTGACACTGGATACGCCGTCTGTCTTGTGTTCGAGAGTACTAATTAGTCACATTTTTCGCTTAAATCATGCCATTTGTATGATCAACAAATCGTATAAATGACGTCTTACAATTTACTGCAAAACATATTAAATATGTGAGTGAGATGTGTGTTAAGCAGTAGACTTTTGAGCTATTTCGCAAATAAGCGAAAATTGAAACTAAGGAATGCATTTTAATGGGGGGAAAATCATTCATAGGGTGTATAACATTTCAAATATACACACACCATTTCAACTGTATGCTGTATATATTTCCTGTTGGTACTTATATACAGTACCAACAAACATCACCTTAAACAACACCCATATGAAACAAGTCGACAACTTTTGCTACCTAGGATCCACAATTACATCCACTCTTTCCGTGGACAAGGACATAAATTCATAGGGTACAATTTTTGGCGGACTGTCAAAACGAGCTTTGAAAAATCATAGCTAATAATAATTGAAAAAAAAGATAGGATCTATCAAATATGCGTGCTGAGTATACACTATACTATGGATCTGAAACATGGGCTACCTACACCAGACATGAGAGCAGACTTAACATCTTTCAATTAAGATGGCTCTACAAGATCTTAAACATTAAATTGCACGACATAATTACCAACATGGAAGTGTTGCGTCGTACTCGGCTACCATCAGCCATTGAAACACTCAATATAAATAGAGTGCGTTGTCTGTGTCACGTCCGCAGAATGCCAAAGTGCCACATCCCAAAACAAGTACTATTCGTGGCACTGGCTGAAGATCATCGAACCCGTAGTAGACCAATGCTGTGGTATCTGCAAATTCTCAAATGAAAGGCTTCCACATATAATCCAAAAACTGGGAAAACACAGCCGAAACTCGGGATGTCTGGAGGCAGAAACTTGCGTGCGGGAGCAGCATTGTTCAGAAAAAAATATGTTTCAAGATATAAAAGGAAAAAAAAAAGAGAAAGATACAAAAAAAATCTTCCGTTGCTTTGATATGATCGCTTTAGACGTTATCGTTTCTGAGTAAATATTCAACGGATTTTGTTTCTTTTTTTTCAGCGTTCATTCTCAAACTTCTGCTGGATCTCTCTTGTAGCAGGTCCATGGTCCTACTAGATTTCCAGCAGGATGTAGTCCAGACAATGGAAAATCATTGTATCGCCGTTTTATTTGTGCCAATGGCCCGATACAACTGTCTTCGGTGGACAGCGGATTATTTCTTCTTATTGTTAAATGACAGTTTGCATGACGCAGAAAGCCATACATACATATTTCTTGAGATACATTATTTTTAAGTTGGGCAAAGCTGATGTAACGTGCTATAACTTGACAGAAACGCCCTGTCATAATCATCATTAAGTGCCGTCTCTGCAACGAACGTTCGCTGCAACGTATCTCCAACATCTCCTGTCTCTTGTCTTGGTGGTGCACTCTGCTTGAGTGTAACCTGTCCATCGTGTGATGTTACTTTCCCACATGTATTTCTGCCTACCTTTTGCTCGCTTCCCTTTGACTTTACCCTCAAGTAAGGTCTTCAATAAGGTGTCATGTCCTTTAATGTGTTCAAAGTATTTTAATTGCCTGATCATTATTTCTCTTAGTATTTCTTTCTTCATATTAAGTGTTTTTAGCACCTCTTTATTTGTTTTCTTCTCTTTCCATGATGTTCTCCCCATTCTTCTATATACCCAAATCTCAAAGGCATCAATTTTGTCTTCTAATTGTTTATTTAGTGTCCATCTTTCCGAGCCATACATTAATATGGAATAGATGTAGCATTTTATAATTCTCATTTTTTACTTGTTTGTAATTTGTTTAGATATTACTAGATATTACCTGTCACTAGTCCAAAAAAAACATTTCCTTTTCATAATGAGACAGGCGTGTCAAGGATTATACGCATGACTTATTTCGGAGCACGATACAAGAAATGTGGAATAAAAACAACGAACGTTGTTTACATATTTTGTAAGTAAAAGTTTCTCAAATAATATATGTGAACCAAGGTCATGAGTCAATGGGCTGCTGAACCAGCAATTATACAACCGACATTGATATGTATAAGTCCATGATATTTTCAGTGTCTATGTTCACTAAGAATTCACATAAATGTGAAAATATATAGTGACTATATAGCTGTTATGTCTCTACGTCACACTGATACGCACTCATCATCATCAAGTGCCGTCACCGCAACGAAGGTTGGCTGCAACGTATCTCCAGCATCTCATGTCTCTTGTCTTGGTGGTGCACTCTGCTAGACTGTAACCTGTCCATCGTGTAATGTTACTCTCCCACTTGTATCTCTGCCTACATCATGCTCGCTTCCCTTTGACTTTACCTTTAGTGATACGCACTAAATACTTACAATTCATATGACTTTAATATTTTCTTAAATGGACTCCGGCATCTGCCGAAAACGGATGTGTCGGACCATTGGCGCAAATAAAACGACGACACAGCGCATTTCCATTCTCTTGATTCTCTAAAAAAAAGTAGGTCCCATGGCATCTGCCGTCGGGGATGAAGATAACTCTTCATGTACTAAGCCGCAGCAACTATTAGGTGGGGTGGCCAGTTCCCTTCCTTGCTGTTTTTTACCTTTCCTAACTCATGCGTCAAGTACTTATTTACAGCTGAGTCGACTGGAGGGAGTGGTCGTGTCAAGTGAGAAATCACAACCCGGATTTTTTTTTTAATGTCCTGACGTGGTTTCGAACCCGGCACGCTGTAACCAGATGATAGCAAGCAAGCTCACTATATTTTTTATATTTAATCATTCCCCTTTTACGATCACGGCTGTCACAAAGGTGATCTGTACCTCGCTACCACAGAGATGGACTTAAACGTTCCCACTTAACTAAAAGCTATTTACGACCCTGTACCATGGTCGTCACAAACGTGCTCTGTACCACGCTGCCACAGAGATCTTCTTCTTCTTCTGCGTTCGTTCTCAAACTCCTACAGATTAGCAGGATGTAGTTCGGAAAACGGAATGCGTTGTGTCATGGTTTATAGCATTGTTGTGATATCTGCGCCTTTCGGCCTGACACATCCGACTTCAGCATGGCTTTGGGTCACTGACCCCATATAGGATGGGACAGCCAACTCCATCCCATAACCTCCTTGGTCGCCTTTTACGACATATGTGGAAGGTAAACAGTGTTGCTATTCTCTGCTCCCCTTACGGGCCTCGGCAACACACGGTACCACAGAGATGGACTTAACATCCCCATTTAAGGAAGAGCTATTTACGACCCTGTACCATGGTCGTCACAAACTTGCTCTGTGTGGTACAGAGATGGACTTAACAGAGCCTTTCGGCCTGACACATCCGACTTCAGCATGGCTTTGGGTCACTGACCCCATATAGGATGGGACAGCCAACTCCATCCCATAACCTCCTTGGTCGCCTTTTACGATATATGTGGAAGGTAAACAGTGTTGCTATTCTCTGCTCCCCTTACGGGCCTCGGCAACACACGGTACCACAGAGATGGACTTAACATCCCCATTTAAGGAAGAGCTATTTACGATCCTGCTATGACTTCATAAATTTTGTATTCCTCCCTTGTTAAGTTTAGTTTCTTGGGTTAGTTAATAATTACTTCATGGTAAGGTATGCTCCTATCAACCACAGACGTTATTTCAACTAATCCAATCTTTTCGCCATAAAAAATAGTGCAGGCTGTGGTTCAGCTTGTACAGTATGCACTAATCTGTGTCTTGTATTCACTGTGGAGTGAAGTTGCGAAAGTACCTCAGAAATTCCCAATATATATAAGCCTATATTGAAAACATGAAATACTCGTAGATGGGAATAACCCTACCAGCTATATTAATATATGTCTGCGCATATTCCATTCTATTTATAGATTTGTCCTAGTTATTTTTATTCAGGTGTCATGTTTGTTGCAACCATTTTCTCATAAGTTATGCATTTTTTTTCCAGTTCTCGTATTTATGTTTGTCTATTAATTAATAATAATGAATTAATTAACTAAACAGCTTCGTTAACAAATGTCTTCGCAAACTGATGAACATAAAATGGAGTGACTTCGTCACAAATAGTGATCTAAGAGACAAAACACACCAAGAGTATGTTTCAAACATGATAAGAAAACGAAGATGGAAATACCTTGGTCACGTTTTACAACTAAATGTAAACTGAATAAACCAACAAGCCATTATGTGGTCACCTGAGGGTAAAAGAAAAAGAGGAAGACCTAAAACAACCCTTAAAAACACCATTCTTAAAGAAGGGGAATTAATAGGCTGTAAGACCACCCAAGAACTAACGCTGCAGGCAGCAGACCGCATCATATGGAGAACCAAAACCTCTGCCCTATGTGTCGCTTGCGACACCAAATGAACAAACTAACTAATTAATTAATAACTTAACGCTATTTCATGTGATTTTCTCACAGACCACCAGTTATTTGTACGCCTAGATCAGTGGTTCCCAACCTTTTAGGCTCGTGGTTGACTTTAGACACAAATTTTGTCTGAATTTTGTCACCCCCATCTCCCGCTGATGCCTTAAAAGGGTCATTGATTTTTTTTTCAGTTTACTACCAATTTTTACGCTTTACCTATATGCTATGTTTTTTTATTATCTTAAGTTCATTCACAAGTCTCCTTGTTCAGTTCTCTTTGTTCAGTCTCAAGTCTCCTCGTCCAATCTCAAGTCTCCATATTCAGTCTCAAGTCTCCAAGTCCAGTCTCAAGTCTCCTTATTCAGTCTCAAGTCTCCTTATTCAGTCTCAAGTCTCCTTATTCAGTCTCAAGTCTCCTTATTCAGTCTCAAGTCTCCTTATTCAGTCTCAAGTCTCCTTATTCAGTCTCAAGTCTCCTTATTCAGTCTCAAGTCTCCTTATTCAGTCTCAAGTCTCCTTATTCAGTCTCAAGTCTCCTTATTCAGTCTCAAGTCTCCTTATTCAGTCTCAAGTCTCCTTATTCAGTCTCAAGTCTCCTTATTCAGTCTCAAGTCTCCAAGTCCAGTCTCAAGTCCCTTGTCCAGTCTCAAGTCCCTTGTCCAGTCTCAAGTCCCTTGTCCAGTCTCAAGTCCCTTGTCCAGTCTCAAGTCCCTTGTCCAGTCTCAAGTCTCCAAGTCCAGTCTCAAGTCTCTTGTCCAGTCTCAAGTCTCCAAGTCCAGTCTCAAGTCTCCTTATTCAGTCTCAAGTCCCTTGTCCAGTCTCAAGTCTCCTTATTCAGTCTCAAGTCTCCAAGTCCAGTCTCAAGTCTCCTTATTCAGTCTCAAGTCTCCAAGTCCAGTCTCAAGTCTCCTTATTCAGTCTCAAGTCCCTTGTCCAGTCTCAAGTCTCCTTATTCAGTCTCAAGTCCCTTGTCCAGTCTCAAGTCTCCTTATTCAGTCTCAAGTCTCTTGTCCAGTCTCAAGTCTCCAAGTCCAGTCTCAAGTCTCCAAGTCCAGTCTCAAGTCTCCTTATTCAGTCTCAAGTCTCCTTATTCAGTCTCAAGTCTCCTTATTCAGTCTCAAGTCTCCTTATTCAGTCTCAAGTCTCCTTATTCAGTCTCAAGTCTCCTTATTCAGTCTCAAGTCTCCTTATTCAGTCTCAAGTCTCCTTATTCAGTCTCAAGTCTCCAAGTCCAGTCTCAAGTCCCTTGTCCAGTCTCAAGTCCCTTGTCCAGTCTCAAGTCCCTTGTCCAGTCTCAAGTCCCTTGTCCAGTCTCAAGTCTCCTTATTCAGCCTCAAGTCTCCAAGTCCAGTCTCAAGTCCCTTGTCCAGTCTCAAGTCCCTTGTCCAGTCTCAAGTCCCTTGTCCAGTCTCAAGTCCCTTGTCCAGTCTCAAGTCCCTTGTCCAGTCTCAAGTCTCCTTATTCAGTCTCAAGTCTCCAAGTCCAGTCTCAAGTCCCTTGTCCAGTCTCAAGTCCCTTGTCCAGTCTCAAGTCTCCTTATTCAGTCTCAAGTCTCCAAGTCCAGTCTCAAGTCCCTTGTCCAGTCTCAAGTCTCCTTATTCAGTCTCAAGTCTCCAAGTCCAGTCTCAAGTCCCTTGTCCAGTCTCAAGTCCCTTGTCCAGTCTCAAGTCCCTTGTCCAGTCTCAAGTCCCTTGTCCAGTCTCAAGTCCCTTGTCCAGTCTCAAGTCCCTTGTCCAGTCTCAAGTCCCTTGTCCAGTCTCAAGTCTCCTTATTCAGTCTCAAGTCTCCAAGTCCAGTCTCAAGTCCCTTGTCCAGTCTCAAGTCCCTTGTCCAGTCTCAAGTCTCCTTATTCAGTCTCAAGTCTCCAAGTCCAGTCTCAAGTCCCTTGTCCAGTCTCAAGTCTCCTTATTCAGTCTCAAGTCTCCAAGTCCAGTCTCAAGTCCCTTGTCCAGTCTCAAGTCCCTTGTCCAGTCTCAAGTCCCTTGTCCAGTCTCAAGTCTCCTTATTCAGCCTCAAGTCTCCAAGTCCAGTCTCAAGTCCCTTGTCCAGTCTCAAGTCCCTTGTCCAGTCTCAAGTCCCTTGTCCAGTCTCAAGTCCCTTGTCCAGTCTCAAGTCCCTTGTCCAGTCTCAAGTCTCCTTATTCAGTCTCAAGTCTCCAAGTCCAGTCTCAAGTCCCTTGTCCAGTCTCAAGTCCCTTGTCCAGTCTCAAGTCCCTTGTCCAGTCTCAAATCTCCTTATTCAGTCTCAAGTCTCCAAGTCCAGTCTCAAGTCCCCTGTCCAGTCTCAAGTCCCTTGTCCAGTCTCAAGTCCCTTGTCCAGTCTCAAGTCCCTTGTCCAGTCTCAAGTCCCTTGTCCAGTCTCAAGTCCCTTGTCCAGTCTCAAGTCTCCTTATTCAGTCTCAAGTCCCTTGTCCAGTCTCAAGTCCCTTGTCCAGTCTCAAGTCCCTTGTCCAGTCTCAAGTCCCTTGTCCAGTCTCAAGTCTCCTTATTCAGTCTCAAGTCTCCAAGTCCAGTCTCAAGTCCCTTGTCCAGTCTCAAGTCCCTTGTCCAGTCTCAAGTCCCTTGTCCAGTCTCAAGTCTCCTTATTCAGTCTCAAGTCTCCAAGTCCAGTCTCGTCCCTTGTCCAGTCTCAAGTCCCTTGTCCAGTCTCAAGTCCCTTGTCCAGTCTCAAGTCCCTTGTTCAGTCTCAAGTCTCCTTATTCAGTCTCAAGTCTCCTTATTCAGTCTCAAGTCTCCTTATTCAGTCTCAAGTCTCCTTATTCAGTCTCAAGTCTCCTTATTCAGTCTCAAGTCTCCTTATTCAGTCTCAAGTCTCCTTATTCAGTCTCAAGTCTCCTTATTCAGTCTCAAGTCTCCTTATTCAGTCTCAAGTCTCCTTATTCAGTCTCAAGTCTCCTTATTCAGTCTCAAGTCTCCTTATTCAGTCTCAAGTCTCCTTATTCAGTCTCAAGTCTCCTTATTCAGTCTCAAGTCTCCTTATTCAGTCTCAAGTCTCCTTATTCAGTCTCAAGTCTCCTTATTCAGTCTCAAGTCCCTTGTCCAGTCTCAAGTCTCCTTATTCAGTCTCAAGTCTCCTTATTCAGTCTCAAGTCTCCTTATTCAGTCTCAAGTCTCCTTATTCAGTCTCAAGTCTCCTTATTCAGTCTCAAGTCCCTTGTCCAGTCTCAAGTCTCCTTATTCAGTCTCAAGTCTCCTTATTCAGTCTCAAGTCTCCTTATTCAGTCTCAAGTCTCCTTATTCAGTCTCAAGTCTCCTTATTCAGTCTCAAGTCTCCTTATTCAGTCTCAAGTCTCCTTATTCAGTCTCAAGTCTCCTTATTCAGTCTCAAGTCTCCTTATTCAGTCTCAAGTCCCTTGTCCAGTCTCAAGTCTCCTTATTCAGTCTCAAGTCTCCTTATTCAGTCTCAAGTCTCCTTATTCAGTCTCAAGTCTCCTTATTCAGTCTCAAGTCTCCTTATTCAGTCTCAAGTCTCCTTATTCAGTCTCAAGTCTCCTTATTCAGTCTCAAGTCCCTTGTCCAGTCTCAAGTCTCCTTATTCAGTCTCAAGTCCCTTGTCCAGTCTCAAGTCTCCTTATTCAGTCTCAAGTCTCCTTATTCAGTCTCAAGTCTCCTTATTCAGTCTCAAGTCTCCTTATTCAGTCTCAAGTCCCTTGTCCAGTCTCAAGTCTCCTTATTCAGTCTCAAGTCTCCTTATTCAGTCTCAAGTCTCCTTATTCAGTCTCAAGTCTCCTTATTCAGTCTCAAGTCTCCTTATTCAGTCTCAAGTCCCTTGTCCAGTCTCAAGTCTCCTTATTCAGTCTCAAGTCTCCTTATTCAGTCTCAAGTCTCCTTATTCAGTCTCAAGTCTCCTTATTCAGTCTCAAGTCTCCTTATTCAGTCTCAAGTCTCCTTATTCAGTCTCAAGTCCCTTGTCCAGTCTCAAGTCTCCTTATTCAGTCTCAAGTCTCCTTATTCAGTCTCAAGTCTCCTTATTCAGTCTCAAGTCCCTTGTCCAGTCTCAAGTCTCCTTATTCAGTCTCAAGTCTCCTTATTCAGTCTCAAGTCTCCTTATTCAGTCTCAAGTCTCCTTATTCAGTCTCAAGTCTCCTTATTCAGTCTCAAGTCTCCTTATTCAGTCTCAAGTCTCCTTATTCAGTCTCAAGTCTCCTTATTCAGTCTCAAGTCTCATGTCCAGTCTCAAGTCCCTTGTCCAGTCTCAAGTCTCCTTATTCAGTCTCAAGTCTCCTTATTCAGTCTCAAGTCTCCTTATTCAGTCTCAAGTCCCTTGTCCAGTCTCAAGTCTCCTTATTCAGTCTCAAGTCTCCTTATTCAGTCTCAAGTCTCCTTATTCAGTCTCAAGTCTCCTTATTCAGTCTCAAGTCTCCTTATTCAGTCTCAAGTCTCCTTATTCAGTCTCAAGTCTCCTTATTCAGTCTCAAGTCCCTTGTCCAGTCTCAAGTCCCTTGTCCAGTCTCAAGTCTCCTTATTCAGTCTCAAGTCTCCTTATTCAGTCTCAAGTCTCCTTATTCAGTCTCAAGTCTCCTTATTCAGTCTCAAGTCTCCTTATTCAGTCTCAAGTCTCCTTATTCAGTCTGAAGTCTCCTTATTCAGTCTCAAGTCTCCTTATTCAGTCTCAAGTCTCCTTATTCAGTCTCAAGTCTCCTTATTCAGTCTCAAGTCCCTTGTCCAGTCTCAAGTCCCTTGTCCAGTCTCAAGTCTCCTTATTCAGTCTCAAGTCTCCTTATTCAGTCTCAAGTCTCCTTATTCAGTCTCAAGTCTCCTTATTCAGTCTCAAGTCTCCTTATTCAGTCTCAAGTCTCCTTATTCAGTCTCAAGTCTCCTTATTCAGTCTCAAGTCTCCTTATCCAGTCTCAAGTCTCCTTATTCAGTCTCAAGTCCCTTGTCCAGTCTCAAGTCCCTTGTCCAGTCTCAAGTCTCCTTATTCAGTCTCAAGTCTCCTTATTCAGTCTCAAGTCTCCTTATTCAGTCTCAAGTCCCTTGTCCAGTCTCAAGTCTCCTTATTCAGTCTCAAGTCTCCTTATTCAGTCTCAAGTCTCCTTATTCAGTCTCAAGTCTCCTTATTCAGTCTCAAGTCTCCTTATTCAGTCTCAAGTCTCCTTATTCAGTCTCAAGTCTCCTTATTCAGTCTCAAGTCTCCTTATTCAGTCTCAAGTCCCTTGTCCAGTCTCAAGTCCCTTGTCCAGTCTCAAGTCTCCTTATTCAGTCTCAAGTCTCCTTATTCAGTCTCAAGTCTCCTTATTCAGTCTCAAGTCTCCTTATTCAGTCTCAAGTCTCCTTATTCAGTCTCAAGTCTCCTTATTCAGTCTCAAGTCTCCTTATTCAGTCTCAAGTCTCCTTATTCAGTCTCAAGTCTCCTTATTCAGTCTCAAGTCTCCTTATTCAGTCTCAAGTCTCCTTATTCAGTCTCAAGTCCCTTGTCCAGTCTCAAGTCTCTTGTTCAGTCTCAAGTCTCCTTATTCAGTCTCAAGTCTCCTTATTCAGTCTCAAGTCCCTTGTCCAGTCTCAAGTCTCCTTATTCAGTCTCAAGTCTCCTTATTCAGTCTCAAGTCTCCTTATTCAGTCTCAAGTCCCTTGTCCAGTCTCAAGTCTCCTTATTCAGTCTCAAGTCTCCTTATTCAGTCTCAAGTCTCCTTATTCAGTCTCAAGTCTCCTTATTCAGTCTCAAGTCTCCTTATTCAGTCTCAAGTCTCCTTATTCAGTCTCAAGTCCCTTGTCCAGTCTCAAGTCCCTTGTCCAGTCTCAAGTCTCCTTATTCAGTCTCAAGTCTCCTTATTCAGTCTCAAGTCTCCTTATTCAGTCTCAAGTCTCCTTATTCAGTCTCAAGTCTCCTTATTCAGTCTCAAGTCTCCTTATTCAGTCTCAAGTCTCCTTATTCAGTCTCAAGTCTCCTTATTCAGTCTCAAGTCTCCTTATTCAGTCTCAAGTCTCCTTATTCAGTCTCAAGTCTCCTTATTCAGTCTCAAGTCCCTTGTCCAGTCTCAAGTCTCTTGTTCAGTCTCAAGTCTCCTTATTCAGTCTCAAGTCTCCTTATTCAGTCTCAAGTCCCTTGTCCAGTCTCAAGTCTCCTTATTCAGTCTCAAGTCTCCTTATTCAGTCTCAAGTCTCCTTATTCAGTCTCAAGTCTCCTTATTCAGTCTCAAGTCTCCTTATTCAGTCTCAAGTCTCCTTATTCAGTCTCAAGTCTCCTTATTCAGTCTCAAGTCCCTTGTCCAGTCTCAAGTCCCTTGTCCAGTCTCAAGTCTCCTTATTCAGTCTCAAGTCTCCTTATTCAGTCTCAAGTCTCCTTATTCAGTCTCAAGTCTCCTTATTCAGTCTCAAGTCTCCTTATTCAGTCTCAAGTCTCCTTATTCAGTCTCAAGTCTCCTTATTCAGTCTCAAGTCTCCTTATTCAGTCTCAAGTCTCCTTATTCAGTCTCAAGTCTCCTTATTCAGTCTCAAGTCTCCTTATTCAGTCTCAAGTCCCTTGTCCAGTCTCAAGTCTCTTGTTCAGTCTCAAGTCTCCTTATTCAGTCTCAAGTCTCCTTATTCAGTCTCAAGTCCCTTGTCCAGTCTCAAGTCTCCTTATTCAGTCTCAAGTCTCCTTATTCAGTCTCAAGTCTCCTTATTCAGTCTCAAGTCCCTTGTCCAGTCTCAAGTCCCTTGTCCAGTCTCAAGTCTCCTTATTCAGTCTCAAGTCCCTTGTCCAGTCTCAAGTCTCTTGTTCAGTCTCAAGTCTCCTTATTCAGTCTCAAGTCTCCTTATTCAGTCTCAAGTCCCTTGTCCAGTCTCAAGTCTCCTTATTCAGTCTCAAGTCTCCTTATTCAGTCTCAAGTCTCCTTATTCAGTCTCAAGTCTCCTTATTCAGTCTCAAGTCTCCTTATTCAGTCTCAAGTCTCCTTATTCAGTCTCAAGTCTCCTTATTCAGTCTCAAGTCTCCTTATTCAGTCTCAAGTCCCTTGTCCAGTCTCAAGTCCCTTGTCCAGTCTCAAGTCTCCTTATTCAGTCTCAAGTCTCCTTATTCAGTCTCAAGTCTCCTTATTCAGTCTCAAGTCTCCTTATTCAGTCTCAAGTCTCCTTATTCAGTCTCAAGTCTCCTTATTCAGTCTCAAGTCTCCTTATTCAGTCTCAAGTCTCCTTATTCAGTCTCAAGTCTCCTTATTCAGTCTCAAGTCTCCTTATTCAGTCTCAAGTCTCCTTATTCAGTCTCAAGTCCCTTGTCCAGTCTCAAGTCTCCAAGTCCAGTCTCAAGTCTCTTGTCCAGTCTCAAGTCTCCAAGTCCAGTCTCAAGTCCCTTGTCCAGTCTCAAGTCCCTTGTCCAGTCTCAAGTCTCCAAGTCCAGTCTCAAGTCCCTTGTCCAGTCTCAAGTCTCTTGTCCAGTCTCAAGTCCCTTGTCCAGTCTCAAGTCCCTTGTCCAGTCTCAAGTCCCTTGTCCAGTCTCAAGTCTCCACGTTCAGTTTCAAGTCTTCTTGGTCAGTCTCACGTCTCCTTGTCCAGTCTCAAGTCTACTCGTCCAGTCTCGTCTCTACGTCCAGTGATATTCCATCGATCTCTTTTCTTCAGCAGCACATCATTCACATAACTAATACCGTGTCTTTATTCAATTATACAGTCCTACTGGCTCATCGGGGATTATCCTTCTAACGTGTAATTGACTTTCCTCTTGCATTTTCATTAGTCACCTTGTATATACTTTGTGTCGACAGCCAATGAAAGTCACGGGAAAAGTCAAATGCGTCACGTTAGAAGGATGATTTCCAATTTAGTCATAATGTCCTATATTATATTGTCACTTCCGACAAACACGGATGTGTTGGGCCATTGGCGCCTATAAATGGGCGACATAATGCATTTTATTTTCTGAACTCATTCTGTTGGATATCTAGTTGGATCATGGTCCTGCTACAAGAAAGATCCAGTGGGAGTTTGAGAATGAACGCTGAAGAAGAAGAAGAAAAATATTGTCACTGGTCGCGATTAAAATCAAATCCTCTCCCCTCTCTGAGATAAAATCTCAAATTACCCCTATGTTTGGGAACTGTGGGAACCACTGGCATAGCCTGGTCTGCATTAATCAAGGTTATATTTTCTTTTAAAGCCCCCGGACTAAAATGGATTCTATACAGTTCTGTATGCACAGGTAAATCATATTATACCTATAATGAATAACGATAAATCTCGTATTAGACATCATATTATATGGAATATGTTACTTTAATAGAAAGAAACATATAGAGTCATCAGTCTAAAGACATCAGACTGGTTAGAAATATATATTAGGAACAAACTGCATTAATAAGGTGTGAAAACAGCTACTCGATATACATGGAAATAAAAATAGGCGTTAGATAAGGATGTATTTTATCCCCCAGGTTATTTAATATCTACTTCGTGAATATTTTTAAACATACAGAAGGAATGTTGTGACTCAAGATCAGTGGGAAAATAATAAACAATCTGGGATGTTTAGCAGAAAGTGAACAAGAACTAAAAAGACTAAAAGATAAATCAAGTAAAGAATATGGACTAGATATAAACATTAAAAAACCCACGGCAATCAGAAAAGTAACATAAGAACAGGTGCTAAGCATAAAAATTCATTTATATTACAGAGTGTAGAGCATTATCAATATCTCGGACACATGATCACTAACTAAGGCAGAAGTAAAACAGAAATTAAAAGAAGAACAGGAAAAGCTAATAATACTTTCAATGACATGAGGATAATATTAACATCTAAACAAATTACGAACAAGTCAAAAATGAGAATTATAAAATGCTACATCTATTCTATATTAATATATGGCTCAAAAACATGGACAATAAACAAAAAATTAGAATACATAATTGATGCCTTTGGGATGTGGATATATAGAAGAATAGGAAGAACATCATGGATAAAGAAGAAAACCAACAAAGAGGTTCTAACAACATTTCGTATGAAGAAAGAATTATTAAAGGAAATAAAGATTTATCAAACAAATAAAAAAAATTTGAACATATTAAAAGACATGATACCTCGTTGAAGATTTTACTTGAGAGTAAAGTCGTGTGAATGTGATCAATAGGGAAGCAGATATACAAGGAGGGGAATTTAGGATCTTGGTTATCAGCCACTCTTGGGTTTGCATGCGAGCAATGCAACACCCTATACACCCATATTAATCTTTCCATGGCGTACATCTGTATACCTGCTTATATATTAGTTACTGTCCAAAGCTTATATATCTTTCGATATTTGTGGTCAGAATAAGGCTTATTAACTATCTCAATCAATCAATCAAGTGCCATGCCGAATGGCGTATGCTAAGGGTTCCCAAATTTTTTAAAGCCATGGCGCCCTTAACGTTCAGTCTTTCCGGTGGCGCCCTTATAATATGAAGCAAAACTAGAGACCTGATAAGTCTATTTTAAGTCTATTTTAAGTCTATTTTAAGTCTATTTAAGTCTATTTTAAGTCTATTTTAAGAAGTCTATTTTCAATTTTAATTTTTTATTTTCGTTTTGACGAGGCTGCCGCTCCTAGAAACTCTTTGCGCCGGATAACAAAGAGCGCCGAGCGCCGCGTTGCACACTTTGGGAATCTCTGGCGTATGCGATAATGTTTCTCCACGACTCTGTCTCTTATGTTCTCAATAAGCTCGGTCGGTAACTTCTACCGTGCCAAAATACTAGTCCATCTAGCAACTTTCCTCTTTGTCCTTCCCTATCTCTTCTCCCCTTTATCTTTCCAGTGGTTATAATTGTTCAAGCTGTGTTCTTCTCAGCACATGCCCTAGATATCTTGACTATCTCCCCTAATGTTTTATTTGATTGATCTTTGTACGCCAGCATCAATGAGAACCTCTGCATTGTTTTCTTAGCTGTCCATGGTGTTTTCTTAATTCTTCTCAGAAACCACATCTCTGTAACCTCTAACATCTACGAACTCATAATCAAGTACATAACTCTAACTGAATTTGAAAAGGGGATGTAACAAATGGTCATCATTGTCATGTGATGTATGAACACCAACAGTATTAGTTGTAAGGATGGTACAACTGATGACTAACTCGATATACCAATCACTTATCATCAAATGAAACAAATGAATCAATTATAAATTACAAATACCAAGACTATCAAATTATGAACAGACCGATTTGAAATTTTGCAAAACAAGTTGCAATTCTGCGCCTCAAAATTTAACACGAATCACTTCACAATGTACATAAAATTTAAAATTGACATCACAGCCATATGTACATGTGGACAGGCAACACAGACCGCAGAACATAATTCTTCAAGAATGTCCTAAATATGAAGAGATAAACACGCTGGCACATAGAAACAAAGCTATAATAGTATTTTAAGCGAATGAGAGAAGTTAATTTTGTCATAGCATGGCTTGTGTTTTAATTTTAATGTACCATTAGTAGGAGTCATCAAACAATGCGGGGGACTGCGCAGTTGAGATAAGAGAAGAATGGAAATGGCGCTGGCAAAATTAAAACAGATAAAGAAATTATGGCTAGGTACTAACATAAGAACCAAATTGTGTTTACTATAACATGTGTATTTCCTGTGGCGACATATGGATGTGAAGCATGGACACTAAATAAAACAGTGACCAAGAGAATAACATCATTTGAATTAAAGTGTTATAGAAGAGTTTTGAGAATACCATGGACAGCGAAGAAATCAAACCAGGAGGTGTTATGAACAATTAACGTCCAGTAAAGCTGGCTTCTGAACACTATTTTAAAGAAAAGGCTAGTTTTTTTGGTCATATTAAGAGAGACCACGGCATGGAGTGTTATTGGAGGGGATGATAGAAGGCAACAGGGGCAAAGGCCGACCAAGACGCAGTTGGACAAAAGACATTCAAGAATGCCTGCGCATGTCACTGAAAGATGTAGGGCAACTTGCTCAAGACCGTGGAGAATTCAAGACATCCATAGGAAAGACTACGTTCTGGAAAGAATATGTCACTTGATGATGATGATGATGATGATTAGTAGGAGTGTTTAAAGTGTGGTTAGTGCTTCAACTTTCTCCTTCTTGTGCATCCGCTGAAATTCCTGCAGATTAGTGGGATGTAATCCGGGGGAACGGAGTGCATTATGTGTCACGGTTTACAGCTTTTATGCGATAGCTGCGCCTTTCAGTCTGACACATCCGACTTCATCATTTGGGTTACTTTTACCCTTTGTGGAATGGGCTATCCACCTGCACCCCATAATCTCCTTAGTCCCCCTTTTACAACATGCAAGGAAGTTAAACAATGTTGCTATTCTTTCTTCCCCTTTCGGCCTCGTCAATCCTTCAGCGATGTGTCTCAACCAATAGTTGCACGTTTTTGAACAAAATACTGCACCACCCAAATAAAGATGACTCAATCTGTTTTGAAAAAAAAAAAGTAAATGTAAATTTTCATAAGAGATATTTAAAGTGCTACTTGAGAAGGGCTGATATTTACAATGGAGTTTTAAGAGTTCATTAAGAAATAGGCTTGCCTCTATCAACGCAGTTTATGTGTAAATTAAACAAGTCTCAATGTAAAGCTGCCCAAACATATGAATTAAAGTCTGCCTTGCCCAAAGCATGAGGTTATGAATCAGGTGCAATAAAGATTTTGTAACATCAAAATGTGTTACCTTCATTTAAATGTTTATGATGTTACAGGTGGGAGAGAAATATCACGATATATACAGGTTACAGTCGAGCAGACTGTACCACCAAAGCAAGAGACAGGATATTGGAGATTCATTGCATGCAATATTTTTTGCGGAGATGGCACTTGATGATGGTGTTTTTTGTTGTTATTTTGCTATAATATTTGTTTAGTATAGAGTCTATGCTAGTCGAAAGATCTTTCTGCACATCACATTTACGACAGATCATCTTTACTGCACATCAAGTTTTTGACAGATCATCCTTACTAGACATCAAATTTTCTACAGATAATCCTTACTGCACATCAATTGTTTGGATTCTAAGTGCTCAGATCGCCTCACTCAGTGTATAAGAACACTAAAAACACTCAATAGTGTTTTACTAGTCTCGTACGAGCTTCGATCAAGCTGTTTAGGTTGCACCACGAAGAGGTGCTTTTATGATCTTTGTTATCTGCTAACACTAGAAGTCGCAAGAGGATAATAAGTAACTATTTCTACTCCATTGAAGCACGCATACCCTTCGACATTTGCTGGAAGAGACTGATCACCTATGTGTCTGTCAGTCATTGCTCATCATCATTAGACGCCGTCTTCGCAACGAAGGTTGGCCACAACGAACCTTCAACATCCCCTGTCTCTTGTCTTGGTTATGCACTCTGACAGACTGTAACCTGTCCATCTCGTGATATTTCTCTCCCACTTGTATCTCTGCCCTTATCTATACCTACCCTTTCTCGCCTCCCATTAACACTACTATCAATCAAGTAAGGTCTGCAATAAGGAGCCATGCCTTTTAATATGTCCCAAATACATTATTTGTTTTATTTGTTTTTCTTTAAATCGTTCTTTTTTCCCCATAAAAAAGTAAAGTAATCCATAGCATTTATTAATGCCATAGGGGTGTGAGATGTTAGCGATCTCACATTTCAGAGGCTCTGAAAATGAGGGTGGTAGTCATCTTCTCTCCCTCGCAGTCTTTGCTTAACGGATTAATCCGGTACCCATTTACGGCTGGGTCGACCAGGAAGCCCTTGCGATCTGAAAAACATTTCCGCCTTAACTGGGGAATGAATACAGGACCACTCATATGCGAAGCCAGTGCTCTAACCACTGCTCTAACGCGGCTCCCAATACAAAGTTTCTTCCCCATACAAAGCATTAAAAGCTTTTTTGTTCGTTTTCTTATCTTTCCACTAAGTTCCCCCTATTCTTATACATACATACGCACAAACACACACAAACACACACATATACACAAACACACACATATACACAAACACACACATATACACAAACACACACATATACACAACACACACATATACACAAATACACACATATACACAAACACACACATATACACAAACACACACATATACACAAACACGCACGCACGCACCCACGCACGCACGCACCCACCCACCCACCCACAAACACACACACACACACACACACACATATGATCATCTGAGTAGAAGTTTCTTTAAATAGGCATTATACTAATCCGAAAGCTGAAGTGTCCTTATAATGAAAGAAATCTCAGAAACCAATCCCACTGCACATATGAAGTAAGAGTTAATAGCTCGCATTTCCTGGGGTTCTGAATCGATCAGTCCCGCCGAAGACAGATGTGTCGGGCCATTGGCGTAAATAAACCGGCGACACAACTCATTTCCATTCTCTGGGCTACATCCTGCTGGAATTCTACTATGGATCATGGTCCTGCTGCAACAGAAATCCAGCAAGAGTTTGAGAATGATCGCTGACGAAGAAAAGGAATCGATCGTGCAATCAATATTAAATCGAAAAATATATATACTTACATGGTTTATACTTCTATTGATAAGGGTTGGGGGTGGTTAACTCCTTCCCACTCTTAGGAAATCATAAAAAGTTTTTTTATGCTGGGAATTTAGCCAAAAATTGGTTGAAAACCCTCCCTTAACAATGTTTTACAAAAAAGGTCATAAACTTTCTCATGAAAAAGATGGAATTACTTCATACAACAACGGACGAATGCCTTTTTTACATTATTTTTTTTTTAGGGAAATCCCCTTCCACACCGAAAATGTCTCTACCGGCCCTGATAGTTATCTATGGGCCTTTATGGAATAACGAACTCCACCTCAAAAACCTCTTAGTTGCTGCTTACGAAGTGTTTGACAGGTAACAGTGTAGTTACCCTTCGCTCCCCTTCCAGTCCCGTTAAAACAAGGGCAGTTTCTATCCTTTGCTCCCACCCAGACACGGCAACACAAGGGCAGTTTCTATTGGAAATTTAGTTTATTTAACTACCATTGTTTTCAGATTGTTCACTAGAAACAAATTATCAAAGACAAAGAACACAGGTTATCTGTGTTTGAAATATAATTTATTCATTATATGATCCCTGATAGAAGACCTCTGACAATCACATAATATTCAGAGTAAATTTAATATGTCTACAAAAAATACGCTATGACCATTGATCTATATATAAATAGATTTAAGCCTTTACACTCGCCTGCACTTAGTGTTACTATGCACACGTGTCAAAAATCGTGCCAGACTCGTAAACAGGATCAAACTTCTCTTGTTTTCATGAAGCTATACCAAGTGTATCCATTCGAACATGTGACACATTAGTTATATGCCTATTAGTAAACTGATAGAAACCGGGACACGTCAAAACCGGTCGAGATATCAGGCAGCGATATAAAACCAAGACAATCCCCGTGAGACCAAACAAATGCATACTTCCGTTATTTTAGTGAGAAATATGTTTATCAAAATATTGTCAAAATATTCAAGTAAAAGTAATTTGAGTTTTTATTTTAAAAAACCTCAACCACCACAATATATGCTTTTATATTGCGAATTTGCGTTATTTTTGAAAGTATATGCTCCCTCAACCATTAAGTTTTTATAACTCATAAACTGCAATTCCGCCCCTCCCCCCCCCCTCCCAGAAACGTGCCAATGTACATATTCAGAGAATTGCAGAAATGGTATTGATGTGATGGGAGAAAGTGCTCCCTCTCCGGAAAGATCAGAAGAAAGCGTGATGAGCAACTGACTGGGACACTGAGCTTATACACTTTTAGATGACAGACGGAACGGCAAGCAGAGCATATATATGAATGCCCCCAGTGCTGTGACACTTGTTCCTAATCAAAAATCAATAAACCACAGAAATAAAAAAAAATCATTTTCTTGTAAAATGTGACAATTAAGAATTTAAGTCATTAAAAACTATACATTATCACTTTGTATTAAAATATTTTTCTTTATTTTTTCCAACAAAAATGTATTATTTTAAATAGTTTATTCTTTCCAATAAATAACAGTATCCAAATGTTAAATTAAAAATACGTTTAAGTGTAAGGTAACCGTGTAAATACAAATAATACTAACATTTAGATGATTTCATGACAAAAAAGTCGAGTGAAGCACTTTCTAAGCAGCTCTCCTATACCCCCGAGTTAACTCCTTCCCACTCTTGAGAAATCATAAAATGTTTTTTATTGCTTGGAATTTAGCCAAAGGGTGTTGATGAACCCCCACGCACCACTGTTAACGATTTTTTTTAAACAAAAAGGTCATCACCCTTCTCATGTAAAAGATGGAATTATTTCATACAACAATGGACGAATGTTATTTTAACACTTTTTTAAAGGCAGAACCCATTTCAAACCGAAAACGTCTCTACGGTACTTATAGTTTTCTATGTGTCTTTATGGAAAAACGGACTCCACCTCAAAATCCTCTTAGTTGCTTATTACAAAATGTTTGACAGATAACAGTGTAGCTATCATATGCTCCCCTTCCAGTCCCGGTTAAACAAAGGCAGTTTCTATCCTTTGCTCCCACCCAGTCCCGGCAACACAAGGGCAGTTTCTATTGGAAATGAAATTTATTTAACTGCCATTGCTTTCAGATTGTTCACTAGAAACAAATTGTCAAATACATTCTTTCTTTTTAATTGTATCAAAGAACACAGGTTAGCTGTGTTGGAAATATAATTTATTCATTGGATGATCCCCTGACAGAAGACCCCTGAAAATCACATACTATTCTTAGTTAATTTAATAAGTCTACAGAAAAAACGTTATGACCATTGATCTATATATATAAATAGATTTAAGCCTTTACACTCTCCTGCACTTAGTGTTACTATGCACACTTGTCAAAAAAGCGTGCCAAATTCGTAAACAGGATCCCACTTCTCTTGTTTTCACGAAGCTATACCAAGTGAATCGATTCGAACACGTGACACATTCGTTATATGCCTATTAGTAAATTGATAGAAACCGGGACACGTCAAAACCGGTCGAGATTTCAGGCAGCGATTTAAAACCAGGACAATCCCAGTGAGACCAAGCAAATGCATATTTTCGTTATTTTAGTGAGAAATATGTTTATCAAAATATTGTCAAAATATTCAAGTCAAAATAATTTGAGTTTACATTTTTTTTTAAACTCAACCAATACAATATGTTTTTATATTGTGAATTTACGCTATTGTTGAAAGTAAATGCGTTTCATAAGAGAGCCTCAACCAATACGTTTTTTAAACTCATAAACTGCAATTCCAATTTATTCCTCAGAAATAAAAAAAAATGTGTTTAAATTAACGAAATGTGATAATTAAGAACTTGAGTCATTAAAAACTATACATTTGTATATGTATCAAAATACTTTTTTCTTCTATTTTTTTTGTTATATTTCTATCAAAAAAATTTATTCTTTCCAATAAAACCAAATAGAATAATTTGACTAAACATACCGTGTAATACATACCGTGTATAAAATGATCCTAAAATGTAGGGATACTAATTACAGATTTTTTAAAAATGACAAAAAAGTCGAGTGAAGCACTTTCTAAGCAGCTCTCCTATACCCCCGTAATCCTCTCTCGAGGCGGTATGACATAGCAGGCGCCGACATCGAAAGCCACTCGGACGCTGAGTATAGCTCACCACTCAGCTGAGCACGTTTATGCTGTTAACATTCCGTACGACCGAAAACTTCACCCCGGTGACTTCGTCCTGTCTTAACATGTCATATGGGGAGGAACCAGCCTAGATCCCAAGCGGTACTGTGACGAGCGAGCTGACTCGACACTGGCTGAACCTTGACCCCGCGGTGGAGTCTAAGACATGTGAACGGACTACTGACACTGGTTCCCATACAAAGTCAAGAGCCAACTTTTGTAAAGTTCCGCGGGGAACTTGAACCTTATACGGACATTATCCCTTAACATTCAAAAACTTATGTGCCACACATTTTGTTACCCATGACAACAGTGAGGGAAGAATGTCGCGCATATTGCTTTCAAAAAACGTTTCTATATATAGGACAACGGGGAAAAGTTACATAAAGTCTCTCAATATAAATTACAGTTATTAATTTAAATGATATTGCCAATTATCAGATCAAAATATTTGTGTTTTGATGATTTATTAATATCTCATACTTATTACCACCCTTGATTTTGGA
The DNA here is from genome assembly GCA_034231615.1 of Meghimatium bilineatum. NCBI lineage: Eukaryota > Metazoa > Mollusca > Gastropoda > Stylommatophora > Philomycidae > Meghimatium > Meghimatium bilineatum. The sequence continues at coordinate 43,852,517 of CM067312.1, forward strand.
GTGTATGCCCAGCTATGGCCCTTGGTAAATAAATGCTACTATCTTTAACTTCCGGTTCAAATAATGTTTTTATTTTGCTGAATCAAGAACTGGTTGATCATTAATTTAACACATTAATATCGTAGAAATTAAATATCTGTGTTACTGAAACGGATTCAAGGATTTCCATATTTACATCATGATTCGTTCAACAATATTTAATTCGACAATCTAAAGCAAATTGCAGTGAAACGAGAGACATGGAAGGAAACCTAAATGTTTGTAGTTTGTTGTAAGTTACTTAGTTAGATACTTGGACAAAATTTTCAGATTTGTGATACATTTCTACATAATTACAAATAATATAGTTAGATAGCCCTTCAAAAATGCAATTCAACGATACCTCAACGAAGTCTGTACGTCAACCCTGAAAAAAATGTGACATATTTTTTTCTAATGAATTTGACATCAAAATAATTTACATTGAAACTCATATAGTATTATCGTATAGGAAAATATAAATAAAACTTATAATGCAACAAACTGTACCAAAGCTGATAATTTCTAACTTATATTTGTTATTTTCAATAATACAAGCCATAAACTATATGTTTTTTTGTGCGTGAAGACAAGACACATCTGTTGATCCTATTTCTGTAATTTTTAGGTGCGCGCAGAACTATATAATATTTAAAATGGCAGCAAATTAGCATAATTAAAATGATAATAAATTATAAAACTATTGAATATAATTAAATACCACAGAAATTATATATATTTGTGTTGGCAAAGGCAAGACGCATCTGTTCATCCTATTTCTATAATTTTTAGGTGCGCACAGAACTAATTAATATTTAATATGGCAGCAAATTAGCATAATTAAAATGATAATAAATTATAAAACTATTGAATATAATTAAATACCACAGAAATTATATATATTTGTGTTGGCAAAGACAAGACGCATCTGTTGATCCTAATTCTATAATTTGTAGGTGCGCACAGAACTAATTAATATTAAAAATGGCAGCAAATTAGCATGATTAAAACGATAATAAATTATAAAACTATTGAATATAATTAAATACCACAAATATTATATATATTTGTGTTGGCAAATGCAAGACGCATCTGTTGATCTTATTTCTATAATTTTTAGGTGCGCACAGATCTAATTAATATTAAAAATGGCAGCAAATTAGCATAATTAAAATGATAATAAATTATAAAACTATTGAATATAATTAAATACCACAGAAATTATATATATTTGTGTTGGCAAAGGCAAGACGCATCTGTTCATCCTATTTCTATAATTTTTAGGTGCGCGCAGAACTAATTAATATTAACAATGGCAGCAAATTAGCATAATTAAAATGATAATAAATTATAAAACTATTGAATATAATTAAATACCACAGAAATTATATATATTTGTGATGACAAAGGCAAGACGCAAAGGTTTTATAGTTAAAGTCAGATGTTCCATCACATCTGTCAAAGTAACCTAACAGCCATGCTGAAGTTCAATGTGTTACTGATATGTTGATAAGTGCAGTACTCACAGTCAAGCTGTAAAACATGAAACAATTTATTCTTCTTCAGCATTCATTCTCAAACTCCCACAGGATCTCCCTTGTAGCAGGACCATGATCCAACTAGATTTCCAGCAGGATGTAGTCCAGAGAATGGAAATGCATTATGTTGCCGTTTTATTTACGCCAATGGCCCAACACATCCATCTTCAGCTGGATAAAATTTATTCAATTCTACAAACCACATACTGCTAACTAGTATTAGTTTCTTCTTCTTCAGTCTTCATTCTCAAACTCCTGCTAGGTCTCTCTTGTAGCAGGACCATGGTCCTATTAGATTTCCAGCAGGATGTAGTCCAGAAAATGGAAATGTGTTCTGTCACAGAAGAACAAGGAAGAAGACTATCATAGAGCCTATGTTTCGTAGCAAAAGTTGCCAGACAAGATATGATAAGGGAAACGGAGGGTAACAGAAAGACACTGGTATGGGAGTAATTAACATTAGGAGATAAATAGTTTGCTACTATGACATAAGACATAAAGTGCTAGAGATTGATTCACCACAGTTAGCCTTTAATTTGAGAGATTTAACTTATGAGCTCAAATATTAATTGAAGCTTCTCAAACATAGGAAGGACATAGCTTATTAACTATTGTTGAAATTCTAGACCACTTCAGTTGCATGCTCAATGCAATGTAAATGGCATGATTTCTACTGTACTCTAGCTTTGATAGTTTAAATACAAGAAATGTAATTTACTTATCTTTGGTGTCTTTATTGTGTAAAACTTTGTTACCAATTTTTTATTACCTAGGTTCTTTCTAGATTGATTTACCTGGAAACGCAGTCACAATGATGGAATTAAACCTTACCCGTGTTGACTATCTACAGGTGAGTGGGTCTTTTGTAGCTGATTATATGATACTTGAAATATATGATATGAACCTGTTAATTCAGTTAATATATTTAGATAATCAGATGGCTAGTCTGCCAAAGACGGATGTGTCAGGCCATTAGCACACATAAAATGGTGACACAATGCATTTCTATTCTCTGGACTATTTCTGCTGGAAATCTAATAGAACCATGGTCCTGCTACAAGAGAGATCTAGTGGAAGTTTGGGAATGAATGCTGAAGAAGAAGATAGCTAGTGCTAAGTATACTTTTATATGGATGTGAAAGTTGGATACTCAAGGCGGACATGGAAAGAAGGATATGGGCTTTTGAAAAAAGTGATATAGAAATTTGTTAAGAATTAGCTGTATAGAACACAAGAAAAATATATTATCAGACAGCAAATAAACAAACTTGTAGGTTATCAAGAACTACTGTTGGTAGTGGTGAAATGGTGTAAATGTGTTTAGTTTGGGCATGTAACGAAACACAACTGAATTTCTAAAATTATTCTGCAAGGAATAGTTGAGGTCTAAGGAGAAAAAGAGGCAAGAGAAAATTCTGGATTGATAACATCAAGGAATGGTCTGGGTGTGATTTTTCTACACTCTTCTGAATGGCAAAGGATAGAGATGTTTGGATAGTTTTAAATAGGAATGCATATTACACTTACAGAATTAGATCATTAACCAAGACTCTTATGTGGGGGCATTATAGAAACAGGCAAATTCTTGTTTTCTAATTTGTTGGACCAATACTTATGGAGAGATAGCACAGGTGGTCGAGTTTGTGGATGGACAAACACTTGTTTATAACACAGATTCAGTATCTTGTTAACTGTTGCAGGTCAGGCAAGGATAACCCAAATAAATGTGCTTGCAGAATTCACGTGTGCTAGATAATAAAGTACACATCTTCCTCTGTCTCTTCTCCAATTGATGTTTCTGGTGGTTACTAAATGTTTAAGTTTTGTTCGTCTCATCACATGCCCTAAAATCTTGATTGTCTGCTTCTAATTTTTGCTATAATTTGTCATTTTAATTCTTTTCTGAGTACTCTCTGAGGACTCCTACATTAGTTTTCTTCACTGTCTACGGAATTTTCATCATTCTTCTTACAAATGATATCTCAGTTGTCTCTAGCTTATCTTGGGAGTTTTTGTTTACTATCCATGCTTAGCATCCATATAAGAAGGATTGGGTCAACAACATCCTAGCATTCGAGTTCATGTATGCATTAATATTACTTCATTGCATAGAATGTTTCTCATTGAAGATTCTTATACTAGTGTGAAATCATAAGAAAAAACTATTTGATATCTTCATTGGCAGGAACATGAACAAGCAAGAGTGAGTTGCTATAAACTCTTAGTTATGGGAACATAAACTTAACAGACAAATCAACCTACTTAACTGCAATCACAGTTGAGAGAGTAAAAGCTACTAAAGACAACATAGATATAAAACATAATTTATTCTACTAAAGATATTTTTTTCTTTTCACTTTATACTCCTTTATTCCTTGCAGCGTCAGGGGTAGAAGCGTTTTCTGGAAATGCCTTTTTGTATCTTTCATATATGTTTATTTTTATTGACTCTTTTATTTCTGCAATCCATTGTTTGCAAGATCTCCCCCTGGCTTTGTATCCATCGTGTCTGTATAGTAATACATTTTGAGGATGTGTCTGATGGAAGTCTTGAAGCATGCGCAAAAATTGACATGAAAAAATATCTCTGCTAAAGATTGAGGCACAAAAAGCAGAATAAAGTCTTACCAGTATATTGATATGTGGCAATCAGATCTCTGGTAAGACCATACAAGAATTAAAACTGCAGGCAGCGGACCGCAACACACGGAGAATCAAAACCTCTGTCCTATGTACCTCCTGCAGCATGAAAGGAACAAACTAACTAACCAGATCTCATTGTGAGTTTAGAGCAGTAGATAAGGAAATGTTCCTTTTTTCCCCTTTAGAAAAACTATTGACTTTTATTTTGTGGGATTTGTAATAGTATTCTTTTGGAAAAACAGCTAATGGAGGCATTTTACCCTCTTCTTTTTTCTTCTTCATGAACCACAGGAATTGTGAGTGATTAACTCTTACTTCCTATATGCAATGGGGAGGTTTCTCTGAGCTTTCTTTCATGTCCAGGGTACTTCAGCTTTCGGCTTAGTTCAATGCCCATTGGAGGAGTATTCTACTCAGAGGAGGCACTTTTTACCCTCTAATTTACTAGGTTTTTTTTAGTACAGTCTATCATGTTCTATTTTCCCAATGAGGGCACTGAACCCTTTAAATCCACCCCTTATATATGACCTTGATTGAGTTGCTAATTCAAGATATAGGTCGTAATTGTTTAGAAGTAAATCCTGGCCTCTGTGATGCTCCCTTCTTAATTTTCAGACGAACAACTTTGACCACTAAAAGGTTTAATGATAAGGCATGCCAAATGGGCAGTACACACAAGAACAAGTATTTTCTGGTGCTGGGAAATAACTACCAGGGTAGTTTCCTTTTCTTATGTGTTTTTTCTTTTCTCAAAATCCTACCAGAAAGCAAGACATATATAGCTATCCTATATGGTAGGTCAAATTGATCTAAAAGCAGTGCTGAAGTTGAAATTGTTGACCAAAAGGTGCAGATAAAGCAGACAAGTTGTATGACAAAATGCATTCTGTTCTCCGGACTACCATCTGCTAACCAGCAGGAGTCTGAGAATTAACACAGAAAAAGAAGTATTTTCATTTCTATCTATCTCTATCTATACGCTGTGGCCCTTGTTTGTCTTGCGGTGTCAGGGGTGGAAGAGTTTTCTGGAGATGGCCTTCTTGTGCGCTGTTTGTAAGCTTGTTTCTGTGGCTTCTTTGATTTCTGTGATCCATCTTTTACATGGTCTGCCTCTGGTTTTATAACCGTTATGTCTATGTGTCATGGCCATTTGTGGCATGCTATATGTCGGTAGTCTGGAACCGTGTGAAAACCACTTGATCTGTTGTCTTTTTATGTGTTCCAATACTGGTATTGATTTGGTTATCTGTCTGATGTTATCGTTTCAACTTCTATCTCTTAATGACACTCTGAGTATTCTTCGTAGACATGTCATTTCTGCTGTCACTATTTTTCTTTTGTCTTGTGCTGTCATTGTCCATGTTTGGCACTGGTAGCATAGTGATGGAATAATAATAGTCTTGTATAATGCAACTTTAGTGGTTATGTTTACATTTTTGTTCTTAAAAATGCGTGTCATCTGTCCTAGGATCTGGTATGTTTTGTTGCATCTATTTTGTATCTCTTTACTGATTTTCCCTTCACTCGATATAATGCTTCCTAAGTAAGAGAACTCATTTACCTGTTTAAGGTGTTTATCATCGATGGAGATAGTGATATTTCTTTCTTTCTTTGTTATTGCCATTATTTCAGTATTTTCAATATTGATCTTCATGTTGAATTTTTGACATGGTGTGTGGAGTTTGTTCATATGGTCTTGCAATTGTTTATCTGATGTCACTATTAGTACTTGGTCGTCTGCAAAGAGTAGTTCGTTCAATTTGTCTTTTATGTTATCTTCTTCGTTTGTACTTGTTAGTTTACAGATGTGGTCGATATATGTTATAAAAAGTAGAGGGGATAGGATACACCCCTGGCGAACTCCTGATTGAATTTGGAACTTATCGGACACACCTGCATTAGTTCTTACTTCACATTGGCTATTAGCATAAATTCCCTTCCATATATTGATTAAATGTTCTGGTACTTCGTATATTGATAGTGTTTTCCATAGTCATTGTTTGTCTACTCTGTCAAATGCCTTTTCTTGGTCTACGAATGCAATGTATAATTCTTTGTTGTTTTCTATGGCTCTTTCTGTTACCTGTCTAAGTGTAAAGATAACATCCATACAGCTTTTGTTCTTGCGGAAGCCCATTTGGGTGTTTTGAAGTTGTGGTGCAATGTATGATCGTAGTCGTTGCTCTAATATTTTGTTACAAAATTTTCCTGTGTGGCTTAGTAAGGATATCCCTCTGTATTTTGTGCAGTCTCTCTTACTACCTATTTTCTTCCATATGGGAATGATTGTTGTGTTCCTCCAGTCTTCTGATGTTTCTTGTTTCTTCCATATTACATTGAAAAGTCTGTGTGGCCATTTTCCCGCTCTCTGCTGCTGCTTTGATAAGTTCTGTTTGTTTGTTATCAGAGCCTACTGCCTAGTTTATTGGTTCTTTGTTTATTCCATTTCCGATAGTAGTATATTTGGTTCTAGGTTCACTGCTGTATTGTGTCTTCATCTCCTCTTTTATATTTAGTAGTTCCATGAAAATTTTTACTATCTTTTCATTATTTTCTTCGGTTCTTTTAGTGCATTATCATTTTCATCATTTATTATTTCTGTTGGTTCATATATATCTTCTTTGTTTCTCATGTTCTTGATTTTCTTGTAGAACCTCTTTTGTGCATTTTTATAATCTGCATTGAGCATGTCTCCATATTCTTTCCATGAGTTGATTTTGGCAGTTTTAATGACTTTCTGGTTTTTGCTTTTGACCCATTTCTTATATTTATGTTTCTTTTCTCTTGTGACTTTTTTGACTTCTTGATTCCACCATGCTGTTATTTTTGGTTTCTTTACGCTATTTTTCTTGTATCCGCATGCTTCTCCTGCTGCTTGTGTTATAGCGCCTTTGAATAATTTCTATTCTTCTTCTGTTGTAGTAAATACTGGTAATTTTTCGAATTTTTCTGTGTATTTTGTGTGTGTATTGCTCATGTACCGTATCATCCTTAATTAAGCTTGTTTATTCTAATTGTTGGTTTGTTATCTTTGTTGTTGTCTTCTTTCTCTTTGTTTTTACAGATACTATTACTGTTTTATGGTCGATGTCTACACACATGTTTGGTATGGCTCTTGCATCTGTTATTTTCCTTCTGTTTTGGTTCTTCTTGTTAATATAAAGTCTATCTGGCTTTTGCAGTTAAAATCATTCCACTTGTACCAGGTGTGAACTAGGGATTCTCTGTGCTTGAAGAATGTGTTATTATAAATAAGTTGTTCTGAATGCACTTTTCAATAAATCTGTAGCCGTTGTCATTTGTCTTGTTTATTTTATCTCCGAAGGTCCAATGTACTATTCTATTCCATATCTTTCTGGTCCCAAGTGGGAGTTAAAGTCTCCTACTACAAATAAGTTTTCTTCTGTGTTATTGTTGTTTATTATATCATTTACATTTTCAAAAAGTTCTTCCCTTTCCGTTTGGTTGTTGTGCTCCAACACAAATGTCGTATTTTCATTTGCCAGACATAAATAATCTCTATCTCCTTTCCATTCTTAGTTACCACAAAACTCCTCCATCACTAGTGGATGGAGTTTCCACATATATTTACGTTTTTTATGTACTTTCTGACCTTTTTTTCATATATTGAAAAAAATATTCCATATTTCCGTCGGATGTTGTGATAATTTTTCCATTCGTCGTCTTTTGATGTTTTGTTTGTGTCTTGATAAAGACCTTTTGGTTGAAACGTTGAATGTGATTTGTGTATTGTAATTTTTATGATTTCTTGTGTGCGATTAATTCATTACCTACTAGTTTTAGCTATAGTCTGTCGTGTCTCATTGAAACGATATATAAACCTGTGCTTTACGTAACTCCATCACTAGCACACTTTCTACAAACACAACACAACTGAAGAAGACTTGCAGCTACCACTACCTAGCACAGGGAAGAAACAAATGGCAACCCTGGGGATTATATAAGTAAGTTCCATTCCTTGTGGAACATAGAGCTGCAACTGTTGCTCTCTAATGAATCATGTGCTGTCCAGTTCTTTTCAACTGTGCCCATGAGGTTCCAATTGATTTAGTCATACTAGATTTCCAGCTGGATGTAGTTCAGAGAATGGGAATGTGTTGTGTCACAGTTTTATTTGTGACAATGTCCTGACACGTCTGTCTTCGGTAGATGTCTGGGTATGATGTAGGGTTCTTTGTGCGGGTGTGTACATCACCATTTTCTATCATCATATATTTTCTTTGATATCTTCTGAGGGAGATAGAGAATTGTAGATTTGCTTTGAAGCATAACAACATGGATTAACCAATAGCTTTTTTTTGCGATGTTTCTTTTATGTGACGTTTCTTTTTTGTGACATTTCTTTTGTGTCACATTTCTTTTATTTGACATTTCTTTAGCAGAACATCCTCAAGCACTGCTACTCTCAATTCTGTGCAACCATCATAATTTCTCCAGCGTCATATTAAGGAGGTCCTTTTCTTTTGCGTTCTTTCTCAAACTCCTTCAGGTTAACAGGATGTAGTCCGGAGAAGTAAATGCACCATGTCCCGCTGAAGACGGATGTGTCGGGCCATTGGCGCAATTAAAACGGCGACACAACGCATTTCCATTCTCTGGACTACATCCTGCTGGAAATTTAGTAGGACCATTGTCCTGTTACAAGAGATATCCAGCGGGAGATTGAGAATGAACACTAAAGAAGAAGAAGAAATGTACCATGTCATGGCTTGCAACTTGGCTGCGACATCTTGGCCATTTGGCCTGACATATTTGGCGTTAACATGGTTTCTGTGTCACTTGACCCTGTAAGGGATGTGACAGCCAACTCCAGAAAGCCTGAGTCACCGTTTACGACATGCATGGCATGTAAAAGATTCACTATTATTTTCTCCCCTTTCAGGCTGGGCAACACAGGGAAAGAAGGTCTTTGCCAGAATCTTCTTTGCCTATTCATTTATTACTACAGATTAACTGTCTGTCAATATTTGATTATCACTGGAACTCTACATCTTTTGAAATGTTTGGTCTCTTCTATTCTATGCCCATTTTTGTATTATTAAAGTAAATGTTAAATGTCTGCATTAAATAAATCCACAGACAAAAGTCCACAAGTAAAAAGTACAAAGAGGAGTTTGTTGGAGGTCGTAGAAGCTCAAAGGTAGTAACAATATCAGTGTATTTTTTGTCCTCTATTTTGTTATATTTCTTATACTATATATTCATCCAAGACTGGTAACATTACCTCTGTGTCCATGTGAGCAGACAGCGGAACATATCCTGTAAGACTGCATTTCAGTACACCAGTTAAAGGAGGAACGCTGGCCTATAGAGACGGATATCTACAGAAGCTGTTAATTAATTTTGGCAAACCATCTGACTGAGTTGGCAGATGTTTTTTTCACATTTTTATACAGAAGACCACAGAGTTTAATGAATCAATTCGTTTGGAGCGTTTTCTGGTGCTCCTTGGGCACTCTTCTTCCGTGTTCGTTCTTAAACTCCTGCAGATTAGCAGGATATAATCCGGAGACTGCAGGATCATCCTGTCATGTTCGTCTGTCATAGTCGATAATGGCGATTTGGGATCAACTGTAAAAGGTAACGGTAATATGAGTTATGAACCAGTGTCATACCAATGTTTACAGCGCTGATAGTTTTTAAAGAATTGTCTGATCATAATTTTTTAGTAGTTTGTGACATCATTGCAGAATGCAATTGTTTAGTAGTTTGTGACATCATTGCAGAATGCAATTGTTTAGTAGTTTGTTACATCATTGCAGAATGCAATTGTTTAGTAGTTTGTGACATCATTGCAGAATGCAATTGTTTAGTAGTTTGAAGCCAGGAGAAATAATCAGCGAAAATAAGAACACAGTTTTTGAAACACAGACTTATAGTAAGAGGAGGGTGGGGGATAGGCATTATAATTATTTTATAGTTGTAGATAAAGGTAAGTCCCATGGCAGCAACCTGCCATCACAGATGAATATAACTTCATGTACTACGCCGCAGCAACTGTTAGGTGGGGTGGCCAGTTCCCTTTCTTGCTGTCTTTATTCCTCTAACTCATGCGTCAGGTGCTCATTTACTGCTGAGTCGACTGGAGGAGTGGTTGTATCAAGCGAGAAATTACAACAGGAATTATTGTTATTTCTATAATCTGCTGGTGCCCAAAAGGGGATTGAAGTATAGCAACACTGTGACCTATTCATGTCATAAGAGACAGCTAAGGAGCTTTAGGGGTGCACTTTTCTATCCTATCACATGGGGCAAAGTGACCAAAAAGTCATTTTGAAGGATGAGTCTAGAGAAATGAGTTCATTATGTGTGGTTTACAGCTTATCTGCGATATCTCACCTTTCTGTTGACACATCCCAACTTCAGAATGACTTCTGGGTTACTTTAATATTCTATGGGATGGGTCAAGCCTACCCCAAATTTCCTTATTTATCTTTTACAACATACATGACAGGTCATTGTGTTGCTATTCTGTGCAACACTTGAAGATCCCGTCAACATACTGGGGGCGACTAAATCTTCATATTCATGACACGGGGCTGACCTTGATGTGTACTGACCCACATAAAACATTAATTAAAGTCTATATTATTAATTTGAAGATTTGTCACAACTTTCTAATTTTCAGGGGGTCTCCCTAGTGTAATGGTTAAGCTGTTTGCCTTGTGTTAAAGAGGTCATGAGTTTGAATCCGGCTCATGTCATCTTGTTTACAAGGTGGATATTTTTCGGGGATCCCTGTGGATTATCGTTTGAAGCTTTGGAGTTACGTGCTATGAGTTGTACTCTCAGCAGGCGGCGTGCATATGGGAAACCAAGTACAGTGAAGTCAATCCTCTACAACTTTTGAACCCTTTTTTTTAACTTTTCTAATTTTCAGATGATGAGAGATACAAAAGACAGAAGTAGAACAGACTGCAGATAAGCATCAACAAATGACTTCAGTAGTGGAATATGAAGAGTTGGAAAAAATATTAGCTAGAGCTGCTGAAACTTCTTGATGGAGCTTTACTAACCCTACTGACTGTGAATGGAAACAATCAGGACTTCATGATTGGAGTGCCCAAAGATGGAGCTTTAGGAGTGTACTTTGCTGTCCTGTCACATGTTTCGTCCAATTGTGTTGTTAAATGTCATGGGGGAAGTTGGAGTTGTCCGACTTTGGCCATGGTCAGCATGTGTCTCTTTAAGGTTTCTTTAATTGTCTCCACCCATCTAGTTCTTGGTCTTCCTCGAACCCTGTAGCCTGATCTTCAGCTGTTGTATGCACAAAACTCAGGTTACTTTCGTTCCATTCTAATGATGTGCTAAACCACCTTGTTTGCTGTCTCCCTATGTAGTCTTGACTTGAGATGGGAATTTATTTCTTTTCTGATATCTTCATTTCTCAGTTGGTCTCAATTTTTTTTAATTTTTCACTTTCCTCAAATATCTCATTTCACGCAAGTGTATTGTTAAAACCATATCTTGCAAGGTGAGTTGGTGCCGCTAGAACGGGCCTGGTTCACTTCCCGTTAGTCTCAAGAATTTTCACCTCGCTGGGGGACTGTTTGCTAAAGATTTCAATGTGGTACCCTTATGACCCTGATGGGTGCAGGTTTAAAGATAGAATAGATATTTAATGTAAATAAAATTGTTGAAGATATAACGTATTTTGTCTTTTTTTTAACCACAATGAATGACAGGAGTATATCAAAGAATGATTGTCACAGAATGAGAGATTGATGTCATAGGGTGAGTGATGTCACAGAATGATAGATTGATGTCATAGAGTGAGTGATGTCACAGAATGAGAGATTGATGTCAGAGTAAGTGAGTGATGTCACCGAATGAGAGATTGATGTCATAGAGTGAATGATTGATTTCACAGAATGAGAGATTGATGTCATAGAGTGAGTGACGACACATAATGAGAGATTGATGTCATAGAGTGAATGATTGATTTCACAGAATGAGAGATTGATGTCATAGAGTGAGTGATTGATGTCACAGAATGAGAGATTGATGTCACAGAGTGAGTGATTGATGTCACAGAATGAGAGATTGATGTCATAGAGTGAGAGATTGATGTCACAGAATGAGAGATTGATGTCATAGAGTGAGAGATTGATGTCATAGAGTGAGAGATTGATGTCACAGAGTGAGAGATTGATGTCACAGAGGGAGTGATTTATGTCACAGAGTGAGAGATTAATGTCACAGCATTAGTGGTTTATGTCACAGAGTGAGTGGTTGATTTCACAGATTTAGAGACATTTCTCAGAAATGAGAGATTTCTTCTACATCACTCAACTCTGATTCTGAAATATTTTTGAGTCATGACCCCATTTTATAGAAACAAACTGATATGCGACCCCATTTTACAAAAACAAAGTTACCCTCTACCCCAATACATTAAAACAGGATCTTGATATAGTTAGAAGAAAACATAAAAAATTACGGCTTTTTGCGCCATTGCAGACGGTTGAAAAGCTGGCCAGTGCAAAATTTCACATGAACTAGGAGACACTCAATTTAATTAAATTGCCAAAACACATACGGTAGTCTCTATGTTTCACACATGATTTCATTCCAGTTTTTTGCAGATACTGCCTTATCAGTTTCTAATTGGAGGTTTTGAGTAGTTCAAAGGGAAAAAGCAATGCCAATATACTTGGAAACAAGCAGAACTACAGAAGATTGTTTAATACGCCATTCACTGCCTTAGTGTCTCCTCTGATTGGGATTTTCTGTCGGGGTTTACTCCTTTCGATTCCTTCTATTCTATTGATCAGATCTCATAACTATATATATAAAATAATAAATAACAATAAAACAGAACAAAGACAATTATCAACGTGTCGGCCCTAATGGGATCTTTATCAAGAAACAAATAACGATATACAAAACGCAACCGTAAAAAATATAACCAAGATGATTGGACAAAAAACATTGTATTATAAGTTGTTCCCCCTATCCTCTTGATTACAATATATTTCATATCATGTTAAAATCAAGTAGGAAGCATGAGGATAAATGAAAATAATTCTTACAGCTGACGGGAATTGAACCAAATCCGTTCTAGTTTTCCGTATTTGACCAACCACATCCCCAAAAATAAAAGATGTGATCTCATCAAGACATTCAACCCTATGTACTCAAGTCACTGACAACGGACCAATCAAGACAAGGACTATTACAACAATGAACATACCGTAAAAGTATTGAAATATCCTCTGTAACACAAACATAGAACATATATATTCGTACTACAAGGAACTAAACGTCTTATCTTGTAAACATAAATAACATAGAGACAAGTCAGCTGTAAGAATTATATTCATAGCATGTTTGTTTCATTAAATGTGTATGTCCCTCGCCAATGACGGATGTGTTAGTCCATTGGCACAAATAAAACGGCGACACGGTGTATTTCCATTCTATGGACTACATCCTGCTGGAAATCTAGTAGAACCATTGTCCTGCTACAAGAGAGATTCAACAGGAGTTTGAGAATGAATGCTGAAGAAGAAGTAATGCTAAACACAATTAATTATATTTGATAAAAGGATTCCGCACATTCTAGTACTGATTTATTTTCAAATGTATTACAGAAATATAATGTTATATTCATAAATCAGTTTTGTTTCATGTTGTAATAGTCTGCTGTCCCCCGCTCATGACATGTTTTGTCTCAATTTCTCACCTTTGTCTTCCATCAAATATTGCCAGCGGATGATGAAGAATTAGAAATGATAACATCAGACAGATAATCAAAACAACACCAGTATTAGAATATATCAAGAGACAACAGATTAAGTGGTTTTCACACACATCCAGACTACCAAATGATAGTATGTCACAAATAGCCCATGACACATAATAGACACCACAGCTAAAAAGTCAGAAGAAGACCATGTAAAAGATGGACCACGCATAAAAACAGCACACAGTGAGACCATCTCCAGAGAACTCTTCTACCCCCTTACATGAGGCACAAAAGGATCACAGCATATGGACAGACGGATGGATAGATTGATAGACGAAGAGATGCAGGCCAATGTACATTGCACCTTTGTCTTTTTTTGGCATATTCCTAGCTGGCAGGAAATGCCAGATGTACCATCACTTCAGATATGTCAACAGATCTGACAAGAATGTTGAAATACTTGATCCAGAAGTATATGCTATGTACCTGGCAGGATGTGACGATCCTAGGATACTGCGCACTGAAATGCCTCCTTTAAGGGACCAAATATGTACCCAAAATACCACAATTTATTTTTAGAAAGACTATGGGATGGCAAGATCTACCAGCTCCCAGCTAAAGGGATTACTTCCCCTTCATTACCTTCATCCTCAATGAAATAAATATAATGGAGGATTTTGCAAAGGTTTTGCTAAACAGGGAAATTGTTATAAAAGGATATGCTATAGAGGAATTCTACTATATCATTTTTTATTTTCTTTGCATTCATTCTCAAACTCTTGCTGGATCTATTTTGTAGATAAACCTTAGTAGATGACATGCCATTATATTGAGGTTATCTTCTTATAGAAGCTTCATGGCACATCATCTATACAATCCTGTAGTCGTAACTTTCGATAACAGTTACAATGTTGTTCCAACAGGCCAACGTTGTGCTTGAAGTAGGACAAGCATGGCATGGGTGGGTGGAACAACAAAGAAACCTGTCGTTAGGGCCAGAGTTGTGCCCTGATGTCTACATCTGTTTTGGCTGCATTAGACTTAAAACTCCATCGAGTCAGATGGCTGCTGGAACAGAGGGCGAGCACCTATGGGAATGCCCCACGTTCTGTGAGGCCAGTTCCTAATCAAGAAGTATCAAGAATCAATGAAGTGAAAAATTATATTGCAGAGTTGCAGAGCTCCGCAGAAGTCGAATGTGTTGGACAATGACGCAAATAAAATTTTAGCGCAATGTATCTAAGTTCTTTGTACCACATCCTGCAAGAAATATAGTAGGACCATTGTTCTGCTACAAAAGAGATCCATCACGAGTTTGAGAATGAACACAAAGAAAATACAAAAAGGATACAGTAGAATTCCTCTATAGCATATCCTTTTATAACAATTTCCCTGTTTAGCAAAACTTTTGCAAAATCCTCCATTATATTTATTCCTTAATTTTTGTCCTGTATATAGAAATTGAAAGAACATTGAAGTTTTGAAATTACTGAAACTAAATGAAGGCTGGCTTCTAAATACCATCATAAGGGAAGCTACAGTATTTTGGTCACTTTAAGCAACATAATGGTATTGAAAGGCTGATTCTAGAGGGCAGAGTGCCAGGCAAGAGAAGAAGAGGAAGACCAAGAAGATGATGGACCAGCGACATCGAAGAATGCACTTGTCTCTGGCCAATGCAGGCTTGCTTGCCTGGAACAGAGAGGCATTCAGAGTATCCACGACAAAGACAACGTTCTGGAAGGAATATGTCACCTGATATATATATATATAGATATATAAATATAATATAATTCTATTATTATAAACATATTTCGTTGGTCCAGACCAAATTGTTATAATGGGATTTGACTATATCTGAGCTACTATAAAAAGTATCCAACAGTCAAATATTACAAAACTATGAGGTGTTAAAATAACAGAAAACAATAACAAAATTTTAAAAAGGTGATAAATCTCCAGTAGATTTAATATCCTTCATTCAACTTGCTTTGAATTCTCATGGTTTGAACCCAATCTGTTTCACTTTAAGAAGAATTCTCAAAGAAGGCAACTAGACTGTCAAGGTCATAACTATCCAACACCTCCAAAAGGGCTGGTACTTTGCTTTTGACATTCTGACCCTTGAACTTGAATCTGTCTATGTAAAGGTCGGTAATCATTCCTAGACAAAAGAAAAGAGACAATAAAGAATTTTTAATACAATCTTTCTTAAAAGTAATGATTGTAACAATTTAACATTGCTTTTATGGACTTGATCACTAATAATTTAATAGTTTTTTAATTGGTGGAGGGGAATGAGCGGAGTGAATCCTATCTTTACTGCAGTGGCTCAGAGTAGTGCATAGGTTGAAACCTACTCTCCCGGTGATGTGATAGTTATTCTCTGGCCCGAGGTGGGCTGAAAATCCACAGACTTCCCAGCAATATATGGCATTAGGTCAAAGGGCATGAACCCATGGACTGCTGGATCAGCAACCAACCAACCAAAGACTTTTTGAATTCTTCTATGACCTATACATGTATAACCAAAATTGAGTGAATATTTCCACCGTTCTCATCTCTCTTCTTTTTATGTTGTTTTCGTGGTCTTTCAGCTTCCATTACATTGCTTGCATGTAGTCTCCATTTGATTTTATCCAATCAGTGTGTTTGTACATATCTTGGTCAAAACATTGCTCTTGTGTATTGTTCAAATAAAGCTGTTACTTTAATGATTTTTTAATATTTTTTTCAATATTTACTTAACTGACATTTATAACAAAATTCCTTATTTAAACAAAACTTTTCATAATCCCCAATTATATTTATTCTTTATTGTTTGTGCTGTATAACGCAAATTTCTGTCATTACATCAATATTTTGTCAACCAAGATCAAGTTGTTATAATGGAATTTGACTGTAACAAGGTTTACTTTCCTAATCAACCATTAGATCACAGTCACCATCTGAGTTTTAACACTTTCCTGACCAATTTCGACGCCAGTCGAATTTCCATTACAGAACCTTGAAGACCAAGTTTGATGTTAGTCGAATGTGCTATGATAGATCAGAACAATGGGAATACCCATTGCAATAATGTGCTAAAAATAGTTTTTCCGGGAAATTATGTTCTATAAATATGGCGGCATTTTGGGAATAATGATATAGACATCATAGGTGTGTTTTTATCAAGAAATATCAGAGATTTCGAAGGAAATATTGTATGATGTATAGAAATTAATGTAAATTTAGGCCTAGCATTATGATAAGTAGTATTTTTCCACTTGAAATAACTCTGGAGCTTTCAAATTCATTCAGAAAGTGCAAACAGTCATTACAACACATAGAAAATTTCAAGGCTTTCTTGCGCCAGATTTTATACGAATTTTTAAAGACGACGATGTCAATGTATAAAATTTTGCGTACACCCTCGGTAATGGCGGACAAGTACGCTCTGGATTGGCTGGTCAGCAAAGTTTTAAATCATTGATTATTAACTTCATTCATATTTCTTCTTCTTCAGCGTTCATTCTCAAACTCCCGCTGGATCTCTCTTGTAGCAGGACTATGGTCCTTCTAGATTTACAGGAGATGTAGTCCAGAGAATGGAAATGCATTGTGTCACCATTTTATTTGCGTCAATGGTCAGATACATCAGTTTTCAGCTGTGCTTCATTCATATAAAAAATATGCTCCTGGAATGTTCTTAAAATATCTTTTTAATTTAATTCATTTTCCTGTATAAACAGATTTTTCCATTGACTTGTAACATTGTATTCTCTTTATGCTCATTAACTCATTTATTCATTAACTCTTTGTGTACATTTTACGTGCTTATGACGGCAAATGTAACAAAATTGTCTCTACTGTAGTTCTGACATAAAAACATGACCACCATTTTGTTTCATGAGTAGATCTGCCATATAATAAGTCTTCAGAATTTCATGTTAAGAAATGTTTTATAATACGAGGCGTGTTCAAATGAAAACGGGACTTGTGGATTTATTTAAAAAGTATCATACGCAATTTAATATTTTCAACGGAATTGAACAAAGCAACCACTTGTGAATAAGAATGCACCTGGGTTCATCAGAAAAAATCTCCGTATGCATTTAGGCAAGCATCCCACTGTTTAGGTAGACGTCGAATGCCGTCCGAGAAAAAGTTGCGTGGCTGTTCTCTGAACCATGTGGTCACCGCTGTCTTCACGTCTGCGTCGCTGTTGAATCGCTGTCCCTTTAGTGCTTTCTTCAACGGTCCGAACAAATGGAAATCACACGGGGATAAATTGGGACTATAGGCTGGGTGATGAAGAACTTCCCAATTCTTCTTTGCCAATGTTTCCTGCACAATTTTTGCGACGTGCGGACGAGCGTTGTCGTGGAGAAGAATCACACCTTGAGAAAGTCTGCCTGGTCGCTTAGCCTTGATGGCCTTATGCAGCTTGTCTAAAGTGTCTTTATAATGGGCGGCATTGATGTTGACACCAGGTTCCTTAAAATCAGTCAACAAAAGCCCTTCATGGTCAAAAAATGCAGTCACCATAACCTTCCCAGCAGAAACCTGTGTCTTGAATTTTTTGGGTTTTGGTGAACCTGGATGTTTCCATTGCATGCTGTCAATTTTGCTGCTCGGTTCATAGTGGTGGCACCACGATTCATCACCTGCCACAATGCTCAACAGAAATGCATCACCCTCTGCCCTGTAACGCATCAGGTGGTTCAAACTCCACCCCATCCGTTCTTCCTTATGGTGGTCAGTCAACATCCGTGGGACCCACTGTGAACACACCTTCCGATACTTCAATTTCTTCCGAACAACCATGTGGGCTGTCCCAATTGACATATGGAATTCTTCTGCAAGCGAACGAATGCTCCGACGACGGTCAGTCAGTACTGCTTTATCAAGCACGGCTATGGCTTCTTCTGTTGCAACAATATGCGCCTGACCTGGCCGTGCAAGATCTGCCGTTAACTCACGTCCGTCTTTAAACATACGCACCCACTCCATCACTCTGGTCCTCGACAAACATTTGTCACCATATGCTGCCTTCATTCTCCGATGAATGTCTACTGCTTGACATCCTTCAAATGAAAGAAACTGGATCACAGCACGCTGATTCACTTTGGACGGGTTCGGAATCACACCCGCCATATTGTTAACAGTCTTCTGCAGCACATATGCATGCTGGGAAGATGAACACGTGACCGTATGTAAATTATTGGATACTCATTACTAGTGCAAAATGTCATCAATATCAGTGCGCTCTATCACGCGTGGTGTAACAAGTCCCGTTTTCATTTGAACACGCCTCGTATTTAGAGAAAAAAACAGAATTTCTCTGCTCAAATGCCTAATAATCTCATTTTCAAGTGCAACACATTTGTTTAAATATTGAACAACAAAAATGCTGCTTACCATACAATCTCTCTAGATGGCAAGGTTGTCTTTTAAACTCAGTTCTGAGACTCTCAGACTTCTCTAGAATTTCTTGGTACTCAGGAGACATAAAACTGAGGTCAGTCTCATTGATTTGTAGTTCCTGAATGATCAGAGAGGAACAGCATAGTTAAAGTAGAATGTTATGGGCAGAATATATACAGTGGATGGAAAACGTGACAGAAGGATTGAAAAATTGTGCCAAAAAACTAATTTTGTGACTTACCAGCTGTCACAAATACTTAAACACATATCAATCTGCATGGCTACAAAATGACAATTGATAAACATTATTTTTATACCAACTCTGTGTTACCACTGTCCAACATGGCCCCAATTCAATTGGTCAAAGATTTTTAAAAAACTCTGAATTCCCCTCACGGTGTTTAACGGCACACGTGGAAATGACAATAGATAGACAGATAGTTATGGGCAGATAGTCTCGGGACATTTCAGAAAATGAGATGCGCTTTGATAGCACATTTGACAGCAGCCAATCATACTCTAACTATCAGCTTCTTTCCCTTTGTACAATTTATTAAGAATGTCCTTTCTTCTGAATTGTCAAAGCACAACTTTCTTTAGTTATATGTAGTACAGCACGGCCATATGAAGATAAACATGGCAGCTCTTGCTATCGTCACATCATGAACAGGGTGAGTTTTTCATTCCTATTTGGATATCCTACTATAAATAGATTGCCATGCTGGGCTAGAACGTTCTACTTGACCTTTGCCATCCGAAGTGTCTGTTATCCAATTAAGACTGGTTCATATGCTCTATGTGTATTTCATTGAGAAAAGGATTATCCATATTGTGTATACACGTGATTGCAGCATCGATCATGTCTTGTTCTCAGGCATAGAGTAAGCTATATTGAATTTGTTGATTCAAGTATGCAATTGACTCAATTGTACCTGCAGAACTAAAATAATGTAGGAGCTTTCATCAAGAGTGGCATCGCTAAAAGTGATAACCAAGGATGACAATAGAAATCAAATTAGTTTCAGTAAACAAAAACGGGAGAGGGGGTATGTGGGGGGCAAAATTATTAGTTTCAGCTCTGCAAGCCTGTCAACTAGTACAGATTTTCAGCATTTTGTAAATAAAATACTTAGATCTTCTTCTTCAGCTGCGATCAATCTCAATTTCCCACAGATTAACCGGATGTAGTCCAGAAAGCAGAATGCGTTGTGTCATGGTTTACAGTTCAGCTGCGAATACATGTGCTTTTTGATACTTCCAACTTTAGGATGACTTCAGGGTCACTTTATCCCTCTATTGGATAACACCAGCTAACATCATCCCACAATCTCCTTCTTCATCTCTTACAGTCTGCATGGCAGGTGGTAACAGTGTCACTATTCTTTGCCCTCCTTTCTTCTTCTACTTCTTCTTCTTCAGTGTTCATTTGCACACTCCTGCTGGATCTCTCTTGTAGCAGGACCATGGTCCTATTAGATTTCCAGCAGGATGTAGTCCAGAGAATGGAAATGCGTTGTGTCGCCATTTTATTTGCGTCAATGGCCCTTCTTCGGCGGAACCCTCTTTTCAGGCACCAGCAATACATGGAAATACTCAAATCTCATTGAACCATTATTGATATTTTTCTTTATTCATCATCAGTGAAATACTCCTTTAAGCAGAAATTGGAATCTAAATACAGAATGTAAGGATAAATACAGAATGTAAGGATAAATACAGAATGTAATACAATACTTTCTTTCTAGAAGTTGACAGGTATGTCAGCTGTAAGTATTTCTATATCTATAATATCATAGCCATACTTACAAGATTTTAATTTGTATCTCAAAGGATATTTTAGCATACAGCATCTGATAGACCAGGGGTCGGCAACCTATGGCACACGTGCCACACTTGGCACGCCAAGCAATTTCAAATGGCACGCAGACTCAAATAGATCAACCTATTCCTGTGAGCAAATTTGCTCTCACATGAAAGCAGTGCTAAATCCACAGCATAGTCGCCTAACACCTGAACATTTAGAAACTTGTGTCAAACTCAAAGTGACAAAGTATGTTGTCGATATTGAGCAACTGGCCAAGACCATGCAAGGGCAATGCTCCCATTAATAATAAAAACGTTTTTTTTTAAAAATCTTTCAAGAAACTCTATTTCTTTTAATGTTGTTTACAACTTTACATATTATTGAATATCACTATATATTAATTAATTAAAATATAAAAATAAAATATATGGTAAAATAAGAATATTGACCTCGACTTGTATGAAATGATATGTGATGTTGGCACTCTGAATAATTTGAAACCTTAAGTTGGCACACAGCAGAAGGTTGCAGACCCCTGTGACAGACAACATTGAGAATCTTACCTTGAGTGCATCAATAATCTGCACTTTCTTAGCCAGTAACAGCTGATATTCCAGTTTTGGGTGGATCATGGTCAGTGTGTGTCGAATTGAGTCCTCGTTCACATCTGGAAATATACACTAACAGACTCAAACCATACACAGTTTACTTTTATAAAGTTGATATTGATTGTTTAATCAAACTCATAGAAATCTGGACAGCAGTATCTCAATAGCTTCTTATCAATTTGTTACCAACAAAATCTGTATAAAAGACTAAGTAATTAAAGAAAACATTACAAACGGAAAACAAATCTCACAGAATGGATACATTTATTTATAAATTATCCGCATGTGGAAAGTCGGAAAGTCTCACCATTGACCTTTAAGGTCAACCATCATGCAATAGCAAAATCTTAGTAGATGACATGTCAATATAGTAAAGTTTTTCTCTTATGGAAGTGCCGCAGTATTTCATCCGTACAAATATGCTTCCCTTTTATGGTACAACATTCAAAAACCCTGAATTGCACCATGGCCACTGCGTCTCTAGTTTGCGTCTGCGTATGGTAGTTAGTTAGATAGTGGTTAGATTGTTGTCTTTGGTGAATTAAGTTTAGGTTGATGATCGGTCTGGATCACCTTCAAATGGGTAAGACCATATTAAAGGTGCCATTTTAAAATCCTTAATTTTCTTCTTCTGCGCTCATTCTCAAATGCCTGTAGAGTAGCAGGATCATCTCCCTGACATACGGTTAAGTAATTTGCTTTCTGCTCAAGAAACCTCAGATTTAAATTCTGTTCACTACATGATTTTCTCAGATCCCTGGGAATTATTGCTTGAATCTAGTTACGTGCCATGAGTAGTACTTTAGGCAGACAGTGTGTAACTTCGTTGAGAAAGCCAGAGTACATATAGGGAAACTGAGTGCAATAAAGTCAATTCTCTATGCCTTTTGAACCCTTTTGAGTCTAGAGAACAGAATACATTATGTCGTGATTTACAGCTTGGCTATGATATCTGTGCCTTCCGGTCTGACACATCCGACTTCAACACGACATCTGAGACATTAACTCTCTATGGGATTACACAACCAACTTGACCCCCAAACCTCCATAGTCGCCTCATACAACATAGATGAAAGGTAACAACATTGTTTTTTTTGCTCTCTTTTCAGGCCCCAGAAATACACCAGCATTTAATATCCTTATTCACAGAATTAAAATCTGGCCGACCAGATCATTTATGCAAACTAATTTGTGAGGAATGTACAATGACATAAAACAAACCACTCTATACATCACCAATAGCATATAAAAAAGGAAAATTTTCAAAGTTTATATTCATACACACAAAAATAATCACCATAGGAAATGTCCAGTCTGATTTTCTTCTTTGTGGCTTCTTTAGACAGAACATCTTTGAGAATTGAGATTGTGGAAATATTGTCAGATCTAAACACAGCTTCACCTTTCCTGGTGGAAAAAATGAGATTGTAGCATAAGATTTCAATATGAAAATTATATGATAGACAAAATAATGTACTGTAGCTTATCATGTAGAAATGGTGATTAATATTTGAGCATTCTGCAATATGTTTGAACACAATCGTTAGTTTACTGCAGATTCTGCAGTCTTGCAGAATATGTTCTACATTCTGTTCTGCCTGTCTACAAGAGCACAGTGGGGATGGAACCTTAGTCTATGTAAATGGTTTTTAGTCTGGTGTGACCCATTTTACTGTGGAAGATAACTTGTTCTTCTCTGTCAAGATAATGATAGTTGACTTTTGGGTGGTCAACGTTCCTAATAGTTTCAATTAGGAATAGATTTGATTCTCTTTTCCTTGTAGGTTATTTTTTTCTGTTCCTCTATTGTTCCATCAATTGCTAATATGTCTGCCTTTTCATTTTCTAATCAACATCGAAGTCAACTCCTTGAAGTGGAGATGGAGCCGAGTCCAGCCAACAGTTATCATCATCATCAAGTGACATATTCTTTCCAGAACGTAGTCTTCTCTATGAATCTCTTGAACTCTCCGCGGTCTTGAGCAAGTTGCCCTGCATATTTCAGTGACATGCGCAGGCATTCTTGAATGTCTTTTGTCCAATGCCATCTTGGTCGACCTTTGCCCCTGTTGCCTTCTATCATCCCCTCCAGTAATACTCTCTCCATGCCGTCGTGTCTCTTAATATGACCGAAAAAAACTAGCTTTTTCTTTAAAATAGTGTTCAGAAGTCAGCCTTCCTGGATGTTAATTGTTTGTAACACCTCCTGGTTTGTTTTCTTCGCTGTCCATGGTATTCTCAAAACTCTTCTATAACACTTTAACAGTTATACAGCCTGCATTCTCTGGATTATATCCTGCTAATCTGCAGGAGTTTGAGAACAAATACAGAAAAATAATAAACCCACAATCTCTCGAACACAAGGCACATAGTTTAACCACTACATCATGAACATTGATACTGAACATACAACACAGTTCACCTGTACAAAATTCCCCTACCTGTAAGTACAATCTAATTGAGTGTCCAGGAATGTTGAAGCAAACTGAAAGTTGGCACTTTCTCCAGCTGGGGTTCTTTCTGGCAGCTCAGGAAGACAGACAAGAAGCCAAGAATGAACTTCAGCCTGACTGAACTGACCACTCAGTTTTAAGGTATTGTGTGGTCTGAAAAGATATGTGTGAAGCAAGTATAGTTGGTTCAGTTTTCTTCCACCTCTGTAACAAACCTATCTTTATA
The DNA here is from genome assembly GCA_034231615.1 of Meghimatium bilineatum. Taxonomy (NCBI): domain Eukaryota; kingdom Metazoa; phylum Mollusca; class Gastropoda; order Stylommatophora; family Philomycidae; genus Meghimatium; species Meghimatium bilineatum. The sequence goes on from CM067312.1 coordinate 43,876,922, forward strand.
GATACTGGTGGAATTATAGCATTATCTTTATAGATACTGGTGGGAGTAGCATTATCTTTATAGATTCTGGTGGGAGTAGCATTATCTCTCTAGATACTGGTGGGAGTAGCATTATCTTTATAGATACTGGTGTGAGTAGCATTGGTGGAAAATGATACATGGGGGGGGGGAGTTATCCTCAAACTCACACTGGATCTCTCTTTTAGTAGGACAATGGTCCTACTAGATTTCCAGCAGGATATAGTCAAAAGGAAATGTGTTGTGTCTCCATTATTTTATCTGCACCAATGGCCCAACATATCCGACTTTCGCTTTGGTAACTTATATGATCAGCGTTTTTACCACTTCCACCGAATGTCTGTTACCATATCGCTAGTAGGCCAGACATGCGAGAGAACTGATTCCAATGCTACTTACACCAACCTCAAAGTCAACCACTATCAAACTTATTAGACCTGTTTGCAGCTGTCTTGTGTCTTATTGGCATAGCCACATGCGCCCATGATATCTCATTATATTTTATTATCTTTCTCAAAATAATGCCATTATTTTTTCCATTCTCATGTCTTCTCTCACTCTCTCTTCTCTTTTTTTCTTGTAGCAGGACAATGATCCTACTAAATCTCCAGTAGGATATACTGGTAGTGCAGAGAAAGGGAATGTGTTGTCGCTGTTTTATTTGAGCCAATGGCCCGACACATCAAACTTCTGCTGTATAGTATCTTTTATTTTACGCATTAATGTTTCATTGTTTCAACATAATATCTCATTATAGTTTACTTTTTGGTGCTCTTGAATGACTCAGAAACATGGAGTACAACTAAAGGAAAGGAACAACCAGAAAACTACAAAACTTCATCAATGGATGCCTGCGAATATAAGGTTTGAGGTTTGAAATGGCATGACAAGACCACCTTCTTCTTCTGTGTTCACTCTCTGATAACCAACATGAACAACATGCGATTTCCCTCTGGAAGTGTGAAGTATGTTCTGCTGCAAGTTTACAGGCGATCTAGGTTATTTGCACCTCGGAAGGTCGAGCACAACCATTTTCGACATGCCTTTAATTTGAGTTGGGCTTCCCTAGTTTGTGACAGCCTTCCTATCTGTCACCAAGCAACAGATGTATAAAGACTCTACACCATGATGGTTTATCTTTCACTGTGCCTTTGGACTTTACAGGCCAAAACATGTCCCTGGGTGGCAGTCTCCGAGGAGGCAGTAATTAGGGATTTAGGCCTGGCTCGACTAAGTCTATCTCACACGAGGTGCTCTGCTGTCAGTAAACTTGACTCGCATAAATAAACGTGTTGTGCCTGTGCCCATCAGATACTGAATCTTTTTTAATCAATGAGTATGATTCCGATATATGAAAGACTCTGCAGTGGAGTTGGGCCCCGGTTCGTTTGCCCTCTTAGCCGAAGTGTCATTCACCAACATTGTGAGCCCCTCATTCAAGTCTGAGTCTCTACACATGTTCAGGAGCACCGGGGACTAGAAGCTTCTTCTCGAACTGAACAACACTTTATTTCAGATTTCTAAAACAATAATAATACATTTATTCACTATATTTACTTTTGTATTTGTGTTACTATGGCCCATTCTTGATCGCTAGATCTTTTCTGGATTTTCAGCAATTATATATTGTAAAATACAAGCACGTCTGATTGAGTTTTGTTTGTGAGATTGACCCACTTATCACTCAACTGACTAATATCTTAATAAATAAATAATACTATTGGTGGCACAGTAACATAGTTAATAGTAAGCTCGTTTCACAAACTCAACTCATTGAACTAGGTGGGTTCAAATGCCAACTATCCACATTGCACTGATGATTGTATGAATTAGTCTATTGTCTTTTCCCAGGTGAATGATCATTGATAGTATCCACACTTGCCGTTAAGCGTTGGGGACGAATTTTTAGCTTATCCTTTTCAGGATGTAGCCATCAACAATAAATTTTATTGGCTGTAGTGATTTTCTAGTCATAATAAATATGTTCAGTATTTTGCTATTGCTTTCTGAACAGTCTGGATGCACAAATGCCTGTGGTGGAATTCGAACTCGACCTTGGTAGCCACAGGCTCTCACTGTATGACGTCACCTTAGAGCCTGACAACTTGTACAAGATACATTTCAATTATTATTAAATAAAACTATTGACACTCCATTTCTAACCTGTGTTCATCAAACACATGCGTTCTCTGGTGTAAGGACAGAGGTTTGATTGGATATTGTTTGACCTGACATGTTTTTGGCTGTGTCTGAGGAGTTATATATGCCTGAAGTGTTCCATACTGGCCTTCAATTGAACGAATCTTCAGCTCTAGCCTAGTGGTATTAGCCTGACATCTGTACGTAGCCAGTAAATAATTTCCTTCCTGAAATAATCAATGCAGAAGAATTAAATATACATAAAAAATAATATAAGAAAGGATTAATAATTAACATTTTACAGCAGAATATCAATACAACTATAATCTGCGTTATTAAATACATAGAATCTGCCGATGATGGATGTGTCTGGCCATTGCCGCAAATAAATTGGCAACACAACGCATTTCCATTCTCTGGACTACATCCTTCTTGAAATCTAATAAGATGATGGTCCTACTACAAGAGAGATCCAGAAAGAGTTTGAGAATGAATGTTGAAGAAGGACATACATAGACCAAAGTCTGGACGAATGAAATATGTATGTAAAAACAGAAATAGCAGCATTTGAAACAAAATGTTACAGAAAAATCCTCAGAATACAATGGACGAAAAAGATCCCCACTGTAGCCATTCTGAAAGAAATGAATGTAAAAGAGAACTGGCTAAACAGCATGGTTCTTTCCAGAAAACTACAATATTTTGGTCATATCAACCACCATGACAGCCTAGATAAAACCATAATGGAGGGGATGATGCCAGGGAGACAAACAAGAAGCAGACGAAGAAGATGGACAAAAGACATAAAAGACCACCTGAACATGACAGTAACAGCAGCAGGAAGACTGGCACAAGATCAACAGAAGTTTTAAACGGCTGTAATGACTGCTACATCCTGGTCAGGATATGCTAGATGATGTTGAACAGAAATTCACTATACGCAATATAAACAATAAAGAATAAATCTGGGGATTTTGAGAAGTAACGATGTGTTACAGAGAGATTCCACTGTGTTTCTACTGTGTATGTCCATTTTGTTTCTATATTTTTTCTTATGTCACAATCTGTTTAAAATGTCCCTGTATGTGTCTATTTTGTGAAGATTTACAAGAATTTCTCATTACTTTATCTTATCTTGTCATTTCGATAATGTGATACTTCATAAAAACAAATGTGTTCAATTGAAATGCACAAACATCAGAGATTTATGTATAACAAAGTACCCATAAGCTTACACAAAAATACATTGCAAAGAAGAATATGTTGGAAATATATGACAACCTTTGGGACCATGCATGAAGAGCATAAATTTCAAGATCACTATCAAAACAAAACTATGGACTTGATTCATACCTCAGGATTAGCAGCTGAATAACTGACCACAGCAGAATTCTTCTCCACATCCAACAAATCTACAGGGACATCACTCTGAAAAACACATGAATCATCTGAAGCTTTGTCATTATTAACATTCATTGCGATGTTTCATTTAACATTTTTACATATATCATATGAGATATTCTTTCCAGAATGTAGTGTTCTGTATGGATCTTCTTAACTCCTCACGATTCTGAGAAAGTTGAACTGCCATGGGCATGTTTAAACAATCTGAGATATCTTGTATCCATCGTTATCTTGTGCAGCCCTTACTCTTGCATCCAGGAACCATGCCTTTCATTATTTATTTTTCCACGCTGTTAAGTCTCTTGATATGGACAATAAATATCAGGTTTCTTATTGTAATGTTTAAAAGTCAGCCCTCTTCAACGTCTAATATTCTAATCCTTTCTTGATTAGTCTATTTCACTTCCCTTTTTTTTTTAAATTATTCTACAGAATTTTATTTCAAAGGCAGCTATTCTCTTTGTTATTGTGTTATTAAGTGTCCATGATTCACAACCATAAATTGCTACTGGAAATATATTTGCTCTAATCAAATGTAACTTAGCTTTACAGCTGGTGCTTCATCAAATATTTTTCATTTGTGCAAGTTTTAAAGTTGCTATTGCAATTATTCTCTTACAGCAATAATTTCTGCATCACAGTTGCTTGAACTATTTACATTTGCACTCAAATATTCAAAATTAACAACATCTTCTAGTTTGTGGTTATCTATTACAGCTTTTGGTCGGGTTTTGATTTTATCTGTTGTCATGATTTTGGTTTTCTTTGATACATTTTATGTGTCATTTTACAAAAAAATACATTTTTACATTTGCAGGATTTTCATTTAGTATTGTGATGTGATCATAGCAATGCTGTCCTTTACTCATTACATGCCATTTCATATTCTTGATAAATGTCTTTTGGTCAAAATGTTAATGTGTATTTTTTTCTTGTGTGATTTCAATGATTTCCAAACCTTCATAACCTTGTTATTCTAATAGTTTCACTGCGTATGTGCCTGTTATATATTTGCTTAGGGAACATGAGCACCTATAAGTCTGCTTGGAGATCTATGATATTTATATTTATAACATACATATTTATCTAATTTGTTTATGAAAATTAACATTTTATTACTAATCTCTTTTGGTACCCTTTGAATAATGTAAGGTATCCATTAACATTCTTTAGACAAGTAAGTAATGTAAAACTACACCCAGCATTACAATAATTATGAATTAGCTCGCACAAAAACTCTGGAACTTTCAAATTCATTCAGAAAAACACAAAAATTCATTATGAACATAGAAAATCTCAAAGATCTATGGCGTGAGTTCAAATTTATTTTCTTAAGATAGCTCTGTCAGTATCTCAAAAATTTTGTGACCACTCTTAGTAATTGGAAATAAGTGCACTCTGGTTTGCTAGTCTGCAAAGTTTTAAATTACGCACAATAGGTACAGATACAATAAAAATAGAGAAGATACCAGACAGTCTAACGTTACAACATGAAAAAAAATTGAGATATGAACAGATTTTTAGTCTCATTGTATTCTAGCATAACTTTCAAAAAATCATCAAATGATAAATCAAAGGAAAATATGTATGAAATATAAATAATTACACAATCATACTTGCAGAAGAATATTGTCTATAGGACTCAGAAGTTTGAAAAACCATCAAATGATAAATCAAACGGAAAATCTGTACTAAATATAAATATTCATGCAATCATACTTGCAGAAGAATATTGTCAATAGGACTCTGCAACTCTAAACTGAGTGTGTAGCTTGCATCATCCTTGTTGAGAACAAACTTATCACTGATGGGAAAAAAAGGAACAGCCGACACTGCTGTCTTGGAGCTGGTGTTCTGTTGATATTTTTCTCTTTCATCTGAAACCTTTTTCTGTAAATCACCCAGCTCTGACCTGAGAGAAATTGGAATATATAACACACATAAGACATTACATAATATAAATATAAAAGTTAATTAAATAGTCTAAGCTGGTTTCCACGGTGGAGGGGTTAGTGAGACATTGTAATAGACCCAGTTGTACTGTTATCATTTGTAGCGATGTGCTATTTACTCACAATTCCTGCAGTGCTGTCAGATGTCACATAAAGCTTGTGATGTATCTCGCCATGCATTTCTGTTTTAGACAATCTTATAAATCTTATCATCAAGGGAATCAATATCTTTCATATTAGATTGTCTTGTTCCACAAAGACAGATGTGTCGGGCCATTGGTGCAAATAAAACGGCGACACAACGCATTTCCATTCTCTGGACTACATCCTGTTGGAAATCTAGTAGGACCGTGATCCTGCTGTAAGGGAGATCCAGCAGGAGTTTAAGAATGCACACTGAAGAAGAAGAAGAAGAAGAGAAGAAGATTGTCTTGTCAGTATGCTTTGTCTCTTTTAACCCTCTTTTTTTTCCTTGTTGTTTATCCTATTTTCTTCTTCTGTGATCAGTTTCCTATGCTCATAAGTCTATACAGGAAGGAGGGCCATCTCCATGAATTCACTCATCAGCAGAAGGTCTTCACTGTTGCCTTTACCTTCAGATCTATCTCGTCTGAAGATAGCAGGATGCAGTCTGGAGAATGGAATGCAGTGTTAAGGTTTACAACTTCGCTTCTATATCTGTGCCTTTCAGCCTGACACATCCGCCGTCAAAAATCCATGACTTCTGGGTCATTTTGACCCTATATGGAATGGGACAGTCAACTCCATTCAAAAACCTCAGTTGTCTCTTACGACATACATGGAATGTAAGCAGCGGTACTAATTTATTCCCCGTTTGGACCCCAGCAGCACACGGACACGTATTTGACTATTCATGTCAATGATGTAGGTCTGATTTTATCCCTGTTAAAACCCGCATAAACAAAGTTTAGAGACTTGTGTCCTTATTATTATAGGCATATATATGCATACATCCTGCTGAAGACGGATGTGTCGGGCCATTGGTGCAAATAAAACTGCAATAAAATGCATTTCCATTCTCTGGACTACATACTTCTGGAAACCTAGAATGGATCATGGTCCTGCTACAAGGGAGATCCAGCGGGAGTGTGAGAATGAACACTGAAAAAGAAGATATGCAAACATAGTTAAATTACTGTATCACATAGACACGCCCACATGATGCCTTGTGCTGAAAGGGGAGCAAAGAACAGCAACACTATTTACCTGCCATACATGTCATAAGAGATGACTAAGTTTCTTGGGGCGGAGTTGACCGTCCCATTCCATATAGGGTTAAAATGATCCAGAAGCCATAATGAAGTCTGCCAGGCCGAAAGGCACAGATATCGCAGCTAAGCTGTAACCCATGATAAAACACATTCTATTCTCTGGATAACGTCCTGCTGAGAATGAACTTTTGAGAATGAACGCAGAAAATGAAGTATTACATTGACCTACAACATAATATTCAACCATTTCTTGCTAAATTACTCAAGTTATGTGGAGCAGAAAGAATATATGTGACCATCCCAGTACCATTTAAGGGCAACTACTTCTGAGATTTCAATAACCTCAATCAGATTACTGCTATCTTCTTCTTCTTCAGCATTCATTCTCAAACTCCTGCTGGATGTCTCTTGTAGAAAGACTATGATCCTACTAGATTCCAGCGAGATGCAGTCCAGAGAATAGAAATGCGTTGTGTCACCATTTTATTGTTCCAATGGCCCAACACATCCATTTTCTGTGAAACTGCTGTCTTGTGAACATAAACAAATTCTTGTTTTAATCTTCCTATATGTATTGGGGTGGTTTTTCTGAGCTTTTTTTCATACTCAGGAGACTTCAGGTTTCGGCTTAGTGCAATGCCTATTGAAGGAGCCTTCTACTCAATGGGGGTCTATAATTCTATAGATGACATTCTATATAATGTAACATTCATTCATAATAATAACAACAGCAAACCAAATCAGTGATTGTTTTCAATCAAAGACCTACTTGAGGTTGTTGATTTTAGCAACAGCAGCTGCATCAGCTATCACAAGCTGTGGCCCTGCCTCCTTAGTAAGTTGTTCAGTGGTGAGAGCAAACACCCAGCCTGTGTGAACCAACATCAAAAGCTAGACATGCAAGTTAGTCAGCAGCAGCAGTAAAGGCTATCAAGGCATGATACTGTGTAAACAGCACATGGACACAGAGGATACATTAACAAGAAATTTGATAAAGTTGAAAGTCTAAAAGCAACACAACTGAATTCTTCTGCAATCAGTTTCCTATGCTCAGCAGCGACTACAGCCTATACATATAGGTGAGTTGTCTCCACAAATTTTATGATTAACAGATGGTCCTCACGGGTGTCCACATTTTCTCTTTCAAGTGTGTCTCTTGGGTCATGTAACACAAAATGGACAGAATTTGATCAAATTAGCGTGGGTGTTTTTTTTTTTGAGCTACATGTGTGATCAAGCAATTTGTGACCCAACATGAATGATACTCTCAGCATTCTTCTATAGAATCTCTGTTGCCTCTAATTTTCCCACTATCCTGTTAACCCCATTGTACATAAGAGGAAAAGCTTCATTACTTGCAACTCCTATGAATCGCAACAATCAAACCCATCCCATCTTACTGAGATCTTTTGCAATTGTGTGGATTCATGGAATGATGATGATGATGATGTTCCTCCTTCACAAGCGAAGATGAGCATGACATGAAAAACATTAAATGCGATTTTTTTTTAAAATTTACTTGTTTTTTAAACAAATTAATTGGTAATTAACTAATTTGGTTTGTGAGTTCATAGATGCCCAATAAGTCAGATTCGTGCACGGAAAGTTCTATTGCAGTGCATGCAGGAGTGCTGGAGGTTCGGGGTAGAAGAATTCATGGAATACTAGTTTCATGAGAACTTTAGTATCTACCATTTTATCCTGTCACTATTCTAAGTAGTCACCACTTACAGCGTGTGCTTGATCTTGACAACACATGTAGTTCTATGGTGAAAGTTTTCTAACATGAGATTAAATTTATCAATGACTTTATGCAACATAAGTAAAGAAACAAAGCAAGAAATATGTGTTTTTTTAACATTAATAAACTTCATTCACTTTTAACTGTGCTTTTAATGTGCAAGATGTTAGTGAAGCAAATCCCAATTTCCTTAAACCAGTTCTAGATTCAAGTAGCAAGGCGAGGTCAAGGACACAATGCATATTTGCAGCAACATAAACAAAACGTGAAAATTTTTTTAGTTAATAACTGTTTTCTGCAGCTAGTATAATAATAATAATTTATGTTGAAAATGAATGTGCCAGGTTGGAAGGGGCAAATAACGCAGCCTCCGTTGTAAACCAGCATCACAACATCCTTCATGCTCCCTGATGGAAATTACAAAAACTTTCATGTTGGATTATTACAGTCAATACAAGGTAACTGCGTGAAACGTAACAACAATTAGACTTACGTAAAACACAGGTTTATATTTCGTTTAAATGGGACACCACAAACTATATCTAAAACTAGTGGGTAATGATGGGCAATGATGAGCACACAAGAAATCATAAAAATTACAATACACAAATCACATTCAACGTTTCAACCAAAAGGTCTTTATCAAGACACAAACAAAACATTAAAAGACGACGAAAGACAGCTCATCATTGCCCATCATTACCCACTAGTTTTAGATATAGTTTGTGGTGTCCCATTGAAACGAAATATAAACCTGTGTTTTACGTAAGTCTACATGTTGGATTATTGGAGTTAACACAGAAATTAATAATAATTATAAACCTATCTAATCGCATGGGTGCCATATGGGAATAATCAACACAAAAAAGCAGCCACAGATTCATATCCTTGGTCATACGGTCAAAAGTAGAAAAATCATGGCCTGATCATTCCTCAACTTTTAGAGCCCCATCAGCGTGTGTATACCCCACGAATGTATACGTCACTAAGATCCAGTCGGCACACCGATACGCCAATGCTATGTGTCTGATTCATCAGTACGGAATTACACGCAGTTAAGCTCACATGACGAATGAGCAGTTAGGCTCACATGACGAATGATTTGTGATATTTGAAGCTAGTAATATGTCATATCCTCCATGAACATTTCTTTACAGCTTTAGTTGTAAGAAAGAGAAGTCCAGCTTAGTGTTTCACTGAAAGTCTGAAACAAATTCTGTTGATACTCAACACCATTTTTCTATGGATTATATTCCAATGATGATGATTTCTTGGGAATTACAGTTGTCATAGAAAATATTATTAAAACGTTACTTTCTGAGAATAGATCCAGACATTTCATTGATTCGTGTGGCATAAGACATTAGATATAAACTAGAATTGTGTTCAATTGAAAATCTCTAGGTCTAATGTTGAACAGTATGCCATAGTACGTCATCAGCATTAATCAACATGGTAAGTGACATCTACGTGTTTAATTTGTTGTTCTAGTGCTTTGTTTGTAATAATATTATAAGAACATTTGTTTATTTTTGGAATAACATAACACAATATTTATCAGGGGTGCCACAGATCAGCATTGAATAAAATTATGTTGTATGTCAGCCTAGGACTAGTCTTGAACGGACCGACATCGTATGTGACATATACATGACATCTTTATTGGTTTGTTCAGTCCATATTATGTTAGTTTGGTTATGAAACAACATATTTACAACAGGCAAATGTATTTAGGAGGATTTTATCAGTGTTGCCACACATTACTCACGTATAAGTGCACAAAAATAAATATTTTTTGATCTTTTATTCAATTTATTTTTAAAGTGATTTTCCCCCAAATTTACAACTACACAACTTTTTCAAGCATTTCATCATATCACAGATACAACAACAACAACAAAAACATAATTACATGCATTAGGCTTACATTTTTTGGCTTTTGACTTTCTACGGTATTTAATGTATTTGCCCAGCTCTGTGGCGGCATGTTTCAGAAAACTTTGGGGACAGCCAAAGCACCGGGTTCGAATCCCGCCACAGGAAATTGTATATCCAGACCGTTCAGAAAACAATGACAAACTACCAAACACATTTATATTGCCTAGAAAATCACACAGCCAAAAAATGCTGCGTTGATGGCTACATCCTGAATAGGATACGCTACCAATTTTAATGTATTTAAAGCTACTTCCATACCCAGTCCTCCGTAATTATCTCCTATGACATCTATAATTTAGATTTAGACATTTATTATTTAGACTATATAGATGAAGCATTATGCAGCTTTTGCAAGAGGAAATAAGGAATTTGCTGTTGTGTGATGAGTGATGATTGGGGTGCTAGTGAGACCTTACAGCAAATCAAATTCCCCATGTGCCCCGCAGCAAGCAAACATGCACTAATGAAACTTAACAAAAGTTAATAGAGCATGGCATGACATCAATTAGATGAACAGAACAGAGTGTTAAATCATTATACCAATAACCCAATAGAGTGTTAAATCATTATACCAATAATCCAATAGTGTTAAATCATTATACCAATAACCCAATAGAATGTTAAATCATTATACCAATAACCCAATAGAGTGTTAAATCATTATACCAATAACCCAATAGAATGTTAAATCATTATACCAATAACCCAATAGAGTGTTAAATCATTATATGAAAAACCCAATAGAGTGTTAAATCATTATGCCAATAACCCAAAAGAGTGTTAAATCATTATACCAATAACCCAATAGTGTTAAATCATTATACCAATAACCCAATAGTGTTAAATCATTATACCAATAACCAATAGTGTTAAATCATTATACCAATAACTCAATAGAGTGTTAAATTATTATACCAATAACCCAATAGAGTGTTAAATCATTATGCCAATAACCCAATAGAGTGTTAAATCATTATTCCAACAACCCAATTGCCAATTAGTTCATGCTGATTAGCACAATATCCAAAAGTCATGCTATGGTACCTCAGTGTTTTTATTGCAGCCACACTTTCTTTGGAATAACCATGTCGGAGTGGTTGGCTCTGAGGTTTTGTACTCAAACCAAATAGACAACCTGTCATGATTTGAATATCTCAACATATAATGTTTAAGACTAAGTTTTGAGATTTAGATAATAGTGCTTTTTTCAAACTCATTATAATTGTATCTGTCTTTGCATTTTTAATTTTTAACTCATTATAGTTGTATCTATTTTTGCATTTTTCAATCCATTGCACAGCGGAGGCTGCTTTATGATCGCAATCCATTGCACAGCGGAGGCTGCTTTATGATCGCAATGTTGCAAGCTCACAGCTAATGAAGTGATATTTTGATCACAAGTACAATTACTCTGAGGTTTCTGGTAATTATCACTTGAGTTTTAGAATTATGTGAATGATAATCTCTGCATTTGGTGTGCTGCTTTTGATGAGAGGATGAAGTGCAGATGGAGATACCTGAGTATAATTAAATCAATCCTCTATGTATTTTCTTAGAACATTGGTCTTCAATAAACATCTTCCATCTATCTGTCTTTAGCTAATTACCTACTATATCATATCTGTTTCTATGTGTTTCTCATTTCCCTCTCTTTTCCTTTAGATTCCAGAACATTATTTTCATCCTGCAATGTTTTCATCCTGCAATATTTTCATCCTGTAATGTTTTCATCCTATAATATTTTCATCCTGCAATGTCTTCATCCTGCAATGATTCCTGCTAGTTTTGTTAGATATCTTTATCAATCTCCTGTTTTGTTATAAAACCTTCCCCTGATGGACACTTTCTCTCTTTCTCTGTACTGTATATTCTATGCAGGCATCAATTCATGGAAGTCTCTAATGTTCTAGTTCTTCCTTTTGGTCTCCTTATTTCTGAACAACACAAAAACATCAATTTAACAATTGAGTTCAAGATTCTTAATTCTATACTTGATTTAATTTTCCTTGATTTTCATATATTTACCAGAGTGCTAAAGTATTATCATTTTCATTTTTATTTTCTTCTTCTTCTTTAGCATCCATTCTCAAATTCCCGCTGGATTTCTCATGTAGCAGGACAGTGGTCCTATATTTTCAGCAGGGTGTAGTCAAAAGAATGGAAATGTGTTGTGTCTCCGTTTTATTTTCGCCAATGGCCCGGCATGTCCTTCTTCAACATATCTTTTGTATTTGACATTCCTCTCTGTGTCTACAACTCTACATATTAGAATTCACAAAGAACAGGCATAAGGTCATAACAGGAAAGGAGTACCAAAAAAGAATGATACATCTTATGCCTAGTAAAAGTCTACACAAAAAAACAATCAAGTTAAAATAAAGAATGCAACCATACAGAAATGCTGCCATGATAACATTGGGTTGTTGTCCTATTCTTATTCTTCTCCCTCAGCGTTCATTCTCACACTTCCGCTAGATATCTCTTGTAGCACTAGATTTACAGCAGAAGGTACTCCAGAGAATGAAAATGCATTGTGTCACCATTTTATATGAGCCAATAGGCCCACACATTCATCTTCTATTCAATGACATAACAATCAACCCAGTATTTTTGGGTGTAAGATTATCTAGATGATGTTTGTATTCAGCAAGTTGTCATTGTTGTTTTTTTGTGAAAGACCAAGCCCTGCTGAAGACAGGTGTGTCGGGCCATTGGTGCAAATAAAACGGCGACACAACGCATTTCCATTCTCTGGACTACATCCTGCTGTAAAACTAGTAGGACCATGGTCCTGCTACAAGGGAGATCCAGCTGGAGTTTGAGAATAAATGCTGAAGAAGAAGAAAAAACCAAGCTGCCTAACTGCCTACAGTTGATTATGAACCCAGTATGACACAGTCTCATAATTGTGTAAAGAACTCATTACCTCTCAGCAATAGTACCAGACTAGCCAAGACTGATCTGGCACGCTTCATACAATTCTTTGACAATTTTCACCTGGCCATCAAGTTCACATCAGAGATCTCCACCTCCCATGTGAACTTCCTGGACATATCCATCACTATCCAACCCTTCTGTCTCAGTACATCGGTACACTACAAAAAACCAACTGATGCCCATAGCTTTCTTCTGTACACCTGTTCTCATCCCTCTGCCTGTCAGGATTCCCTTACATTCTCCCAACTTCTTCATCTCTGGCACTTGAGTAGTTGCAAGAACGACTTTCTCAAGAAAGCGTACGAAATGACAGATTTCTTCCAGTCGCCTATACCCTGAGAGAATCCTCAGGTCTGCCGTTTTTCAAGTGTACACTCTCTACTGTCAGGACACCCTCTTGAACACTCAGAAGTCTTCCTCTTCTGACAGGGTCAAGCTTGTTCTCACTTTTCATCTCAATAGCATTGTCATTCTTCATGTCCTGCTTCATCACCTTCCTCTTCTTCAGTCTGATCTAGAGATGAGGGAAATGCAGGTCTGTCACATTCCCTAAAGCCACCTTCACCACTGAGGAGAGCTTCACATGTATGCCCCGCAATGTTATCTATGCCATCATATGCAAGCATCGTGCCATTCCATAGGTGAAAATGGAAGGTGGCTTGCAGACCAATTCTGTGAACATCTGTATAGCATAAAAAAACCATTTGGGTTATCATGTAGACGTCCACTTCAATGACACTGGCCATCGGGGTGCCCAGGACATTAAGGTTACAGCCAATAAGTCATGCTTCTCTGATGACCAGAACCATCCTGCACTTGAGAACCGCTACATTTACCAATATGGCACTTGAACCCAACTGCATCAATGAGCACCTACATCATGTAGGATTCTAGTTATTTCATGGTTTCTGTTTGTTTCATGTCACATGTATGTAATCATTTTTTTTATATTCCTTGTCCGGTATCATTTCACCTCTTCTGGTCAATCTACATTACACATGCTAATGTGAATGTCATAATCCATACTGTTCGTTTTCTGTTGTATGTTTTAATTTTGTTTTAATTGTTGTCTTGATAAAGGCCTTTTGGTCAAAACGCCTATTTGTGTGTAAAGACACACATAATAACAGTGATTAGCAAAACTTCATTACCCTATTCCTGGATTTACCTGTTGGATTTCAGTTTTGCTTAATAAGTAACATATTATAAATAAACCTTATACAAGATGAAATATTCCATAAATTATTTGGAATAGTTAAGGGAGAGAATGAGAGAGAAAAAGATGTATTATGTATTTAGCAACTGCTATGGTTTAATTATTCAAAAATTGAATGATTAGGAGACTGAAGTAAAACTGTGCAATGTGTGGTAAGTAGATATTGAAAAAAAAAATATATAAAGGGTTAAATAGCAGTTTTACATTAAACAATGCACAGGATTGATGTTTCGATCTCAATCAAAAGGTTTATATCACAATAGGGAAAAATAAACACAGGATGGAACTCAAACGAAGACTACATGCAAGCAATACAGTATAACCTTAGGCACACTGTGTTTACAATTACGCAATTTCTCTTCTGCCGCGGAATTGGTTTTCAGAAATATACGCAATCGTCGATAGCTGTTTTGAAATCGAGATAACTTTTTTGTTGTTACAGATATTTAAATAATATTTGCACATATAAATAAAGAATTAAATTCTGCATATATTGGTGTAAGTTTTGTTTGTATGTGTGTGATACGAGACGTGTGAGAAAGTGATAAAGTCAAATTTATACCTATCTCGATCTAAACCTACCGTATTTTTGATCGATCGTAAGCTGTTGAATATTATATATTTTATATAGTGAGCACACTGTGGAACCTCGTGTCTATTCTAATTAAACAAATTGTAGTCCTTACCTTTTGTGATTTCCACCTTGAATTCGGAATAAATAATGATTTCACTGAATAAATCCATGATAGAGAAGTATAACAAACTCGATTCACTGTCATGTCGCCTCGCCGCAACGCAGATGCTTGAAGATTGCTCGGAACTCCATTCTATAATCAAACACTATCGTCTTTCGCCATTTTGACAATAGAAACAGGAAGCTTGATAAATTCTCTTCTCGATGTTGCCAAAACTTCTGTAAAAAAGTTAACGATCTTGATTTTTTCATTCGATTTCGGGTTTACAGAATCAGGCGGTTGATTTTGCCTTTCGTGTCACGAAATGACAAAATTCTGGCTATTTGTTCGCCCATTTTGCCAACACAGCGTGCTAAAGGATAAAACTGACAGGTCTGAAAAACAACACAAAAAACACAAAGTGATGACAATCTCTGCTTTTGTTGTCTTTTTCTCTTGTTTTTCAGACATGTCAGTTTATACTACATTGCTTGCATGTTGTCTCCGATTTATTGAATGGTTCCATTCTTCATTTGTTTGTTCCTGTCTTGATAAAGGGATTTCGGTCGAAACATTGATAATATAGTTTACTTATTGAATTTTCATCCATCACCCTCCTACTATCATTACCAAATAAAATTTCTGACCTGCATAAGTACAGCACACAATCTCATCATAACTGGGTGTTCCAACAATGCCACCTTTTATAGAAGTGATGCTTTCATTGCAGCTCTGTTGAATAAGAAAACATGCTCAGAAGATAATCAGATGATGTCTTTATATGTTAGTTAAAGTTGTTTTTGAATATACCTCGGATGTTGTGATTTGCCAAACCAAAATCTCCATTAATTATTTTATGGCAGCACACTCTGATATAACTAACTACAATTACTAACGTCTACGGTTGAAAGAAGTGTAACTCACAATAATTAAAAATAAAAACTTAATTACTTTGTTGTCAGATCCGTCTATGTGTTGCCGGATGCAAGAAGAGAGCAATGAATAGCAGCACTGTTACCTGCCGTGGATGTCATAGGAAGCATCTAAAGAGATTGCCTCATCTCATATAGGGTCAAAATGACCCAAAATTTATGTTTGTGTCGGATGTGTCAGGCCAAAAGGAACAGATATCATAGCTAAGCTGTAAACCATGACACAGTGTATTCCATTCTCCTGACTCATCATCATCAAGTGCTGTCTTCGCAATGAAGGTTTGTTGCAGAAGATCTCAAACATCCCGTCTCTTGTTTTGGTGGTGCACTCTACTAGACTGTAACCTGTCAATTTTGTGGTGTTACTCTCCCACTTGTATCTCAACCTACCTCCTTCTTCAACTTTACCCTCAAGTAAGGTCTTCAACAAGATGTCATGTCTTTTAATATGTCCAAAATATTTTATTTACTTTATGTTTATTTCCTTTATTAATTATTTTTTTTATCTTAAGTGTTGCTAGAACCTCTTTTTTCTGCTCTTTCCATGATGTTCTCCCTATTCTTCTATATGTCCATATCTCAAAAGCATCAATTCTGTCTTCTAATTATTTGTTTATTGTCCATGTTTCTGAGACATACATTAATATAGAATAGATGTAGCATTTTATAATTTTCATTTGTACCTTGTTTGTAATTTGTTTAGATGTTAATATTTTCCTCATATCATTGAAAGTACTTTTAGTCATTCCTATTCTCCTTTTAACTTCTGTTTCACATCAGCCATCATTTGTGGTTATATGTCCGAGATATTGATAATGTTCTACTTGTTTTAGTTTCTCTCCATGTATGTTTATGTTAAGCTCTTGTTCTTCTGTGTCTTTGCTAATGTCATGGTTTTTGTTTCTTCTGAGTACATTTGTATTTCTGCAATTACAAAACTGCTCGTTCCTATTCTCTGTTGATTATCAAGAATTCTGATAAAGCTCATTCCTGGCACAATATATTTCTCGGTTATCAAGAATTCTGATAAAGCTCATTTCTGGCACAATATATTTCTTGGTTATCAAGAATTCTTATAAAGCTCATTTTTGGCACAATATATTTCTCGGTTATCAAGAATTCTGATAAAGCTCATTTCTGGCACAATATATTTCTCGGTTGATTATCAAGAATTCTTATAACGCTCATTTCTGGCACAATATATTTCTCGGTTGATTATCAAGAATTCTTATAACGCTCATTTCTGGCACAATATATTTCTCGGTTATCAAGAATTCTCATAAAGCTCATTCCTGGCACAATATACTTCAAGCCTAGCTCCTTTACTCTGGTCATTAAAGTGAAAGCTAATCATTCATAATTTCTGGAGATCAAAACAAGTGACAACAACAAAAACAACAACTATTACTAGTATAACTACAACAACAACAAATATAATTACTACAACAACAACAATAAAAACAATAGCTACAATAACATCAACAAATACAACTACAAGTACAACAATAACACCAGCGACACGATCAACAATTAACAACAACAGCAATAACTGCAGCTACAGTAAAAACAACTACAATAACAACTATAACCGCCAGTGTGTTGCTGGCGCCCGAAAGGGGAGCAAAGAATAGCAACACTGTTTACCTTCCACACATGTCGTAAAAGGCGACTAAGGAGGTTATGGGATGGAGTTGGCTGGCCCATCCCATATAGGGTCAGTGACCCAAAGCCATGCTGAAGTCGGATGTGTCTGGCCAAAAGGTGCAGATATCGCATCAATGCTGTAAACCATGACACAGCGCAATCCATTCTCCGGACTACATCCTGCTAATCTGCAGGAGTTTGAGAATGAACACAGAAGAAGAAGACAACTAGAACTACAACAACAACTACTACTTACATAACTGTAACGATACACCGGCTCATCTACTTACATAACTGTAACGATACACCGGCTCATCTACTTACATAACTGTAACGATACACCGGCTCATCTACTTACATAACTGTAACGATACACCGGCTCATCTACTTACATAACTGTAACGATACACCGGCTCATCTGCTTCATCATAACTGTACACCTCAACTTGCCCATCATCGCGACCCACCAAGAGGTCAAGGACCCCATCTGACGTGATATCATAATTATCCAGACACAGAATACCTGAGCATGTAAGAAATGCAATTCAGTCACAGCCTAATGGTGGCACAAGATAAATATTATTACACATATTATTACATCATAACTGTACACCTCAACTTGCCCATCATCGCGACCCACCAAGAGGTCAAGGACCCCATCTGACGTGATATCATAATTATCCAGACACAGAATACCTGAGAATGTAAGAAATGCAATTCAGTCACAGCCTAATGGTGGCACAAGATAAATATTATTACACGGCAAATATTTTGGGTATGGTCTTTGCTGTTTGGACTATTTATTTATACTGTCATGGATTTCTTAGCTATACCAAAATGATACCCATGAGGAAAGAAAACTCATACCCTAAACCACATGCTTTAAGAGTAAGATATACCTGTGTGGTGCTTAAGCTAGAAAGAGGAACACAGAATAGCAACACTGTTTACCTTCCATGCATGTCATAAAAGGTGACTAAGGAGATTTTAGGGTAGGGTTAACTATACCATCACATATGGAGTCAAAGGGACCCTGAGTTCATACTGAAGGGATATTTGTCCACGACAAAAGGCACAGATATCAGTTAAGCCGGTAAACCATGACACAATGCACAATAAATTCCATTCTCTGGATTACACCTTGTCTTCTTCTTCTTCTGCGTTCGTTCTCAAACTCCTGCAGATTAGCAGGATGTAGTCCGGAGAACAGAATGCGTTGTGTCATGGTTTACAGCACTGCTGCGATATCTGCGCCTTTCGGCCTGACATATCCGACTTCAGCATGGCTTTGGGTCACTGACCCTATATGGGATGGGACAGCAACTCCATCCCATAATCTCCTTATTCGCCTTTTATTACATGCGTGGAAGGTAAACAGTGTTGCTATTCTTTGCTCCCCTTTAAGGCCCCGGCAATACATGGGCGGATTACACCCTGTTAATCTGAAGGAGTTTCAAGAATTAACACAGAAGAAGTGCAAGCCAACAATATTTTCCTAGGTACCAGTCTTCAAGTGAGAAACAATAATCAAGAATTTGGACTTGGGTCAATTATGTCTTTCTTGAACGAGGTGTTTCATCGTAAAGGAACTGGTCTTGTATTAACAGACAGTCCATTATCTCTGTGCACTTGGATACTTATCCTTATTCATCTATGAGCCTAATTCCACTATAGGAAACTCTCAACCCTAGTCCAACTCTACTTGAGTTGGATTGCTCTCTTAGCCTAGCTACTGACATTATGAGCACCTCATCTAAATCTGAGCCACTACACACATTTTCTGCTGACATGACTTCCTGCCCATTGCTTTTCCACACTACGTGCCTCCATGAAGAAAACTAGAAGTTTGTTCTCCAGAATGAACAGTGTTCTTGTTATGCTTCCATATTTCATTTTCTTGATTTTATCTCCACTTGCATTTGCCGCTGCCCTCTAGGCAGTCCAAGCCAGCCTCAATCTTACACTGTGCTGCAACAGTGTTTTGGTTGTGGGCAATGAGAGGTCTATCTATTGTCATTTTCACTTGTGCCGTTAAGTGGGGTGGGGTGGGGGGGGGGGGAGTTGGAGTTGACTGTCATTGGCCATTTGGGTCACATTGGTTATGGTCAGCCCATGTCTCTTTAAGGTTGCTTTGATTGTTTCCACCCATCTAGTTTTTGGTCCTAGTCATCCCTTGTAACCTGATATTCTTCTGTTGTATGCATAAAGGGCTGGTTGCATTAGTTTCATTCTCTGTCAAACCATCTGGTTTGCTATCTCTCAGGCTGGTTGCATTAGTTTCATTCTCTGTCAAACCATCTGGTTTGCTATCTCTCAATGTAGTCTTTACATGAGATTGTCTTTTTTCCTTTCCTGATATCTTCATTTCGGAGGCATTACATGATTACAACATGTCTATGTCGATCAGAGGTCGCCCTATTTGCAGCTTGCGTTTCGCTGATGATATTGACCTTATAGCTGGGTCAGAACAAGCATTGCAAGAGTTAGCAGCAAAGTTGGAAAAAGTTACCAGCAAGTACGGAATTGAAATCAATACAGAAAAGAGCAAAATTTTGGTTAACAGCAGAGACACAGAAAATCAGACTAACATCATGATGAATGGACATAAGCTTGAGGTGGTGAATGCCTTCAAATGCCTAGGATCCAGCATATGTAGCAATGGAAAATGCAAAGCAGAACTAAAAAATAAGGCTGGAGATGGCTTTAGTGTCCTTGTTAAGGCTAACGGTGATTTGGAAAAGCACAATCAGTGTTGGAGAGTGAAAGTCAAACTTTATAAGTCGCTGGTGCTTTATATTGTGCTGTATGGTTCTGAGAGTTGGACACTCACTGCGGACATCATCTGTGGAGAGATGATTGCAGGCTTTCGAGTACAAATGTTACAGAAGAATTTACAAATTTCCTATAGGGAACATAAGACCAATGTGTATGTAAGAAACAAAGTAGAGATTGTAGGCAGGTGTACAAGAACCATTGCTTTCAATAGTGAAACGACGAAAACTAGCATGGTTTGGACATGTATGCAGACCAGACTCCTTGTCAAAAACAATACTGTAGGGAACTGCCAAAGGGGGAAGAAGCAGAGGAGGGCAAATAAAGGCATGGACAGACAATATCAAAGAATAGACAGGACAAGAAATTTCCACAATCATTCACATCGCTGAGGATAGAATTCGCTGGAAGACTTTGAGTGCTGAAGCATCTAATGTGGTACCCCTATGACCCCGAAGGGTTTCGGGTTTATTGATTGATTGATCTTCATTTCTCCATCAGTCTTTTCTAGTGATATTTATAGCTTTCCTCAAACATCTTATTTCACATACTGTAATAATTTTCGTTCATGTCTTTGTCAATGGCGATGTTTGATATTGGTAACAAAGAATCCATATAAAAATACTGTTTATCAATTGTCATTCTGATTGTTGGCTGTTTAAGTATTAGCGACAGTTGGTAAGTCACAGTATTTTGTGTATATTTTAATTTTGTATTAATATTGTGTATATTTTGTATATCACAGCATATTGGACTTTCTGACCAAGAGGTATCATTCAGATATATTGTTTGTCTAGTGAAGTGTTTCTTAAAATCTTGTCTTCCACTGACCCGTTAATGTATACATTTTATAGACCAATATCCACCAACCAGGGCTGCAGATATGTTCAGTAAAAGAGGGGGAGAGTTACCTAAAAAGGTCTTTTATTTTTTGTTAGGATTTTTTCAGCACAAGCTTGTCACTAGTTTTAATATGCTAGTTGAGACCAGATTTCAAATAGAGTATAGTGGCGGAGAATACAACAGGCAAGTTCTTTGTCATCGATTAATTTATTCTACTTAAATCAGAATTGTGACTCATTTTATTGAACTTTAAAAGTAGTACCAAGTACTTTCAATATTAAATTTTCACCTACTTTGAGAATCCCTGGTCTAGTGCAATCAATCCATCCTGAACATGATACCCAAGGCTTTGGTATTTGCATGAGCTTCAAAAATATTTGTACCCTGGATGCCCCACAAGGGGGAGTCTTTAAGGGACTTCATTATCTGCTAGCCCTAAGAGCTTCATAAGACTAATGCACAGTCATTTGCACCTCGTGTCCTGTTTAAAATCTAAAGGAAATATGTTTCTACAGTGTCCTGTTCGGAATCTAATGATCAAGGAAAAATATGTATATTAACAACTGTATAATCCCCATCAAGGTCAACTCCTTGAAGTGGAGATGGGGCTTAGTCAAGCCAACAGAGGCTGGAAACTAATATTGGTCAGGTCATCCCTGACATCGAACAGGACCACAGTCTTGCCCAAGCAAGTACAGGTGCTGAAGTCAGAGATACCAAGCTGAGAGATGCACCAGAAATCATGGTAACATGCAACACGACTAGATAACATGTCTTCACAACAAACTGTGTACAATTGTCTGACAAACTAACCTCCTTGTCTTTTGTTATTAGCCAGCTCCCATTGATGGCTTGGGACTAATCTGTGGACAACATGTAAAAAAAAATGAAGCACATCTTCTTAATGACTAAATCAAGGCACATCTTCTCAATGACTAAATCAAGGCACATCTTCTCAATGACTAAATCGAGGTGATCACAATTAAATGGAATATTATAAATATAATATGAACTAGATTTTTATTGTGGATAATATGAGATGGATAAAACCAATAAGAGCATCTATGTATGGAAAATTCTGTTTGTTTGTTTGAGAATCCCAGGAATTTTGAGCAGTTATCTCTTACTTTCTATGTGCAGTGGGGTTTCTGAGCTTTCTTTTATACCCAGTAGACTTCAGCTTTCAGCTTAGTGCAATGCCTATTAAAGAAGCCTTCTACTAAGAGGGGTCTATAACCGTATAGATGATATGCTACAAGGCTTCCATAAGAGAGCCTCAATATAATGACATGTCATCTACTAAGGTTTCTGTTGCATTGGTGGTTTGTCTAGTGGTCCATTGGTGATACCCACAGGCGCAACCACATACGTGAAATAATAGTATAGAAAAATGAATACATTATGAGACGGATAAACCCAATATGAAAATCTATGTAGGGAATACAGATGTGAGGCAGTTTTTCTATGGTAAAGATATATTCTTCTGCGTTCGTTCTCAAACTTCCACATATTAGCAGGGTGCAATCCAGAAAAAGAAATATATTGTGTCAATGTTTACAGTTTGGCTGTGATTTCTATGCCTTTCAGTCTGACACATTTGTCCTCAACATGCCTTTTTTGTCACAAAGTCATTGTATGGATTGAAACAGCCAATCCCAACTTGTCTTCACTGCTTCTAATGATATAGGCAGAGTGTTACTTCTTTGCTCCTCTTTCTAGATCTGACAACACAAAGGCAATTAACCTAAAAAGTTAATAGTAGATATACAATTTCTAAAGAGAAACAGATAACTCTATACATAATCTATGGATGGTAGCAAGTCAAGATTGCCAGACAGTTTTTAAAGTCAAATACTACTCATAAGTCAAATTGGTACAATACAAGAATCAGTGGACAGGTTTCTATGGAACAAATAGCAAACATAATTAAACGAAATGAAATTCTGATAAAGTCCCCTATACCGACCCATCCAATATTCGACACGTTGCGCTGTGAGAGCCCCTGACCACTTGACATGCACGCTGCACACTGAGTTGATGGTGGATGGCCAGTTCATTGTGCGCAAATCGCTAGATCAGTATTTTAAATTACGACTTTTTAAGTTTCTGAGATAGTGCATTAGCATATGAAATTTAAAAGTTAACATGTTGTCAGTCGATTTATCCACTGATTCTTGTATTGAACCGTCAAATTTTAATTAAAAATTGGACAAACAAAAAAGCTAAGCTCTTAAACTGTGTACACAAAAAAGTGAAAACATAAGCAAAGGAGTTTAATTTAGTAAAATGCAATTACAAGATATGATTATGATTGCTGCATCAAGATGTTGCTTCAATCTGTTTCTTGACTATGTTTTGACATCAGTTACTATAGACAATTCTATCAACAACATACATGCTTTGGTGACCAGACATCATATTTTCATCTATTTAAACATGAACATATGTAAAATAGAAACATCTTCACAATTGTCAAAATTACACAAATGGCTAAAACATGCAGTTTATGGCTAGTAACATTTAAAAACCACAAACTTTGCTAATAAAATTACCATTATGGCAACCTTGTAGTTAACAGTAGCTTTAGACTTGTCTTTTCTAAATCAGGTATTCGGATTCTCACAAGCAAAATTCACACATAGATTTTCAAAAGTACAGTTGGCACAAAGATTCTCACAAGCACAAATGACACAAAGATTCTCACAGGCACAATTGATACACATATTCTCACAAGCACAATTGACACAAAGATTCTCACAAGCACAATTGACACAAAGATTCTCACAGGCACAATAGACACAAAGATTCTCACAAGCACAATTGACACAAAAATTCTCACAGGAACAACTGACACAAAGATTCTCACAAGCACAATTGACACAAAGATTCTCACAAGCACAATTGACACAAAGATTCTCACAGGCACAATAGACACAAAGATTCTCACAAGCACAATTGACACAAAAATTCTCACAGGAACAACTGACACAAAGATTCTCACAAGCACAATTGACACAAAGATTCTCACAGGCACAATTGATACACATATTCTCACAAGCACAATTGACACAAAGATTCTCACAGGCACAATTGATACACATATTCTCACAAGCACAATTGACACAAATATCATCAGAAATGTCATTGAATCTCCCCAAAGTTACAAAAGTGATAAAAAAAAGGAAAGGGAAAATAAGAGAAGAGAAGAAGAATGAAAATATGAACATACTTTCCAATCTGCATCATTCCTACCCGCCCATCTGCTGTCCCATAGAGAATCTCATTACCATCTTCACCTATTTGAAAAAAGAAAAATAACCAATATGCACTGTACAATTTTTTTTTCATCTTCTGCATTCATTCTTCAAACTCCTGCAGATTAGCAGGATGTAGTTGGGAGAATCAGAAACCAACCAGCCAACCAACCCAAAGGCAGATAAATAGAACACCTTATATAGAACAAAACATCAACTCACAAACACATGCATATATCAAACAATGACATTGTGTCAAAGAGTATGGGCCCATCAACTGCTAGATCAGCAACTAACCAACCATCTGCATGAAAAGGTCTGACAAGTAGTACACCAGAGTATGTTTAGTTAGTTAGTTAGTCATTGAATCATCGTCACTGCACTCCGGACAAGTCCATAGGTGCTCAGATCTTTCCTTTAGTGTAGCCGCCATAACATGTTGACTGACGGTCCCAGTACACTGTTGATTGACTATCATTCTTTCTTGCCCACAAAACCACTCCTTTGTAGCTACACATTTCAAACCAAATTTCTTTATTCTAGTCATGGAACAAGTCATTGTCACTTATACAATATAAACACTAAAAGAGTATGTTTGCAACAGCAAAATCTTAGAAGATGATATGCATATATAGTGAGGCTTATCTTCTGTGAAAGCATACAGTACTTTATCTATACAATTATATTTTTAACCTCTCTAATTAGGTGTCTTCTCTTCAAAGCATTGCACACCTATGGGAGTTTTCTGGGTATGAAGTAAATCTCTAGAGAGAGCTTCACATTGCACAAAAGCATACAAGAGATCTATAGCCCATTATTTCTGGACATCAAAACAAGCAAACACAACACATCATGGTTTGCATCTGTGAGTCTCATCAATGGTCCAATAGACAAACCACCCATGCAACAGAAAACCTTAGTAGATGACATGCCGTTATAATGAGGTTATCTTCTTATGGAAGCTTCATGGCACATCATCTATACATTTATGCTTTAAATGCTTTTATTTTATTGCTGTAATGTGTTTTATGTTTTGTTATTTTTATATATGTATGCACCCTCTGTGGTTGGGAGGGAACCAGAGATGTACTGCGCAACACTGGGGAGGAGGAAACTGACAGTACTCTTTTTTCCTATGGCTGAGGCCCATCATAGTGGCACAGTGACTCAGGATGTGACAATCCCTTTGACTTGAACATTTGATTGCATGCCTGGAGAAATAGTGAAGTCCGGCATAACCAGTAGCCAATTGGTGGCAGGGAATGAACACAGTGAACCCTATATTGGATGCAGTGGCTTAGATCAGTGCATAGTTTGAAATTTACCTTCCTGATGGTGTGATAGTTATTCTCTGGCTCTAGCCAGGAGTGGGATGAAAATCCTCAGGCTCCCCAGCAATATAATGCCAGTAAAATGGCATTGGATCAAAGGGCTTGAGCTCGTGGACCCCTGGATCAGCAACCAACCAACACATCATAAGAGGTGACTATGGAGGTATGAGAGATGGATTTGGCTGTTGTATCTCATATAGGGTTAAAGTGATCCACAAGCCATGCTGAAGGATGTGTCCGGCCAAAAGAAGTAGATATCGCAGCTAAGCTGTAAACCATGACACAATGTACTCTGTTCTGATTATATTTTTCTCCTGCTCTTGGAGTTTTAGAATGAATTCAGAAGTGTAAAGTAGAACATATTAAGATAATAGCAAACATAGGCCTATTTCACATTCAGCATCTTCAAATCTAAAAGTTCTTGTGCATTCATTCTCAAACTCCTGCAGATGAGCAGAATGCAGACTGGAAAACCGACTTGATTGCATCTCGGTTTATAGCCTAGATGTGATATATGCTCCATTTGGCCTGACACATTCGAGCTCAGCATGGCTTCTGGGTCCATTTAACCCACCACAGGATGGGACTGTCAACTCCAACCCAGTCTCCTACATTGCATCTTATGATATGCATGGCAGGTATTAGTGTTGCTATTCTTTACTCCTGGATCAGGTCCCAGCAACACACAAGCAAGTAATCAATAGTAATTAGCATGATTTTATTAAATTGATTCCTCAAAAAGGACTAGTTAATACAAATAGTTATTCCTTCTTCTGACTTCACTCTCAAATAATCAGCGCAAACTATTGACTATTCAAACAATAGTCATTACATATCAATGTACTGTTATATAATGACTATTGTGTGATTTGAACCAGAGAGCAGGAAGAATATTATGCTGCTAGTTCTCTATCAGAGCTGCATTATTTGCACCTTTTAGCACTGTATATTCATTTTCTGCATTAAAAAGTATTACATTTATACCTCCGCTGTTTCCATACAACTCCAAAACTGTCGGAGGACCAGGAACCTCTGCCTCATACAGTAATTCAGATCCCTGCATTAAAAAAGTGTTCAAGCTATATAAGATGAGGATTAAATTCAATATCATGAGTTAATTTTTATGTCAGTTAACCATAGTTAAGTAAGTCTTCTCAGTGATACAGTTGTTATATAGCCTTGTTGTGTGATACCATGGTTGTTGGTGCAGCTCTGGGACTGGCATCTCCGACTTCAGCACCAGTGATTGATTGGGATAGGACTGTGATCCTGCTCGATGTCAGCCTCCGCTGGCTAGGCTACGCCTCATCTCCACTTCAAGGAGTTGGCCTCGATGGGAACTAGTAGATTTATTAGTGTGCCTGCCTCACAAACATAACTCTGTTAAATAAGCTCGTGGTTCAAAAGCCTGTTGTACTGGCAATACACTTGAATATATCTGCGGTGTCTAAAAATTCAACAATGGTTGAATAACAATGTCCTATAGAGGATATACATATTCTTCTTCTTTGCAGTTTAACATGTCTACACAGGAAGTAATTTATCGTGTAAACATGTTAAATAGGTGGGTTGCATGACACCATGGTTGCTTTAGAGACATTCAACCTACTGCCACATTTCAGGAACTTCACTGTGTAAGGGCCACAGTGACTTGTTTTGGACATATGTTACATATACCCAGTGAATTGTTTTGGAAATATGTTACGTAGGCCTATACATAATTAATTGTTTTGGAAATATGTTACGTAGGCCTATACATAATGAATTGTTTTGAACATATGTTATGTATACATAGTGAATTGTTAAATTAATTATGTATATATAAATTAGTTATGTGTATTTGTATAGTTATACAAATATAGTTATACAAATATGTTATGTATACATATACGTTCTCTAGAAAAAAGAATTGTTTTGGGCATATGTTACGTATACATAGTGAATTGTTTTGGAAATATGTTACATATATGGGCATACTATGGCCAATGTAACTCAAATGGACAAAGTGAAAAAAACTGAATTCTCCCCCCCCCCCCCCACCACAATGCTTAAACAGCACAAGTGGAACTGGCAATATATAGATAGGTAGATAGTTACATAGACATAATGAATTGTTTTTATATATGTTACATATACATAATGAATTGTTCGGGACATATATCTATTGTCTATCCCCAGGTGAATGATGGTTCACATTTGCCATTAAGCGTAGGAGCTTAAGCTGTCGTTCCAAGGCAAGATCTGTCGCTGTGGTTGAATTTAGTCCATGTTTGTTCAAAGTTATCTTGATGTTTTCTATCCACCTTTTTCTTGGTCTACCTTTGGCTTTATGCCCGTATATTTTTTTTTATATGCTCTTATTGGTATTTGGTTTGGGTTCATTCTCATAAGGTAACCAAACCATTTTACTTGCTGTCTTTCAATATGTTCGATACATGATATTATACCAACTCTTTTCCTAATTTCTTCGCTTCTTATTGTATCTAGTTTAGTAACTATTACAGCTTTTCTCAGACACCTCATTTCACAGGTAATGATTTTCCTTTGCTATGAGGCTGTTAAAGACCATGTTTGACATTGGTAGCAGAGTGTTGGTATAAAAATTGTAGATATTATCTGTTTTTTTATTTCCATCTTAATATTTGTGTGAACAAGTAATGGTGAAAGTTGGTAGGTCACTGGGCTATCTTTTTGGCACCTTGTTTCTAATTCACTGTCTGGACTTCCATTTTCAGAAAAAATGCTGCCTAGATATTTAAATTCTTTGGCCTGTTTCAAAGGGTGCTGTCTATTGTTATATTCATTGGTGTTGCAGACTTGCTGATTCTCGTAACTTCTGTTTTTTTGTACGTTAATTTTCATGTTGTACTTCTGACATGCTAATAGCAATGCATTGATGTGCTTTTGTAAATTTTCCTCATCAAATAGTAAAAATCCTCGGCAAATAGTAGTTCGTTGATTTCATTGTTAAATTCCTCATCAGGTTTACCAGACATATGTCACATGTACATATTTGGGGATATTTTTGGCAAAGTGGTATGCTTTGTACTAAAGAGATCATGAGGTGAAAATAACACTTACAAAAACCTGTTTACAAAGTAGATTTTTTAGAGATTCCAGAAATATCATTTGAAACTTGGAGTTATGTCCTATTAGTGGTACTCTCAGCAGGCGATGTGCCGCTTCATTGAGAGTGGCACAGGTACATATGGGATAATCCAAGTACAATGAAGTTAATCCTCTTCTTCTTCTTTGTCTGTGTTTGTTCTCAAACTTCTACAAATTAGCAGGATGTAGTCCGGAGAACAGAGTGCATTGTGTCATGTTTTACAGCTTTGCTGCGATATCTGCGCCTTTTGGCCTGACACATCCAACTTCAGCATGACTTTTAGGTTGCTTTGATCCTATATGGGATGGTTGCCTATTATGACATGTATGGAAGGTAAACAGTGTTGTTATTTGTTGCTCCCCTTTGGGACCCAAATAACACATGGATGTTTGATCTTTCATATGAGAGTTTTCAATAAAATTTGAGTGCGTTCTCAACAAAATAGAGAAAATCTGTACAAGATGACAGGTATGCTGTCAGATCTCGTCCATGTGTGTTACCTGGCCTACAGGGGGAGCAAATAATAGCAATGCTGCAACCTGCCATATATGCCATTAAAGACAACAAGTTTTTGGGGGTGAAGTTGGCTGTCCCACCCCATAGAAAGTTAAAGTGACCCAGAAGAAATGCTGAAGTTGGATGTGTAAGACCAAAAGGCGCAATATAACAGACACGATGCATTCTATTTTCTGAACTACATCCTATAAAATGCAGATGTCAATTTAAATATATTTCTATAAAATATGTATACATGTCTAAAGTTATTGATATCTTGACAGACAGATCTATAAAATATTTAGACATGTCTAAAGTTATTGATATTTTGACAGACAGATCTAAAAAATGTAAGGTTGGTGGCTGCACAAGCTAGTCAGAGGATTTTGAGTCAAATTACTAGCATCAATAAACAAGTAATACACAATCTAACCTCAAGAACTCTGAGAACTCTGTCCTGACATGCTAGGATAGGTGTGACTCCATTCCCCTTATCTGTAGGCAGACACAAAACATCATTTATCTTGTCATTGCACAAGAAATAGTTGATGTCTTTACAATCCCGGTACTGATTGTAAACAAAGTTTCCACATGCCAACAGATCTGTGCCTTCAATGTAGCTGTGCATTTGAGAAATGGAGTTCAATAACTTGGATATGAAAAAAGGAAAATTTAGGACAGAAATTATTCAAATAAGTACTAATAGGCAGTAGTCCTAGCAGTCACAAAATATTATTTGACAAACATATTTCCTTCTTTGTTCTTCTTTTACTCAGGTATAAACTTTTACTTGTATGTCTACAGCACTTCATTTTTGGGGCAGCTCACCTTTCCTCTTTGATTCCTACTTTGCCCATGTGTCGCTGGAGTTCAAAAGGGAGTAATGTATAGCAACATTGGGTCCTGCATGTTGTAGGAGGGAACTAAGCAGGTTTTGGGAGTTGTATGTTCCATACCGTATATGGTCAAAATGACTCGGAAGCCATGCTGAAGTTGGATGTGTCAGATAAATTGGCAAAAATATCACAGCTAGGCTGCAAACCATGACACTAACACAACACATTCCATTCTCTGGACTACATCCTGCTAATGTGTAGGGATTTGAGAACGAATGCAGAAGAAGAAGAATCTTATCTTATCCGATCCAAGGGGTTGCAAGCTTTCAATATTTATTTCCTGCGGCAGGTGTTTAGAGATACATGACTTCTTCAGCTGTTAATGATGGAGAGGTTTGGTGGCAATAACTGTTTATGCAGGCCTTGTAGTGCAGGGCATTCAATAAAGTATAGTTTTACTGTTTCTACCTCTTGTCTGTTGCAGTGGTTGCAGAATGGTATATGGTCTGCAATAGTTCTTTGTAGATGTTTGTTAAGTTGTACATGTGTTGCTCGCATCCTAATTTTGTGGTGTAGTCAATTTATACTGGCTGTGTGGATTTGTTTTGGACATGTATGCATATAGCACTCTTCCTTTTGAACCAGTAGCCCAGCAGTATATCAATTGTTGTTTACAGTTGTTGCAGATAATGTGTTTAACTGTTCTAAAGTTGATAGAAATTCCTAGTTATGGCATACTTTATTAGCATTTTCATTGTCCCTGATTCCTGCATGGCCTGGTATCCTCTGTAGAATAGTATTAATGCTATAGGATGTAAGTATGTTTCTAGCCTAAAGTATGTTGCTTATGATTTTATCTGCTATCCGATTCCAGTTTACAAGGGCTATGGGGTTATTTTTCTGGAGCTTGCTGTCAAACCCAGACAGCTGCTCCAACAAAGTAGGGCCTTGGACCAGAAACACTATTTTCAACTGATCTGATGCTTCTTTGACTTGACTCTTCCTGGACTTCCATTTCCCACCATCTACTTCCGGCACACAAGATGTGTGTTATGTTTGCCAAATTTTGAATGACATGTAGGTTCACCATGTCCTGAATTAGATGGTTTCACCTCAGGTTTTATCTTCCTCAAGTTGGTTTCTGGGTGTCAGTTTGATATTCAGCATCAAACTAATGACATTTTGCTGGTCGTGGTCACTGGGTCTAGGATCTATGATGGAATACAATGCTGCAAGCTGGAGGGCCCTCTACTACAGGGGGGAAGGGGTGGAATGATCAACAACAAAACATTATGACATAAAAACATGTAAAGATAGAACATGGATGTAGTTCTAACAAAAACTAAAGCCTCATTATACACTGGTGGTTGCCACCTGACCATCCGTATACTGGTAGGAGGGCATGGTCAGTCTTAGTTTCCAGCCTCTGGTGGCTAGACTAAGCCCCATCTCTACAACGATTAGCTGGCCTCGATAGGGGAAGAAGAAATACAATACAAAGATTTTATATAATTTGTATCCCTTACTGCTAAATGTTAGATTTAATCATCCAAATTTTGCCTTGGTACAAAAGGGCAGCAAATAATAGCAATACTGTGATGTGTCATGAATGTAGCAAGAGGTGACTAAAAAGAGGTTTTAGAGGTGGGGATTGACTGTCACATCCCACAGGGGGTGATATTGACAAATACATGCTGGTATAATGTGATGAGCCACAAAGTGCAGATAGTTTATAAATGTCAACTAGCATGGATTTTGCATATTGATACAGATTTCTGGCAACAACAACAAAATTTCATTTAACCAAAAAAAATTATTTATTTAAAATAAAGGTAACTTGGAGTTAAATTTCAGGCAAATGCTGATGTTTTTATCTCACAAATGTTTTTATCTCACAAACACACATTGGAATGTATTGCTAGGCCAAAATAAGAAATTTTTTTAAAATTTAAAAATTTATTATTTTTAAAAAAAACGTTTGGTGTTAAATAGGGACGTATTTAGGCAGGGGTTTAGGTTTCTTTGATAATTTTTATATTTAAGTGCAGTTACTGAAATATTAATGGAAAGTAGGCGTTCTTATTGTTGAACTATGTTACTCAATAGGAAAGGCTTTACTGTTGACATGGCTTTCCTCTTACAACATGCATGGCAGGCCACAGTATTGCTACCCTGCTCTACTTTTAGGCACGGCAACACATTGGTACCTCATTTCTAGAAAATGGTAATTAATAATGTGACTACCAGTAAACATCAGTACAAGCATGGAAAAATTAACAATTTTCAGCCACTTCCAGAGAAACTTACACTGATATGATTGGTTCTGACATGTTTGTGGTGAAGGTAAGGAACTTCTTTCCTTTCTTTGTATATGCATTCACTTCAGTTCCATTTGTGATGAAGATACGCTCTCTAACTCCACCAATCTGGCCTCCTAGTACAACTCTAGTTACTCTCTGGTTGCTTGAGGCTTGAAATACATTCTGGAAATTAGAAGAAATGTTTTGCATTAGAAATACAAAAGTTAGTTCTGTGGTAGCCTCACAAATTCAACTTGGTTGAATATAAATAAACCAAATATCTGAGGATGTCCGACAAAAAGGAAATGCTACAGTAACCAGACAAATAGAGATAAATGCAAATAAAGTAAATAGGTTACTAGAAAACTATCAATATAAAATAATAAAATATAGAAAATAACAATAAAACAAAGAACAAATACAATTGTCAATGTGTCGGTCCAATTGGGACCTTTATGAAGCCAACAAAAACAGTTAAGAACACAAAACCATAATGAATATAAACAAAATGTATTACTCCCACCAGGAAATCACCACCCAGCAACAACAGATCCAGTGCAACACAATTTCAACAAGTGCATATCGATGCGTTCAATATGTCCAAGTTATGAAATACCAAAAGATGAAAGATGCAAAACTAAAGAAAGGGGGACAAAATTATATTATTATTATCAAAATTTTATTATTTCTTCTTCTTCAGCATTCATTCTCAAACTCCCGCTGGATCTCTCTTGTAGCAGGACCATGGTCCTACTAGATTTCCAGCAGGATGTAGTCCAGAGAATGGAAATGCGTTGTGTCGCCGTTTTATTTGCGCCAGTGACCCAACACATCCGTCTTTGGTGGATGTTTCAATTCAATGCAAAACACGGTGCATTGTATCATCTTCATTTACTGCAAGCCTGTAGATGCAGATTGGGGGGGGGGGGGGGAGATAGTCTTGTTCAACCCTTCTCCAGAAACATTGGACATGGACATGACATTTTGTACTAGAAAGCTAGTAAAATGAGGGTAAAGTCATGTTAAATAGGTAAGTAGTATGATGTTATGGTTGATGGTGCATCTCTCAGCCTGGTATCTCAACACTTAAGATCCTGGACCATAATAAAGTCGTAAACGTTGTGACGAAGATTTAGAAACCATAAATCTAGCAAATGTTTTCACATTTCAGTTAAGCAGTATAACTGTATTACAGAAAAATGGCCATAGAAACTCAAAAATATTGTCAGAACATTGATTTTGATATTTAAAATTACGTCCGAAAACTCGCTAAAATAATTTGACCAGGAAGCTTCAGCGTCATTTTACTACTATTTACTATTTTTACAAGTATTAGTGAATTCTTATTCTAACTCTTATTTAAGGGGAAAAAATTCTTAAAATATCCCAGCACACATTCATTTTTTTAAAAAAAGGATCTTTATCATTTCATTTTGACAACAGTATGGCCTACATAATATTATTTAAAGATAAATTAAAACACTTTGGTGAGTATGTTTCTATTATTTTTACAGTTATATTATTGTGATTTGATTTTAACTGATGAATGAAATAAATTAGGAGTTCAGTATACATAATGGTTTCAAGTTGTTAGGTTCTGTGATGCTCTGATAAGCAGTTTCTCTTATTATCGAAACATAAATATGTATCACAGACTTTACATCTAATTCCACTCTTTCTTTCAATTTCTGACTTTTTATAACTTAGTTTATAATTTCTCTGTGTGCTTGTAAGTTCTGGGTCCATTGCGAGGAAGAAGCCGGCTTTTCTACAACTGGAGCATCATCATATATTCCTATATTCCCTAACTAATTCTTCTATAAAATGTAACTGATTATATCCATTTGGTCTCTTTAAATCTTCTACATTTGGATTCTTTCTTCAACAATCTTGAAACAATAAATAGACATTTACTCTAGCTATATCAATAACATGAAAAAAATGTTTTCCAATATTTTTTTGTTTTTCTAAGACAGTTGTATTTACCTAGAATTATATAAAGAATTATATAGAATCCTAGAATTATATATGTGTGCTGTATATACATTTCTTGTTCTATTGGTTTAATTTTCTTCTATATTTTGCATAAATGAATCAGGTGCAATCAAAAATCAAACTTTTGTATGATTTTAATTTCATATTAATTTTTTTTGTTATTGTGCCATTTATATAATTTCAGAAAGTTTTGTATTTAAAAATGACAAATTTAATTTTAAACTTTGGACCGACTCTTTATTGAAATATGACATTTGTGATAAGGATACATAGAGCACTGTATTCTGAACAAATAGACGTATGATACATTCTTGTATCATTTAATTTAAATTTTTAACAATTTTTTAAACTAAAATAACTCCAGAATTTGCCCGTGTGTTGCGGGGCCCGAAAGGGGAGCAAAGAATAGCAACACTGTTTACCTTCCATGCATGTCGTAAAAGGCGACTAAAGAGGTTATGGGATAGAATTGGCTGTCCCATCCCATATAGGGTCAGTGACCCAAAGCGATGCTGAAGTCGGATGTGTCAGGCCGACAGGAACAGATATCACAGAAATGCTGTAAACCATGACACAACGCATTCCGTTCTCTGGACTACATTCTGCTCATTTGCAGGAGTTTGAGAACGAACGCAGAAGAAGAAGAACTCCAGAATTATTTTTTACATGATCAAAAGTCATGTCTGTTAAGAGTTAAGGTAAAACACCCATCTCCCCCTTACTGAAGCTGTATGGTTAAATGATGTTAGGTTGAATGATAATAAAGGTGGACAATAAATTAACATGCAGAAATTGGTCAGTGAGAATTCCAGGGCAAGTGATATGGTTGTATACACTGATGGCTCTGTTATTCGATGTGCGCAGTGTTTGGGCCTTTACACAGAGTGAAACGTATGCCTGTATTCTTAGTGACTCAAATGAGAATGATAAAAGAAAATACAATCAGTTAATATATGTAAACAGTGGCTTGAAGCTGTGTGTGGGGGAGGGGTGGAGGGTTTATAGTTGTAAGGTGTCACATTCATTTTTATGACAGGTCATCCGAGTGTTCAGACCAATGAGAGAACAGATAAACTGGAAAGTCAAGAGGCGGGGCATTTGAATGCAGTAACTTACTGAGCTCGTTACAAGAAATTGCACGGCCCAACGAAATTAATTAGGATGATGATTCCTTTTCCATGTCCAGAATAAAGAAGCTGGGCTTGAAATGTGACATTGCCAGAAATTAATATTATTATTGACTAAAAAGAATTTCTGTCAACCAACAGAGAACTGGAGTTATCCATCATCATGTAATTGCAGATATAATCAGAGGGAGATATGAACACCTATGCATGTTTTCTGTGTGAAATAACTATGATGTGATAACTAACTAAATGTGACTTAACTCTCTGTATACACAGATATAATGAACACATTTTTGAAAATATTCTACAACTAAAACCTAATTTCCATGAATTTTATATATATTTTTCCAATATGGTTCATTGATCTCCCACACCAAACAGAGCAAAAATTTTTCTGTAAATGTGTTTTAGCAAAAAACCCTATTGAATAAGTAAATCAAAATGTACCTGGACTTGTCCTTTACGTAGACCAAAACATTGTAACAACCCATTATTATCACCGACAATAACCTGTGGATAGCAAAAAAGAAAAGAACTGTGAGTGTATGTGACAGCAACAAGCATGAGATACTGAGGGATATATCTAGGTCTCAGGTGAGCACAGATTTTAATAGAGCAATATTATACAGCTCCTGAAATACAGATTTTAATAGGGCTGTATTATACAGCTCCTGAAATACAGATTTTAATAGGGCTGTATTATACAGCTCCTGAAATACAGATTTTAATAGGGCTGTATTATACAGCTCCTGAAATACAGATTTTAATAGGGCTGTATTATACAGCTCCTGAAATACAGATTTTAATAGGGCTGTATTATACAGCTCCTGAAATAAAGATTTTAATAGGGCTGTATTATACAGCTCCTGAAATACAGATTTTAATAGGGCTGTATTATACAGCTCCTGAAATACAGATTTTAATAGGGCTGTATTATACAGCCCCTGAAATACAGATTTTAATAGGGCAATATTATACAGCCCCTGAAATACAGATTTTAAAAGGGCTGTATTATACAGCCCCTGAAATACAGATTTTAATAGTGCTGTATTATACAGCCCCTGAAATACAGATTTTAATAGTGCTGTATTATACAGCCCCTGAAATACACATTTTAATAGGGCTGTATTATACAGCCCCTGAAATGCAGATTTTAATAGGGCTGTATTATACAGCTCCTGAAATACAGATTTTAATAGGGCTGTATTATACAGCTCCTGAAATACAGATTTTAATAGGGCTGTATTATACAGCCCCTGAAATACAGATTTTAATAGGGCAATATTATACAGCCCCTGAAATACAGATTTTAAAAGGGCTGTATTATACAGCTCCTGAAATACAGATTTTAATAGGGCTGTATTATACAGCTCCTGAAATACAGATTTTAATAGGGCTGTATTATACAGCTCCTGAAATACAGATTTTAATAGGGCTGTATTATACAGCTCCTGAAATACAGATTTTAATGGGGCTGTATTATACAGCTCCTGAAATACAGATTTTAATAGGGCTGTATTATACAGCCCCTGAAATACAGATTTTAATAGGGCAATATTATACAGCCCCTGAAATACAGATTTTAATAGTGCTGTATTATACAGCCCCTGAAATACAGATTTTAATAGGGCAATATTATACAGCCCCTGAAATACAGATTTTAAACATGGCTGTATTATACAGCCCCTGAAATAAAGATTTTAATAGTGCTGTATTATACAGCCCCTGAAATACACATTTTAATAGGGCTGTATTATACAGCCCATGAACAAACAATTAAAATAAGGCAATATTATATTGTGGTTTGATCTTTGCGGTGTAGTCTATTTATGCTGTCATATGGATTTGGTTGGGACATGTCTGCATATAGCACTCTTCCTTTTGAGTTAGAGGCCCCTCATTCCATCTATTGTTATTTTACAGTTGTTACAAATAATGTGTTAAGTGTTTGCCTTCAAACAGCTTCTTCTTCTGCGTACGCTCTCAAACTCCTGCAGATTAGCAGGATGTAGTCCAGAGAACGGAATGTGTTGTGTCATGGTTTACAGCATCGCTGCGATATCTGCACTTTTCGGCCTGACACATCCGACTTCAGCATGGCTTTGGGTCATTGACTCTATATGGGATAGGACAGCCAACTCCATCCCATAACCTCCTTAGTCGCCTTTTACGACATGCGTGGAAGGTAAACAGTGTTGCTATTCTTTGCTCCCCTTTTGGGCCCCGGCAACACACTGGCGCCTTCAAACATGATACTGTTCCTTCTTCTATTTTTTTTTCATTCACTATTCAATTCCTGCCAGTTCAATAGATGTCATTCTGAGAACAGAATTTATTGTGTTGTGTTTAA
Source organism: Meghimatium bilineatum (assembly GCA_034231615.1). Classification (NCBI taxonomy): domain Eukaryota; kingdom Metazoa; phylum Mollusca; class Gastropoda; order Stylommatophora; family Philomycidae; genus Meghimatium; species Meghimatium bilineatum. Next base: position 43,915,161 of record CM067312.1, read on the forward strand.
TAACTTGGATGTAATATTAGTGTCTTTCATCCCATCACATCTGATATCAGCATGTCTTTATGGGGTAACTTTTATCTTTTACAGAACACCATAGCCAACCCCACACCAGAGTTCTTACTACATGTGCAGCAAGTCACAGTTACCAATCTCTTAACATGGTCAATTTTCAACTTTTTCAATAAACTGGCAGAACCTAATTGTAACCAGAATTGTACTATGACTCACTTCCCAAATACACCAAATACTGACTACATGACAACAAGCAAAAAATAAACTTCCACACTAGGACTACGCTAAATATTCTAACAATGAATATTGAACAAATTATTTTACTAACTTTTTGAGTTTTGCTTGTCAATGGCAGAACTTGCATTGTCTTTGGGCATGTAATCCCTGCCTGAAAACAAACAAAGATTTATATATTATATCATCTTCTTGTGTATGTTTTGTCACACTCCTGCAGATTAGCAGGATGTAGTCCAGAGAACGAATTGCAATGTGTCATGGTTTATCGCTTAGCTATGATATCTGCACCATTTTACCTGACACATCTGACATCAGCATGGATTCTGGGTCAATTTTACCCTATATAGAATAGGACAGCCAATTCCACCTCAAAATCTCCTTATTCACCTCTGATGAAATGCATGGAAGGTTAACAGTGTTGCTATTCTTTACTCCAATTTAGGCCCTGGCAACACATTTGTAAGGATATATTATATATTCTATTAAGTATTTGAAGATAACATCACTTCGCGAATTCATTATATTTAATATTTATGTGACACATGTGCCCGGTGAAGGTAGAGATAACAAAATAGAAAATGGTGATGTTAACACCCGCACAAAGAACCCTGACATCATACCAAGACATCTACCGAAGACGGACATGTCAGGCCATTGGCGCAAATAAAACAGTGACACAATACATTCCCATTCTCTGAACTACATCCAGCTGGAACTCTAGTATGACCAATGTCCTTCTACAAGAGAGACCCAGTGGGAATTTGAGAATGAACTCTGAAGAATAATCAGACAGGTTCTGGACTAGAACCCACATAAAAATAAGACAGTCTGTAAACTGAGGATTACCTGGAGAAAAATAGTGGAGGAAGATACAAAATCAATTGTGACCTCATGGGCACAGTTGAAAAGAACTGGACAGCACAGAACTAATAAGAGAGCAACAGTTGCAGCTCTATGTTCCACAAGGAATGGAACTTACTTATATGATCCCCAGGGTTGTGAGTTGTTTCTTCCCTAGCTATCTTCTTCTTCTTCAGCATTCATTCCCAAACTTCCGCTAGATCTCTCTTGTAGCAGGACCATGGTCCTATTAGATTTCCAGCAGAAATAGTCCAGAGAATGGAAATGCGTTGTGTCGCTGTTTTATTTGCACCAATGGCCTGACACATCCGTCTTTGGCAGACTAGCTATCTGATTATCTAAATATATTAACTGAATTAATTGTTTTCAATAAAAGTATCATATAATCAGCTACAAAAAGACCCACTCACCTGTAGATAGTCAACACGAGTAAGGTTTAATTCCATCATTGTGACTGCGTTTCCAGGTAAATCAATCTAGAAAGAACCTAGGTAATAAAAAATTGGTAACAAAGTTTTACACAATAAAGACACCAAAGATAAGTAAATTACATTTCTTGTATTTAAACTATCAAGGCTAGAGTACAGTAGAAACCATGCCATTTACATTGCACTGAGCATGCAACTGAAGTGGTCTAGAATTTCAACAATAGTTAATAAGCAATGTCCTATGTTTGAGAAGCTTCAATTAATATTTGAGCTCATAAGTTAAATCTCTAAAATTAAAGACTAACTGTGGTGAATCAATCTCTAGCACTTTATGTCTTATGTCACAGTAGCAAACTATTTATCTCCTAATGTTAATTACTCCCATACCAGTGTCTTTCTGTTACCCTCCGTTTCCCTTATCATATCTTGTCTGGCAACTTTTGCTACGAAACATAGGCTCTATGATAGTCTTCTTCCTTGTTCTTCTGTGACAGAACACATTTCCATTTTCTGGACTACATCCTGCTGGAAATCTAATAGGACCATGGTCCTGCTACAAGAGAGACCTAGCAGGAGTTTGAGAATGAAGGCTGAAGAAGAAGAAACTAATACTAGTTAGCAGTATGTGGTTTGTAGAATTGAATAAATTTTATCCAGCTGAAGATGGATGTGTTGCGCCATTGGTGTAAATAAAACGGCAACATAATGCATTTCCATTCTCTGGACTACATCCTGCTGGAAATCTAGTAGGATCATGGTCCTGCTACAAGGGAGATCCAGTGGGAGTTTGAGAATGAATGCTGAAAAAAAAGAAGAAGAAATTGTATAATGTTTTATAGCTTGACTGTGAGTACTGCACTTTTCAACATATCAGTAACACATTCAACTTCAGCATGGCTCTTAGGTTACTTTGACAGATGTGATGGAACATCCGACTTTAACTATAAAACCTTTGCAGCCACCTCTTATGCCATGCATAGCAGGTCAGTGTTGTTACTCTTTGCCTCCCTTTTAAGTCCTGGCATCAGATGATTGATGAAAAAGTCTGTAATGAGATCTTCTTCTTCTTCTGCTGCATTCATTCTCACACTCCTGCAAATTAGCAGGATGCAGTCTGGAGAACGGAATGCGTTGTGTTATGGTTTACAGCATTGCTGTATATCTGTGCCTTTTGGCCTGACACATCCAACTTCAGCATGGCTTTGGGTCACTGACCCTATATGGGATGGGACAGCCAACTCCATCCCATAGTCTCCTTAGTCGCCTTTTACGACATGCATGGAAGGTAGACAGTGTTGCTATTCTTTGCTCCCCTTTCGGGCCCCGGCAACTCACGGGCGGTAATGAGGTCAAAGCTATGAGACCATTGTCCTGCTATAAGAGATAACCAGCGGGAGTTTAAGAATGAACGCTGAAGAAGGAACAAAAACAGAATAGGAGCATACCAGACAAATGAAAAAAGAAACTGTAGAATGTATTTGTTGTAGATAGTCTATGAGAAAATTGACAAACTGATACACTTTCCATGAGAAGAATACTATGATAGGAACTATCAGAATTTGCGTTAAGTAATTATAAAAAATCATTTGATAATACAGTCATAAGTGTCAACTAGTACAGATTTTCCATACTGATCTGAATTTACAGCGATGTGTATCTCACACATTGACAACAACAAAAAATTCTTTTTAAAATATTTTATTGCAAAGTTAGCATGGGAGAGGGGGGGGAGTGTTAATTTCAGTATTTATTGCTAATACTGACAATTTTTAACTCACATGCACATATTGACGGGAGGAGGGGAGTGTTAAATTTCAGTATTTATTACAGTTTTTATATGGTCTTGCAGCCTATTAAATCCCCTTCTCTAAACACCAAACTTAAAGAAGGGGAAATAATAGGCTGCAAGACCACACAAAAGCTAAAACTACAGCCAGTCGTGGCACATGGAGAATCAAAACCTCTGCTCTATGTGCTGCCTGCGGCACGAAAGGAACAAACTAACTTGGGCCTTCCTCATTTTCTTTTACCCTCAGGTGCCCACATAAGGGCCTGTTGGTTTATTCTGTTATCCTCTAGTCTTAAAAAATGACCCAGGTATTTCCATCTGCGTTTTCTTATGATGTCTTAAACATATTCTTTGTGTGTTTTGTTTCTTAAATCACTATTTTTGACGAAATCGCTCCATTTTTCAAGTTTCATGTCTCAAGTTTCTGGAGACATTTGTTTTTTAAGCTGTTTAATTTTTGGTCTGTTGCTTGAGTTTACTTGTAGCTTTCATTTCTATACGTTAATACTGGGACAATACAGGAGTTGAATAGCTTTTGCTTGATGTTTCTTCCTAGATCTTTGAATTTTCAGATATTAGTTAGTTTAGTAGTGTATGTGGAAGCTGCAACTGCTATGCATGTATTTATTTTGTGATCAAAACTACAACCTTAAATAGAAATCGTAAACTTTAAATCTTAAACTTTGAACTTCAAAGTTTTAAAACATAAGCCTAATCAAATCAAAAATTTGAAAACAATCACAATGAAATGAAACTGAATTATGATTCAGTTTAATGATCATATTCAATTCATTATAACTAATTCAGCTGACAAAGGCGAATGTGTCTCGCAATTAGCGCAAATAAATCGACAACACAACACATTTTCATTCTCTGGACTACATTACTGGAAATATTGTAGGACCGTGATTTATTGTGGCTACTATGATGTGACTCAAGGAAAGTTACACTGTCCTACGCCAGTCCTGTTACAAGAGAAATCTCAGCAGGAATTTGGTAATGAACGATGAATTCGACGAAGAAAAAGACTAATTCAGATATTTTGTGAACAATACGTGATGAATAACGTTTTTAGCTTTAACAACTAAAAAAATTCTTGAATTTCACATTACATATATTATGAGGAGGTAGAAAATGCAACCCCCAAAGCCTTACTATAGGTACTTGGACATCCGGCTTAAAAGTCGTAATCAATTTCTTGTCATGGCTATAAAATATCTGATTATGCATTTCATCACTGCAGCTATAGGACATAAGGGAATTTTCCAAAAATTTTGATACTATATAAGATTTTACTTTGAAAAGAGAGAATGATTATTATTCAGTGATTATTGGTGCGTAAGTCGGACATCGATGTTTCTTAAAATATTATTTTACAGTGAAGTTATTCCAAATTTAGTGCTCACAGGTATGTTACAACCATGCTATTTACTTATCTTTTAGATGTGTCGTATTTGTAAATAATTTTCTGACATTATTAGACCATTTTTGTATAGATATGTGTAACTATTGATAATGTTTGAGGATGAAGGAAGATTAAAATAAATTGTGCGAAGGACAGTCACCCTCAGTTTCCTGGATGAGGAATATCCACAAGATATATGGGTCAGAGTGTACACAGATGGGTCAGCACAGAATGCTGTGAGGAATGGAGGTGCAGGTGTATATATAGAATATCCACACAAGCCTAGAGATACACTCAGAACACCGACAGGAAAGTTCGGCAATAATTATGATGCAGAAATCCAGGCAATTAGTGTGGCAGCTAAAAAACTGCTGAACTCCAACTCTGGCCTACAGCCTGTGGTATTCCTGACAAATGCAAGGTCAGTGCTTCAAGCTCTCCAATCTGGAAAACTAACAGACTTGCAAAAACTACTTAGCGAATTGTCGTACCAGTATAGGGTAACCATGCAGTGGATACCCTCTCACTGTGGAATACCAGGAAATGAAAAAGCAGACAAACTGGCTAAGGAAGGTGCTGCCGAAGACCAACCAGATATACCAATCACCTACCATCAGAAAAAACAGATGATAAAGTCAATAAGAAAGCCACAAACACCAACACAAGATGACTATCACATTATGAACAGATCAGAACAAGTTATAATTCTACGTCTCAGAACAGGACACAACCGACTCCGCAGTCACATGTATACAAAGTTCAAGATTGGCAACACAGCCATGTGTACATGTGGACAGGCAGCACAGAGTGCCAAACATATACTTCAAGAGTGTTCTGAGCATGAAACGCTGAGGCAGACATATTGGCCAGAGGAAACAACACTGGAATCAAAGCTCTATGGGACACTATATGAACTACAAAAGACAGTGAGTTTTATTAGGAGACAGAATTACAGATATAGACATGTTTCAAGTGAACGAAAGAAGAAGAAATAAATTGTGAACACCACTCCCCCATTTTCTGCTTGAATCACCTATACAAATGTTCCATTTTGTAATACTGTTAAGTTATAACCATTTCATTAACTTACAATATCTACGTCGCTGTATTTAGTAGTTTTAGTAATTTCTTTGACCATTTTTATATAGATATTTGCCACTAATAATAATTTTTGAGGATTATATTTTAAAGACATCGATATTTCATGCTGACAACCTTCTTGTCATCAGCCATTATGGCTGTTCTATTAATAATTTTCGCCATGTTGGATTTCTACGTAACAATTACCTATTTAATTTAAATGTGTAGTTTGGTTTTATTGTTAGATTTATGGTATAGGCCTAATAAATACATTGTAGCAATTAAGAACATAGACTGATCGCTAATTTACCTAGGCCTGTTGTATAGAATAATATATTGGAGGACCTACTGTACCGGACTAACCGGGTGGGGTTAGAGTGTTTTCCAGGCTTCAGAACATGGAAATGAAGCTCATAATCACAAAATCTGACTTAGGTTATAAGGCACTATCTGACAAGTTCTCTTGGTACAAATTTTTTTTTTCACAAATTGCTCAATTATTATTCCTAGAACATGACTGCACAATAATGTTACCAATAACTTAACTATACATATAATATGGGTAGGAGGGAGAGATTATACAGCAGAAATAGAAGATTTACTTACCAGTGGATGTACATGAATAGTATTCCTCCACACAAGCTGTTCACAAAACTAACTAAACACATGACTATGCACATAATCCATGAAAGTTTTGTCACATTTGAAGCACAGAAACATTTTATAATAAATAGAAAGGACATTTAACGATCCTATATTAAAATGAATTTTAAATATGTAAATTAGCTTTTTGAATATTAATTAGCTTTGGTTGTATCTAACTTCTTCTTCTTCTGCGTTCATTCTCAAACTCCTGCAGATTAGCAAGATGTAGTCCGGAGAACAGGATGCGTTGTGTCATGGTGTACAGCATCGCTGCGATATCTGCACTTTTCAGCCTGACACATCCGACTTCAGCATGGCTTTGGGTCACTGACCCTATATGGGATGGGACAGCCAACTCCATCCCATAACCTCCTTAGTCGCCTTTTACGACATGCGTGGAAGGTAAACAGTGTTGCTGTTCTTTGCTCCCCTTTTAGGCTCCGGCAACACACAGGCGATTGTATCTAACAATAATAGCAACGTAACCAGCAGATTTATCAAGTTTTCCCAAACACAAAAATGTATAGGCACCCTACATTGTAGAATATTAAATCGGAAATAATGGAAATATTTTATAATTAGACTATCCGATGCAATGTTAGTTAAATTTACCTCCATTTTGAAGTTTATTAGCTCTAATTTCATTTGAAGATTAGCACAATGTAATCAACAGATGCGTCGTGCCTTTGCGAACACAAAAATATACATTTTCTGTGGTATTGTATCATATTTTATAGTTACATAGTTTAATTTCATTTTAATTATGCTAATTTGGTGCCATTTTTAATATTAATTAGTTCTGCGAGCACCTAAAAATTATAGAAATAGGATCAACAGATGCGTCTTGCCTTTGCCAACACAAATATATATAATTTCTGTGGTATTTAATTATATTCAATAGTTTTATAATTTATTATCATTTTAATTATGCTAATTTGCTGCCATTTTTAATATTAATTAGTTCTGCGCCCACCTAAAAATTATAGAAATAGGATCAATAGATGTGTCTTGTCTTCACGAACAAAATAATATATAGTTTGTGGCTTGTAATGTATTATTGAAAATAACAAAGATAAGTTAGAAATTATTAGATTGGCTACATTTTCAAATGATTTTGTGGTCACTAGTTTTATTTATTTTATTTATATTTTCCTGTGTCTATGTATGTTTCATGAAAATTATTTTGATGTCAAACTAATTAGAAAAAAATCATAACGTTTTTCAGGATTGACGTACAGATTTGGTTAAGGTATCGTTGAATTGCATTTTTAAGGACTATCTAACTTTATTATTTGTAATTATGTAGCACAATTTTGTCTTTGAAAATGTTCTCCAAGTACCTACTACAAAACATAGATATCACATTCACATTATTTAGATTTCCCCATGTCTCTCGATTCTCGTTTCAGTGCAATTAAATTTGATTTAGATCTTCTTCATTGTCGAATTAAATATGGTCGAACGAATCATGATGTACATATGGAAATCTTGGCTTTAAATCCGTTTCAGTAACACAGATATTTAATTTCTACGATATTTTTGTTTTAAATTAATGATCAACCAGTTCTTGATTCAGCAAAACATAAACATACCTTAATTATTTAAACCGGAAATGGAGCTTAGATAGTGGAATTTATTCATTAAGGGCATTAACCTCCATGAATCTCTCAAATCAGGGGATGTAATACATGTGAAATGTATTAATATGTGCAAATATATTAATAAATCATCAAAACACAAATATTTTGATCTGATAATTGGCAATATCATTTAAATTAATAACTCTAATTTATATTGAGAGACTTTATGTAACTTTTCCAAGTTGTCCTATATATAGAAACGTTTTTTGAAAGCAATATGCGCGACATTCTTCCCTCACTGTTGTCATGGGTAACAAAATGTGTGGCACATAAGTTTTTGAATGTTAAGGGATAATGTCCGTATAAGGTTCAAGTTCCCCGCGGAACTTTACAAAAGTTGGCTCTTGACTTTGTATGGAAACCAGTGTCAGTAGTCCGTTCACATGTCTTAGACTCCACCGCGGGGTCAAGGTTCAGCCAGTGTCGAGTCAGCTCGCTCGTCACAGTACCGCTTGGGATCTAGGCTGGTTCCTCCCCATATGACATGTTAAGACAGGACGAAGTCACCGGGGTGAAGTTTTCGGTCGTACGGAATGTTAACAGCATAAACGTGCTCAGCTGAGTGGTGAGCTATACTCAGCGTCCGAGTGGCTTTCGATGTCGGCGCCTGCTATGTCATACCGCCTCGAGAGAGGATTACGGGGGTATAGGAGAGCTGCTTAGAAAGTGCTTCACTCGACTTTTTTGTCATTTTTTAAAAATCTGTAATTAGTATCCCTACATTTTAGGATCATTTTATACACGGTATGTTTAGTCAAATTATTTTATTTGGTTTTATTGGAAAGAATAAATTTTTTGATTAAAATATAACAAAAAAATAGAAGAAAAAAGTATTTTGATACATATACAAATGTATAGTTTTTAATGACTCAAGTTCTTAATTATCACATTTCGTTAATTTAAACACATTTTTTTTATTTCTGAGGAATAAATTGGAATTGCAGTTTATGAGTTTAAAAACGTATTGGTTGAGGATCTCTTATGAAACGCATTTACTTTCAACAATAGCGTAAATTCACAATATAAAAACATATTGTGTTGGTTGAGTTTTTTAAAAATGTAAACTCAAATTATTTTGACTTGAATATTTTGACAATATTTTGATAAACATATTTCTCACTAAAATAACGAAAATATGCATTTGCTTGGTCTCACTGGGATTGTCCTGGTTTTAAATCGCTGCCTGAAATCTCGACCGGTTTTGACGTGTCCCGGTTTCTATCAATTTACTAATAGGCATATAACGAATGTGTCACGTGTACGAATCGATACACTTGGTATAGCTTCGTGAAAAGAAGAGAAGTGTGATCCTGTTTACGAGTTTGGCACGCGTTTTTGACAAGTGCAGGCGAGTGTAAAGGCTTAAATCTATTTATATATAGATCAATGGTCATAACGTTTTTTCTGTAGACTTATTAAATTAACTAAGAATATTATGTGATTTTCAGGGGTCTTCTGTCAGGGGATCATCCAATGAATAAATTATATTTCCAACACAGCTAACCTGTGTTCTTTGATACAATTAAAAAGAAAGAATGTATTTGACAATTTGTTTCTAGTGAACAATCTGAAAGCAATGGCAGTTAAATAAATTTCATTTCCAATAGAAACTGCCCTTGTGTTGCCGGGACTGGGTGGGAGCAAAGGATAGAAACTGCCTTTGTTTAACCGGGACTGGAAGGGGAGCATATGATAGCTACACTGTTATCTGTCAAACATTTTGTAATACACAATTAAGAGGATTTTGAGGTGGAGTCCGTTTTTCCATAAAGACACATAGAAAACTATCAGTACCGTAGAGACGTTTTCGGTTTGGAATGGGTTCTGCCTTTAAAAAAGTGTTAAAATAACATTCGTCCATTGTTGTATGAAATAATTCCATCTTTTACATGAGAAGGGTGATGACCTTTTTGTTTTAAAAAAATCGTAACAGTGGGGCGTGGGGGTTCATCAACACCCTTTGGCTAAATTCCAAGCAATAAAAAACATTTTATGATTTCTCAAGAGTGGGAAGGAGTTAACTACCCCCTCCTCTTATCAATAGAAATATAAACCATGCAAGTAGATATATTTGTCGATTTTATATTGATTGACCGATTGATTCAGAACCCCAGGAATTGCTCGCTATTATCTCTTACTTCCTATGCGCAGTGGGGTGGGTTTCTGAGCTTTCGTTCATTCCCAGGAGACTTCGGCTTAGTGCAATGGCTATTGAATGTGCTTTCTACTCAGAGGGGGTATATAATTGTATAGATGACATACTACAAGCTTCCATAAGAGAGCCTCAATATAACGGCATGTCATCTACTACGGTTTTCTGTTGCATGGGTAGTTTGTCTAGTGGGAAATTTGTGGGACCCACAGATGCAACAGCATGCGTTTAATATTGAAAGTAATGATTCTTGTAGACATGTATGAATCTATAGCATTGATTTGTTTTTCCAAATGATAGTTGGCCTTGACATATTAGCTAAATCCATCTCCAGTCTTAAGCTACACTTTTGACTAGGAAATCCGTTGAAGTCTGGATCACTTGATCACTTGACAGTCTATGGAATGGGTCAGCCAACTCAACCCTCAAAATTTTCTTAGTTAGCATTTACGATGTTCATGACAGGTGACAGTGCAACTAATATTTACTCCAGTTTCTGGTTTCCCCACTACACGGACTGATCACTGATATATAATACATAGCACAGTACACATTACTCGGGCTGACCACTGATCTAAAACACATATCACAGTCAATACCACGCACCGATTTTGTTTTGTCTTTTCTTATAAGTCCTAATGTTGGCATCTTAGCAGCAATCTTACTTTCGTGAACTGTAATATGGTTCTGTTTACAGGAAGAAAAATTGAATATTTTGTCTTAGATAGTCACTTGACTTAACATAGTCCTTTATTTAAAAAGATAATTTAGTCACAGTAAACAGAGAACTTAACATTTTATAAAATGTGCTTTTACGTTTTGCGATCAAATGGAGATAATAAGATCAATTGTCAATAAATTTGTTTTAGCGAATTATTGTCCCCTTATTAGTTATCATCCCACTGTGGCATACCAGGCATGAAGAGGCAGATGGACTGGTAAAGTATGGCCCAACACAACAACAAAAAGACCAGAAATCACTTACAAAGAAAAGAGAACACTCATCAAAACGATCAGGAAAGTTGACCACCCAAAAGACAATTACCACTATCTCGACGGAACGGGACACAACAGATTAAACAACCACTTGAATAGATTAAGACTGGTCCCATCATCCCTGTGCCCTTGTGGGCAGGCAGCATAGACCGCTGAACATATCATGTACGGCTGCACTGCACTAAACCAGTTAAGGGAAGAACACTGATCCACAGAGACGAATATCCACAAGAAGATGTATGGGAGCACTGAGGAGCTTTTAAATACAGCAGCATTTATTAAGAAAACAGGATTTGCTGTGTAGATATGTCAAACTACGAACGAGAAGAAGAAGAAGACTAATTATTGTGTCAAAATAAAGTGAAGAAATCTATTCCTACTACATTTTCAATTTAAACACGAATTAAACAAATAGTTTGTTCTTTTTCTGTTGTATGCATCTGTCTAAACGGTAAAAATATTATTATGAAACGCTCGTACGTAGGTTGCGTTGCTCGGACCATGATTCCTGTGTACAGAAACGGGAAATTAGGATAATATCCCCTTGTGAACCAAATAATAACCAAATTGTGCTTATTACAAACATGTGTGTTTCCAGTAACGACGAATGCAAAACATACGAAGCATAGGCACCAAATAAAACATTGGCCAAGAGAATAACATCATTTGAATTAAAGTGCTACAGAAGAGTTCTGAGAAAACCATGGATAGCAAGGAAAACAAACCAGAAGGTGCAAAGCGTAATCATCTCCCAAGAGGGATGGCTTCTGAAAACCATATTAAATGAAAAACTATTTTTTTCCGATAGACATGACGGTATGTGAGATAGTGATATTTGAGGGATGATAGACGGTAAGCCCAAAACCGAGGAGAATTCAATAGAGCCATAAGGAAGATCACGTTCTGGAAAGTTTATGTCACGTGTTAATCTCCTTGTGGAGGGGTACGCCTCTTTAAACTACGGGGCTGAGTCCAATTTAGTTATATCATAGATTTTTGAACATACAAAATCATGGGGGTACTGGTTAAGATAATCATGTCACCATTATTCAAATAATAAAATTGGGATGATAAAAGCGTGATGTATTATATACCCCGGCAGTTTTGGTTCAGCAACACACTCTTAAATACATACTATTGAATTCGTGGGGGGGCGGGATTACCAGAAGATGTCCTCTATTATTATCATTTGATGGTTAAAAACTTTGCTGATATAACCAAATTGTTGCCCTGGTGTTTCCGGGGTCATACATTGGAGTAAAGAAAGGTGACATTGCTACCTGCCAATCATGTTGTAAGAGGCGACTACGCAGGTCTTGGGCTCACGTTGGTTATTTCATCCCAAAAAGGGTCAAAGTAACGCTAAAGTAGGATTTGGCAGGCCGAAAAGCGCAGATATCGCAGCTAAGATGTAAGTATTAATACAATGCACTTTGTTCTCTTGAGTCTGATAGCTAACGCAGAAGAACAAGAGCGAAATTGAGTAATGTCCGCGGTTTAAAGAAAAGAACCTTACCATAAGGGTACCACCAATGCAACAGAAAACCTTAGTAGATGACATGCCGTTATATTGCGAATCTCTTATGGAAGCTTTGTAGCATGTCATCTATACAATTATAGACCCCCTCTGAGTAGAAGTCTCTTTAAATAGGCATTGCACTAAGCCGAAAGCTGAAGTCTCTTGGGTATGAAAGAAAGCTCAGAAAAAACAATCCCACTGCACATAGAAAGCAAAAGCTAAACACTCGCAATTCCTGGGGATATCAAAAACATAAACCATAAGGGTACTTTAAAAAAAATATAATAATAATAAATTATTGTGGTACAAACAAGGTGCTAATGAAATATGAGGATCACAAAACACAGATTTATTACATAGACTTGTTTCGATCAAAATTATTACTTCACGTATGTGTGTGTGTATGTATGTATATATAAGAATATGGGGTGCTTCGTGGAAAGATAAGAACACGAACAAAAAACTTTTAATACTTTGTATGAAAAATAACTATTAAAAGAAATAAAGATAAAAGAAATAATGTATTTGGAACATATTAAAAGACATGACACCTTATTGCAGACCTTACTTGATTGAGGGTAGTGTTGAGGGGAGGCGAGCAAGGTTAGGCAGAGATAAAAGTGGGAGAGAAATATCACGAGATGGACAAGTTACAGTCTGGCAGATTGCATAACCAAGGCAAGAGACAGGGGATGTTGGAGGTCAGTTGCAGCCAACTTTCGTTGCGAAGATGGCGCATCATGATGATGAGCAATGACTAACAGACACATAGGTGCCCAGTCTCTCCCAGCAAATGTCGATGGGTATGCATGCTAATTGTTCGCTGGGTAAGTACGCTCCCCGTTTTACCCTGGGTGGTTCCAGCGGTATTATTTATGTTTCTTTAACGCAAAATGCGGTGCAAAGGGCAGAAACCAGAGCTCATTTCTCAGCATACCCTGGGAGTCTGTTACAATCACCATTACCAACGCATATCAATCAAAGAAATCTGCAAGAAATGTGATTTTTATTGTTGTATGGGACGTCAAATGTGTCATAATAAAAAATTATCTGCCTCAACGCAATACGACTAAGGGCCAGTGGTACGTTGATCTCCATACCAAACTAAAAAAGACTGACCAAAAAACGAGGGATAACGCTCTCAAAATCTGTTCTTGCTTTAAGACAATGCACCTTCCCATAAAGCATTGCTTGCGTTCCAAACAGCCAACGATTTGAATATTGAAATTAGTCTACACCCATCATATTCTCTAGATTTGAATATTGAAATTATTCCACACCCGTCATATTCTCCAGATTTGGCTCCATATGTCTTTCTTTTTAGAAAATCTTACCATTGAAAGAAAATAATTTTGATAGTTTAAGATGTGTACTGGCTTGTGATAACTGGTTTAGTTTTTGAAAAATAGGTTATTTTATTCTGAAAGTCTTTTAAATGTTTTGCAGAGATGGCATAAATTCTAGTGATCGCGAGGAATAATGTAATAAATTTCAACTTTTTCCTCCTTTAGATATTAGGTATATTGATTATCATCCTCGCACACCGGACACGTCCATATGTGCCCCGATCTCCGCTTCAGTAAATAGCTCAGGGTATAACGGCTGATTGTTCCTCCTATTCCTTCGTGGTCAGGGCAAAGACATATCGCACGGATCCTGTATGTCTTTAGGGGGCAATCGAAAATCATGGAATTCAGTTGTAAACTACACACCCAGTCTCTTTAATCGCTTCTTACAACATGCATGGCATGCGGTAGTGTTTTGTTATTATTTCTTGCTCTAGTTTTTTTCTTCCGTCAACACACTGGCGGAACATTGTCTCTCGCGACGTTTTTGTTTATATTTCATCATCAAAAGCCGTCTCCGCAACGAAGGTTAGCAGCAATAGATCTCCAATATCCCCTGTCTCTTGTTTTGATGGTGCACTCTGCTAGACTGTAGCCTGTCCATCTTGCTATGTTACTTTTTGCTCGCTTCCCTTTGACTTTACCCTCAAGTAAGGTCTTCAATAAGATGTCATGCCTTTTAATGTGTCCAAAATATTTTATTTACCTGATATTTATTTCTCTTAGTAATTCTTTCTATTAAGTGTTTTTAGAACCTCTTTATTTATTTTCTTCTTTTTCCATAATGTTCTCTCTATTCTTCTATATACCCACATCTCAAAGGCATCAATTCTGTATTCTAATTGTTTGCTTAGTATCCATGTTTCTGAGCCATACATTATTATAGAATAGATATAGTATTTTATAATTCTCATTTTTAACGTGTTTGTAATTTGTTTAGATGTTACTATTTTCCCCATGTCATTAAAGGTACTTTTAACCATTCCTATTCTCCTTTCAACTTGTTTGTAATTTGTTTAGATGTTCCTATTTTCCTCATGTCACTGAAAGTACTTTTAACCATTCATATTATCCTTTTAACTTCTGTTTCCCATCTGCCATCATTTATGATTGTGTATTTAAGAAATAAAACCCGGACAATGACATCACACGACAAAATAAAAATATGACAGCAGAAACGGCATATTTACGAACAATACTCGGAAGGTAATTAAGAGATTAAGAGATAAAATTAGAAACAATAACATTGGACACATAGCCAAAACAATACCAGTATTGGAACACATCAAAAGACAACAGATTAAGTGGTTTTCATACACTTCCAAACTACCACCAGACAGCATGCCATAGATGCCATGACACATAGACATCGCGGCTATAAAGCTAGAGACAGACCATGTAAAATATGGACCACAGAAAACAAAGAAGCCACAGGAACAAGCTTGCAAACAACACACAAGAAGGCCTTCTCCAGAGAATTCTTCTACCCCTGACGCCACAAGGCAAACAATGACCACAGCGAATAGATATATAGTGTTATGTCTGTTAATATGTCCAAAATGCTTTATTTGTTTGATCGTTATATTGTTAATAGTTCTTTTTTGCCGTCGAAGTTTTGTTATAATCTCTTTATTTGTTTTCTTCTGTTCCAAATAATTCTCCCTATTCTTCTTTTATTATTAATATAAGGTAAAACTGCGTGAAATGTAACAACAATCGTACCTACGTAAAACACGGGTTTTTAGAACGTCACACTTAAAAACGACGGACTATCACTAAACTAGGGGGTTACGGTGTGTTTTGTGCGTATCTTGATAAGGGCCTTTTGGTCAAAACGTTGAAATTGTTGTGTATATTGTAATTTGTGTGTTTCCCTGTTTACCCATCATAACCCCCTAGTTTTAGTAATAGTCTGTCGTGTCTAAGTGGGATGTTCTAAAAACTGTGTTTTACGTAAGTACGATTTTTATTTAATGAATTCTAATGCAATAAATGACACAGAATCATCAGAACCTATATTTAAATGTAAAACGGAGGACTGTGGAGAGACATGATCGCCTACACCGGAAGACATGGTACCAATGAATGAATGAAATGCAATAATCTGTAAAGATTACTGGAAAGGGCGCTGTATTTTTTTTTTCAAAGTCTAGCGCATTTTATCATAGTTATTTTTTATTTTTTTTGGCTTGATAATAATATTTTTGTACAACACGACTAGGCAGCTTTTGGAGAGAGTAGCTCTTCAGCGTTTTGAAATTTTACTGTGCTGGAAGCTTGCGATTTGTCAACACACGTTAAAGTACATTATTATTTAATAATAATGATAATCTCCTAGATGTTCTTATGAGAACTTATGTGTATCGATCATGGCCACGGTATTTTCTAATGTTGAAGCTGATATTGCAGATGATCTAGTTAGCAAATTTCCTCAGGAATTTGATTTTGAAGCAATGCTCAGAAAGGTTTGCGAGGATGCTGGCGTCGCGATTGTAGAGATAACCGATTCTGGGGGTGATAAGTCTGCTAAGTATAGGCTCCAGGTACGTTTAGATTTAGAAATGTTATCGGAACATGTCACATAACCTAACTTTATAGTTTTTATGTTTGTTTGTTTGTTCTATTATATGGTTTTAATGTGTAGTAATTCATATATTCATTATTACGTGTAAACTAATCCCCCCGTACTTGAAAATGGACTGAACCACATACTGTAAACGCGAAAATAAAATGGCGTTAGTGAACTTGGGACTTTAATATAATATAATAATGGTCATCATTGTGTTCCATATAGCTAGTTTTTAAGTATGTCGAGCAGCATTTGAGCTATTCCCAAGTTGTTTTTACAATACACAATTAAAGATCTGCCATGTATTACTAACTTTCTGCAAACACAGGGTAGACCTAGTTGATTCATTTAAAAGCAATCCACCCCCCCCCCCCCCCGTGTATGAATTGCAGGTTTTCTACGCTCCTTGTCATCAAGTGTAGATTAATAATAATATAGGGACCTATCACTACAATATATATATTTAATTGATTATCCCTCTTATACCATAGTAAACCTATATTATCTGGCCATGATATGGATAATGGTATCATCACATGCGCACCACAGCACACTCACAGCACAGTACTGAGTACACACTATTACAATACTGTTGCATGGTTACAGTGAGCACTTATTAATATATTAAATATATAATTTTTGTTAACCTTGTAATTGGTAGTTTTAATTATCATCAGTTTGGTTTGAATGTTCCCATGTCCCTCCACAACTATGTTTTTCGTTCCTCGTAGTAGATGATGACTGATGAAGATCATGTTTGCATTGTGAATCATTGTCTTCTGGCTGTGAAATGAAGATCATGTTTGCATTGTCTTCTGGCTGTGAAATGAAGATCATGTTTGCATTGTCTTCTGGCTGTGAATGAAATGAAGATCATGTTTGCATTGTCTTCTGGCTGTGAATGAAATGAAGATCATGTTTGCATTGTCTTCTGGCTGTGAAATGAAGATCATGTTTGCATTGTCTTCTGGCTGTGAATGAAATGAAGATCATGTTTGCATTGTCTTCTGGCTGTGAATGAAATGAAGATCATGTTTGCATTGTCTTCTGGCTGTGAATGAAATGAAGATCATGTTTGCATTGTCTTCTGGCTGTGAATGAAATGAAGATCATGTTTGCATTGTCTTCTGGCTGTGAATGAAATGAAGATCATGTTTGCATTGTCTTCTGGCTGTGAATGAAATGAAGATCATGTTTGCAATGTCTTCTGGCTGTGAATGAAATGAAGGTCATGTTTGCATTGTCTTCTGGCTGTGAAATGAAGATCATGTTTGCATTGTCTTCTGGCTGTGAAATGAAGATCATGTTTGCATTGTCTTCTGGCTGTGAATGAAATGAAGATCATGTTTGCATTGTCTTCTGGCTGTGAAATGAAGATCATGTTTGCATTGTCTTCTGGCTGTGAATGAAATGAAGATCATGTTTGCATTGTCTTCTGGCTGTGAATGAAATGAAGATCATGTTTGCATTGTCTTCTGGCTGTGAATGAAATGAAGATCATGTTTGCATTGTCTTCTGGCTGTGAATGAAATGAAGATCATGTTTGCATTGTCTTCTGGCTGTGAATGAAATGAAGATCATGTTTGCATTGTCTTCTGGCTGTGAATGAAATGAAGATCATGTTTGCATTGTCTTCTGGCTGTGAAATGAAGATCATGTTTGCATTGTCTTCTGGCTGTGAATCATGAGTCCTGTGTGTGCCTGGAATTTTCTACCACACTTTGATCATGTACAGGATGAGTCTGTGCAGCTGCCTTTTTTCTAGTATGTTGGCAGATTTTTGTTGCGCACCATTCTGTCTGAAGTTCTGTGAAACTGCTTCACCACTTTTGATTATGCAACCCAGTAGGATCTATCCCATGCAAAACTCTCACATGAATTTTGTGTTTATGTTGAAGAATTCCACAATTTTTTAATGCATATTTTTCTATGAAGGAGTGCAGGGAGGCTTATAACAGTCTAAATGACTCACCAGGAATCCATCTAAAGCAGTGTTTCAAAAACTTTTTTTTTACCATGCCCTATTTAAATCTTTCTAAAATTCAACACCCCCCCCCCCCCCCCCCCAATGTAACATATACATATTGTTTAATATTTAAAAATTGAATTATTCCCAAATAGTTAGGGAATAATTGCCCACTGAATCTCCCCCCCCCCCCCCGAACAATCAAATTGCTCCATTCTGTGGCATAGTCCCCACATTGGGAAACACTGGTATAAATTAATACAATGTGACTTCTTCAGCATTCATTCTCAAACTCTCATTGGATCTCTCTTGTTGTATAAGGACAATGATCTTGCTAGATTCCCAGCAGGATATATTCCAGAGAAATGAAATGCTTTGTGTCACATGTTTATTTGTGCCAATGGCCAGACACATTCATCTTCAGCTGTCAGCACATATCAGTTGGATGTTCTTCAGTATTAATAAAAGGCTATGGTTCTTTCCTAGGAAGCAGGCTTACATTTGTTTTGGGATGTGAAATATAAAATACCAAAACAGGGAGACAACACTGTTCTTCATATTTGTTTTTTATTATTAATTCCCTTCCCTATATCAAGTACAGATTGCATGTTTATGTTGCATTGTTTAAAGACAAGAAATGGGGGGGGGGAGATTTATTTACAGAGGGTTGTATTGTTTGGAGCAGACTGGGGTTAGGAAGGTTTTATAGATGTGAACAGATAGGTGTTTACCCGGGCCTTGCGCTCATACTAGACAAGCATACTAGATCACTATCAGTCGAAGACAAGTTCAGCATAGTATGACAGCCATCTTGTAAATAGAAATTGGACTTGATTTGCTATGTCCTCAGGGATAAGAACTTGCTCCCTATATCTACGTTATTCACAGAATCCCCAACACAGCTTTGCTGTGTCCCACAAGTCCCAACACAGCTTTGCTCATAAATATGCTCCCCATGCTGTAATACTGCACATTTAGCGACTGAAGGCAAGGTCAATGACCTGACACATCCATCTTCGGCGGATAACAAAACATTCAAATGCAGATATTATAGATTTGAAAAATAAAGTAGAAGTATCTTCTTCTGTGTTCACTCTCAAATAATCTGCAGAAATTTTCATTGATTTGAGCTGGACAGTGTGAAATATATTGTGCTGTTAGTTTTACTGTAGAGCTGCGCTATTTACAACTTATGGCCCAGCACATTCAATTTCGGCATGAAAAAATTAAGTATGGTAAATAATTTTCTATCTTTGTTCATTCTCAAACTCCTGCAGATTAGAAAGTAGTCCAGAATAAAATACACTGCATCATGGTTTAAACTTTGTCACGATTTACCATGGATAAACCAGAACTTGTATCGACCACAAAATTCCTGCTACAGAAAATTATAATGCAAAATTAACTTCCAAATGTTTATAGTATACATTGAATTTTTCTCTGCATCTAATCTGCGTAAAATTATGATTGTTTGTATTTCATGTTTATTCATAATATTGTATTATTTTTCTTTTCTTCACAGGGATTGTGGTTAGCGATAGAGAAGGCATATAAACACCTAGTCACTACATTAGCACTTTATGGTGCTCGCCTGCCAGATACTTTCTCTGAACATAACAAACAGCTCAATCTAGAAGTGGTGGGTTATGATACAGGAGTTTTAGATGATG
Source organism: Meghimatium bilineatum (assembly GCA_034231615.1). Classification (NCBI taxonomy): domain Eukaryota; kingdom Metazoa; phylum Mollusca; class Gastropoda; order Stylommatophora; family Philomycidae; genus Meghimatium; species Meghimatium bilineatum. The sequence goes on from CM067312.1 coordinate 43,935,473, forward strand.
GTCTGAATGATGATGAGACAGATAAAGATTATCATCCTAGTGTTCGAAATATATTGCAAGACATATTTGGGGATGGAAAAAGATCAAGAAGGCCTAGAAAATCTGCACGACAGAGTAGAAAAATTGGAGAATTGGAAGAGCTTCATTTTGAAGAGGGAGAAGATGTAGAAGATTATGTACTTCCAAGACATGAACCAGATGCTACACTAGAAGACGCACCTGCAAAGAGTGATGTTGAAAATGGGGAGCAGTGTGAGACAGAAAAAGAAACAACAAATGGTGATGAAAACATTCCAGAGGCAACAGATACAGAAGAAATTAAGCTTCAAAAGAGAGGAAGACCAAGAAAAAATAAATCACCATTCCACTTACCTGTTAAGAAGTTAGTTAAAAAGAGAGGGCCTTACAAGAAAAGAAGAATTGTTATTCCAATTACCTCAGTGAGCTCAGAAGAATTAACAAGTCGTAGGAGAGGGCGGCCTAAAATGTATAATGATGAAGGCAAACTCGATTTTCCTTGCTCAGACTGTAGTTTTGTGGCAAAAAAGCGGGCAAAATTACGAAGCCACCACTTGCGGATGCATCTGTCTTCACCTACAAAGTGTGATTTATGCACAAAAGTCTTTCCTAACAAACGATATATGCTCCGGCATCGTTCATCCCATGTTGAACCACAGCACTGTTGTGATGTGTGTGGTAAAATGTATAAAATCAGAAAAGCTATGCTAGAACATCGCAAAACCCATGACACTACTTACAAGAAGACAAAAGTCAAATGTGAGCTCTGCCCAAAGGCATTCTGCAACCGCTATATTTTGGATTGTCATATTCGAGATGTACATATGGGACAGAAAAAGAGCTATTTATGTTCCACATGTGGAAAGAGCTTTACAACAAAGCATTCACTTGCAGAGCATACGAATGCTCATTCTGGAGTGAAACCACATATATGTGAACATTGTGGCAAGTCATTCTCTTATGAGTCAGCATTAAGGGATCACAGATATACTCATACTGATGCCAAACACTTTTGGTGCAATCATTGCCAGAAGGGTTTTAGTCAGCGTTCTGGGCTTAAGATGCACATGAGGATTCACCGCCAGCACAAAATGTTCATATGTAATGAATGTGGACGAGGGTTTACTCAGAAACAAGCCTTGCAGCGCCATGAACGAGTTCACAAAGGAGAGAAACCATTTATTTGCAAACATTGTGGCAGGTTTTTCACAGATGCATCAATCATAAGAAGACACTTGATACTTGTGCATAAAATACATAAGGATGCAAACAACTGGCGTGAAGATATATTATGCACTGCCAAAAGTCAAAGTGAGTATCAGGTTCAGAAAATGGAAGACGAGAGTTCGATCTCAGAGGTAGAAAAAGAAAAAGAAGAAATTTTAAAAGTTGTTGGTATGCCGCCTCGCAATGCAAAAGGACCCAGTCGAGCATTTTGCAGGACTTACCCCCGAAGGGTTGCCCTACTGGATGATGATGGAAATATTATAGCTCCACCAGAAATGCCCCCGAGGTCACCTATACATCGCTCTAAGTTAAGTGACTCTGGATCATTAACAGGTCGATCCAAAACTCTTGGATCTACTTCTGCAGCTAATGCATCTTTAATACTTGTTGCAGAGAACAGTTCAGACTTAGATTCTAATTCACAAGTTCTAAATCAGAGGTATGTAGAAGCTCCACAATGGGAATCCCTGACTGGTCATTTAGCACGTGGAAGTACATCACACATAGAACATGCCATCTTAGATGACACAGCACAACATGAAATCCAAAGAAGTATAGAGCATGTTCAGGTTCTCCCTAAAATTGTGAAGTATGAAAGTTTGCAACAGAGTGATGTAGTCTCATCCAATAACCATAATATCCTGTCTCACTCTCAGACCAACCATAGTCCCAGCTCAAGCCCAATATCCTTTACTAACCAATCAACAGCTCACACACGGACTTTGGAAGCTTCATTTGAATCCCTTAATCCCCAGGCAGCTCACACAGGAAGTCAGTATTATGATGGCCGATCTTCTGGTCATTCAAGCACACCGTGGTCATCTATGTTTTACTATTCCCAGTTGGCTAGCCAGTTTGGTATGAATATAAATCCAGAATACCAGTGTGTTGCAAGTATTTCTGCTGGCGGACCTTCAGTCTCTCATCAAAGTCAGTATACAACACATCCATCTTCTAATCACCAAAGTCCCACAACACTCATTCTTCAACCACAGTCACATAACAGTCATATGGATAGCCCTAAATCAGATGAACATAGGAACCACTCCCAATCTACAACTGCTATACATCCAACTTCAGGGCTAAACATCTCAATTACCTCCTCTCATGGACTTAAACTTGAGATGACTGCTAATGCAGATTCACTCCATCAGGCAGATTACTTGCAACATCATAGTCCCACACATAGCCTTAGTACTGTTGATGTCAACCATCATGTAACAAGTATAGACCATCTTGCATCAAGCCTTGCAGATTCACAGGATATGATAGCTCGACCAATGGGCATTCAAATTTCAACTTCTAGTCGCCATTCACCTTCTAACATTCCAACCCGAAACTCAGTTCTGCACAGCCTTAAACATAAATAGGCACATATGCATACCTGTCAACTTCCATCTTGTATTTCAGTACAAATATATTTTTAAAAAATTGTATTCCAACTTCAAATTCTGTTTCAAGAGTACTTCACTAAATGTAAAAGCTAAAGGATGATAGGGATGTATTCAATAAAACCAGAGCATATGTTGTGCATATCCAGAAAATCTATGTTCTACATGGCTGAGAGGTTAGGTTAGAATGTTGGTCCACAGACATCTAGATATACAAAAGGACTAACTATGGACATCACAGTATGGCGGGTGGTTGTCAGCAAGCATTTCCGGGATTTCCCGCATAGTATTTATCAACTCCTTCTCAAGAATACCTTATGTGCTGATCTCAACACAGCGCCACTAATCTTGGCTGATGCGAATGATAATTTGTCAATTTGCATATCATTTGTCACCTTCCATTGAGAAGCATAGAAAAAGTAGGACATACTCTGCAGAGTAAGGTGACTGCTTGAGACCAGCAAGTAAAGCTACCCTGGAGAAAGACTTGTTTTCTAGCTATACTAGTTTTGCGCTCGCTCTCTGATAACCAACACAAAACTTTGTATGATTTCCACTGAGGAATGTGAAGTAAAGTGGCGAAGGATTATTTGCACATTTTGGTCCAACACATCCAATTTCAGCATAGTAATAAATTTTTTTGAAGCTGGGAAATCCCAAAGGAAATACTGCAATATTTATTGACAACTGACCTTATCTGTGACATCGTAGCTAGTAATAGATATCCGTTGTTGGTCTCATGACAGTGAGATCATAGGTTTGACTCCCAGCAAGGACTGGGTTTCTTCTGTTGGTGGAGAGATTTAAAAAATCTACCCTGTACATGTGGTGACGGCTGTGGCATGCAACCTTTATGACGACCCAAAAAGTCATCCCTAAAATGAAAATTATGCAGTACCAGTAAAGACAGTTTAATTACAGAAAATCTGTATTGGTTGACCGGTATGCACATGTTCATTTTCCTAATGTCTGAAACGTACTTCACGTTTAGAATCTATATTTTTTTTACTATGTTGTAAGAATATTTTAAACACCTGCCTTAGTTTACTTATTTAGATCTTGTTCTCTATCAACATGTTTGTTGTTTTACCTCAAAGCAGGTTGTTTCATTCAAGTTCTACATTCTCTCCAGTATAAATATATATATGTTTACGAGCAAGACCAAAATTGATATTACTTCATGATAATTCCTATGAATATTTATAGTTGGATGTGAAGCTGTATCAGTGTGAATGTTTATAGATGGATATGAAAATGTAGTATCAATGTGAATGTTTATAGAAGAAGATGAAAGTGAAGTATCAATGGGAGTGTTTATGAGCAGAATATGAAAGTGTAATATCAGAGTGAATGTTTATAAGCAGAATATGAAAGTGTAGTATCATAGTGAATGTTTATAGCTGGATATGAAATTGTAGTCTATCTATCTATCTATACAATGTGGTCCTTGTTTGCCTTGCGGTATCCGGGGTAGAAGAGTTCTCTGGAGATGTCCTTCTTGTGTGCTGTTTGTAAGCTTGTTCCTGTGGCTTCTTTTATTTTTGTGATCCATCTTTTACATGGTCTGCCTCTGGCTTTATAGCCGTTATGTCTGTGTGTCATGGCCATTTGTGGCATGCTATCTGTTGGTTATCTGGAAGCGTGTGAAAACCACTTGATTTGTTGTCTTTTGGTGTGTTCCAATACTGATATTGTTTTGGTTATCTGTCTGATGTTATCATTTCTAATTCGATCTCTTAATGACACTCCGAGTATTCTTCGTAGACATGTCATTTCTGTTGTCACTATTTTTTTTTTGTCTTGAGCTGTCATGAAAATGTAGTATCAGTGTGAATGTCTATAGCAGAATATGAAAGTATAGTATCAGTGTGTATGTTTATAGCTCAATATGACAGCTATTTTTGTTTTGTTTGATTGTTTCAATTCCCAGGAATCAAGAGCATTAGAAGTCTTTCGTCTCATTTTGCAGTGGAGATATTTCTCAAGAGCTCAATTTCACACCTAGAAGATTCTAACTCCCCTTGGTGGTGTGAAGCTCTATTTCATATCTAGAAGATTCCAACTCTCAGCTGTGTGAAGCTCTATTTCATATCTAGAAGATTCCAACTCTCAGCCGTGTGAAGCTCTATTTCATACCTAGAAGATTCCAACTATCGGCTGTGTGAATGCTTTAACAAGAAGCCTGCTACTCAGAGGGGTAAACGCATAATTTTTTATGCGAAGGGGGATCTTCCTTGTGCAGAGGTTAAATCATTTATTTTGTGCTGAAGAGGTCTTGGGTTTGATTCCTGCTTGAGACATCTTCTTTATAAAGTGGATATTTTCCGAAAAATCTGTGGGGATTATTACTTTAGGTTACAGTGCTACCTGATATGAGTAGTGGTCTCGGCTGTGGCGTGTAGCTTTTCTGAGGGGCAGAGTACATTGAAGTAAATTCTCTATGGCCTTTTTATGTGTGAAGTGCTATGGGGCTTCATACAAGAGGAAAGCCTCACAACATAAGCCATAGACATATCTACTAGGATTGTGCTGCTGCATGCCGGTAATTGATCTGATGGGCCACCAGTGTGAACTTCCACATGGGGGAATATGGAAGAATAGTCTGAATGTGTAAAAACTCATTATGCCAATATATCATTCTTAATGCTTATGGCTGAATATAACAGTATATTTCTGTCAGAATGTTTATACTCGTACCTATTCTTCTTCTTCTTTCGTTCACTTGAAACATGTCTATATCTGTAATTCTGTCTCCTTAATAAAACTCACTGTCTTTTGTAGTTCATACAGTGTCCCATAGAGTTTTGGTTCCAGTGTTGTTTCCTCTGGCCAATATGTCTGCCTCAGCGTTTCATGCTCAGAACACTCTTGAAGTATATGTTTGGCACTCTGTGCTGCCTGTCCACATGTACACATGGCCGACTCGTACCTATGAATGTTTATACTTCGTAGATATGAAGGCACATTTTTTGGTAAATGTTTATACCTGGTTATGAAGGTGTGTTATAATTGTAAAATACCTGTGTGTGAAGGCATATTATGAAACCAAAATAATAGTATTATTAAAATAAAACCCTAGCGGTATACAAGGGTAAAGAGTAGGATTTATATACACTAGTCTGTCTATATGTATATGTTGTATGTTTTTTTTATCATGTGATACTTTGACAAATTATAATTGTTCAAGTGACAGTTTGCTCAAAAAATAGAATTAGTCAAGCGAAATAATTCATCTTTATCTAATTGATCCTATTTCTTTTGCATTCTTCTTCTTCCATGTCTATTCTCAAACTCCCGCTGGATCTCTCTTGTAGCAGGACAATGACCCTACTCGATTTCTAGCAGGATGTAGTCCAGAAAATGGAAATGATTTGTGTTGATGTTTTATTTACGCCAATGGCCTGACACATCCATCTTCAGCGGTTCTTTTTCATTCATTCTCAAACAGCTGCTGATTGTCAGGATGTAATGTACAGAAACTTGGCTACAATATATGTGTCTTTCTATCAGAAACATATAAATTCAGCAAAATCTGATTCGTTAAATAAGTTCATTATTGACAAAAATGGATGGAGAAAACATTTTTTCCTGCCAAGGGCCACCGATTATTTCATATTCATATTTCACACCGCAGACGGATGTACCGGGCCACTCGTGTTAATTAAAACGGCGGCACAACGCTCTTCCATTCTCTGGACTATGTCCTGCAGAAATCTAGCAGGACTACTGTCCTGCAACAAGAGAGATCCAGTGGGAGTTTGAGAATGTGTCCTGCTACAAGAGAGATCCAGTGGGAGTTTGAGAATGTACACAAGCAAACCAACAATATTCATATTTTTACATCATTTGTGCGCGATATTCACTCATCTTCATGAAATTCCTTCTCCGCATTAACAATTGTGGCTACAATGGACCTCCAACATGCTATGTCTCTTGCATTGATAGTATCCTTATGGTGTTTCTCTTCCACGTGTATCTCTGCTTACCTCTTGCTTGCCTTCCCCTCACCTTTACATCAAAGTATAGTTCTTAGCAAGATGTCATGTCTTTTCTTCTACCTCGTTCTCCAGACAAAGTCAGATGCTGATATGGATTTCATCAATGGACTGTACTGTGGTCACTAGCCCCAGGACAGGACAGCAAAGCATGTCTGTCAGAGCTGTTTTTTATATGTAAAATATATTTTATTAGATTTTTATTTTCTTGAATTGTGGTGTTTTTTTTTTTGCAGTTTTGCCAGAACATAGTTTTTCTTCTTTCTCACAAAGTTCCCCCTATTCTTCTATATATCCACATCTCAGAATCCCCATATTCTATATAATCACATCTCAAAGTTCCCCCTATTCTTCTATATATCCACATCTCAAAGTTCCCTTTATTCTTCTATATATCCACATCTCAAAGTTCCCCCTATTCTTCTATATATAGACATCTCAAAGTTCCCCCTATTCTATATATCCACATATCAAAGTTCCCACTATTCTTCTATATATCCACATCTCAAAGTTCCCCATATTCTTCTATATATCCACATCTCAAAGTTCCCCATATTCTTCTATATATCCACATCTCAAAGTTCCCCCTATTCTATATATCCACATCTCAAAGTTCCTCCTATTCTTCTATATACCCACATCTCAAAGGCATCAATTCTGTCTTCTAGCTGTTTATTCATTATCCATGTATCTCAAACATACATTAATGTAGAATAGATGTACACTTTACAATTCTTATTTTTTATTTGTTTGTGATTTGTTTGGTTATTAGTAGTGATGGCTGGAACTGCTTCTCCTTGATGAGGTGAGGGATGTTAGTGATGCCACTCACAACTGCATTTCCAGGTTTTTGTTGGTCATTCTGGAGCGCAGACAACTCTTGGCATAAATCTCTGTAGACAGTATCATTTACGCACAACTTCAGAAAAAGTATAATAAAGATTGAAAGTGTGATAAACTATCCTTGGAAATTGCTTTGTGTGACACATCAACATTAACATTTCTGAAAATGGAAGACTAGACAAATAGAAACAAGGTACCAGAAAGCAAACACAGTGGCCTACCAACTTTCACCATTACTTCTTCACCCAAAGATCAAGATGGAAATTTAAAAAATAAATATAATATCTACAATTTTTAGACCAACACTCTGCTACCAATGTCAAACATGGTCTTTAACCGCCTCACAGCAGAGGAAAATAATTACATGTGAAATGAAGTGTCTGAGAAAATCTGCAATAGTTACTAAACTAGATAAAATAAATGAAGAAATTAGGAAAAGAGTTGGTATAATATCATGTATTGAACATATTGAAAGACAGCAAGTAAAATTGTTCGGTCAACTTATGAGAATGAACCCAAACCAAATACCAGTAAGAGCAAATAACAAAATAATATCCGGGTGTAAAGTTAAAGGTAGACCAAGAAAATGGTGGATAGAAACATTCTGGAAAGAATATGTCACATAACAAAGACCTTTTTCTTCTTCTACATTCTTTCTCAAACTCCCGCAGATTAACAGAACATATCCCAGAGATTAGAATGTGCTGAATCATGGTTTGGTATCTGCACCTTTCAGTTCAACACATTCAACTTTAGCATGGCTTCTGGGTCACTTTGACCCTCTGTGGGATGGGATAGCCAGCTCCGCCCCCAAACCTCCTTAGTCTCCTCATACAACATGCATGATAGGTAACAGCTGCTATTCTTTGTAACTTCTTCTTCTTCAGCGTTCATTCTCAAACTCCCGCTGGATCTCCCTTGTAGCAGGACCATTGTCCTACTAGATTTCCAGCCGGATGTAGTCCAGAGAATGGAAATGCGTTATGTCACCGTTTTATTTGCGCCAATGGCCTGACACATCCGTCTTCGGCGGTATTCTTTGTAACTATTTTGAGTATTGCAACACAGGTGGTTTGTAACAGGTGACTAAGTAGAATTTAGTGTGGGGTTCGCTATCCCAGTCTATAATGCGTAAGGGACACAATCTGCCATGTTAAAGTTGGATGTCATCCATGTAGTCAGGGTCTGAAAAGAACAGTGAGACTGTTGTGGGCGTTTGGGGCAATGTTGATAGAAACACAATACAGTGACAAATAGGTCAAGCAAATGCGACTGTGTTAGCTTTGATGTTGTGAGTAGCGTGTAAGTACAAGAACTAGGCCTCATACTGCTGGCTTACTATTCTAGCGATATGTTTACATACGTCCACCGTTCGGTGACTGGTAAAATCACTGAAAGTTTAGCTATCATTGCAGAAGTCTGATGTGTTGGGCCATTTCACAAATAAAATGGCAACAACATATTTCTGTTCTTTAGTTGACATCCTGCTGGAAGTCTAGTAGGAGCTTTGTCCTGCTTACAAGAGTGTTCCGGAGTTTTAGAACAAACGCAAAAAAGTGATACATCTGCCATGAAAGAATCGGATAAGGAGGTTTTGGTATCCCATCCCATAGAGAATTAAGTTTCCCAGAAGTTACACCGAAGCTCAATGTGTTAGACTGAAAGGCACAGCTGTAAACCATGACACACCACATTCCGTTCTGTTAATTTGCAGACACAAAGGAACCATATATTATTTTTTCTTAATAAATAGAACAGTGATCTGATCATAGGCAGTGCTGTTCTTTACTTGTCATATGAAGTATTAAGCTCGTGATAATGCCTTTTAGTTGAAACATCAATTTTATATGTGCTTTCAGTAATTTTCAAAACTTATTACTCTTTGTGTTCACTCTCACCCACGTGGAGGTTGAATGTTATAACGCAATATAACAAATGCCTTTGTAAAAAGGAATGAAGAAAATTAATACATATATACATAATGAAATATGGATCAGTATTTATGCAAATGCAAACAGTATTTATATTAACCTAAAATTTCATGTCACACATCAGTCTTGAATTAAATAGTTTTTGATATGGCATGTTCTGTTGGTGTGTCAAATGGATTTTTGTATTGTTCAGCAGTGGTCAGTTACAAATATGAAATTAAAGATATTCATGAATTGGATGTTTTTTAAATATAATGTGCTGAAGTATCCAATGTGGTACCACTACAACCCTGAAGGGTTACGGGTTTATTGATTGGTTGATTGATTGAAATATAATGTTTAAATTGTAATAATTTTGTTCATATGTTTGTTAGATGTTTGCTGCTTGTGTTAATCTGAATGCTTATTTGATATTATATTTGGGTGTTTGATATTTTATTTTATGTTTAGGAACTTGTGGTTACGGTCCAGACCATGTGGCATTGATTATCATGTCTGCCTACAATCATTTGCATCATGTACTGACAATAACAATAATTTGTGATATATTCTTCTTCTTCGTTGTTCATCCTGAAAACGATGTTTGTGTAAAGTTATGTCTGTTTACAGCTTTGCTGCGATACTGCACCTTTCGGTCGACATATCCGACTTCTGCACAGTTATTTTTGTGGATGGGTTGTCCTTCCCTCTTCGATCCCTACATTACTGTACTCCTGTTTCCAAACCCTCTGCGTGGAAGTGACCTAGGGTCTTGGTCAGCTTCGGTTCGCTGACCCTGATGCAGTTACTAGCTATGTGTCGCTAGTCCTTGGCACTCTGGTGTACTTGGCGTCCTGGGTCCAATAATTTGTGATATGACATTCTCCCATGCTAAAATGTCAAGCTTCCCAGCATCTTCTCTAGTTGGTCTTCCCCTACTCCTCTTGCTCTTCAACTTGCCTGTTTTCACAATGTGCTCCATATTATTATGTCTCTTCTTCTGCGTTTGTTCTCAAACTCCTGCAGATTAGCAGGATGTAGTCAGGAGAACGGAATGCGTTGTGTCATGGTTTACAGCATTGCTGCGATATCTGTGCCTTTCGGCCTGACACATCCGACTTCAGCATGGCTTTGGGTCACTGACCCTATATGGGATGGGACAGCCAACTCCATCCCATAACCTCCTTAGTCACCTTTTACGACATGCATGGAAGGTAAACGGTATTGCTATTCTTTGCTCCCCTTTCGGGCCCCAGCAACACACAGGCGTTATTACTTCTCATGATGTGTCCAAAGAATGTGGGCAATCTTCTTCTGATGCAGGTTTGCAGTTCTTATTTGAGTTAACTTCTTTCAAGATATCATCATTATGTTTCTTATCTGTCCATGAACAGACACAGTTGAGGCTACACATCTGGCCTTAGAACACAAGCTCCAATCATCCCTACACTTAACAGCAAGAGTGGATAACAAACCACCTGCGGAAAGACAATAGATCTTCACATCACTATGTATAAGACTATATATTTGCTTCTTTCACAACTAATCACTAATTTAAACTGTGCTAGGCAGAAAATGTGATAGGAACACAATGTCTAGGACAACCTGCACAGTATAAGCGCTGCTCTCACAGAAAGAAATTGAAATCTACTGTATCAATGCAAAGTAAATATGTCTGTACACAAGAGATTCATACTTCTCTGGCAGTTTGAGAGTGAATGTAGAAGAAATATGAATCTCTTATGTACAGATATGTCTACTGGATGGTAGGATGTAGTCCAGAGAATGGTATGTGCTGTCTCATGATTTACAACTTGGAAAATTTCAACCAAAGAAGTTTTAGAGGAAGGCTTTACAAACAGGGTTCTGCTTTAAGCTGCACCCTTTTTCTCATTTACATAAATGATCTGGCCAAGCATATCAAAGCTGAAAATTATTTTATTCTTTAATCTGATTTTATTCTGATGACCTAACAATATGACAGAGCCATGAGAATGTTGAAAGTGCAGCCAAGAAACTAAATGGTGATTTAAGAAAACTCACGAGTACTGTCATACATGGAAGCTGAAAAATAACTTTGAGAAAACTATTTAAAAAACACCACAGTAATTAGTGTGTTTTCGTGTTTCAGATCTTAGATCTTCTAACCATGTGGTTAGAATACCATTCTCAGACCCTTGAGGTCCCGGGTTCAATCCACGGTTGAGACAGAATTTTTATCTTTCAGAGGTAAAATAAAAAATTCTTCCTGTACATGTGGCAGCGTCCTGTACTATGGCAAAGCGGCCTTTATTTCCACAACCTACAAACCTCCCTGTGCTCCTTCATAGGAAAATATGCAGTAACAAAGTTTGATGACTTTTTTGTGAACAAACACTAAGGGAGTTTTATTTGGCTTTTTAACCCACCTTTTGGTCAACTTCCTAGTACTAAAGTACTAGAAATCATGTTCCGATTTGCTGGGGAAGGGGGGGGGGTTGTTGAAATTCCCCCCATCTACAGGCCTGGCTATACACCAGTGCAGGATTTACGTATAAGCTATAGCTTAGGACCCCCACTTAGGGGCCCCAAAAAAATCATATTTGGCACTGACGTAATATCTGGACTTATAAAGGGCCCCATATCTCAAATAGCTTAGGGCCTTATCAAGTCTAAATTCGGCACTGCTTTACACCATCGTCTGGCGACACATTTTAAGGCTGTCACTGGCTAGGGAAGCCCAACCTAAATTAAAAGTATGGTGAAAACAGATGTGCTAGGCCTATATGGCACAACTTAAACTGTAGCACAATGTACTTCACTCTCTCAGGTGGAAATCACATGTAAACTCATTCTGGTTATTTAAAAAAAACAACATATAAACAAATCAAAATTTACAATAAGTTTATTATAAAGTCTATACAGTATGATACAAATACAAAGTCTGTGATCACATGTACATCGTCTTCTAAGAAAGCAGTGGCATAAAGCAAAAAAGCTGAAAATATTGAGATTTATATAATGTTCACAACGTTGGTAACAGTCAGGTGTGCAATAGAACAAATCCTGAATAGATAACATAGCTATAACAGAACACAATAGTGAATATAATGAACACTATAAATAGGTTTTGGGGGCAAGTTTAGATCAGATCTGTACAACCTAAAGTTGGTGAAGGACCACTTTATATGGGGTAGATTGTGTGTATGTCGCATTGTAGACCTATGTTGGTAGACTGTGTGGTTTCCATTCTATATGCATAGCTATCAACTTATTTTTTCATAAATCCGTAATTTTAGCAATTAATTTCCATATTTCAATGGAAATGTCAGTATTTGTTTAGCACCAAACCCACTATTTAAAAAAAATAATTTTAGCCCCTTGATATGAGTGTGTGAGACAAAAAAAACGTCAGCATTAGTAATGATTAATATAAATTTAATATCAAATGACCTTTTCCTTTTTTAAAAATTAACAAATTTGGTTTTTTGAGGGGGGAGGGGGGTGTTGAGCACGAAATCCTTGGTAGACTGTGGTTTGCATTATATATGGGTAGACTGGTTTGTATTATGTACAAATAGATTGTGTGTGGGCTACATCATATTTGGGTAGACTGTGTGGGCCACATCATATTTGGGTAGACTGTGTGGGCCACATCATATTTGGGTAGACTGTGTGGGCCACATCATATTTGGGTAGACTGTGTGGGCCACATCATATTTGGGTAGACTGTGTGGGCCACATCATATTTGGGTAGACTGTGTGGGCCACATCATATTTGGGTAGACTGTGTGGGCCACATCATATTTGGGTAGACTGTGTGGGCCACATCATATTTGGGTAGACTGTGTGGGCCACATCATATTTGGGTAGACTGTGTGGGCCACATCATATTTGGGTAGACTGTGTGGGCCACATCATATTTGGGTAGACTGTGTGGGCCACATCATATTTGGGTAGACTGTGTGGGCCACATCATATTTGGGTAGACTGTGTGGGCCACATCATATTTGGGTAGACTGTGTGGGCCACATCATATTTGGGTAGACTGTGTGGGCCACATCATATTTGGGTAGACTGTGTGGGCCACATCATATTTGGGTAGACTGTGTGGGCCACATCATATTTGGGTAGACTGTGTGGGCCACATCATATTTGGGTAGACTGTGTGGGCCACATCATATTTGGGTAGACTGTGTGGGCCACATCATATTTGGGTAGACTGTGTGGGCCACATCATATTTGGGTAGGCTGTGTGGGCCACATCATATTTGGGTAGACTGTTTGTTGCCTGAATTATACATAGATATACTGTGTGGACAACACTATACATTAGGTAGACAGTTTGTAGCAGCATTATATACAGGTATATAGTGTATGTATGTCACATATGTGATAGTCCTCTACTGTGTATGTATGTATGTCACATATGTGATAGTCCTCTACTGTGTATGTATGTCACATATGTGATAGTCCTCTACTGTGTATGTATGTATGTCACATATGTGATAGTCCTCTACTGTGTATGTATGTATGTCACATATGTGATAGTCCTCTACTGTGTATGTATATCACATGTGATAGTCCTCTACTGTGTATGTATGTATGTCACATATGTGATAGTCCTCTACTGTGTATGTATGTCACATATGTGATAGTCCTCTACTGTGTATGTATGTCACATATGTGATAGTCCTCTACTGTGTATGTATGTATGTATGTCACATATGTGATAGTCCTCTACTGTGTATGTATGTCACATATGTGATAGTCCTCTACTGTGTATGTATGTATGTCACATATGTGATAGTCCTCTACTGTGTATGTATGTCACATATGTGATAGTCCTCTACTGTGTATGTATGTATGTATGTCACATATGTGATAGTCCTCTACTGTGTATGTATGTATGTATGTCACATATGTGATAGTCCTCTACTGTGTATGTATGTATGTCACATATGTGATAGTCCTCTACTGTGTATGTATGTCACATATGTGATAGTCCTCTACTGTGTATGTATGTCACATATGAGATAGTCCTCTACTGTGTATGTATGTCACATATGTGATAGTCCTCTACTGTGTATGTATGTCACATATGTGATAGTCCTCTACTGTGTATGTATGTCACATATGTGATAGTCCTCTACTGTGTATGTATGTCACATATGTGATAGTCCTCTACTGTGTATGTATGTCACATATGAGATAGTCCTCTACTGTGTATGTATGTCACATATGTGATAGTCCTCTACTGTGTATGTATGTCACATATGTGATAGTCCTCTACTGTGTATGTATGTCACATATGTGATAGTCCTCTACTGTGTATGTATGTCACATATGTGATAGTCCTCTACTGTGTATGTATGTATGTCACATATGTGATAGTCCTCTACTGTGTATGTATGTATGTCACATATGTGATAGTCCTCTACTGTGTATGTATGTATGTCACATATGTGATAGTCCTCTACTGTGTATGTATGTATGTCACATATGTGATAGTCCTCTACTGTGTATGTATGTCACATATGTGATAGTCCTCTACTGTGTATGTATGTCACATATGTGATAGTCCTCTACTGTGTATGTATGTATGTCACATATGTGATAGTCCTCTACTGTGTATGTATGTCACATATGTGATAGTCCTCTACTGTGTATGTATGTATGTCACATATGTGATAGTCCTCTACTGTGTATGTATGTATGTCACATATGTGATAGTCCTCTACTGTGTATGTATGTATGTCACATATGTGATAGTCCTCTACTGTGTATGTATGTATGTCACATATGTGATAGTCCTCTACTGTGTATGTATGTCACATATGTGATAGTCCTCTACTGTGTATGTATGTATGTCACATATGTGATAGTCCTCTACTGTGTATGTATGTCACATATGTCATAGTCCTCTACTGTGTATGTATGTCACATATGTGATAGTCCTCTACTGTGTATGTATGTCACATATGAGATAGTCCTCTACTGTGTATGTATGTCACATATGTGATAGTCCTCTACTGTGTATGTATGTCACATATGTGATAGTCCTCTACTGTGTATGTATGTCACATATGTGATAGTCCTCTACTGTGTATGTATGTCACATATGTGATAGTCCTCTACTGTGTATGTATGTCACATATGTGATAGTCCTCTACTGTGTATGTATGTCACATATGTGATAGTCCTCTACTGTGTATGTATGTCACATATGTGATAGTCCTCTACTGTGTATGTATGTCACATATGTGATAGTCCTCTACTGTGTATGTATGTCACATATGTGATAGTCCTCTACTGTGTATGTATGTCACATATGTGATAGTCCTCTACTGTGTATGTATGTCACATATGAGATAGTCCTCTACTGTGTATGTATGTCACATATGTGATAGTCCTCTACTGTGTATGTATGTCACATATGTGATAGTCCTCTACTGTGTATGTATGTCACATATGTGATAGTCCTCTACTGTGTATGTATGTCACATATGTGATAGTCCTCTACTGTGTATGTATGTATGTATGTCACATATGTGATAGTCCTCTACTGTGTATGTATGTATGTCACATATGTGATAGTCCTCTACTGTGTATGTATGTATGTCACATATGAGATAGTCCTCTACTGTGTATGTATGTATGTCACATATGTGATAGTCCTCTACTGTGTATGTATGTATGTATGTCACATATGTGATAGTCCTCTACTGTGTATGTATGTATGTCACATATGTGATAGTCCTCTACTGTGTATGTATGTATGTATGTCACATATGTGATAGTCCTCTACTGTGTATGTATGTATGTCACATATGTGATAGTCCTCTACTGTGTCTACTCATATAATAGTTCTATTAGTAGGTAGGCTGAAATATAAGGTACAGAAATAACATGCTAGCTAAGTAGGTTATTGTACATATGCTTGAAGTTGTTTTACATATGCTTGAAGTTGTTGTACATATGCTTGAAGTTGTACATATCCTGGAGGTTGTTGTACATATCCTGGAGGTTGTTGTACATATGCTGGAGGTTGTTGTACATATCCTGGAGGTTGTTGTACATATGCTGGAGGTTGTTGTATATATGCTGGAGGTTGTACATACGCTGGAGGTTGTTGTACATATGCTTGAAGTTGTACATATCCTGGAGGTTGTTGTACATATGCTGGAGGTTGTTGTATATATGCTGGAGGTTGTTGTACATATGCTTGAAGTTGTACATATCCTGGAGGTTGTTGTACATATGCTGGAGGTTGTTGTATATATGCTGGAGGTTGTTGTACATATGCTGGAGGTTGTTGTATATATGCTGGAGGTTGTTGTACATATGCTTGAAGTTGTACATATCCTGGAGGTTGTTGTACATATGCTGGAGGTTGTTGTACATATGCTGGAGGTTGTTGTACACATGCTGGTGGTTGTTGTACATATGCTGGAGGTTGTTGTACATATCCTGAAGGTTGTACATATCCTGGAGGTTGTTGTACATATGCTGGAGGTTGTTGTACATATCTCGGTCATTGTACATATGTTTGAGGTTGTTGTACATATGCTGGAGGTTGTTGTACACATGCTGGTGGTTGTTGTACATATGCTGGAGGTTGTTGTACATATGCTGGAGGTTGTTGTACATATGCTGGAGGTTGTTGTACATATCCTGACGGTTGTACATATGCTGGAGGTTGTTGTATACAAACTATTGAATGTAACTGCCAAGAAATCATGACAGCCTACATTGAATAAACTCAAAAATCTGATGGATGAAGCCCTCAGGCCAAACAGATCAAACAAGTGAACTTGGGAAGAGGAATATGGCAGAATCAGTATGAGTATTCGTGATGACAGCCAAAAGCCTTACTGTGGAAAAGTACTGTACATGACAGTAACAGAAGCAGGAAGACTGACTTAAGATAGACAGAAGTTTTGAAAGGCTGTGATGACTACTGGATCCTGTTCGGGATATGCTACCTGATGATGATGATGTATATATGCTGGAGGTTGCTGTGCTAGAAGAGATTGAGCAACTACATGCTTGCCCGAAGTGTATTAACATTGATTTCTAAAAATTAACTATAAACTAATCTATTGAATATTGTGTAATCATTCTGATAAGCCAAGAGTATAGTAGACTGCCTATAAGGCACACATATTCCCCTTTATAAAACACTTTTCAAAATCCCCAATTACATTTATTCTTTATTGCTTGTACTGTATATAGCACATTACATATACATATCTTACAATTTACATTCATATATAATTCAAAATTACAAACAAGTTAAAAATGAGAATTATAAAATGCTACATCTATTCCATATTAATGTATGGCTCAGAAACATGGACACTAAATAAACAATTAGAAGACAAAATTGATGCTTTTGAGATGTGGGTATATAGAAGAATAGGGAGAACATCATGGAAAGAGAAGAAAACAAATAAAGAGGTGCTAAAGACAATATGAAGAAAGAACTACTAAGAGAAATAAAGATCAGGCAAATAAAATACTTTGGACACATTAAAAGACATGACACCCTATTGAAGACCTTACTTGAGGGTAAAGTCAAAGGGAAGCGAGCAAGAGGTAGGCAGAGATACAAGTGGAAGAGTAACATTACACGATGGACAGGTAACAGTCTAGCAGAGTGCACCACCAAGACCAGAGACAGGAGATGTTGGAGATACGTTGCAGCCAACCTTCGTTGCGGAGACGGCACTTGATGATGATGATAATTCAAAATGAGTTTGAAGTGCAAATTTATTACAATGCAAAAATTTATTACAATGCAAAAATTTATTACAATGCAGAAAGTTACTATTTAACTACCAGCATTTTTTGTAAAGAATCTAAGATTGGTCATTTATATTGTGATATTAAATAGCCCTAAAAAGTAAACTCAATTGGCTCTTGGTCTTCTTCTGTGTTTGTTCTCAAACTCCTGCAGATTAGCAGGATGTAGTCAGGAGAACGGAATGCGTTGTGTCATGGTTTACAGCATTGCTGCGATATCTGCGCATTTTGGCCTGACACATCCGACTTCATCATGGCTTTGGGTCACTGACCCTATATGGGATGAGACAGCCAACTCCATCCCATAACCTCCGTAGTCGCCTTTTATGACATGCGTGGAAGGTAAACAGTGTTGTTACTCTTTGCTCCCCTTTCGGGCCCCGGCAACACACGGGCGGATCTTGGTCTGAATAGATCATATTTTTTCCACTGGATTAAACAGGATTCAAAATGCACTAATTTTGAAAATGCAAGGAAGAAAAATGAAAGTTGATGACTTTGACATAGATGTCATAAAACGGGAGATATTGAAAATGTTTGCTAAAAATGAAGTGTTTCTCTTGGAAATTAAAAGTAAATTGCAAATCAATATTGAAATATCTAAAAGTTTTCTGTCTAAAATTATAAGAACTACCAGTTTCACTTTCAGAAAACCTTAGGTGGTAGGAATATTATTTGTGAAAAGTCACACTTGATTGTTGCTTGAAGTAAATACCTGAGACAGATTCGGGAGTGCAGAAGCCACGGTTATAATATTGTATATTTGGACAAATCCTGGGTCAATGCTCACCACACAATAAAATGGCACAAAATCACACTTCCATTTTCTAGACTACATCTTGTTGGAAATCTAGTAGGACCATTGCCCTTCTACAAATAGATCCAGTGGGAGTTTAAGAATGAACGTTGAAGAAGATGCAGACTGACAGAGTCGCTGATTCAGTGTGTACTTTTAGACAGCAGAGTTCCAATTTAAATTGAATTATCTTGACTGCTCATTTCTATTCATTGTGTTGATGGCGTCTTGCTCAGGTCTGCAGTTTCTGTTTATTTATCTTCATTGAAGTTGCATGGATTGTTTTAGCGTAGACTTTACTTTCCTAAAACTTTGTGGTACTAAGGGAGATTGCTTCCTTCTCTTTTTGCCAATTTGTCTGCTTTCACATTGCCAGAGATGCCTCCCAAAGAAGAAGCAATGGAAGAAATTAAATACAGAACTTTATATGCAATAATTTTGATGGATCCTTTTGAGATAAAACAGGGGGAGGTGTGGGGGGGAGGCAAGTGGTTGTAACCAATTCATTTCGCTGATGGGAGCTATCATGGATTATCATAGTGGGGAATAAATCTGGGTGCAACGAGTTGATGAAGTTGTACCATCTGCAGTTACAATGAAATGAGAATTCAAGGCAACTTTATCTCTGCCAGAAAGTTCATGATTTTTGTCTTTTGGAAAATTGATGGACTCTTCTTCTTTTGCACTCATTTAGAAACACATGCAGGTTGTAGACTAGAGAGCAAAATCTGTTTTTTGTGTCATGGTTTAGCTGCAATATCTGAACCTTGCAGCTTGACACATCTGACTTCAGCATGACTTTTGACCTATGAGATGGGTAGGCTACTCCAAAACCTTCTCAGTTACCTCCCACAGTATGCATGGCAAGTCATAGTATTGCTATTTTTTTTGTGTGTGCTGCCCTTTTGGGCCCCAGCCTCACTCAGACAAATTGGGAAACAAGATGGACCAAGGAATGTTACTAGAATGCACAGTGATGAACCCAGCTGGATAGCCAAGTTCTAGTGCCAACCAAGCAGTCAAGCCACAAACATAAACAGGCCCCCAGACGCCTTGATATAACCAAAATGGACACCAGTCCTAGGTTGAAAAGAGAGAGTCTCGACCAAATGAAGCGAAACAATCACTAACAAACAAACTAAGGAAGGTATTCATATCTTTGTTGACGCTAGCATGTCTGGTGGAATGGACTGAGATTATATTTAAAAATAATGCGGCAGGAAGCATTCATTAATATTGTGTGCAGGCTTCGTTATTAGGTGCCATGTAATCTAGTGTAGGCGATCGTGGCTCTACACAGCTGTCTCCATATGTATCAAGATCGTTGTTCTAATATTTTCTCACATTGTCGCCCACTCTGTTGCTTTAAATGTGCCTGCTATGACCATGTTCTCCCAACCTCCCTGTCTCATAAAGTGGCCAAAAAATGAAGATTGTCTTTTTCTTATATTATTTATTAAGGTTCGTTTCGAATTTGACACTTTTAACACCTCCACATTAGCTTTTCTGGCAGCCCATGGTATTCTCAGAATTCTTCTGTGGATCCACATCTCTAATGCAGGTTTCATATATTGTGAATAAATAGGATGTAGTGAAAGAACATTGTAAGTCCAGAAACATGATTTATTAATCATTTGTCAGCATTGGTAATTGACTCACATAGAAGAAATTTACTTTATACTTGGTGATTGCTTTTGCCGCCATCCATGTGATACTTGTAACAATATAATACCAGTATTTGAATATTTCAATAACCCTAGCCACAGTGGTGCTCATGCCATCTTGGGAACAGCCATTTGGTCTTGTAGATCAGACCATAGAAGTCTCTTTATGATTGAGATCTGTCCCATCCATACTATGGTGACATTGGAATCTGCCGGAATTAACATGCGGCATAAATTCTTTTGCTACACCTCTCCCTTCGTACTCTTTTACTCCTACCTCTGTTTTGTTCTGTCCATGCTTTCTCCTAGTTTTTGGAACAGCTGTCTCCATCTTGAGTCAAATGATATTCTCGTCTTCTAACGTAATTCTGAAATTTCAATTCAGAGAGTCACAAATCGCATCAAGTTTGACTTATTTTTATTGTTAATATCAACAATTTTAATTCATGTGTTTTCAATTTTGCATTTTCTGTGCATATCCTACTTTACTTTCTCATGATGTAATCACATTTTTGTGGTTCTCTGCCTTTCTTCAATTTTGTTTGGTTCTTTTCCAGGCATCAGTTTTAAATTGCTCGCATGTAGTCTCAATTTGATTGTAAGATTCTATTCCTTTTTTGTGGTCCCTATTTTCTTCTTCACCGTTCATTCTCAAACTCCCACTGGATTTCTCTTGTAGCAGGACAATGGTCCTACTAGATTTCAAGCAGGATATAGTCCAGAGAATGAAAATGCATTGTGTCTCGCCATTTTATTTGCGCGAATGGCCCGACACATCCATTTTCGGCGGTGGTCCCTATTTTGATAGATAGTCTCACAGGTTTACAAGAATCCCTATTTTCGATAGTAAAATGACTAAATCTTGTATGGTTTGGAAATACATGCCAACATGATTCTTGGTCCAAAACGATATAACAGGCTATAATTGAGGGCAGAAGAAGCAGAGGAAGCCAAAAAAAATTACGGGTCGACAAAGGTTGGACAGATCAAGATTTTCTGCCCTTCTTGAACTTTATTAATGTTTCATTTATAATCTGGTTGTCTATTAGTTCATCTGTGTCACAATAACTGTCTTTAAGATACAGTATTGTTTCGTCATTACTATCCGAACCTATTCTCAATTTCTTAAATGAGGTTTTTAGTTTGTATGCATACCGGACAATAATTATGGCAAGAACCACCATAGGTATAATCACAGAGACTAAAACGAAGACATCTGCTGTGGTTAAACTTCTTTCTTCCAATGAAATTATTTGTGAAGATGAAGATGTCGATACAATTGTAGTTTGCGTTATTATCTGTAGTGTAGTAGATGTATCAATAGCATCTGAAAAAAAGTAATACAATATTGTATTTTTTTAATACTATCATAATAAATATCAATATTATAATATTAACAAGGATAAGAATGGGCATGTACTGGGTATTACCTTTAACAAGGATAAGAATGGACATGTACTGGGTATTACCTTTAACAAGGATAAGAATGGACATGTACTGGGTATTACCTTTAACAAGGATAAGAATGGACATGTACTGGGTATTATCATTAACAAAAATCTAATAAATAAGTATAAATTGTTATAAATGTAGTGGAATCCCATTATAACAAATATCTTCATCATCCGAGCCAATGCTGTATACAGTTCATCTTCTGCCTTCATTCTCAAACTCTTGAAATTAACAGGATGTAGTACAGAGAAAGGAATGCATCATATCATGGTTTACAGCTGTGCTGCAATATTTGCGCCTTTCTGCCTGATACATAAAATTTCAGTATGGAGCTGGATCACTTTTACCGTTTGGTATGGACCAAGCCAAAAAACGGATTTGCTGGACCCTCCAGGTGGCAAATAATACAGCTCTGTTGTGGAACTGGCAGCACAATGTACTTCACGCCCCTTGGCAGAAATCACACCAAATTTTCATGTAGGTTACATCAGAGAGTAAACGCAGAAGAAGAAGGTAGGAGACAACCAACTTCACCCCATAACCTCCTTAGTCATTTGTGGACCCTGGCAACACACAGATATCACAAACATCTTATTTAAACTGTTCAAGTTGGTTTGAAAATCTGTTATTTACACTTTACACTTTTCTTCTGTTAAAACCGTGAAAATTGAAAATATAAGACCTGTGGTCTAAATTGGGATTCATCCTTCTAACATGATGCATTTGGCTTTCCCCATAATTTTCATTGGCTGTTTGCACAAAGTATACACAAAGTGGCTACTGAAAATCATGGGGAAAAGTAAATTGTATCATTTCAAAAGTTAAATGTATCATATATCATGCTTCCCAATGAGCCAGCACGATTACAATTAAGAAATACATGGTTAAAACTCTCTATTCATACACACTTAAACAGTAGGAAACTGTTATAACAGCTTGGTCCCAGCTGATACAAATTATGTAATAAAAGGAATTTGCTATAATACAGTACAAGCAATATAAAATTATAATTGGGGATTTTGAAAAGTGTTGTTATACAGGGAAATTTGTTATATAAGATGCGCTGTCGAGGATATCTACTGTTTAACTCAATTTGAAAAGTGTTGTTATACAGGGAAATTTGTTATATAAGGATGCGCTGTAGAGGATTTCTACTGTTTAACTCAATTTGAAAAGTGTTGTTATACAGGGAAATTTGTTATATAAGGATGCGCTGTAGAGGATTTCTACTGTTTAACTCAATTTGAAAAGTGTTGTTATACAGGGAAATTTGTTATATAAGGATGCGCTGTAGAGGATTTCTACTGTTTAACTCAATTTGGGACTGACAAATGAGATAAGAAGGTACCAACAGAGTCAGCAAACAAGAGTAAGAAAACCTCCAGTATGAGAATAAAAATTTGAGGCTGTCTTTTGCCAGAAAAGGAAGCAAAGGATAGCAACACTGTTTACTTTCTATGTATGTCGTAAGAGGCGACTAAGGAGGTTATGGGGTGGAGTTGGCTATTAAAAATAGTCTAAAATAGTCATTTAGACCTACCAGTCATGCTGGTATGCTGATAAATCATTTGTTTGTACAGTGATTTCTTATTATATTTCAACAAGACATCAAAACCTTAAATGATGTACAGAGCCAAACAATATCATAGTACATATTTAAAATTTTAAGTGCCCAAGTGTTACCAGGGCCCAAAATGGGAGAAAGGATAGCAACACTGTTACCTGCTGTGCATAGGGTGCACCATAAAAACTGACTACGGAATGTTTTTGGGGTGAAGTTGGCTGTCCCATCCCATAGAGGGTTAATGTTATCTGAAGTCAGATGTATTAGGTCACAAGGTGGAAAAAGTCACGCTGTAAACCATGACAAAAAGGCAAACTATTCTTTGAATTACGTTTTGTTAATATGCAGGAGTTTGAGAAGGAGCGTAGAAGAAAACGCGTTAATCCAATGGTTCTCAATCGCGTTTTGCTTATGGACTCCTTTCGGGACAATTTAACTTCTGTAGCCTGCCTGGTGTCTTTACAGTCCAGCAAGGTTTATCAATATATAACAAGCTATTTATTCTCCAAACAGTTCCCTTCATATTTTATTGTATTCCCTTCATATGGTGTTATATCCAAATGCAGCTGAGTAGTTCTACTTTTGGCAGCTAATTGTAGATTTGGTTCTTTTCTGCAGACATTTTAATCCCAAAAAAATGACATGCAAATGTCTTTCTTTATCTGAAATGTGGTCAATTGCCCTCATGAAGTCTCCATGAGAAAAGCATTGCTTTTGGCGATTCATGTGGGGTTCACAGAGATATATTCCCCGTTGGAAGGTCTTGATCCTTAATTCTTTGTCTGAATATTTGATATGGCAGAATCATGTCCTGAATTATTAGCCTTATGATTCTGTTGATTTGATAGATCTCTCATGAATTTTCTTGGCTCTGCTTCCAATATCTCAAGTATTTGACATGTTGTGACTGTGGGTGCAATGTCAGTTCGCAAGACACTCTTGTGACTGTGGGTGCAATGTCAGTTTGCAAGACACTCTGTCTGCAGCTGGGACATTAGGCAGGGCCTGGATCCACTCAAGGTAAAGATGTTCCTCATTATCATTCAGGACCGTTGGTGTGATCATCGAGATTAGACAAGAAAGTGTGGCAGACAAGAAAAGAGAAAGGAGAGACCTGGTTATACTGCCAGGCGCTCTGAAGTTCCTATAGCAAGCTTTGTTTAAACAGGAGTAACATATGAAGGTGTTGCTTTCGGCACGTTGTGCTTGAGAGAAGCTTACTATCAGACCGGACAGTAACTTCCGTGGCGATCAGCTGCAGCTGGATTGTGAGAGACTGTGTGTGAATTCACGTCATAATTTTTGTTCTGTAAGCTGGACACCGGCCCAGACCCTACATGTCCGTCCGCCCCTTTACTTTCATACATAACAAGCTATTTATCTTTCAAATAGTTATCTTCGTATGGTAACTCTCTAGACGTCTGTGCTGCCCCCCCCCCCCCATTTCAAATTTTTTATCTGTAGCCCCCTACAAGTCTCTGGTCCTCACAGGTTTCCCCCCATATTTCACAGGTTGAAAATCACTGTTTTCAGATATAATTAAGGTATCAATTCTAGATCTCCTTCTTCAATTCTAAAATGTTACTATCCTAATTAATATATCTTGCTTACGACGGCAAACTAGTCTACAAATTGAAATGAACCTTTACTTACCTTTGACTGGTATCTTTATGTAGTCAGTGTGTATGAAGTAATATTCAGAACACAACTTGCCAGGCCGACCATTTTTACATTCTTCTATAACATCTTGGCCAGGTGCACACGATGCACAGCGGTAACATTTGTTTCTATTGTGATCTTTAAAATACCCTGAAACATATTACAGATAATTAGTATAACTCAGGCGACACATTCTGGCCAGATTGTAGTCTTCTTTATACGTGTTCTTGCTAATTGATATGTCAGTAACCAAGGCAACAAACCAAAACACCATTAAGTCTAATTGCGCTAGAGACCATCGAACTGGAACCACGAACACACAAATATGGTGGAAAGGGGCCTTGACAGGGGCTAGTGTGATTTATTTTTGTGCCGGGACGTGTGGGTGTTCGAGGCAGTGAGGGAGGGATTGACTGGCGACGTGCGCGATTGTGGCACAGTGCTATGGGGCAACGTTTTGAACTGCATGGGAGATGTAGCACGCGGAGGTGAGGCTGGTGTTGATGATGGTTCCTTTTCGGTATACGGGATTGGAGATCAGGGTTTGGGATGCGTTGTTGCTAAAAGTGAACATTTTAGACGGTGCAGAAGAATGATGGTAAACCAACAGAGGACCGGTACTGTCAGCAGAAGTGTAATGGCGGATACACTCAGGAAGATATCGGAGCAGCTATGGACGTGTACAGTTCGCAGTGATGATGATCCGACGACTAACTACACACATATGGGTCAGCGTCAAAACCACCATCAATTCAGGATATGGCTCTCTCATAGTCCTCCCTGAAAAAAAACATCAATATAATTGTTTGCTCCTTGTGGAGAGTTCTGCAGCAACTATGATGCAGAGGTGAAAGAAATGTCAGAAACACTCTCATGCAACACCACCAAATACAAAAATTATGCCACGCGTTCAAAGAAGCTAGTAATATTCACAGACTTGCTCTACAAGCCCTTGAAAACTGAAATTCGACAGCAGAGAAAACCATAAGCTACATATTTCAGGCTACAAAAATATTTACATCCTATGGCATCAATACTACACTACAGTGGATACCAGGTCACACATGTATCAGTGGAAATGAAAGTGCTGATAAAGAGGCAAAAAGGGAGTTAGTATATCCCAACCAGGAATTTCCACCAACCTTAGAACCACTAAACATATCATTCGCAACAACTGTAAACAACAATGGATGGACCGCTGGGCCAGTCAGTTCCTCTTTTGCCAAGTTTGATACATAGGGCGTATGTCATAGTTCTCCATGCCTGTCAGTCATTTGCTAAAGATTGAAGGTCTTGTGTATTTATGCCTGTTGATTTTAATTCATTCATAAATTTTCTTCTGAGCATTGTTTTTGGTCTTCCCTGTTTGCTTTTCCCGTCAGGTGTCCACATGAAGACTTGTCGTGGAATCCTGTCTTCCTTCATTCTAAGTACGTGGCCTATATATGTCTAGCGACGTTTTTTTATGTTCGTCACAAATTCTTGTTTTGTCTCCTCTCTTAGTATGTCGTTTAATTTGAAATCTTTCCGATTAGTGTTTGTGTTTTTCTGAGGCATCTATTCTCGAAGGCAACTAACTTCTTATCCATTATTGCGGTAGATTTCCAACTTTCACATCCATATGTCAATAATGGAATCACACTTGCATTGAAAAGTCGCAGTTTGATGTGTTTACTTGCGATCTTCGATCTCCAGATTATTGAAAGTTAAGAGCTATACATTCGTTACAAAAACACTGGGAGTTTCAAAATGACAATTCGTTAAATCGTCGATTAACGTTTTACCGCTGGGCAACTGGCTCAAAAAGAAGAGTGCTAAATGCAGACATATCCACAACCAAATGCACACGACAGCATAAATAGACTACATCACAGACATCAAACCACAATATTTAGGCTGCGAACAACACATGTATAACTTAACAAACACCTGATGATGATGGTGTTCCTCCTTAGCAAGCGAAGATGAGAACACGAAAAACAATAAATGTCATGAACAAGTAGGAAAAACAAATATTTGTGATTGTCTAATTTGGTTTGTGAGTTCCGATGAGTCAGATTCGTGCCAGGAAAGTTCTATTGCAGTGCATGCAGAAGTGGAGGGTTCGTGGTAGAAGAGTTTTCGAATAAGTGCTTCCGTCGCGTGTAAATTTCCCGTAATGTTATTTCTTTTTCAAATTTAGTGATGCCAGAAGTGATCTGGTTGTGCCAAGCTGAGCGATCAAGGGCTGTAGTCTCCCAATAGCTAGGATCGAAGCTGCAGTGCTTGAAGGAGTTTTTTTAGGTATCAAGAAGCGTTATTTATGTCCTCCGCTTGAACGTTTATCATCGCACAGCTTCTAATAGAATAATCTATTTGGAAGACGCTTGTCTGGCATACAGACGAACTCGCCAGTCTAGCGGAGTTGGGACCTAGTCGGCATGGATGCTTTGTATATGAAATATTTGAAGGATTTCCGTGTCTGATACTCGATCCTGCCAACGGACTCCCGTGTGGTTTCTTAGTCACTGAAGGTGAAAATAGTTAAGCTGGCGAGCGTGTCTCGCATAGACAGCTCAGGATGAGGCAGCATAAAGCAGTGTTGTTAGAACCACTGCTCGGTACAATCTTAGTTGTCAAACTGAGAACACACCTGATCCAAACGTTGGCAAGAAGGTTCCCGAACTGAGAACACACCTGATTCAGACGTTGGCACGAAGGTTCCCGAATGCCGAAAACAATACATAAGGCAACATCAACATAATTAATGTAATCCTTGTGGATGCATTCATGAAGTCTTATTACGGTGAAGTAATCGAAAGACAATGTTGGATATTTGTAGGTTAAATGCAGCGAATGTTTCAAACAGCAGCTGTCCATTGCTATTGCATTTGGCAATGCCATGCCTCTCCAGCACATCATCCCAGGACGCCCAGTCCGAACCCATTCGTGTGTTAAAGTCACCAAGGATGATGAGTTTGTCGGATTTGGCATTGCCATGCCTCCCCAGCACATCATCCCAGCAGGACGCCCAGTCCGAACCCATTCGTGTGTTAAAGTCACCAAGGATGATCAGTTTGTCGGATTTGGGTCTCTACCGTATGATTTATTTCAAGTCATCATATAACGTTTCTTTCTGTTCATCGGGGTTCGTCATAGTCACTAACGAATGTTTTATGCCGCTTGTTTAGAAAGTGGAAGGCGAACAGTCATCAACCAGTCACTAATGCCTTTTGAAGATCCAGCCATCCATCTTTTCTTAATATCCAACTTCATCATAGATTCTGGGTCAATTTAACCCTTATGTAATGGGACATCCAAACCTAAAATAAAACCTCCTTAGCTGCCGCTTATGACAGATCACACTGTTACTATTTTTTCCTTCCCTTTCTGGACATGAGTATAATTTAGTTATATCACGTCATATGACCATCAAATATAATGAAGAAGGTTGCACTTAGCGTAAGCCTAACCCTGCCATTATGACCTCCTAGATAAGGTTAGTTAATTGGCTATCTATCTATACACCGTGTCCCTTGTTTGCCTTGCGGCGTCAGGGGTGGAAGAGTTCTCTGGAGATAGCCTTCTTGTGCTCTGTTTGTATGCTTGTTCCTGTGGCTTCTTGATTTATGTGATCCATCTTTTACATGGTCTGCCTCTGGATTTATAACCGTTATGTCTATGTGTCATGGCCATTTGTGGCATGCTATATGTCGGTAGTCTGGAAGCGTGTGAAAACCACTTGATCTGTTGTCTTTTGATGTGTTCCAATACTGGTATTGTTTTGGTTATCTGTCTGATGTTATTGTTTCTAATTATATCTCTTAATAATACTCCGAGTATTCTTCGTAGACACGTTAAGTTAATTGTTTAGCTAATTGTGATCTGTGAAAATCAGAATTCTTCAGTTACAGTTTGAACTTGCTTTCAGTTCTCTGACTTTCTGTTATTTCCCTTGTTCTATTTCAGTAAAGTGGTTTCCGTTTCCTTTATCTGAATAAAAGTTATAATTTTTAAAATAGCTCAGCGGTTAAGACTCTTGTGGTCTTTGGGTTTTTCTGTACTTCAACCTTCTTATGTTTGTAATAATTGTTGTTACTTATAGGAATGTTTCAAGTTATTGTCATCTACCGCTTTAGGCTTATTGATGTATTGTTTGTATAGGTCCTATGTCATTTTCCACTCTCATTAAATAGCACAGCAGTTAATTTTTTGTGATCTTGGGTTTTCTGTATTTCAACTTCTCTTATGATTAATATGTTTTCCCTTGTACTTATAGATTTCTATACGACAATCAATACAAGGTAACTGAGTCAAACGTAGCAACAGTTGTACTTACGCAAAACACATGTTTTTATAACAGTTCCACTGAGACACGACGGATTATCCCTAAACCATAGTGTAATGATGTGCGCAAAAAACATACAAACTGCAATACACAAAACATATTCAACGTTTCAACCAAAAGGTCTTTATCAAGATACGTTAAAAAACATCAAAAGACAACGAATGGAAATTATCACACACACAAACGTATCCAATGGAAATATGGAAATGAGATGCCGGAAGAATAGATTTCTAGGCCATTGTTGATTCACTGCTAAACATAAACCAGTTAAAGGAAAGGACGCTGGCCACAGCGAAGGATGTCCACAGAAAGATGTATGTGAGCACTAGGGAGCTTACAAATACAGCAGAACTTATTAAGAAAACCGGACTTGCTGTGTAGACATGTCAAACTGCGAACGAGAAAAAGAAGAAAAAGAAGACTGCTAAACATTTCTCAGAAGTGAAGTATTGGTCCATCTTTCTTCCACTTTCACAGCAGTTGTGATGACAATACCTCATTTGTCTTTTATATTTGTGATTTGTTTTTGTTTTTCCAATGATGGTCTGCTATTTTATATACTGTACCATCCGGTGGTGTCTGGACCCGAAAGGGAAAAAAGAATAGCAACATTATTTATTTTCTTTACATGTCATAAGAGGCGACTGGGGAGATTAGACTATAAGGTGAAGTTGACTGCCCCATCTCATAAGAGGCGACCGGAGAGATTAGGCTATAAGGTGAAGTTGACTGTCCCATCTCATAAGAGGCGACTATGGAGATTAGGCTATAAGGTGAAGTTGACTTCCATTCTCGTAAGAGGTGACTATGGAGATTAGGCTATAAGGTGAAGTTGACTGTCCATTCTCGTAAGAGGCGACTGGGGAGATTAGGCTATACGGTGATGTTGACTGTCCATTCTCGTAAGAGGCGACTGGGGAGATTAGGTATAAGGTGAAGTTGACTGTCCATTCTCGTAAGAGGTGACTATGGAGATTAGGCTATAAGGTGAAGTTGACTGCACCATTTCATACAAAGTAAAAGTGATCCAGAAACCATTCTGAAGTCGGGGTTCCAGGTCGAAAGGCACAGATATTACAGCAAAGCTGTAAACCATGACATAACACATTTCGTTTTCAAGATTGTATCCTGAGTACAGGAGTTTATGAACGAACACAGAAGAGATATAATGTTCTATGTCTAGTCCTCAATACTGTTTTTTTCTATACCAGTACTTATTGTGATAAATTTTCTAGAAATGTTGTTTTGTTTTCTCTACTTTTCATGCAATACAGATACATGACTGATTGTTTTGAGAGCAGATCTCACAATTGTGGTGGCATATTTTCAAATCACAGCAAGGACTAGATTTGTATCTTTCGAAGGTAACAGTAAAAACCTGGTCTTAATGAAAGATATGACAACAAAGAATTTATTTAACAGCTAAAATTCTCCCATAACTTTTTATCATGCAAAAATTCAATAAGGAAAATACTTTCTTTTGTCGAAATAGGAAGCTACAGGCGACTATAATAGTTGGTAATTTTAAATATTTTTGAAAATTTCTCTATAAACACATTTAACTTCCTTGTTAGCCTCTTTTCAAAATTGCGCTTAATATTTTTAAATTATCAATATAATTCTATATTTATACACTTTGTAGCTAACTTCCTGCGGAGCATAGTTCCTCAACAAAGATCCTCCCTATTGCCTTATCATTAGCTATTGCTTCCTGTTCTTTCCATATTCTACCAATTCTTTGTGTACCTGCATCTATCAGGTAATTGTTCTCTTGACATTTTGCTTTAGTCTTCTTTTTTCTTTGTGAGTTCTGAAACAATGTCTATCTTTACATTGGTCTTCTTAGTGTTTGTTCTATCTACCTCCAGCGGTATTTTCATAGTTCTTCCTCCACAGGAGTATGTTTAGTTCTTGGCATGAGTTCCTCATTAGTTATCTTGCTGTCTGTCATTTCAAACGTTCTATTCTATGCAAGCATCAATTTGTGAAAATATAATTAGTTTAGCAGTGAAGATAATCTGTATAAGACTCTAATAAAACCTATTCTTTTGTACGATGTGAGCGTTGGAAAAATACTGTGCAAATTGGTAGTATATCCTATTCAGGACGTAGCCATCAACTCATATTTTCTTGGCTGTAGTGATTTTTAGGCAATATAAATACGTTCAGTAGTTTGTCATTGCTTTCTGAACGATCCGTTTGCACAACTGTCTACAGGGGGATTTGAACCTGGTACGTTGACTATCACAGACGTGCTCTGTACCATACTGCTACATTGCCGATCAACGGAGATGGAGTGTAGAATATTAGCTTTTGAAAACAAAAGTTACAGAAAAATATTGCACATCAATTATACGAAACAAAAAAAAACAACATATATATATATCAGAAACACAATAAACATATGCTACCATTGCCAAACATGGACAACGACAGCATAAGACAAACGTAAACTTGTAACAGCTGAAATGGCATGCTTACGCAGAATCCTAGGAATATCGCTAGAGACAAAGTGAGAAATGAGGACACTAGACAAAAAACAGGCACCATCCCAATTTTAGAACATATTAAGAAACAACAGATCAAATGGTTTGCACACATCAGCAGACTACCATCAGACAGCATATACAGCAAGCTATGCTACACAGATATAGTGAAGGCAGACCCAGAGGCCAACCACAAAAATGATGGACCACTGAAATAAAAGAGGCGACAAAAACCACAATATACTCAACACACAAGTGAGTCGTCTCCAGAAAACTCTTCTACCCTGACTCTGAAAGAAAACAAAGGGTTAAGCGATTAGA
Organism: Meghimatium bilineatum; assembly: GCA_034231615.1. Lineage (NCBI taxonomy): Eukaryota > Metazoa > Mollusca > Gastropoda > Stylommatophora > Philomycidae > Meghimatium > Meghimatium bilineatum. The sequence continues at coordinate 43,967,910 of CM067312.1, forward strand.
TAGAAAGAACACAATAAATAGTCTTGCAGGCCAACAAGAACATCTCATGTCAGTGGTGAAATGTCACAAACTTCTGCAGTTTAGTCGCAAACTTGGACCATGGCAGCATGCGGGCGTTACACCCTACAAATTTGGAGTATGTAGTCTGAAGAAACGGAATGCTTATGTTATGTTTTACGCCTGGACTATGATACCTGTGCTTTAGGTCTGACACATCCGACTTCAGCATGGCTTTTGTGTAACCTTGATGAATAGGACAGCCACACACCTTCTTGGTCACTTACGAAATGCATGGTGGGTCACATTATTTTCTATATTTTTTTTCCCTTTGGGATCCCAGCAACACCTCAGGTTTATTTTAATTCATGTCAGAATAATGATTAGACTTATTCGAGCATGTAAAAAGCTGGACTTTACTTGTAGACCCAATTACCCTAATTTTCCTGCTTGTATTCTGACCATGGCCACCCACATTCATTAAAATAGCTGAGAAAGATAGTTAAATTCAGAACAGCAGATGAAATCAGCATTATGTTATATTTTCTGAGATTTATGCACACAAAAATTTCATTATAAATGCACTAACGTTAGTTCTAATGACCTTTAATTATTTTCTTTTTTTTAGTTGCAAAGTTTTTATTAAACCCTGTGTGTCATTACCTTTCATACATGGTCCACATTCTGTGTTATAGATTGTAGTACAGTTTTTGGTAGTCACCCGGTTCACACAAGAAGTGCATGGGAAGCAATGTGTTCTATATGAAGCCAGATCTGAGTAGTAGTAAAATGAACACATAATATTGTGCACATTAAGTTGTTATATACATATATATATATATATGTAGACTATCTGTCTATCTATAAATACTTCAGCTCCATGTGGAGCATATGTCCTCAAACATACTTTATATTGTCATATCTTTCGTTATTTCTTCCAATGTTCTTTTCAAGTTCTACCAGATTCTTTTAATAGTACTTACGAAGAACACAGGTTTTTTAATGTTTCACTTGAACAAAAACAGACGGACTATCGCTAAGGGGTTATGAAAACATGTAGACATGGAAGCGAGTTTTGGTGAAAATTGGACTGGATATGATAACATATATAACAAATTATTACCCAATACAACATTGATAACAATACAATGAGGACCACACCAACATAAATTTAAACAAATGAATGTTCGGAGTTAAGTCCAAAAGGCATGAGGGTACCAAACTAAAAAATAAATCGATTTTCAAGAGCGTACCTAGATCTGTCATCCGTGATGCAGGATCTGAGGGCAGTGACCTGGATATCGAGTGCACCGTGATGACCATCACCATTGAAATGAATGACGGTAGGGGTAGATTCAATGTGTTTTATGACGTGAAGATGCCCACTGAAGTCGTCACTCAATCGTAAGCCCGTTTCATCTATATACTTCTTGTCACAACATTTAAACGTTTACATATGTTAGCGTAAATAGCATTAATGGACTCACGTGTAAAGGCATCTTCGGTAGTGAAAGTGGCAATAGGAAATGAAACATAGCGGATATGAACTACATAGGGACATATGTAGCAACGACCGCGTTTGCAACGAATAGCGCCAAAGTGAGCAGGAACATAAGACCTAAGGTGACTATGGACCAAAATATCATTACGAATTTTGTCACGCTTATAGCCAACTAAATGAAAGTCATGGAAAGCGACACGAGTTTCAGAATCAGACTGGAGAAGGGGATAATGCTTGAACAAGCATTATTATTTCAAGCATTTTTATTTCTCCTTCTTCTGCATTAGTTCTCAAACTCCTTAGATTAGCAGGATGTAGTCTGGAGAACGAAATGCGTTATGTATTGGTTTACAGCTTTTCTGCGATATCATTTTGGTCGAGCACATCGGACTTCAGCATGGCTTCTGGTCAGCTTTGATCATATATGAGATGGGACAGTCAACTCCTCAGTCGTCTCTTATGACACGCATTGTAGGCAAACAGTTTGATATTACTCTCTCCCCTTTCAAACCTCAGCAACACAATATCGATTAATTGTTTGTTTGCGTTAATTCTCACACTCTCGCAGAAATTCCATTGTAGCAGGACAATGTTCCATTGTTCCTACAAGTTTTCTAGCAGGATGTAGTACACAGAACGGAAATGCGTTTTGTTATCGTTTTATTTCCGCTAATGGCATTACACATCCGATTTGGCGTTAAATTTTTTTTGATATAATATTAGCTCTATTGCGTGTCCTCATTTGATTTGTGTTTGTTCAGATAATATCATTTTGATCAAAACATCGATTCATTATTTTGTGAAATATTGACTGTATTTTTTTCGTGTTATTTATTTAATCTACGCCGAAGACGGACGTGCCGGGCCACTCGCGCAAATGATAACGGCGGTACAATGAATTTCCATTCTCTGGACTACGTCCTGCGGAAATCTAGCAGGACTATTGTTCTGCACCAAGAGAGATCCAGTGGGAGTTTTGAGAATCGTCATCGTGTGACACATTTTTTCCAGAACGTGGTCTTCTTTATGGACCTTCTGAACACCTCGTGATCCTGGGTGAATTGACCTGCTTCCTCCAGGGACATGTTTAAAGAGTTCGATATATCGCTTGTCTATCGTCGTCTTGGGCGATCTCTTCCTCTGCTGATGTTTACTCTGTCTTCTGCACGCACTTCTGTAGTTTGCCATTGCTTTCAGGAGGAAAATCCGTTGATCGAATAGCACTGAGAAAACACATACATTTCCTTCGCCATCTTTTACCAGAATTACCGGAAGTTTGAGAAGGAACGCAATAAACAAACATTTAATCTGATTTATGAGCATCATGCGCAGAATGTAAAACTTGAATAGGCAGGCCTACTTGACGTTCTCTGCCTCTAGCATAGACCAATAATACTCTGTATACTCAGTGACTCGATGAGCATGATTGTGAAAGTTCAGGCAGGGTAAATTCGGGACACAGTGGCTGAACGTCGTGAAGAATTACTGTGTGCGTAAAGTGACTTTTATTTTTGTGCCAGGATATGCGGGAGTCCAGGGTAATGAGAAAGCAGATACTTTGGCCGCGCACACTGCTCCTACGGCTGTTGGTGGAGCGATGGTTCGGGCAGACATTTTGAACGCCATACGGGAAAACGCACGAACAAGTGACTGTATAGGTATAGGCCTAAGTGACAATGGTACTTGTTCCATGACTAGAATAAAGGAGCTTGGTTTGAAATATGGTGTCGCTAGAAAGGAGCGGTTTCGTGGGCGAGAAAGAATAATGGTCAATCAACGGCGTATTGGGACCCTCGGTCAACGTGTAATGGCGGATACACTCAAGGAGAGATCTGAACACCTATGGACTTGTCCAGAGTGCAGTGACGATGACCCAACGACTAACTAACTAATAATAATGATGAATGTATAAGTATGATTTGGAATCTTACAGTTGAATGAACCATCAGGACAAGGATGACAGACTGTACTTGTGTTGTCAGAGCACATAGTTTCCATGTATTCACCATTTTGGCAAGGCGGACATCGTTGGCATGCTGGGTGCTGGAATTTACCAAAAGAAAATTTCTTGGAGATTTTGATCTAATAAAGAAGGGAAAAATAAAGGATCACTTCCTGTTCTTCTTCTACGATCTCAAACACTTGCTGATCAATAGGATGTAGTTCGGAGAACGAAATTTGTTATGTCATGGTTTACAACTCATCTGAAACATCCGACTTCGACATGTCTTCTGGATCACGTTTATCGTATAGGCCTATGGGATGGGGCAGTTAACCCCATCTAAAGACCTCCTAAGTCGTCTATTACGACAAGCTTGGCAGGCAACAGTGTAAACTATTCTTTGCTCCCCTTTTTCAGGTAACAGTATCAACTATTCTTTGCTCCTCTTTGCATGTAACAGTATCAACTATTCTTTGCTCCTCTTTGCATGTAACAGTATCAACTATTCTTTGCTCTCCTTTCGGGCACCGGAAAAACACAGGCGATAAAGGAATAGTAATACAAACATTAGTACAATTAAACTTACAAGACAGGATAATTTCTTCTTCAGCGTTCATTCTCAAACTCCCGCTGGATCTCATCAGGGCGATGGACCTACTAGATTTCCAGCAGGATATAGTCCAGAGAATGAAAATGCGTTGTGTCTCCGTTTTATTTGTGCCAGGGGATTCCAGGGAAAGAGTTCAGGGAATTAATTGATAAGACAATGTTCTAGAGAGGATACATCACATCACATAACACACACACACACACACATACAGAAAGTGACCAATAGAACGTTCGGATTAGCTTATAGCAGTGATCCTTAGAAGCGTAGTTTAAAGAACGGTACTGTCGAAAGGGAACGCAAAGATAAATATCTGTATATTTTCTTTCAGTTCCCTGTGGAATATAGGGCTATAACTGTCCCTCCACGCTGATTTCTGTGCTACGCTGTCCTTTTTATCGGTACCCACAATGTTCCAATTTATTTGGTCTTTTTCTCCACGATTTTTCTCCAGATGTTCCTGTGTGTTCCAACTCTCCTTTATCGCCGGTTGGTTCCAGCCCAGAGCATGTCTGATTATGTTGTCATACGTATTTCTGAGGGTAAATCCTTCCTTCTTCACTTTCTACTTTGTATCTCTACCTCCACCGGACACTCGTGTGTTCACTTCCACAACTCAACATTTCATATCAACTCTGACCATCTCTACCTCCACCGGACACTCGTGTGTTCACTTCCACAACTCAACATTTCATATCAACTCTGACCATCTCTACCTCCACCGGACACTCGTGTGTTCACTTCCACAACTCAACATTTCATATCAACTCTGACCATCTCTACCTCCACCGGACACTCGTGTGTTCACTTCCACAACTCAACATTTCATATCAACTCTGACCATCTCTACCTCCACCGGACACTCGTGTGTTCACTTCCACAACTCATCATTTGATATCAACTCTGACCATCTCTTCCTCCACCGGACACTTGTGTGTTCACTTCCACAACTCAACATTTCATATCAACTCTGAACATCTAATGCGAAGTAAACGACGGAGAGATATATTGATAAATATATGCAGTTATTATGTGATTTTCTGCGCTACGCCATGTTACGGAGCCATAAATACACATTTAATGAATAGTTATACTTACATCTAAAATGTTTGGCAGGGACTTGTCAGCACATTTGACACACACAGCATCCGAAGTTGCATTGCACGGCGAATACATAGTGGAGTAAACATCGCATGTGGAGCACCGTATACACGATTTGTAGTCACGTGAGTAGAAAGTTCCATTTGTGCACTGTGTGTTGTTTAATGTGTCTTGACCTAAAACCTGCAAACAATGAAAATACTAGTGGTTTTTTATGTTAGATATAAATCAAACTCTTCTACAATATGTGCCACAATATCTTATCACACATAATGTTATTTACTTTGGATGGAGATAAGCATAGATAAAACAAAAACCATGGCAATAGGAAGAGATACACAAAATCTAAATATATCAGTGGAAAATCAAGTCATTAAACAAACCAACACCTTCAAATACTTAGGCGTAACATTCTCTTCAGATGGAAAGATGGACACCGAAATAGACATTCGTTGTAGAAAAGCGAATCAAATACTGGGTATATCCCCTTTATTGCAACACAAACTGCTACCAATGTCAACAAAAAACATCTTATCCAAAGTATCTTCATTCCAACCCTGTGCTACCAATGTTAAACATGGTCCTTAACAACAAAACATAAGAGACAGCTGGTTATAACAGAGATGAGATGTCTGAGAAAAGCCACAGGAGTGAGCAGAAGGCACAGAATTAGAAACGATGTTATAAGAGAAAGAGTGGGTGTCATATCAATTCTACAATACATACAAAACCAACAGTTACAATGGTTTGGTCATATGGAAAGAATGCCGTGTGATTCATTAGTTTATAAAGCATATATGAAGAGAGGAGAAGCAGAAAGAAGAGCCAGGAGTAGACCTAGAGTACGCTGGATCGACAACATCAAAGAGACATTACACGAACACCAAATAACATTATCTGAAGCTGCCAGAAAAGCGAGAACAAAAACATTGTATCTCCCTCGATAACCGTAAAGGGTAAAAGAGGAAGGAAAGAAGAAGAAGATTTTTGATGATCCGACTTTTTCTGGGTTTTTATTGGCTGGCAATATAAGTTATAAGCCAATTAACCAATGACCAGTCGTATTAGCCAAGATGAGTGACACTAGCACGAAAGAAAATTATTTAGGAGAAGGGCTTGTATATACAATGGGATATGGGGATACATTTTTGTGTTCATTGCGGGATAATGTGTCACACACATTCCAAATTGTTAATATTATGCTTAATTTCATACAACTTCCGTGACGCGGAGGAAAAAAAACGTGGCGTCTGCTACCGATCACGCACCGCACTGAGAGCCCCCCCCCCCCCCTCTACAAGTCTCTCCCAAGGGAAGGAATGGACTCTCGTATGCGCACAGATTGCTGGATGCTGAGTTGTATGCGCCTTTAGCGAAAGTTCGTTTCATTAAATAATGTATGTTTTGTTTCGTTAAAAGCGTTGACACATTAATCCGTAAAGTACCATTTTTGTGTAATAGTGTTTGGCTCTGTGGTTACAATCTGACATATTGGATGGGACAGAGAACTCTACCCCCCCCCCCCCCCCCAACATCCTTGTTCGTTTCTTATAACTTGCATAGCTGGTAACGGTGTTACATTGCCCTTTTTCGGATTTTCCCGCAACATTCAGGCGAACCTGTACTTAAGATTGTTCCTTTTTCTGTCTGTTATCTTAAATATCTGTCACCGGGGAATGCTGGGCGTGCTATCTCTACAAGTGGGTCAATAGATCTGATAAAAGAATAATGAATTATTGGCCCAGAGGTACGAGTTACAAACTACACTTCTGGCAGGAAGTTGTGATCCTTGGATACTGCTACACTGGAATGTCTCCTTCGGGGACTAAACATGTATCCATTACACCCTCCCCCCAACATACGATGAATAAGACCACAACAAACCTTACAAACGTTCGAGTGGTAACCTCGATTTCTCAACGGAAGAGATGAGCATGTCGTACGAGGCGACTACGGAGGTTATGGGATGGAGTTGGCTGTCCCATCCCATATAGGGTCAGTGACCCAAAGCCATGCTGAAGTCGGATACGTCAGACCAAAAGGCGGAGATATAGCAGCAAAGCTGTAAACCATGACACAGCGCATTTCGTTCTCTGGACTACATCCTGCTAATCTGCAGGAGTTTGAGAACGAACGCAGAAGAAGAAGAAGAAGAAGAGCTACCTGCTCACAGGTAAAGGGATTACTTATTCATCATCACTAAAACATGGATGAAGCTCGCATGAATAACTTGCTTATAGACAGTGCCTGTATGTCAGAACTTGTCAGGTATGACTGAGCTACAGTATCATGATGGTGATGCTGGTGATGATGGTGATGATGATGATGATGGTGATGATGATGATGATGATGATGATGGTGATGATGGTGATGATGTTCCTTTTTCGCAAGCGAAGATGAACATGGCATGAAAAAAAAAACAATACAAATGTGGTTAACAAGTAGGAAAAAAAAATATTTGTAATTGTCTAATTTGGTTTGGGTTTGTGAGTTCGTAGATGCCCGATGAGTCTGATTTCTGCCAGGAAAGTTCTATTGGAGTGCATGCAGGGGTGCATAGAGTCCCACGTGGGAGAGTTTTCGGATTTGTCCTTTTGCTTCCATCACTTGTAAAAGCCCGCAATGTTCTAGTGATGTCAGCAGTTCTCTGGGTGTGCCAAGCTGAGCGATTACGGCAGTAGTCAATACAATCTGTTTCTGTTAACACCCTAAGTCGAGCGGCTTCTATCTATTCAGACAACCCACATTGTGCTAACGGCTTCCGGCGGAGGGAGCACATGTGGGAGGATACAAGCCTTATCCTAGCATGACGAAATGCAACTTAAAACTAAATAGTGTGGCGGGGCAGAACAGAGCCTAAGTTGGCATCTGGTTTAGGTTTGGAGCACCAAAAGGTGTACAGATAGAGCACTGCTCAGCTGATCCGGCAGCTCCTGCATCTTGCCTTGTTTCTTGCATCTTGCATCTTGCCTTGCCTTGTTTGCCTTGTTGAAAGGTAATGGATTAGTATTACCTTTCCTTTGTAGTTAACAAGGCAAGCAAAGCGATGGATCATGTTGTAAGGGCAACACATGGTCTTTATTATATTTCAGTCTGGGCATTGTTAGTATTCTTGGAGTTAAGTGGCAGGACAAAGTCACTAACACTGATGTATGGAGGGACAACGCCACTAACACTGATGTGTGGCAGGACAAAGTCACTAACACTGATGTATGTCAGGACAAAGTCACTAACACTGATGTATGGCAGGACAAAGTCACTAACACTGATGTGTGTCAGGACAAAGTCACTAACACTGATGTATGTCAGGACAAAGTCACTAACACTGATGTATGTCAGGACAAAGTCACTAACACTGATGTATGGCAGGACAAAGTCACTAACACTGATGTACTGGAGAGAACAGACAATACCACAGTATTTTCTATACTCAGTCTGTCCAGATTCAGATGGCTGGGACACACTAGGAGTATGGTAGATGGATGGGACATACTAGGAGTATGGTAGATGGCTGGGGACACACTAGGAGGATGGAAGATGACAGAATATCGAAATCTCTACTTTATGGAGAATTAGTCTGGGAAAAAATCTCAATTTCCACTTAGATAAAAGATCAGGAATGACATAAAGACAAAGGTGAAAGTGATAGCAGTTAGTTCAATGGTTGCGCGTCTAAGTAGCCATTCTGACAGCACACACTAGTACACGAAGGGTTTGTGATTCCTTACACATACCGTGAAAGACTCTGTGTGGCTCAGAATGGTTTTGTGAGTCACATAAAGCATTCCCATAGATGGTAGATTACATTTCTTACAGCAATAACACTATCATCTGGAAAGACGGACAGGTGCCCACTACAGTGCCTACCTCAGCCTTGCAGATGCTACACACAAGGATCAGTTCTGATATGGCAAGACAGAAGAACATCAGCATGATACAGGTTTCCAGTTGTTTTGTTAGTTCGTTTTACCAGCGAAAAACCATTGTTGTATTCTGTAAGGAATAAATGTAAAAAACTAATTAAAATATAATTTTTCGTCAGTATTCGTCATGTAATTTTTTTAAACTTATTTAATGTGCACATCATTGTTATTCAACTATTCCTCAACTTTGATGAGTTAAAATGTATCAAATGTATCGCTCGTACAATGTAGATAGTCAACGTTCAGGCCATTAACAAATTCGACAAGTAGGTTTTGCGAGGAGAGCTGTCCTACCGAGCTGACCGTCATGTTATAGCCAATCATATTGGTCTCTTAGTAAACTTTGATCCTGAATCTGAAGTAAGTTTTGGAAGATAACTAATTATGTTTTTTTAAAGCATAAGGTTGTCCATCATCAGTTGTGTCATATAACCGTAAATACTTGTGTACGTTGCTAGTGCGACAGTGAACGTGCACTGGTGTCTGTGCCTCCAGCAGATATGTACTTGTGTATATGTTTGTGTGAATATGTGTATACTCAATATAAATTTACATTCGTGGGAATTGTTTGCAAAAGACAGACCCGATTGGCGACGCAGAGTCAGGATTGCTACAGCAGAATCAGGATTCGCACAGCTGCTATTGAGTACCTCATCTTATTCAATGGTGTCATGCTTATGGGAGTATAAAAAATTAGTTTGTCTCGCGTCACGCGGACGTCAGCGGTACTACGACCGCTGTACTAAAGGGGCCCAAAAATGGAAGTAAAGAATAGCGACACTATAGCCTTTCACACATATCACAAGAGGCAACTAAGGAGATTTTTTTAGGTGTAGGTGATTGCCTATCCCACAGAGGTTGGGTGAAAATAATCCAGAGGTAATGCTAAAGTCTGACGTGTAAGGTCGAAAGGCGCAGATATCGCAACCAACCTGTAACCATAACACAGTGCATTCAGTTGTTTTTTTAACTCGATGTTGAAATCTACAGAAATTTGAGAACGAATACAGAAGAGAAGAAATGAAAACAACGATAACATCGGCTAGTTTCCATGTAATTGACACTTTTACAGATCTTTGTCAACCATTTATCATCACGTTCATCTTTCCGAACACAGTATTCCCTATGGGTCTCTTGAGTTCTCCGCGGTTTGAGCAAGTTGTCCTGCCTCTTTTAATGACATACGCAAGCATTCTTGAATGTCTTTTGTCCAACGACGTCTTGGACGGCCTCTGTCCTCCATTAACACTCTCTCCATGCCGTCGTGTCTCTTAATGTAACCGAAAAAAAACCTAGCATTTTCTTTAATATGGTGTTCAGAGGTCAGCCTTCCTGGACGTTAATTGTTCTTAACACCTCCTGGTTTGTTTTCCTTGCTGCCCATGGTATTCTCAGAACTCTTCTATAACAGAACTCTTCTATAACACTTTAATTCAAATGATATTCTCTTGGCCACCGTTTTATTTAGTTTCCATGCTTCACATCCATATATCGCCACAGGAAACACACATGTTCGTAGTAAACATAACTTGATTGTGTAAACCGTTATCAATGCTAAATTTATAAATATCAGATATAGCTGATGTTAGCTCATTATATACCTATGAGTATTCTTATTCTTCTTCTGCGTTCATTCTCAAACTCCTGCAGATTAGCAGGATGTAGTCCGGAGAACGGAATGCGTTGTGTCATGGTTTACAGCATTGCTGCGATATCTGCGCCTTTCGGCCTGACACATCCGACTTCAGCATGGCTTTGGGTCACTGACCCTATATGGGATGGGACAGCAACCTCCATCCCATAACCTCCTTAGTCGCCTTTTACATGCGTGGAAGGTAAAAAGTGTTGCTATTATTTTCTCCTCTTTCGGGCCCCGGCCACACAGAGGCACCTATGAGTATAATACCTTTAAAGGAAAGGTAAAGTTAAGATTGAGTTATGAATCTACATCAAAGTCCACGGTTTTCCCACAGGTGCGCAACTGTAAATGGTTGGTAAAAATACCCACATGACCAGCGTTCAAGATTGTATATAAGAATGGAGGATTTGAGCCTGGCTATCGACTGTACTTCTAACTGAATTAATTTTAACTCCGTTCGTTACGTTTTTGATTAGTGCTGGGATTGTTTTTGGTCGCTATTTACATACTTGGAGTCGTCTATACCCCGATCGGTCACGACTTTAGGCTCTAAACCCCGCCCCCTCCATTTTAGTAAATTATAACATGACATCGGGGCCGTGCAGTATATTTTCTCAGTATCAAGCATGTCTTCGAAATGCCCCCCCCCCCTCCAAACCAATGCTTTTTCTTTGAAATGCCGCCCCCGACAATGTATTTTAATTAGTGCTGTCTAATGCGACTGTCTGTCTGCAGCATAGCACGGCCCTTCAAGACATTTAGTACCAGAAAGTAAGAAATGATTCGGGTGAACCTTTCCCTGTTACTAGATTTTCCAAAGTAAAAGTTCTTCTAAAATTCATACAAAAATTAGACTAGCTTTATTAGGTAAACTCCTCTTCTTCAAAGAATAGTAAACAGTCCTGTTAACCTCTTAGCGTCGCCTATCGCACTTGCTGAGTGTCGATGGCGCCATTTATCAACCTTCCCAGAACACGTGTGCTGGTACCCTACGCCCTTGTTTCTGAATGAACCACAGTAGTAATTTTATTTCAAACACTGAATTACAAGTGCTTGAAACTCAGGTCTGCTGACCGACGGTAGAATGACTTAACTACGGCTCACATGTGAACTGTGTATCTAGTAATGCTTTTAAAATTACAAATACTTTCAGGAAATTTATGTCGCCAGAAATCGCAAATCTAAATCTGCAAAATTGCACTTTTCCACACAGATACTAATCTTCTATATGTTTGTTTTGTTTTTTGTTTTTCGTTCGCTCCATTGTAACCATCACGGATATCCGTGCGATTTCCGCCGGGAGCGTGATTACGTTGTGCCACCGTTATGCGCCTTGTAGGCCTAGCACATCCGATTTCGGCATGAATCTTCTATATGAATTATATATAAGAAGGAAGTTATTTAATTGAAATGAAAACACTATACGCTTGCATGAACGCAGATTATTGCTATGACCGTGGAGTATGCCTATTTCCTCAAGTAGACACCAGGCATGAACGGAGATTAAATAAATTATAAATACTGTACTTCCTATTCAAGTCATTCTTTAGATTTATCCTGACTTCATCCCAAACAGCTTAAGTTATCTTAGCTAATATTACTGATCATTGGGCACTTTTGGTATGCTTTTGTATCGCCATTCAATGAAAAAATCCTAAAAAATTGGATCAGCGAAGATAAGTGACGCTGTTTGGGATCAGCGCGTAGGACTATTCTTAAGAAGGTCTAGCCCTATCTGAAGTACGGAGATAAGAATTAAGCGGTTCGTACGATATTTTCACAGAAAAATATAATAAATCTGCCTACAAGTTTTGTTTTTGGTTCAAAAATAACTTATAATGTTTGGTGGTTGGTGTGTAGGATATTACAATATCTTTGAGATGAGGCACACCCATTTCAACATTAGACTTGAATCCATATTGGTTATATCCGATTGCATAGCAATAATAATCTGCAAAAGTTTACATATTTAAAACGCCCGTGTTTTCCAAATAATCGATAATTGGTTACAGATACAGCAAAAAATGTAGTCTGACAGGCGAAAATAGGAAAATGGGCTACCAATGAAGTTTTACTAACCACTAGAAACAAACATGAAAATACATAACGTTTCGACAAAAAATATCCTTTTCAAGCACACAATATGGCACACAACGAGTAAAGGATCTGTCAACGATGACGTAAAACAACTAATAAGAACACATGCCATTCTTTCATCTATATCTCGTTAATCAGGTCTGAGCCGATCACGTCGTTTGCATGCCAGTCATGCTTCTTCCAAAGAGATTGTTCAATGGTGGAGAACTGTATATAAGCAAGCGTGTAAGAGGAAGCCAGAAAAATGTTTCTAGGATCACTTGAGGCTATTTCTCAAGCACTGCAGAATTAGTTTACGCTCCTGAAAATCGATAGTTCGTGACTCATCCCCCCCTCCCCCCCCCCTCCGATCCTGTCATGGTGAAATAAGCGCGCATATTCAAAACTTTGAAAAGAGTAGAACACAGCATACGATTCGAAAGAGACAAAAACGAAAGGAAAGGTCAGACTGCTCCGCTTGTCCCACCTTTCATCGCAAGACGTTATACATTCCTGTTCACACTGTAAACAATTGTTAAAGGTTCGGATTGGACTCTTCAGCCATCTGAGGATTCACAAACACAAACCTTATTTGATTTTTATTTTTCCAATGCCACAAATCTCCTGACTATATTCTGTTATTCAGCATGAGTTTGAGAACGAACAAAGAAGACATGCCTAAAAGAGTGCCATAGGAAAACAAGAGACCGCATCTCACTCAGAAGACATGCCTAAAAGAGTGCCATAGGAAAACAAGAGACCGCATCTCACTCAGAAGACATGCCTAAACGAGTGCCATAGGAAAACAAGAGACCGCATCTCACTCAGAAGACATGCCTAAAAGAGTGTCATAGGAAAACAAGAGACCGCATCTCACTCAGAAGACATGCCTAAAAGAGTGCCATAGGAAAACAAGAGACCGCATCTCACTCAGAAGACATGCCTAAAAGAGTGCCATAGGAAAACAAGAGACCGCATCTCACTCAGAAGACATGCCTAAAAGAGTGCCATAGGAAAACAAGAGACCGCATCTCACTCAGAAGACATGCCTAAAAGAGTGTCATAGGAAAACAAGAGACCGCATCTCACTCAGAAGACATGCCTAAAAGAGTGCCATAGGAAAACAAGAGACCGCATCTCACTCAGAAGACATACTTAAAAGAGTGCCATAGGAAAACAAGAGACCGCATCTCACTCAGAAGACATGCCTAAAAGAGTGCCATAGGAAAACAAGAGACCGCATCTCACTCAGAAGACATGCCTAAAAGAGTGTCATAGGAAAACAAGAGACCGCATCTCACTCAGAAGACATGCCTAAAAGAGTGCCATAGGAAAACAAGAGACCGCATCTCACTCAGAAGACATACCTAAAAGATTACGATGAGAAAAGAAAAGATCGCATCTCACTAACCACCCCCCCCCCCCAATTTACATACAAAACATTAAAGTAATTTCAGTTGTAGTGCACCTGGGAGTTGCTTTTAGTGCTCCCAGAGATGACACAGCTATAGATGACACATATAGCATAGATATGACACACAAAGAGATGACACATAAATAGATGACACACATAGATATGATACACCTAGAGATGATACACATAGAGATGACACACCTATAGATGACACGCAGAGATGACACACCTAGAAATGACACACATAGAGATGACAAGCAAAGAGAAAAATACAAGAAACAAACTAAAGAAATAGAAAGGAAGATTAGACAGAACAAGATAAGTTACATCCATGACATTTAAGGAAATATAGCAACTACATGAACAGGGTGCGACCTGAATAATATTTAAAGGAATGCAAAAAACCTCTATAGTCAAATTTATTAAGTAATACAAGATGACGACAGACTCCATGAAAAAGGAAAATGGGTTGCCCGAAACGTCAATGGAAGCCGATATGGGGTTATCAATAAATAATGTCAACAATTTTTCGTCAATATTTGATCCCCTACTCTCTAGTCAACAACTGTCAAGAATTCAGGAACTCCTCCTGCTCTAAGTATATTGCACAATTTTTTTTTAAAACCTTGTTTCCTTGTTTCCTCCTTGTTTCCTTGTTTCCTCCTTGTTTCCCAAAATAATTTTTTTTAAATTTGCTAAAAAAAAATGACTATAAAATACGTTATTTTTTTCAAATTATATTAAATATTCTTCTTCTTCTTCTACGTTCGTTCTCAAACTAGCAGGATGTAGTCCGGAGAACGGAATGCGTTGTATCATGGTTTAACAGCATTGTTGCGATATATGCGCCTTTCGGCCTGACACATCCGACTTCAGCAAGGCTTTGGGTCACTGACCCTATATGGGATGGGACAGCCAACTCCATCCAATAACCTCCTTAGTTACCTTTTACGAAATGCGTGGAAGGTAAATAGTGTTGCTATTCTTTGCACCCCTTTCGGGCCTCGCAACACACGGGCGAATTAAATATTAGTAATTAAAACAATTTTAGTGGAGTATAAAAACATTATTGTTGATTCGAACTTGTGTCAACCTTATCACAAGTTGTCAACCCCTTGTCAGCAACTGTCAAGCTTTTCCCTACCCCCTACGCAGCCCCTCCCTCATAATTGTTGACGTCATTTATGGACAGATCCCAATGGTGATGTCTTGAATATGATACTGTGTGAATTTGGACAGCATCCACTGAACAGAAAGGCTTATAGCGTTGCAGTCAGAATAGCAGACGATCTGCAAAGAGCATGTCAAAGAGAAGAGGAAATGACAATGCAAACCCAAAAAAGAGCATGTCATAGAGAAGAGGAAATGACAATGTAAAACTACAAAAAGAGCATGTCAAAGAGAAGAGGAAATGACAATGCAAACCCAAAAAAGAGCATGTCATAGAGAAGAGGAAATGACAATGTAAAACTACAAAAAGAGCATGTCAAAGAGAAGAGGAAATGACAATGCAAAACCAAAAAGGAGAAGAAATCAGGTAATTCTGCCGCAGTGACCTCGGGGCTATTTATATACGTTATTATAAATAGCCTATGATATTTATTCTGAAACTATTGATTTAATAAATCTACCGGGTTAAACGTAGTGACAAGGAAGTAAATTAACTTTTTATTTAGTTTTCTGCGAAGAGCTAGGAAGTGGCTTGAATAAAAAAAAAATCAGAAGAATATCTGTTTACAAAATTGAGTTATAGACCTATATGATAAAATTGGGTCACTCAATGTTAAACAATCATGTGAACTCATTGGTGCCATCCTTCAAAAGTAACGCTTTTGACTTTTCCTTTGATTTTAATTGGCTACTTGTGTGTATAATTTATGTCGACACCCAATAAAAATCAATGAAAAAGTCAAATAGCGTCACATTTGATGGATAAAGAGATGAGTTCACATAACTTTGGAATTGAAGAGGGACTGATATAACACTCAATGAAAGCATGATTTATTTGACAAAATGCCTTATGGAAGCACCGGTAATCAAAAGCTGCCGGGTTCTATGTAAACATCATTAACAAAGAAGTCTGAACTCGAACAAAAGAAGAACAATGTCCTGATATCGTTTCCAAGGAAATACATGCCGTAGGGGACGACTAAAAAGGTTTTGGGTTGGAGATGGCTGTCCAATCCTATAGAGAAAGAGATTCAGAAGTCATACTGAAGTCGAATGTGTCAGGCAGAAAGACGTAGATATCAAAGTCAATCTCTAAACAATGCCACAACGCATTCTGGTCTCTGGGCTGCATACTGATAACCTGAAAGAGTTTGAGATCGAACGAAGCAGCAGAAGAAAAAGAAAAGAAATATAAGCAGCCAATTGAACACATAGTAACTAAGACGTGTCAATGTGCAGAGATATACAGAAAACGTGTTGCTCGAAAGGACAGAAAAACATACACACGGATGTCTTATAAAAAGGGCCCTATGCGTCAGTAGAATCTATGCAAGAATGCCACTTAGTAATCTCTGCTCAACAAAAGAGATGAAAGACAAGGCTGAAATTGTTGTCACAATCAATGGCTGCTATTATTATTATTATTATTATTATTATTATTATTATTATTATTATTATTATTATTATCATTATTATTATTATTATTATGACGCCAAGTTTCAGCCTGCTTGTGCTGTACAACCAACGAGTAAGGAGTATTCTCAATGATCAGATTAAATTCAAATTATGATACAGTAATATGAATAAATTACAAATTATGTCATGAAATTGTTCATTTTTATGAACAAGTTTGACAATTGTTGACAAGGGTAAACCGGGAAGCCCATGATACGTTAACGTCAACAAAACTGTTGGTTTTTTTTTAAATACAATAATTAAATTATTTTAAACAATATTATAAAATATTTATCTGGCACACCACACTGCAGGAAAGTGCACTATCGAAATTCTAATTTCGAAGGATCCGTTTTTTATTGTTGTTTTTTTTTTGTGTTTTTTTTTAATGTAGAATCAAGAGTTTAAATATGGAAAATGTAGCTGGAAGTCTATTTCGACCATGTTTCCATAATCTTTTGTTTTATTTGTTCTTCCAAATTACGTATAACCAGTCTCGTAGATTGAGGGTGGTGGAGATGTTCATATCCCTGCCGGTAAAAACCCCTCAGCGTTTTTCACAAAATGATCTTCAAATTTCCCGCCATCTACTTTCCAGCATATAACCTTTATATAAGCCGATCTCCGTCAGTAATGAATAAATTTTCCAAAAATTCGTCTTTTATGCGGTAATACATCTTAAGAAACAACGCACAAAAGTTAACAAGCAAGAACAAACAAGTAAGAACAAATAAACCCAAACACCGGAAACAAAATAATAACGCAGATTACGGTGTTAATATTCCTTTGCATAATCTCATATAGGGAACATAAGGCCAATGTTTACGTAAGAAATAAAGTAGATATGCATGCAGGTGTACAGGAACCAATAGTGAATATAGGAACCAATTCTTTCAACAGTGAAACGACGAAAACTAGCATAGTTTGGACATGTATGCAGACATGATTGCTTGTCACAAATAATACTGCAGGGAGCTGTCGAGGGTGGAAGAAGCAGAGGAGGGAAAAAAGGCATGGACAGACAACATCAAGGAATGGACAGGACAAGAAATTTCCACTCCTCCGCATCGCTGAGGATAGAATTCGCTGGAGGACTCTGTGTGCTGAAGCACCCAGTGTGGTACCCCTACGACCCTGACGGGTTACGGATTTATTGATTGATTCCTTTGTGTATCTTTTGTAACGTATCAACGCAAGAGCGCATAGTTCTAAAGAAATTACACTTTAATAATACATATAAACTCCAGATGAAATTATACTCAAGAAAGTGCATCAAAGATATTATACTAAAGATATTATTATTATATAATGGATGTATTGAAGCACGTTCATCAACAGTAGAAGCGTGACCACCGGCAATAGCGACGGTTACTATACGACTGATACTGAAGATGGTCGTGGTAGAAGGTCTAACATATCGTATGTAAACATCCACACCACGGAGGCCCTTTTTGACCTATCGACAGAAATACTGTCTTGTTCTATTCTTTTCCGTGTCAGTATGAGAGGCTGTTTGGTTGTTGTTTTTTTTCCATTAAATGACGACACATAAGCACATGTAAAACTACACCAGGCGGGGATTTTCCTAGCATAGTGGTTAAGCGGTTCGCCTTGTGTTCAACAAGCCATATGGTTCGAATCCGGCTTGTGTTGCCTTGTTTACAAGGTGGATTTTTCGGAGATCCATGTGGATTATCGCTTGAAGCTACGGAGTTACGTGGTATGAATGATACTCTCGGCAGGTGGCGTGCAGCTTCGTTGATAGTGATGAAGTAGATATGAGAAACCGGGTAGAGTGAAGTGAATCTTCTACGACTTTTGAAACCATTTTATTAACCAGGTAAGGAATTTAGAAAATTTAATTTTAGAAGCTTAAAATGTAGATTACTTATGAGTTGTACATATGTGAGATTAAAATATGTGAGATGGTACACACTATGAGTTAGCTTTGTACATTCAGAATCCGCCGAAGACGGATGTGTCGGGCCATTGGCGCAAATAAAACGGCGACACAACGCATTTCCATTCTCTGGACTACATCCTGCTGGAAATCTAATAGGACCATGGTCCTGCTACAAGAGAGATCCAACGGGAGTTTGAGAATGAACGCTGAAGAAGAAGAAGTACATTCAGAAAAATATTTTTATAAACGTGGAATAATGATAAACAAAAACAAGAAGAATACATAAGCGGATACTAGTTAAACAACGATAGAATGATGATGCTGAAATCAAAGCAAAGTATTTTGATCTAGCTATTATATAAACATAGCAGAAGACATAATAAACACTCTAGAGTTTCCCAACGCCCATGCCCCACAGGGGGGCAATTTGATTGTTCAGGAGGGCAATTTAACAAGTTGTAATTAGGCCTCATTTAGAAAATAATTCAATTGTTTATTATAACACCAAATTACAAACAAGTTGAAAATGAGAGATATAAAATATTACATCTATTCTATATTAATGTATGGCTCAGAAACATGGACAAATAAACAAACAATTAGAAGACAGAAGTTGCCTTTGAGTTGTGGATATATAGAAGAATAGGGAGAACATAATAGAAAGAGAAGAAAAAAAAGAGATCTAACAACATTTTGTATGAAGAAAGAATGATTAAAGGACATACAGATCCACCAAATAAAATATTTTGGACATTAAAAGACATGACACCTTGTTGAAGGGAGGCAAGCAAAAGGTAGGCAGAGATAAAAGACATGACACCTTGTTGAAGGGAGGCAAGCAAAAGGTAGGCAGAGATAAAATTAGGAAAGTAACATCACAAGATAGACAAGTTACAGTCTAGCAGAGTGCACCACCATAACAAGAGAAATGGGACATTGGAGGTCTGTTGCAGCCAACCTTTTTTGCGGAGACGGCACTTGATGATGATGATAATTATACAAACATATGTCCCAATTACAGACCATAAGGAAGAAAAAATTAAAAACCTACGAAACCTACAACACCTAATTACGGCAGTAAAATCTACAGACATAATGAAAACCTGAACTTTTTAAAGAATGGCGTTTTCCTGACAAGAGTTGCATTACTCATCAGCATTTGACATCGACAACAGCAACAACAGACATAATGATTGTTATGTGGGACATGAGCGCAAAAGTAGGAAAACAAAGGCACAAGAACATCATCGGTCAATTTGGGTTTAAGGACGAGAAACAGCAGAGGAGAAAGAACATACAATGCTTGTCTTGTTATATCCATGTGTGTCGCTAGGTGTCGTGTAGAGCCGAAGTCTTATTTCTTTTATGAGTGATTTTTATGTTATGCAATTCTGTTTGAAAAATGACATGACAATGTGCAATACATTCTTTTAACTTGAAAATAGAAGATTGTATACATGGAAAAGTCTGGGAGACAGAACGAGAAACCAGAAAGATTTCTCTAACCAGACATAATGTCTTTATATTCGTGCCAGGACTTGCCGGAGTTGAGGATAATGAACAAGCCGACACACTGTTAAATATGGACTCGGTGACAATACATGCATCAATTTATCCATCTAACATAGTTAAGGAATCTCGTCCACTTCGAAAATGTTCAAATATGTGAATCATGGTCGCTCTCAAGACTGTGTGATATTGGTGTAAAGATCGGACCAGTCCGCAACGAGAAACATAATGGACATACGAAAGGACTGATACATCGTCGTAGAACTGAACAGTCAGCCGTCATGTGGATTTATTGAGAAGTGGAACGGAGCACCATGGACTTGTCCCGTGCGCGCTAATGATAAGTCATAACATACACAGGAGATGACATCAACTCTGACAACAATCCAGTGTTGTGCAAAGTACGAGAGGGAGAGTAGTTTCAACATATTCCCGGAATTTGTGGATTATATAGAAGTAAGTATTAATAGAACTATCTACACTACATTTCCTTCAAAGTAGTTCCCTTCTGCAACTACATATTTTTAACAACGTGCATACAGCTCCTGGAAACATTCGTGGAAACCTTTCTTTGACATCTCTCTCAGCTGTCTTATCACATTGGTGATAACGTCATCTGCATCATTGAATAATGTCCTTTCAGTGTCGATTACAGTTGAGGGGAAAAGAAAAAAAAGCCGTACAAGATCTGGACAATATGGAGATTGTTCCAATGTATTCACATTGCAATTTGCGAGGTAATGCTTTATCAATAGCTATCGATGTGCCGGCACATTATCGAGTATTGTTTTTGACAAGGAAACATGTCTGCATACATGTCCAATAGAAAAAATTTCTATATTCGCATCTGTGAAGTATCAATATCATCTTCTAACTGTTCATTATCCATGTTTCTGAGCCATACATTTAGGTAGAGTAGATGTAGAACTTTATAATTCTCATGTGTAGTTTATTTTTGTTTGGATGTTAATATTTTCCTCTTTCGTTACTGCATGTTTTCCTGTTAAGGAGTGCTGGGAGGTTGTTGAGGCTGTGGAAATAAAGGCCGCTTTGCCAAAGCTGTCGCCGCGACGTGTACAGGAAGAATATTTTCCTCGTGTCATCGAAAGTACTTTTAGCCATCGCTATTCTCCTTTTAACTTCTGTTTCTCACAGGCATTGTGTAATACGTTTTCTTGATATCTAAGTGAAAACGTGGTAACGATAGCGAAGCCTGATACAGTAAACAGTGAGAAAAGAACGTTTTATGGTAACAAAAAAAGCATTGGATAATTATAGAGACAATAATTTAACTGCTGTAAATTCAATTAACAGAAATATGTCCAGAACAATGTGGTTTAGTAGAAGGCAAAGGTACCAATAATGCTATATATATATATATTTTTTTAGAACAATAATAGAAAAATCTATAGAGGTAAAAAAAAGACCTGTAACTCTGTTTTATAGACTACACAAAAGATTTGATAAAGTTAAACATAGTGAAGTTATACACATGCTAGAGAATTTGGACATCTACAGTAAGTATTTAAGAATCATCAAGAACATGTACTGGCAGCAAACAGCAGCAATAAGAGTAGGAAATGAATTTGGCCCCTTTCAATAAATAACACGAGTTAGACAGGGATGTTTACTTTCACCAGACATGTTCTCTTTATATAGTGAAACATAATGTATGCAATGGTTAATATCCCAGGAATATCAGTGGATGGTCATAACATAAATAATTTAAGATATGCGGATGACACTGTTTTGATTGCTAAAAGTGAGGAAGATCTTCAAAAATTAATTAATGTAGTAGTGACAAACAGTAAGGCCTCTTTCTAAACATCAATTAAAGAAAAGTAATGGTTATTTCAAAGAAACAAAGCACCACAGCTTGCAAGAACAAAGTAAATGATATAGTCCTATTATTAAAACAGGTCTTCCAATTTAAGTATTCAGGTACAACGATAGGGGCAGATGGAAGAGGTTCAACAAAATCAGAAGCAGAATAGAGCAGGAAAATACAACATTCAGAAACATTAAAAATATATTGTGTAATATGACCTTGTCATTAGATGTGAGAGAGTTCTGCAGTGCTATATAACTCCTATACTAACACGTGGATGCGAGTCTTGGACAATGAAAAAACAATAAATTAGGAAATTAGAAGCAGTAGAGATGTGGTTCTACAGAAGAATGCTGAGAATACCATGGAGTACCAGAAAAACTAATGTGGGGGTGTTGAAAGAGTCAAATGCGAGACGGAGCTTAATCAATAATATAAGAAAAAGACAATATTCATTTTTTTGTCCGCGTTATGAGACAATACGGTTTAGAGAACATAGTCACAAAAGGCAAGATTGAGGGCAACGGAGACAGAGAGCGACAATGTGAGAAAATATTAGACAGTTTAACAACCTGGCACGGCAGGGAGACAACAACGATTCTGATACATATGTCCATAATACTGTATGGTATTATGAAATTCAGTTACAACATAGTGAATAGTACAATCTATAATTGTACTATGACTACGCACAAAACTTTTAAAACCCCCATTGCTTTATGTTTAGGGGAAAAAAACCGAGTCTCAAGATAAGTAGAAGTGTTTACAAAACTTCAGAGGAACGCCCCCTAGTGGGCGTGAAGTAATTTCAAGGAGGACGTTGGGCGATTTGAGAATTTAGTGCATGAAATAAAAACATCATTGTTTTTAGCCTAAAGATGTTTACATTTATATATATATATATATATATATATATATATATATATATATATATATATATATATATATATATATATATATATATATATATATATATATATATATAGTTTTTAGACGAAATTAGACATTCGGCGAAATTTATGATAGTGACTTTATTTTTACTGTTTGTATTATTGTTCTATTGTTAACGGTACTATTGTTATAGGTAGTCTCACTTATCATTGATTGTTATATTATAAGAATTTAAATTAAGTTAACAATAGTATATATATGTAATTGTACAATGAATTAATGTTGATAATTAGAGAGAGAGAGAGAGAGAGAGAGAGAGAGAGAGAGAGAGAGAATACAAGCGTATAGAAAGGTAATGTTCGTAAAAATTCAGCATGTTTTTAGTAGTTTAAAAACAGTTTTTAAATTTTGCATTTTTGGTAACATTTCTAACAATACTTTGCTCAAAAAAAGTTCAACCATCTGGCAGCCTTGATTTCGATAGAGCAGAATCATCATCAAGTGACATATTCTTTCCAGAACGTAGTCTTTCCTATGGATCTCTTGAATTCTCCGCGGTCTTGAGCAAGTTGCCCTGCATCTTCCAGTGACATGAATAGAGCAGAATAAGTGATCATTTTCCATGGCATGACTGGACACTTTTAACTCTCAAGGTGCGAGTCATACCAACCCATCATCCCGCTAAAATTACATACGGGCTTGCGGTGCGGGTTTACCTACGGTTATATTATATATATATATATATATATATATATATATATAACAAACTATAATTCAAAGGAACGCTTGAGGGAGGGATACCCCAAGACTCAGCTCTCAGCTGCACCCTATTCTTAATCTTTATAAATGATCTTCCTGACTTGCTTAACACCAACAAAGCCATGTTTGCAGACGACCTTGTCATATGGACAAGTCGATCAGACTTAACACCTGGTTGCTGCAGGGAGACTTAGAAAAACCCTTCTCGCAATATCTCAGCTGCAACTTCGGAACGTGAAGGTCAACACCAGTAAAACCACATAGGCCTATACCATATTAACACTTAGCAACAAATAAACAAACAAACAAAACACAAGAAACTTAAAATCACTCTTTAAGGAGCTCAAATAAATCACGAAGAAAACCCAACAAACCTAGGTGTTCAGCTCGGATAGGAGGCTAACCTTCAACAACTTTATTAACAATATCACAGAAAAGCGTCTAGGAACTTGCTAAAGCGACATTCAAGTACATCACGGGGAACCGACAAGACAACACGTAGACATGCATACATAGGATACGTCAGATCCATATTAGACTATAATCTCCCCTTGCAGGCCACATCATCAAAAAAGCTCTTGCATACACTTGGACAGTGTGATTTGATACAAATTTTTCATAAAAGTACGAAGCCAGGCTCTCCGCTTCATTGGCATGAGATCAACACGAACAGTGGTTTGTGAAATCGATGCAAATTTACAGCCGCTAGATAGAAGAGAAAAGGCAACTACAGAAGTTGTGGCAAGATACAAACAGTACAGCTAGCAGAACTAAACAAGAAACATCACCTTCCGGAAGATAGAGAAGAATCTGAAAGAGTATCAAATGTCCCACTAAATGCATCCCTCATAAAGAAACTACTAGATAACTAATGAGAAATATACTAATGAGACTTATACTAATGATAAAAGATACTAATGAGAAATATACTAATGAGAAATATGCTAATGAAAAATATACTAATGAGAAATATACTAATGAGACTTATACTAATGATAAAAGATAATAATGAGAAACTATACTAATGAAAAATATACTAATGAGAAATATACTAATGAGAAAAATATTAATGGGAAATATACTAATGAGAAATATACTAATGAGACATATACTAATGAGAAAAATACTAATGGGAAATATACTAATGAGAAAAATACTAATGAGAAATATACTAATGAAAAATATACTAATGAGAAATATACGAATGAGAAAAATACTAATGGGAAATATACTAATGAGAAAGATACTAATGAGAAAAATACTACTGAGAAAATACTAATGAGAAATATACTAATGAGAAATATACTAATGAGAAATATACTAATGAGAAATATACTAATGAGAAATATACTACTGAGAAAAATACTAATGAGAAATATACTAATGAGAAAAATACTACTGAGAAAAATACTAATGAGAAATATACTAATGAGAAATATACTAATGGGAAATATACTAATGAGAAATATACTAATGAGACAGATACTAATGAGAAAAATACTAATGGGAAATATACTAATGAGAAAGATACTAATGAGAAAAATACTAATGGGAAATATACTAATGAGAAAGATACTAATGAGAAATATACTAATGAAAAATATACTAATGTGAAATATACGAATGAGAAAAATACTAATGGGAAATATACTAATGAGAAAGATACTAATGAGAAAAATACTAATGGGAAATATACTAATGTGAAATATACTAATGAGAAATATACTAATGTGAAATATACTAATGTGAAAAATACTTAAGATACTAATGAGAACGAATCTCCTTTCCTATTTACTGCTACTATTGTAATGTCTGCATATGAATGTTTATAATTAATGTTTGCGACACAATTCGGCGTGAACTGTTTATTTTATCACAAATATAACCAGTCAGCTAACTTAAAACACAAGCACAACGAACATCCTTCTAAGCTTACCTCTAGTGCAGGAATGTTAATGGTAATTTAACAGGAAGCCTCGCTACAGTCAGGGACTTCCCCTGTGGAAATTTTGTTGAATATTCGTATTATCATGAATAGGCGTGTTACGTGTTACGCCTTTTGATAATTCAAACTATAGAGCTGTGCTCCAAAACCTCTCCTCACTTGCGAACACACCTAAGTTCTTCAAGTAATTCATTGCACGCGAAAAGTAAAAAAAAATATCATGAATTATATAAACTTATTTTACAGTGGTTTTTTTTCGTTTTGTATTTGATAAATATACAGACATGACATAAGAGTTATATCCATAGATTGACAATGCATCAACAATATTGAAGATACGAGCAAAAAAAAAAGGGTCTGGGGAAACAGAAAATTAACAATAAAAATAAACGTATTGTTTAGCAGTATACAGTAACATCACATCGCTCGAACTGGAGAGCTCTGGTTTCTGCTCTATGCACTGTGTTCGGCGCTGGAGGAACATAGATAGAGATAGTGCACTCCTCTGGGGCAGTGAAACATGGACAGTCTATACGCCCTATGGTACACATCAGAAACATGGACACTAAACAAAAAATTAGAATACAGAATTGATACATTTGAGATGTGGATATATAGAAGAATAGGGAGAACATCATGGAAAGAGAAGAAAGCAAACAAAGAGGTTCTAACAACAATTATGAAGAAAGAATTATTAAAAGAAATGAAAACCAATAAAATAAAATATTTTGGACACAGTAAAGGACATGACACCTTGTTGAAGACCTTACTTGAGGGTAAAGTCGAAGGGAGGCGAGCAAGAGGTAGACGGAGATACAAGTGAAAGCGTAACATCACAAGATGGACATGTTACAGTCTAGCAGAGTGCACCACAAAAACAAGAGACGGAAAATTTTGGAAATATGTTGTAGCAAACCTTCATTGCTGAGACGGCACTTGATGGTGATGAACGCCAATTTTCAAGGTACGACAATTTCAACCTAACACCGAAGTCTATGTTGGTTATATCATCTATTTTATTTTATCTTATTACAAATTCGTTCTTAAATGTAACTTGATCGCCGATCGCTTTGCTTCTATAAAACGAGGTCGTAAGCTTATGTACAAAATTCACAGTTCGCTGGAATTCCCACGCTCACAAACTGCTTCCACGTCGACCTCAGAAAACAAGTACCAGATTAAATCTGAAAACAAATAAAATGATTTAAGCGTAAGCTATGTTATAATTACATTGCCAGGGAACCATGTGGCAAAACAGGGATAGTAAAGAATATAGTGATACTGTTACTTGCCAGCATGTCGTAAGAGTCGATTAAGGAGGACTGGGATGTGAAGTTCGTTGTCCCATCTCATAGAAGATCAAAGTGATCCAGAAATCATGCTGAAGTCGGATGTGTCAGGTCGATATGGCCAGATATCGCAGCTATGCTATAAACCATCACACAACACGTTCGCTCTCATGATAGCATCCTGTTTATCTGCGTATATGGACAGGGCAATATATTTCCACACTCATCCGCATCGCTGAGGATATAATTCGCTGGAGGACTGTGTGTTGAGGCATCCAATGTGATACCCCTACGATCCTGAAGGGTTACGGCTTTATTGATATTGATCTGCTGGACTTTAAGAACGTATTCAGAAGAAGTTGCCATTGTTTTGCAGAAACAAGGAACATAGACACCTAACGAGTAACTGAAAAACACGGTTTAAAACTTTGATATGTGAACTGAGACCATTTGCAGTAGAAGACCTAGATATTGAATTTTTTAATGACTCCACTCGTTAAATTTTTAAAAATTATTGTCGTGATTACTGTGGTTCACTATATATATAATTGGAGTCGCATGCCAAAAATAGCCAAGGCGACTCCAAGTAAATAAATAGTGACCAATAAATGAACAGTAATAAAAAAAGCATAACAAATGAAATCCTAATAAATTTTGAACAGATATATATATATGTCCCTAGTATACACTATCTCTCATATGTGTGTGTGTGTGTTTGCGTGTAAGAAGAGTCACGCTATGTCCAGAGTTTGAAAGACCTGTTGTAATGTGAGCAGGAATGTAGTAGGTCTTGAGATGAGGGACAACTGTCTGATCCTTCATTTCGCCTTTGTCTCTTTTGAATCGAATGTAATGTTCTAACCTGTTCAAAAATTATAATACTCGCTATGATCTGACTGCTCCGGGCTAGACGGTCAAGCTATATAATTTACCAGGAGTTTATGTAACTCTTGCAGGGCCTGGGATATGTCTTCAAGTAGTTCTTGAATATTTCTTTTGGAAAATAAACAATACACTTCGATCAGGCATGCCCCCAGTGAATATCGTTTCCGAAATATTGAATATGTAGTTTTAAATGTGCAGATTTTACTTCATTTTAAGGTAGATATAGAACGTACTTTCAATGGGATGGGAAACATACAGCCAAAGTTGTAGAATTGTTTCCTTTAGAGGGAGGTGTTGTACCTAAAAAAAGGGAAACTCGTACAGTTTCGTAGGAAAATTCCAATATTATGTGAACAATTTGATGATCTTTTGTGAATCACTAGGGGAGGGGGGGGGGCCTTACCGACCTTTTGGCTAAGTATTAAGTACTAGAATCATGAAGAATTTGTCTACTTTTCTGACCCGAAAGTCTGAAATATAGGGGCCTACCTCATTCTAATATTAACTGATCCGAAAGTCTGAACTATACCTCATTCTAATATTAACTGATAGTAATGAATTACAAGGCAATATCTTGCAACCAGACCCATAGACATGGTGGGAGGGTTGAACTCTAAACACTTAGTAGGCCTACTACTAGGAAGCTAACTAAAAATTCGGCGAATTATCTTCTTTTTTTTAAATGTCACCCCCCCCCCCCCCCGCATATAGGTAATAATATCTATAGCCCTGAATGTAAAATTTTATCGGGGGGGGGGGAATCAGTGAATTCTAATTAATTTTCCTATTTTCCTAATTATTTTCCTTGATTGATGCCTTTGAGATGTGGGTATATAGGAGAATAGGGAGAACATCATGGAAAGAGAAGAAAACAAATAAAGAGGTGCTAAAGACACTTAATATGAAGAAAGAACTACTAAGAGAAATAAAGATCAGGCAAATAAAATACTTTGGACACATTAAAAGACATGACACCCTATTGAAGACCTTACTTGAGGGTAAAGTCAAAGGGAAGCGAGCAAGAGGTAGGCAGAGATACAAGTGGGAGAGTAACATTACACGATGGACAGGTTACAGTCTAGCAGAGTGCACCACCAAGACAAGAGACAGGAGATGTTGGAGATACGTTGCAGCCAACCTTCGTTGCGGAGACGGCATTTGATGATGATGATGATATATAGGAGAATAGAGAGAGTATCATGGAAAGTGAAGAAAACAAATAAAGAGGTGTTAAAAACACTTAATATAATGAAATAATTTCTAAGAGAAATAACGATCAGGCACATAAAATATTTTTGACACATTAAAAGACCTTATTGAAGACCTTACTTGAGGGTAAAGTCAAAGCAGTGGCGTAGCGAGGCGGGGGCGGAGGTGCGGACCGCCCCGGGTGGCATCATCGGGAGGGCGGCAAATTTATTTTCGTCCAGTCTTTCACAATCACTGATAAATTTTTTTCATGTCACAAGGGATGTACAAGTCTATGCATTTCTGCGAACCAGTCGATTTTAGTTCTTGATTCTTGATTAGAAATTGGCTTCACAGCAGGCGGGACATTCCCATAAGTGCTCCGCCCTCCGCTCCAGCAGACATCCCAGTGTATGTAGACTCAGAGTCCCGGTCAGATGTTGATTGTGTGATCTTCGTGACTTTCCAAAACATTTACTTTTCCTTCTCTCACCTCTGGACAGCGGCGTGCATAGGGTAATTGCAGCCCGGTGCGATGAATATTTTGACCCCCCCCCCCCCCACCTGCCTGAAATTGATTTTAAAAATTCCGAGTAAAATTTTACAAGTTTATTAAATCGATTTTATCCACATTTAACAAAGATAGAAATAAATTTTAAAATGTAAATTTAAAATTACAAATTCACTTTACAAGCTTTTTGACTAGCGAAGTCATTAATGACTGTATCGAAGCTCAATCATTGACCAGCTCATGTTCGATTGATATAATTGCGAGGTTGTTTAATCTCAAGTTGCTCATAGTTGACCTGCGATAGTTTTTGATTAATTTGAGTTTGGAGAAACTTCTTTCACCTGTAGCTATACTAACTCCTAGAGTTAGGAACATACACAGTAAAAGACAATGTTGGGTACTGAATGGGAAAGCTGATGTTTGTGAATAAAGACAAGTAATTCCAGAGGCCATTGGTCCTTTAAGTTCAAGACCGAAGGTGCTGCGACAAAATTAATTAGTCACTTTCTCTCGAGTAAAAATTCATCCTTGTCGATGTCATCATAAAGGAGCGTTGTGAAGATCAATGTCGACTCGATCGTCTAACAGTTGCTTTGGAGAAAGAAAGCCAAACTTGTCAGCAACCTCATGCATTTGTGCAATTCTTGTTGAACTCTCCTGATTCACTCTGTCCATGGAATCGCATATTTCCAACCAAAGTTCATTTCTGTAGCTTAACCCGGCATCTGCGGCTTCTTCTCCAGGCATGGCAAAGACTGGCAAAGGATGGAACAACACAGGAACAAAAAGACCAAGAAATCACCTACCAAGAAAAGAAGACATCAAAGCCATCAGGAAAGTCGACCACCCAAAAGACAATTACCACTATCTCAACAGAGCAGAGCAGGTTATTATCTTCCGCCTCAGAACAGGACACAACAGATTAAACAGTCACTTAAATAGACTAAGATTGATCCCATCACCACTGTGCCTTTGTAGGCAGGCAGCACAGACAGCTGAACATATCCTGCAAGACTGCAATACACTAAATCAGTTAAAGGAATAACACTGGCCTACAGAGATGGATATCCACAGAAAAATGTATGGGAGCACTGAGGAGCTTTCAAATACAGCAGCATTTATTAAGAAAACAGGACTTGCTGTGTAGACATATCAAACTCCGAATGAGAAAAAGAAGACAAGCCAGTACGACAACTTAACTATCAAAATTATTTTCTTTCACTGGTAAGATTTTCTAAAAGGAAAAAGACATATAGAGCCAAATCTGGAGAATATGATGGGTGTGAAATAATTTCAATATTCAAATCTAGAGAATATGATGGGTGTGGAATAATTTCAATATTCAAATCTAGAGAATATGATGGGTGTGGAATAATTTCAATATTCAAATCGATGACTGTTTGCAACGCAAGCCATGCTTTATGGGAAGGTGCATTGTTTTGAAGCAAGAGCATAATTTGAGTGCGAGTTATCCCTCGTTTTCTGGTCGGTTTTTTAATGTTTGGTAAGTTTGGTATGGAGATCAACGTACCACTGGCCTTTAGTCATCTTGCATTGAGGCAGGTAACTTTTCATTATGACACATTTGACGTCCCATAAAATCAAAATCACTTTTCTTGCATATTTCTTTACTCTTTGATTGATATGCGTTGGTAATGGTGATTCTAACAGACTCCCAGAGTATTCTGCAAAATGAGCTCTGGTTTCTGCCCTTTGTACCTCATTCTGCGTTGAAGAAACATAGATAGTACCGCTGGAACCACACAGGGTAAAATGGGGAGCGTACTTACCCAGCGAAACACAGGAACAATTAACATGCATACCCTTCGACATTTGCTGGGAGAGACTGGGCACCTATGTGCATGTCAGTCATCGTTCTTCATCACGATGTGCCATCTTCGCGACGAAAGTTGGCTGCAACGGACCTCCAGCATCCCCTTTCTTTTGCCTTGGTTATGCACTCTGTCAGACTGTAACCTGTTCATCTCGTGATATTTCTCTCCCACTTGTATCTCTGCATACCCTTGCTCGCCTCCCCTCAATCCAGTACGGTCTGCAATAATGTGTCATGTCTTTTAATATGTTCAAAATACATTATTTGTTTTATCTTTATTTCTTTAATAGTTCTTTTTTTCATACAAAGTATTAAAAGTTTTTTTGTTCGTTTTCTTATCTCTCCACGAAGTTCCCCCTATTCTCTCTCTCTCTCTCTCTCTCTCTCTCTTACACACACACACACGTATGTGTGTGTATGTGCGTGCGTGCGCACGTTCATTATTACATGATGGTCAGACAGTCCCATATGTAAGCTTAAATATATATATATGGGTCATAGAGGAATAATTTTGATCAAAATATGTCTGTGTAATAAATCTGTGTTTTGTGATCTTCGTGTTTCATTATTACCTTGTTTGTATCACACTATTCTATTATTATAATAATTTTTTAAAGTAACATTATGGTTTGTGTTTTTTGAGATCCCCAGGAATTGTGAGAACTCTTGCTTCCTAAAGTTAGTTAGTTAGTCGTTGGATCATCATCACTGCACTCCGGACAAGTCCATAGATGCTCAGATCTCTCCATGAGTTTAGCCGCCATTACGCGCTAACGGTCCCAGTACGCAGTTGATTGACCATCATTCTTTCTTGCCCACGAAACCAAATTTCTTGCTTCCTATGTGCAGTGGGATGGTTTTTCTGAGCTTTCTTTCATACCAAGGAAACTTCAGCTTTTGGCTTAGTGCAATGCCTATTTAAAGAGACTTCTACTCAGAGAGGGTCTATAGTTGTATAGATGAAATGCTACAAAGCTTCCATAAGAGAGTCTCAATATAACGGCATGTCATCTACTAAGGTTTTCTGTTGCATTGGTGGTACTCTTATGGTAATGGTGCTCTTCTTTCAACCGCGGAAATGATCCAATTTCGCTCTTGTTCTTCTGCGTTCGTTCTCAAACTCCTGATCAGTTTTATGTAGTTCGGAGAACGAAGTGCATTGTGTTATAGCGTACATCTTAGCTGCGATATATGCGCTTATCGGTCTTCCAGATCCTACTTCAGCATAGCTTCTGCATCACTTTTACTCTTTTTTGGGATGAAACAACCAACGCGAGCCCAAGACATGCTTAGTCGTCTCTTACGGTCAGCAGGTAGCAATGTCGCCTTTCTTTACTCCAATTTATGACTCCGGAAACACTCAGGCGCCAATTTGGTTGTATCATCAAAGTTTTTAACCATCAGCTTATAATAATAGAGATCGTGTTCTGGTAATCCAACCACCGCGAATTAAAGAGTATGTGTTTAAAAGTGTGTTGTTGAACCAAAACTGCCTAGGTATATAATACATCACGTTTTTATCATACCAATTTTATTATTGGAGCAGCTTAAGGGGATCAACACGTGATATATTCTACCCAGAACGTAGTCTTCCTTATGGTTCTATTGAATTCTCCTCAGTCTTGAGCAAGGTGTACCGCCTCCTTCAGGGCAGACATTCCTGTATGTCTTCTGTCCAAGGGCGTCTTGGTTGGCCTTTACACCTGTTACCTTCTATCGTCCCTCAAATATCACTATCTCCATACCGTCATGTCTCTTAACATGACCGAAAAAAGCTAGTTGTTCATTTAATATGGTTTTCAGAAGCCAGCCCTCTTGGGCGATGATTGTGCTTTGCACCACCTGGTTTGTTTTGCTTTCTGTCCATGGTTTTCTCAGAACTATTCTGTAGCATTTTAATTCAAATGATGTTGTTATATTGGACAATGTTTTATTTAGTACCCATGTTTCGCATGCTTTGCATTCGACGTTACTGGAAACACACGTTTGTAATAAGCACAATTTGGTTCTTATTTGGTTCACAAGGGATATCATCCAAATTTTCAGTTTTTGTACACAGGAATCATGGTCAACCTACGTATGAGTTTTTCATAATAATATTTTTAACATTTTAGACAGATGCATACAACAGAAAAAAGAACAAACTATTTGTTTAATTCGTGTTTAAATTCAAGATGTAGCAGGAGTACTTCTCTTTTTTGACACAATAATTAGTCTTCCTCTTCTCGTTCGCAGTTTGACGTGTCTACACAGCAAGTCCTGTTTTCTTAATAAATGTTGCTGTATTTGAAAGCTCCTCAGTGCTCCCGTACATCTTTATGCGGATATCCATCTCCGTGGGTCAGTGTTCTTCCCATAACCGGTTTAGTGTATTGCAGTCTTGCAGAATATATTCAGTGGTCTGTTCTGCCTGCCCACAAGGACGCAGAGGTGATGGGACCAGTCTCAGTCTTTTTAAGTGCCTGTTTAATTTGTTTTTGTTGTTCTGAGGCGAAAGGTAATAACCTGTTTTGCTCTGTCGAGATAGTGGTAATTGTCTTTTGGGTGGTCAACTTTCTGATGGTTTTAATGAGTGTCCTTTTTCTTGGTAGGCGATTTCTTGGTCTATTTGTCCCTGTGTTGCTCAATCCTTTGCCAGTCTGTCTGCCTTTTCAATTTCCAGATATGCCACAGTGGGATGATAACTAATAACGGGAGAATAATTAGTTGAAACAAATCTATTGACAATTATTCTTATTATTTCCCTTTGATTGCAAATGTAAAACCGCCATTTATAAAATGTCAAGTTCTCTGTTTACTGTGATTAAATTTGTGGTTTAAAAAAAAAGAAAGCATTATGTTAAATCAAAGTGACTATCTAAGACGCAATTGCCAAGTTTTCTTCCTGTAAACAGAGCCCTTTTTCTATCTCGTACAGTTCACGAAAGTAAGATTTCTGCTAAGTTGTCAAAATTAGGACCTATAAGAAAAGACAAAAACAAAAACATTGCGTGCTGTTGACTGTGATATGTGTTTTAGATCAGTGGTCAGCCCGAGTAATGTGTACTAAACTGTGTATGGTAGATTTTTGATCAGCCAGTATGATGTAGACTATGCTATTTATGATAGATCAGTGGTCAGTCTGTGTGATGTGGAGTGTGCTATGTATTATAGATCAGTGGTCAGTCCGTGTGGTGCGGAAACCAGAAAATATAGCACATATTAGTTGCACTATTACCTGACATGCATATCGTAAATGGTGACTAAGAAAATTTTGAGGGTTGAGTTGGCTGACCCATCCCATTAACGGTCTAGTGATCCAGTGATCCAGAAGTCACAGGATTTCCTAGTCAAAAAGGTTACTTTATTTTAAGGCTGGAGATGGATTTAGCTGATATGTCAAGATCAACTATCATTTGGAAAAAACAAAATCAATGCTATAGATTCATACATGTCTACAAGAATCATTACTTTGAATATTAAATGCATGCGGTTGCATCTGTGGGTCCCACAAATGTCCCACTAGACAAACCACTCATGCAACAGAAAACCTTAGTAGATGACATGCCGTTATATTGTGGTTCTTTTATGGAAGCTTGTAGCATGTCATCTATACAATTATAGACCTCCTCTGAGTAGAAAACTCATTCAATATGCATTGCACTGAGCTGAAGTTTCCTGGGTATGAAAGAAAGCTCACACAAAAAAATTACAAAAAGCGTGCCAAACTCGTAAACATGATCACACTTCTCTTGTTTTCACGAAGCTATACCAAGTGTATTCATTCGAACACGTGACACATTCGTTATATGCATATTATTAAACTGATAGAAACCGGGACACGTCACAACCGGGCGAGATATCAGGCAGCGATGTGACACTTGTTCCTAATCAAAAATCAATAATCCACAGAAATAAAAAAAATCATTTTCGTGTAAAATGTGACAATTAAGAATTTAAGTCATTAAAATCTATACATTATCACTATGTATTAAAATATTTTTCTTTATTTTTTCCAAAAAAAAATGTATTATTCAAAATAGTTTATTCTTTCCAATAAATAACAGTATTCAAATGTTAAATCAAAAATACGTTTAAGTGTAAGGGAGGTAACCGTGTAAATACAAATAATACTAACATTTAGATGATTTCATGACAAAAAAGTCGAGTGAAGCACTTTCTAAGCAGCTCTCCTATACCCCCGAGTTAACTCCTTCCCACTCTTGAGAAATCATAAAATGTTTTTTATTGCTTGGAATTTAGCCAAAGGGTGTTGATGAACCCCCACGCACCACTGTTACGATTTTTTTAAAACAAAAAGGTCATCGCCCTTCTCATGTAAAAGATGGAATTATTTCATACAACAATGAACGAATGTTATTTTAACACTTTTTAAAAGGCAGAACCCATTCCAAACCGAAAACGTCTCTACGGTACTGATAGTTCATTACTTTGATGTGTCTTTATGGAAAAACGGACTCCACCTCAAAATCCTCTTAGTTGCGTATTACAATATGTTTGACAGATAACAGTGTAGCTATCATATGCTCCCCTTCCAGTCCCGGTTAAACAAAGGCAGTTTCTATCCTTTGCTCCCACCCAGTCCCGGCAACACAAGGGCAGTTTCTATTGGAAATGAAATTTATTTAACTGCCATTGCTTTCAGATTGTTCACTAGAAACAAATTGTCAAATACATTCTTTCTTTTTAATTGTATCAAAGAACACAGGTTAGCTGTGTTGGAAATATAATTTATTCATTGGATGATCCCCTGAGAGAAGACCCCTGAAAATCACATAATATTCTTAGTTAATTTAATAAGTCTACAGAAAAAACGTTATGACCATTGATCTATATATAAATAGATTTAAGCCTTTACACTCGCCTGCACTTAGTGTTACTATGCACACTTGTCAAAAAAGCGTGCCAAACTCGTAAACAGGATCCCACTTCTCTTGTTTTCACGAAGCTATACCAAGTGAATCGATTCGAACACGTGACACATTCGTTATATGCCTATTAGTAAATTGATAGAAACCGGGACACGTCAAAACCGGTCGAGATTTCAGGCAGCGATTTAAAACCAGGACAATCCCAGTGAGACCAAGCAAATGCATATTTTCGTTATTTTAGTGAGAAATATATTTATCAAAATATTGTCAAAATATTCAAGTCAAAATAATTTGAGTTTACATTTTTTTTAAACACAACCAACACAATATGTTTTTATATTGTGAATTTACGCTATTGTTGAAAGTAAATGCGTTTCATAAGAGAGCCTCAACCAATACGTTTTTTAAACTCATAAACTGCAATTCCAATTTATTCCTCAGAAATAAAAAAAAAATGTGTTTAAATTAACGAAATGTGATAATTAAGAACTTGAGTCATTAAAAACTATACATTTGTATATGTATCAAAATACTTTTTTCTTCTATTTTTTGCTATATTTTATCAAAAATTTATTCTTTCCAATAAAACCAAATAAAATAATTTGACTAAACATACCGTGTATAAAATGATCCTAAAATGTAGGGATACTAATTACAGATTTTTTAAAAATGACAAAAAAGTCGAGTGAAGCACTTTCTAAGCAGCTCTCCTATACCTCCGTAATCCTCTCTCGAGGCGGTATGACATAGCAGGCGCCGACATCGAAAGCCACTCGGACGCTGAGTATAGCTCACCACTCAGCTGAGCACGTTTATGCTGTTAACATTCCGTACGACCGAAAACTTCACCCCGGTGACTTCGTCCTGTCTTAACATGTCATATGGGGAGGAACCAGCCTAGATCCCAAGCGGTACTGTGACGAGCGAGCTGACTCGACACTGGCTGAACCTTGACCCCGCGGTGGAGTCTAAGACATGTGAACGGACTACTGACACTGGTTCCCATACAAAGTCAAGAGCCAACTTTTGTAAAGTTCCGCGGGGAACTTGAACCTTATACGGACATTATCCCTTAACATTCAAAAACTTATGTGCCACACATTTTGTTACCCATGACAACAGTGAGGGAAGAATGTCGCGCA
The DNA here is from genome assembly GCA_034231615.1 of Meghimatium bilineatum. Taxonomy (NCBI): domain Eukaryota; kingdom Metazoa; phylum Mollusca; class Gastropoda; order Stylommatophora; family Philomycidae; genus Meghimatium; species Meghimatium bilineatum. The sequence continues at coordinate 44,005,290 of CM067312.1, forward strand.
TATTGCTTTCAAAAAACGTTTCTATATATAGGACAACGGGGAAAAGTTACATAAAGTCTCTCAATATAAATTAGAGTTATTAATTTAAATGATATTGCCAATTATCAGATCAAAATATTTGTGTTTTGATGATTTATTAATATCTCATACTTATTACCACCCTTGATTTTGGAGTGTATGCCCAGCTATGGCCCTTGGTAAATAAATGCTACTATCTTTAACTTCCGGTTCAAATAATGTTTTTATTTTGCTGAATCAAGAACTGGTTGATCATTAATTTAACACATTAATATCGTAGAAATTAAATATCTGTGTTACTGAAACGGATTCAAGGATTTCCATATTTACATCATGATTCGTTCAACAATATTTAATTCGACAATCTAAAGCAAATTGCAGTGAAACGAGAGACATGGAAGGAAACCTAAATGTTTTAGTTTGTTGTAAGTTAGATACTTGGACAAAATTTTCAGATTTGTGCCATATTTCTACATAATTACAAATAATATAGTAAGATAGCCCTTCAAAAATGCAATTCAACGATACCTCAACGAAGTCTGTACGTCAACCCTGAAAAAAATGTGACATATTTTTTTCTAATGAATGTGACATCATAATAATTTACATTGAAACTCATATAGTATTATCATATAGGAAAATATAAATAAAACTTATAATGCAACAAAATGTACCAAAGCTGATAATTTCTAACTTATATTTGTTATTTTCAATAATACAAGCCACAAACTATATGTTTTTTTGTGAGTGAAGACAAGACGCATCTGTTGATCTTATTTCTATAATTTTTAGGTGCGCACAGAACTAATTAATATTAAAAATGGCAGCAAATTAGCATAATTAAAATGATAATAAATTATAAAACTATTGAATATAATTAAATACCACAGAAATTATATATATTTGTGTTGGCAAAGGCAAGACGCATCTGTTGATCCTATTTCTATAATTTGTAGGTGCGCACAGAACTAATTAATATTAAAAATGGCAGCAAATTAGCATAATTAAAATGATAATAAATTATAAAACTATTGAATATAATTAAATACCACAGAAATTATATATATTTGTGTTGGCAAAGGCAAGACGCATCTGTTGATCTTATTTCTATAATTTTTAGGTGCGCGCAGAACTAATTAATATTAAAAATGGCAGCAAAGTAGCATAATTAAAATGATAATAAATTATGAAACTATTGAATATAATTAAATACCACAGAAATTATATATATTTGTGTTGGCAAAGGCAAGACGCATCTGTTGATCCTATTTCTATAATTTTTAGGTGCGCACATAACTATTTAATATTTAAAATGGCAGCAAATTAGCATAATTAAAATGATAATAAATTATAAAACTATTGAATATAATTAAATACCACATAAATTATATATATTTGTGTTGGCACAGGCAAGACGCATCTGTTGATATTATTTCTATAATTTTTAGGTGTGCGAAGAACTAGTTAATCTTAAAAATGGCAGCAAATTAGCATAGTTAAAATGAAAATAAATTATCAAACTATTAAATATATTTAAATACCACAGAAATTATATATATTTGGGTTCAATACAAGAATCCGTGAACAAATCATGTGACAACATACCAACTTTTTAATTTCATGTGCTATTTCACTATCTCGGAAACTTAAAAAGTCGTAACTTAAATTACCAATCTAACGATTTGCACGCAATGAACTGGCCATCCACCTCTCACTCAGTGCGCATCGTGCAACATGTAGAATAGTCTGTATATGCAACTTTTAGGAATTTCATTCCATCTAATTATGTTAGATATGTGTTCCGTAGAAAGCTGTCCACTGATTCTTGTATTGTACCTATATTTGTATTGGCAAAAGCAAGACGCATCTGTTGATCCTATTTCTATAATTTTTAGTTGCGCAGAACTAATTAATATTAAAATTGCAGAAAATTAGCATAATTAAAATGAAAATAAATTATCAAACTATTGAATATAATTAAATAGTACAGAAATTATATATATTTGGGTTCAATACAAGAATCCGTGGACAAATCACGTGACAAGATACCACTTTTTAATTTCATATGCTATTGCACTATCTCAGAAACTTAGAAAGTCGTAACATAAATTACCGATCTAGCAATTTGCGCGCAATGAACTGGCTATCCACCTCCCATTCAGTGTGCAGTGCGCATGTCAAGTGGTCAGGGGCTCTCATCGCGCAATGTGTCGAATAGTGGACGCGTCTGTATATGCAACATTTAGGAATTTCATTCCGTCTATTTATGTTAGCTGTTTATTCCATAGAAACATGTTAACTGGTTCTTGTATTGTACCTATATTTTTATTGGCATAGGCAAGACGCATCTGTTGATTCTATTTCTATAGTTTTTAGGTGCGCACCGAACTAATTAATATTAAAAATTGAAGCAAATTAGCATAATAAAAATGAAAATAAATTATTAAACTATTGAAAATAATTAAATACCACAGAAAGTATATATATATTTGTGTTGGTAAAGGTAAGATCCTACTTCTACAATTTTTAGGTGCGTGCAGAACTAATTAATATGAAAAATGGCAGCAAGTTAGCATATTGCTGCTAGAGTTTGATATGATGAGATATGCCTTCTAGATCAACGTTTGTCTTAGCATACATGACTTTCTTCTAGTTCACAAATTCTGTCTTCTAGCTCACACACCTGTCTTCTAATTCACACATATGTCTTCTAGATCAACTTTTGTCTTAGCGCACACAACTGTCTTCTAGCTCACACATCTGATTTCTAGCTCACACATCTGTTTCCTAGTTCACACATGTCTTCTAGCTCACGCATCTGTCTTCTAGTTCACACATCTGTCTTCTAGCTCACACATCTGTCTTCTAGCTCACACATCTGTCTTCTAGCTCACACATCTGATTTCTAGCTCACACATCTGTTTCCTAGTTCACACATGTCTTCTAGCTCACGCATCTGTCTTCTAGTTCACACATCTGTCTTCTAGCTCACACATCTGTCTTCTAGCTCACACATCTGTTTCCTAGTTCACACATGTCTTCTAGCTCACGCATCTGTCTTCTAGCTCACACATCTGTCTTCTAGCTCACACATCTGTCTTCTAGTTCACACATCTGTCTTCTAGCTCACACATCTGTCTTCTAGCTCACACATCTGTTTCCTAGTTCACACATCTGTCTTCTAGCTCACACATCTGTCTTAGCGCACACAACTATCTTCTAGCTCACACATCTGTCTTCTTGTTCACACATATGTCTTCTAGCTCACACATATGTCTTCTAGCTCACACATCTGTCATCTAGTTCACACATATCATGTAAGCTCACACATCTGTTTTCTAGTTCACATGACTATCTACTAGCTAAGAAAGTTGTGTTCTTTCTCAAAAAAGGACACTGAAGCTTAAAATTGACTTATTCAAACTTAAAGAACTGGAGTCAGGAAAGCAACTATAGACAGAATGATTATCCAGTTGAATAAACATGTACCTCAAACACTTGGTAATGATGTTGTCTCGCTTTTCATGTTTATTTGATCACGTGAATATATTGTTGTTGACATACTTGTCACACTACAACAATTATATTTCATATACTATATATTTATCAAAGACTGGTAACATTACCACTGTGTCTATGTGGACAGACAGCAGAACATATCCTGCAAGACTACATTTCATTAAACCAGTTAAAGGAGGAACACTGGCCCACAGAGATGGATATTCACAGAAAGCTGTTAATTAATTTGGCAGACCATCTGACCTAGTTGGCAGACCTATCATTGTACCCACTATATGTAGATTGCCGATTGTTCTCATGGTATGGGTCAAGTGTAAACAGAACATTGTAACTCAACAAGACAGTCTATGGAATGGCCACCGATATAGAAAACAGTCAGTCAATTGATATTGGAGAGGTTGCAAACTTTCTTTGTGGTGTGGAGGAATTGGTTGCCATGCTTATCCATGTGTATATACAATAGTGCCGTTCTTACCCATGGTTTTTTGCTGTGTGTCTTGATAATGGTTTTTTGCTGTGTGTCTTGATAAAGGCTTTTTAGTTGAAACATCAGTTTGTGTGTTTTTATGTGTGTTTACAGTGATTAGCAAAACTTCATTGCGCTGTTCCAAGCTTTGCCTGATGGATTTCAGTTTTACAGTTCTCATGGAGCACAATGGGAAATACAGAATAATTGCTTCAATTATGATGATTGTGGTTGAAGTCAATACTATAAGTCTTTAATGCTTCATGGTTTACAACTTGTCTGTGATAGCTGCTTCTTTTGACAATATGCAAATGAACAAAATATTCAGAACATCCATTGTCAAAACTATAACTATTTCTAAACTTCTGGGTATCAGATTGATCTATTGCCCTGGGTGTGCTGATATTCATAGTAATAAGAGAGCAGGCAGACTTGTATCTGTTAATTTAAGATAAACACTGGTGATGTACTGAAGTTTGTGGTCACTTGCTGGAGTGGACACTGGGATAGATGAGGTATCCAGGAGGTATCCGTGCTGCATCCAAGACAATTCAGTATCTTCTTCTTCTTCGTTCATTCTCAAACTCCTCCAAATTAGCAGGATGTAGTCCAGAGAACGGAATGTCTTGTGTCATGGTTTACAGCAATGATGCAGTATCTGCACCTTTCGGTCTGACACATATGACTTTAGCATAGCTTTGAGTCATGTTGACCCTATATGGAATGGGACAGCCAACTCCATCCCATAACCTCATTAGTCGCCTCTTACAACATGCATGGAAGGTAAACAATGTTGCTGTTCTTTACTTTCCTCTCAGACCTTGGTAACACATGGGCGGCAATTCAATATTATTTATGGTATAAATAGAACTGAGAACACGTCGAGTAGAATTAAGAGTGTTTATCCAGCTAGCTAGCCATGGGGACTATCAGCATGCATATTCTTTGACATCTTCTCAGGGAGATGTAGAATTGTGGGTTTGCCTTGAAGTACAATAACATGGATTAACCAATAGCTTCTTTAATGTGATATTTCTTTAGCAGAACATCATTAAGCACTGCTACTCTCTGTTCTGTGCAACCATCATTAAGCACTGCTACTCTCTGTTCTGTGCAACCATCATAATTTCTCCAGTGTCATATTAAGGAGGCCCTTTTCTTCTGCGTTCTATTTCAAACTCCTTCAGATTAACAGGATGTAGTCTGGAGAATTAAATGCACCATGTCATGGCTTGCAGCTTGGCTGTGATATCTTGGCCATTGGTCCTGACACATTTGACTTTAGCATAGTTTCTGTGTCATTTGACCCTGTAAGGAATGTGACAGCCAACTCCACCCCCTAAAAGCCTGAGTCACCTCTTACAACATGCATGACATGTAAAAGTTTCACGATTATTTTCTCCCCTTTCAGGCGGGGCAACAGGGCGAAGAAGGTCCTTGTCAGAATCTTTTTTGCCTATTCATTTATTACTACGGATTAACTGTCTGTCAATATTTGATGTAAGTAAAACTGAAACTCTACATCTTTTGAAATGTTTGGTCTCTTCTATTCTATGCCCATTTTTGTATTATTAAAGTAAATGTTAAATATCTGCATTAAATAAATCCACAGACAAAAGTCCACAAGTAAAAAGTACAAAGAGGAGTTTGTTGGAGGTCGTAGAAGCTCAAATTCAAGGTAGTAACAATATCAGTGTATTTGTTGTCCTCTATTTTGTTATATTTCTTATACTATATATTCATCCAAGACTGGTAACATTACATCTGTGTCCATGTGGGCAGACAATGGAGCATATCCTGCAAGACTGCATTTCACTAAACCAGTTAAAGGAGGAACGCTGGCCTATAGAGACGGATATCTACAGAAAGATGTTAATTAATTTTGGCAGACCATCTGACCCAGTTGGCAGATGTTTTTTTTACACCTTTTGATACAGACCACAGAGTTTGATGAATCCATTCGCTTGAAGTGTTTTCTAGTGCTCTTTGGGCACTCTTCTTCTGTGTTCATTCTTAAACTCCTGCATATTAGCAGGATGTAATCCGGAGACTGCATGATCATCCTGTCAAGTTCGTCCGTCATAGTCGATAATGACGATTTGGGATCAACTGTAAAAGGTAAAGGTAATATGCGTTATGAACCAGTGTCATAACACACGGTTTCCCATAAGTGCTCATCTGTCTAGTCAGTGGTTGACCAGAAACCCCCATCGAAGATGGATGTGTCGCATTATTGGTGTAAATAAAACGGCGACTCAACGCAGGGAATTTCCATTCTCTGGACTAAATTCTGCTGGAAATTTAGTAGGACCATTGTTCTGCTGCAAGAGATATCCATTGGAAGTTTTGGAATGAAGAAAAAGACCAGAAACCGCCTGAAGAGGGTCCTCGACAACACTTGATAAATTAATATTTGAGTTTAATATTTGAAATTAATTAGAGTTTGAGCCCTGGTATCCAACTTTCTCATGTCTGGTTTAACCATGGGAGTAATTTTTATTTAAACCACGAATAATGAATGGACCCATGTGACGTCAGTGACCCACAAAGCTGTACTAAATTTGGTTTGTTGTACTGAAAGGAGCAGATATCTCAGACAGCTGTAAACCTTGATTTGGCAGATTCTGTTCTCCAGAATACATCCTGCTAGTTTACAAGAGTTTGAGAATGAATGCAGAAGAAGAAGTAATGGTTCATGCCTGGAACGTGTGCCTACCAATGTTTACAGCGCTCATAGTTTTTAAAGAATTGTCTGGTCATAATTTTTTAATAGTTTGTGACATTGCAGAATGCAATTGTTTAGTAGTTTGAAGCCAGGGAAATAATTAACGAAAATAGGAAGAACACAGTTTTTGAAACACAGCAGGAGGGGGTAGGGATAAAATTAGAATTAGTTGTAGGTAAATGTAGGCCCCATGGCAGCCACCTGATGTCACGGATGAATATAACTTCATGCGCTAAGCCACACCAGATATTAATTGGGGTGGCCGGTTCCCTTTCTTATTGTCTTTACCTCCCCTAACTCATGTGTCAGGTACCCTATTACAGCTGAGTTGACAGGAGGAGTGGTCGTGTCCAGCGAGAAATCACAACGGGAATTTTTGTTTGTCCGGACAAGGTTTCGAACCTGGTATGCTGTAATCCAGAGATAGCAAGCAAGCTTACTATCAATTAGGCTACTGTGCTTCTCAGAATTAGTTTTAACACTGCTCCTAACACCTCTCCCCTCCAAACTCTAGCATTATCCCTTCTCATTAAATCATGGCATAATTTCACTAACATTAGCCATTTTTGTAATTTGTGGCGACACGCTCTGCAAGTGCTGTAAAATAATTGACTACATGAAAACTATGTAAACCATAACAAACCTTCAATGAACCTGTACATAATTTCTGAGTTTGTTCTATTTTCTGCTTATAGACAAACTATTACATAGGCACGTGTTCCAGACAAGGACAGACGTGACATTATTCTATTGATCTGCTGATGCCCAAAAGGGGATCAAAGTATAGCAACCTTGTGACCTGCTATGCATGTTGTAAGAGACAGCTAAGGAGCTTTAGGGGTGTACTTTTCTATCCTATCACATGGGTCAAAGTGACCATAAAGCCATGTCAAAGAATGAGTCTAGAGAACTTAGTTCATTATGTGTGGTTTATAGCTTATCTGCGATATCTCGTCTTTCTGCGACACATTCCAACTTCAGAATGACTTCTGGGTTACTTTAGTATTCTATGGGATGGGTCAAGACAACCCCCAAATTTCCTTATTCATCTTTAACAACATACATGACAGGTCATAGTTTTGCTATTCTGCGCAACACTTTAAGATCCTGTCAACATACTGGGGGAACTAAATCTTCATATCCATGACAAGGGGCTGGCTGTGATGTGTACTGACCCAAATAAAACATTAATTAAAGTCAATATTATTAATTTGAAGATTTGTCACAACTTTCTAATTTTCAGGGGGATCTCCCTAGTGTAATGGGGTTAAGCTGTTCGCCTTGAGTTCGAATCTGACTCATGTCATTTTGTGTATAAAGTGGATTTTTTCAGAGATCCCTGTGGGTTATCACTTGAAGCTATGGAGTTACGTGCTATGAGTGGTACTCTTGGCAGGCGGCATGCCACTTTGTTGAGAGTGATGAGTATAATGGGAAACCGAGTACAGTGAAGTCAATCCTCGACAACTTTTGAACCCCCTTTTTTAACTTTTCTAATTTTCAGATGATGAGAGATAAAAAAGACAGAAAATAGAACAGACTGCAGATAAGTATCAACAAATGACTTGAGTAGTGGAATATGGAGAGTGGAAAAGAAAAATATTAGCTAGAGCTGCTGAAACCTCTCAATGCTTTAATAACCTTACTGCCCATGAATGGAAACAATCAGGGCTTCATGATTGGGGTGCCCAAAGAGGAAGCTTATGGGGTGTACTTTGCTGTCCTATTACATGGGTCCTCCAATTGTGTTGTTAAATGTTGTGGGTGAAGTGGGAGTTGTCAGACTTTGGCTATTGTCAGTGCGTGTCTCTTTAAGGTTTCTTTGATTGTCTCCATCCATCTAATTCTTGGTCTTCCTTGTTCCCTGTAGCCCGATCTTCAGCTGTTGTATGCACAAAGTGCTGGTTGCTTTGGTTCTATTCTAATGATGTGACTAAACCACCTTGTTTGCTGTCTCTCAATGTAGTCTTGAGATGGTTTTTATTTCTTCTCTGATATCTTAATTTCTCCGTTGGTCTCAATGTTTGATATTTTTAACTTTTCTCAAACATCTCATTTCTCGCAAATGTATTGTTAAAACCATACCTTGCAAGGTGATTTGGTGCCACTGGAATGGGCCTGGTTCAATTCCCATTAGTCTCAAGAATTTTCACCCCTTGGGGGACTGTGTGCTAAAGATTTCAATGTGGTACCCTTATGACCCTGATGGGTGCAGGTTTATAAATAGAATAGATATTTAATGTAAATAAAATTGTTGAAGATTATATGAAGTACTTTGTCATTTTTTTTAACCACAATGAATGACAGAATTATATCAAAGAATGATTGTCCAGATTTAGAGACATGTCTCAGAAATAAGAGATTTCTTCTACATCAATCGCTCTGTTTCTGAAATATTTTTGAGTCATGACCCCATTTTATAGAAACAATCTGATCTGCGACTCCATTTTATGAAACAAAGTTACCCTCTACCCGAATACATTAAAACAAGGTCTTGATATAGTTAGAAGAAAACATACAAATTTACAGCTTTTTGCCTCTTTACAGATGGTCGAAAAGCTGGCCAGTGCAAAATTTCATATGAACAAGGAGACCCTCAAATTAATTAAATTGCCAAAATGCATAGTGTCTATGTTTCACACAATTTCTTTCTTAGGCAAGTTTTATTGGTTGGTTGGTTGCTGATCCAGCGGTCCATGGGCTCATGCCCTTTGACCCAATGCTATTGTGTGATATATGCATGTGTTTGTGAGCTGTTGTTTTGTTCCAAATAATGTGTTCCATTTATCTAGCCCTAGAGGGAGAAGCATTTTCCTGGTGTCATCCAGTGTTGTGCATTTAAAAAGGTTGCGGTCAACATTTTCATAGGGATGAGTGCACAGTCAGCACTCTGGATTGTGTGTATTCTGTTCAGGTGATTGTTAAGCTGTACATGTTGTGTGGTGTGCAGTCGGAAGATGATACTCTGGTCTTTTCTTCCCAGGAGGTTGATGTTATCTTCAGGATTTGGGCTGGTCATATATTTATAGATTTTCCTCCCTGTGTTTCCCATAGCCCATCTGTTCACCCAATTTTCTTTAGTCACAGATTTCAGCATCATTTTAACTTTGTGCATGGTTGTTTATGTATATGGCTGTTCTTGTTGAGCTCCCATCTTTGCTAGTCTGTCTGCCTTGTCATTGCCAGGTGTGTTTGAGTGGCCAGATAGTCACTGCATAACAATGTAAGTAGCTGGTTGGCATGGTGATATATTTCCACCAGATCAGGCTTACTTCTTCTTCTTCTTTCGTTTGCTAATAATGTCTATATCTGCAGTGTTGTTTCTTGTATAAATTGGACAGTGTTTTCCATTTCTTGTTTTGTACCATAAAGTTTAACATTCATTGGTGTAACAGAAGGCCAGTATGTGTATCTTAATGTGTCATAGTTTGCACATTCTTGAAGGATATGTTCTGAAGTCTGGTTGACTTGTCCACAATTACACTTTGCTGTTGTGCCAATTTTAATTTTTGTATACATATGGCTGTTTAGTCTATTGTGTCCAGTTCTCAGTCAAAATATGATGACCTGTTCTTGTCTGTTAAGTAGGTGGTAGTCATCCCGTGGAGGTAAGTTAGGCTTTCGTTGTGCCTTTATCATGGATTTCTTTTGGTGATAGCTGATTGGTACATCCGGTTGCTGCATGTTAGCACCTTCCTTGGCGAATTGATCAGCTCTCTCATTTCCTGCTATTCCACAGTGTGATGGAATCCATTGCAGTATAACTCTACACCTATTTTGTACTATGGACAATACCTCTTTTAACTCTGGAAGTTTATTGGATTGTAATGCCTCTAGTACTGACCTTGCATCTGTAAGTATTACAATAGGGTGTGAGGTCCTGTCCAATGTTAACAGTTTCTCTGCAGCTGTATAAATAGCTTTGACTTCAGAGTCATAGTTGTTGCAGTAATTCCCTGTTGGTATACAAGTGGTATCAGTGTATCTGGGTATTCTACATATACACCACTTCCTCCATTTTTTACTGCATTCTGTGCTGATCCATCTGTATATACTCTGGTCCATAGATCACTTGAGTAAACATCATCAAGGAAACTGAGAGCTGCTACTCTTTTCTGCAGATTATTCTGATGTTCATCCCCATGCACACCTGCTACTGTTGTTTGGATGGTCACTGGTAGGCATGTCTGTTTTTCCCATGGGGTGTGTTCTGGTTGAGATGTCAGTGGTATTGTTACCTCTGGTAGATCCGATACCTGTCTACGTAGACGCTTGGCCTGGTGTATGAAGCTGCTTTTTTTAAGCTGTCCTTGTGATAGATACTGGAATCTTTCCTTCATTGGGTGACTATGGTGGGAAAGAAACTTTTCTCCATGAATTATAATTTTAGTATCTCTACGCTCTTTCAATGACTGCATCCCTTCGATATTCTGCATTTCTATGATTGGTGTGGATCTCATTGCACCTGTAATGATTCTAAGTGCTTGGTTCTGTACTCTATCTAGGTTTTGTAGTGTAGTGTTTGATGATGAACTCCATGCTGTAGAACCATATTCCAAGTGTGGTCGAATGGCTTGTTGGTATACATTTTTTAGAATTCTTTCATTAGCTCCCCAAGTTGTCCCACTCAGTTTTCTTAGTATAGCTATCTTCCTTCTAGCCTTTGTTTCTGCTTTGCTGATATGATGTTTCCATGTCATTTTGGCATCAAATGTTACACCAAGATATGTGGGTTGGTCATCTACCTTTAAGATAGTTTTATTTACATAGATGTTTCCTGCTCTTTGTTTTGGTGAAAGTGTAAAAAGGGTTGTTGCTGACTTCTCTATATTGATACTTACACACCATTTGTCAGCCCAATTAGTCAAAATGTCCATGGCTCTCTGAAGCATTTTTGTGGTAACCATGGCGCTCTCATGTGTGCACCATAGAACCAAGTCATCTGCATATAGTGCTGCCTTAGTTCCACAGGGTATTTCTTCAATTAGATCATTGATAAATATGAGAAAAAGAGTGGGTGATAGAACTCCTCCCTGAGGTACTCCATGGCGTAGTAATACTTTCCTACTTTTTTTGCCATTTACTTGTACTCGGGCTCTTCTATTGTGAAGAAAGGCTTTCGTCCATCTATACATATTTCCACATATCTTGTAGTTTCTCATTTTTTGATGCAATCCTTCTTTCCATACTTTATCAAAGGCCTTCTGTAAATCAATCCATGCCACTAAAACTGATTTTTTGTCTTGGAAAGCATCCTCAATTTCTTGTGAGATGTATGTGGTTTGATCCTCTGTGGAGTAGCATTGCCTGAAACCTGCCTGCTGTGGTGCAAGGAATTTTCTACTTTCCAGGTGAAATTTTAGTCTTAGGTTTATGATGCGCTCCATTGTTTTGCACAGGCAACTTGTAAGACTAATTGGTCTGTAGCTAGTTGGTGTTGTTCCATCTTTTCCAGGTTTAAGCAAAGGGACCATAATTGATTCTCTCCAGATTTGTGGTATTTTCCCAGTAGTCCAGCTAATATTTAGGATGTCCAATAGTTTCCTTCTGGCTGTTGTTCCTAGATTCTTTATCATTTCATTTGATATTTCATCAATTCCTGGGGACTTATTTAGCTTTAGTTTAGAGACTGCTAATTCCAATTCACTATATGTGAACAATGTATCCATAATTTCATCTGCGCTGTTTTCATCACTGATTCTAGTCTGAGCATGTTCCAATTTACTTTTTTGGTCGCTCTGCACTGTATGCTGTTTCTCTGGACTAATTTCAATATTGCAGTCTTGAGCAAATATCCTAGCGAAATTATCTACTGCTTGCTTTCCTGTAATCATTTTGCCATTCTGTATGAGTGTTATGTTTGTGCTTTTTCCTGTTCCCTCATCATTTAGTTGTTTGACCAGTTTCCACAGTTTTCTTCCATCCTTTTCAAAATTTAAGGATTCTGTTTTCTCTTTCCAGCTCTTTCTTCTAGCTTCTAGTTTGGCTCTTTGGAATTTAGCTTTTGCGTGTTGATGTTTGTTGTGATGTTCCTGGCTTGGATTATTTTCCACTTCCGTCCGTGCTTTTTCTAATTCCTCTTGCAGCAGTTCTAGTTGTTCACTCCAGTATGGCTTGTATTGTTTGCGTGCTCCTCTTGGTATTGCTTCCTTGGCAGCTTGATGAATACATTTATTGAACTTTTTGACTATGGCATTTATGTCTTTTCCTTCCATATCTATTTGTCCAGCTAAAACACTACTGCGGTGTTTAAATAGTCCCCAATTTGCTATTTTATAATTCCATCTTGGAAGGCTACATGCATTTCCTGTGAGTTCATTTTTAATACTAAGGAGTACTGGTCGATGGTCACTACCTCCAAGTTGCTTCCCCACTGTTCTATTGATTTCCCAGTTTAGGTCTGCTGAGTACAATGCCAAGTCTGGCGTGGAAGTGGTTTGCCATGCTCTTGAGTAGTATGTTGGAGGATCTTTTGGCTTATTAAGCAATAGAAGACATTTATCGTCTTGCCAGCTTTCAAGTTCTTCTCCTCTTTTATCCATGTGGTCATAACCCCAGCTTTGTGAGTGACTATTAAAATCTCCACATACTATCAGTCTTCCTCTGCACGGTATTGTGTCCAGGGAAAGGGACTGGTCATTTGGACAATAATAATTTAGTAGGTTGAAATCTGTGTTCTTGGTCTTTAGTTGAAGGACCAGATATTCTGCTCCTTCCATGTATAGCTCAGTTTGATGTGCGCTGATATTATTTTTGACTAGAGTTAGTATACCTCCTTTTCTTCTGTCTATTCGATCAGCTCTAAAGCACTGATAACCTGCAATTTTAAAGGCTACATCTTTGCTGAGGTGTGTCTCTTGTATGCAACAAATGCTGACCTGTTCCTTAAGAAGGGTGTTTTCTAATTCTAATTTCTTGCTAAAGCCATCTTTTTTGCTATTTACACCCTCAGCATTCCAGTGCATTATTGTAAGTGGTGTCTCATTGGTTGGTAATATTTGTTGGTCAGTGATATTACTCTTGTGCCTCCTGGCTCCACAAGGCAATCGAAGAGGACCTCCAGTCGTATGGGGTGGGCCCTTTCGAGGTATAGGGCCCGGTGCTACTCCTGCCTGGTGAGTCGTCACAGGGTTAGCACCATAACGGGGTAATGCAGATATAGACATTCATGTGCGATAATGCATGACATTCTGATTGTTGCGGTGCGCCTTCTGGCCAAATGTCGCTGACTTCAGCACCTTTACTTGCTAGGCAAGACTGTGGTCCTGCCCGAATGTGGGAGGGCCCGGCCAGTCTTAGTTTCCAGCCTCTGCTGGCTGGACTAAGCCCCATCTCCACGCCAAGGAGCTGGCCTCGATGGGGATCAGGCTTACAATGTCCATCATATTCCAGTGCTTGAAGAGCGAACATAGAATCTGTGAAAATAACAATGTTTTGAACTTTTGATGGAAAGGCATCAAATATGGTCTTCAGGTGGTACAATGAAACTTCTAGTGCTGTTATTTCGACTTCATAGTTAGAACATATCTCCCCAGAGGCATCAAACAACTCATCAGATGTTTTGTCTGGATATTCTATATAGACACCATAACCTGCTTGATGGTAGTTTTGAAAGCAGACCCATCAGTATAATCATGAATCCATTGTTCTGGGTAGGTGTCTATTGTTTTCTGTGTTGCTTTCATAAGACTTACTGTGTCGGAACTTTTCGGTGCATTATTTCTTAATTGTGTCTTGATTTCCGACAATTTAAAACTTGCATGTGGTGATAAACATTGTTCTACTCTTTGCAGTTCTTGTCTCTTGTCTGGGAGGTGATATCTGCCTTTTATTTTATCGACATGGCTCAGGACTGACTTTTGTTTTATTCTGTGGTTTGGTTGCCAGTTTTCTACAAGTTGTTTCTACAAATGTAGAACCCCTTGAGATGTGGAGAGATATGGCTTCAATGGAGGCTTATAAAAGAAGCAAAAAAAATGAACAAAGACCACCCAAATAAACAAGCCAGTTTTATTAAGATGCTGCTTTATCAATTTTTACTTGGAGGCTTTAAATTATAGTTTAAACAAGAAAACATGATCAGCCTTTTGATATAAATGTTGGAAATGTTTTGTGTATTGTAATTTGTAGGTTTTCTTGTTTACATCATAACACCCTAGTTTTAGTGATAGTTCGTCATGTCTAAGTGGACCATTCTAAAAACATGTGTTTTACGTAAGTACATTTCTAGATAAATTTAAACAAGATTATATGTGAAAGTAGATATGCTTTCAAAATAGGCAAAAAACTGCCAAATATTTCGTTTTTTGCATTCTTTCTCAAAATCAATTGGTAGAATGTAGTCTAGAGAACGGAATGCATGTGTCATAGTCTAGAGCCTTGTTGAGATATCTGCACCATTTGGCCTGTCATATTCAACTTAATCATGAGCCTGATATTTAAAATGGCAACCCTGTGAAAGAGATAGAAACCCTGTGAAAGAGGTGGCAACCCTGTGAAAGAGATGAAAACCCTGTGAAAGAGATAGAAACCTCGTGAAAGAGATAGAAACCCTGTGAAAGAGATAGAAACCCCATGAAAGAGATGGAAACCCTGTGAAAGATATGGCAACAATCTGAAAGAGATGGCAACCCTATGAATGAGATAGAAACCCTGTGAAAGAGATGGAAACCCTGTGAAAGAGATAGAAACCCTGTGAAAGAGATGGAAACCCTGTGAAAGAGATAGAAACCTCGTGAAAGAGATAGAAACCCTGTGGAAGAGATAGAAACCTCGTGAAAGAGATAGAAACCTCATGAAAGAGATGGAAACCCAGTGGATGGAAACCCTGTGAAAGAGAGAAACCCTGTAGAAGAGATAGAAACCTCATGAAAGAGATAGAAACTCCGTGAAAGAGATGGCAACCCTATGAAAGAGATGGCAACCCTATGAAAGAGATAGAAACCCCGTGAAAGAGATGGAAACCCTGTGAAAGAGATAGAAACCTCATGAAAGAGATAGAAACCTCATGAAAGAGATAGAAACCCTGTGAAAGAGAGAGAAACCATGTGGAAGAGATAGAAACCTCATGAAAGAGATGGAAACCCTGTGGAAGAGATGGAAACCCTGTGAAAGAGATAGAAACCCTGTGGAAGAGATAGAAACTCCGTGAAAGAGATGGCAACCCTATGAAAGAGATGGCAACCCTATGAAAGAGATAGAAACCCCGTGAAAGAGATGGAAACCCTGTGAGATAGAAACCCTGTGGAAGAGATAGAAACCTCGTGAAAGAGATAGAAGATGGAGATCCGTTGCAGTCAACGATTGAAAATTAGACTTGAAATAGCCACGGCTGCAATGCCCAGATTAAATACCATATGGGAGAGCAGAATAAGTACATAGTGAAGATACGCCTGGATACTATTGTATGCCATGTGTACCATTATAGGTCATGTCGTGGTGTGAGACTCGGAATTGGGTGAGGGGTTCACGCTGTCGGTGTACGACACCTCGGCTAAGAAGACGAAAGAACCATGGTCCAACTCTTCTCGCGGATGAGAAAAGGTTCAGAATCCGATGGGCATAGGCACAGAACGTCGAATTACACGAGGCAGGTTCACAGACGGCGGAACACCTCGCGCGAGATAGACGTGAATGACAATCGTCTTGGCGAAGAGTCACTACGCACCCACGTGACTGTCGACAGATAGGCAGGCTGTCACGGGCTAGGGAAGCCTACTACCCAAATTAAAGGCATGACAAAAACGGATATGCTGGGCCTCGGATGTCTAGACCACAAAGTGAGCCAATCGAGGTACAAATAACACAGTTCAACTGTGGAACTTGTGGCACAACGTACTTCGCTCTCGCCGGCGGAAATCTCACGATTTATTCGTTGTGGTTATAAGAGAATGAACGCAGAAGAAGAAGAATAGGCCATGCATACAATATGTACCAATTTAGACCTATAAAAATAAATATATTTTCTATTTGTTTGGGTACACAGATTTCTAGTTAAGATGTTGAGAAGAATATGCTATGTAATATGTCACTGTCATTAGAAGCGCTGAAGAGTTTCATGGCTAGGCCTATATCAATCAATCAATAAACCCTTCACGGTCGTAGGGGTGCCACATTGGTTGCTTCAGCACACAGAGTCCTCCAGCGAATTATATCCTCAGCGATGCGGAATATATTGTCCTGTCCATTCCTTGATGTTGTCTGTCCATGCCTTTATTAACCCTCCTCTGTTTCTCCCACCTTCGACAGTTCCCTGTAGTATTGTTTTTTACAAGGAATCATGTCTGTATACATGTCCGAACCATGCTAGTTTTCGTCGTTTCACTATTGAAAGCAATGGTTACTGAACTCCTGCACACATCTCTACTTTATTTCTTAAGTACACATTGGTCTTATGTTCCCTATAGGAAATTCGTAGAATTTGTCTGTAGCATTTGTACTCGAAAACCTGTAATCTTCTCAGGCCTATATAGGGACCTACCACTGACTCTAAAATATTTATGCCAAGTTTGGCAATAAATAAGCAGGATTTTGGAAAAATTAGAGGCAACAGTGATGTGGTTATATAGAGGAAAGTGTTGACAAGACATAGAGGATTTATTTAATTGTAGTGGGATTATCCCATATGTATTCCATCCTTCTCAACAAAGCGATCCGCGCCAGCCGAGAATATCATTCATAGCACATAATTATGCAGCTTTACGCTAAAATTGCTATAATTCACAGGTAGGTAGGTTAATGAGTTTGCCTCTCTTTTGGAGAGGCGTGCCCCTTTCAACCAGCGGACAAAGTTCAATTAGGCTATATCATGAAACAAGCTATAATTCACTGGGGATTTCCGCCATATTTGTTAGCATATTCTTCCCCGTGCCTTGAGTGATGGGCGTGTCGAGGGGGTTGCGGTAGCACCGGGCATCAAAATAATGAAAACATTGAAATTGGATTTAAGTGCCTTTGTCATGCCAAAGTTGATGTCCCACAACCAGTGGCGTAACGAGAGGGGGCGGAGGTGTGGTCCGCCCCGGCGGCACCATCGGGAGGGCGGAAAATGTATTTTCTTCCAGGCTTTCACAATCACTGCCATATTTTTTTAATGTCACAAGGGCGGAAAATTATAATTCCGCCCCGGGCGCCATTGACCCACGCTACGCCACTGAGTCAAAGGGAAGCGAGCAAGAGGTAGGCAGAGATACAAGTGGGAGAGTAACATCATAAGATGGACAAGTTACAGTCTAGCAAAGTGCACCACCGAGACAAGAGACAGGGGATGTTGGAGGTATGTTGCAGTCAACTTTTGTTGTGGAGACGGCACTTGATAAGGCAATAATATATATAACTATGCTTGTAACATTTTATCGGGGAAACAATAGTGAATTCTAGATATTTTCCTAAATGTTTAGTGCTTTTTCTGATCGAAGCTAGTACCAAAATGAATTTGCAACTATTATAACGGACTGTATACTTGTATTTAGCATGAAAGTTAATTCATGTAAACACGGTGTTTGTCCTTCGCTACAAATCGCCCTCTGAGATGCATTCCCCAAGGCAAACACACTGAAATCGAAACTAGGCAACACACTTTTTCTGTGTTAGGGGTTATCCTATATGTAGGAGTATGATACGATTCAGACATAATCACATGTTAAATGTAAATATTTATATAGAAAGCGGCAGTTTTTATTATGTATATTACTTAAGTTAGAATTATATAAACGAGAAATTGTATATAGGGCCTATGCTACTAATAGAAACATAGCAAGGCAATTAGTAATTATTACAGTGCCAGAACAGGACCTTGACATTGACAAGTCACAAGGACACGGTATGGGTTTTTCTTATCATTCACTGATATAAATCCATACCTACAATAATATTTATATTCCATGTTTTTTACAATCATATATTATGTAGGATGTTGATAAATGTTCTGGTAGGTCTTGTCTATAAACTAAGGCAAACACATATAGTTTACTACGTAAGCTAACTGATAGCTGTTTCAGACTTTATATAAGATAAGTTAAGTGTTAAGTATCAACAGGCATACCGGGGTAGCCTATGTTACACAATTGTTACCTTTTCGGTTCTTGGAACTATTTTTTCGGAACATGCCGTTTTATGCTTGGGACAATAAAACTGGATCAGTAGCTAACTCTTTGGTTTAGTCCCTAGTTATTAGGCCTACTTAAATAATTTCAAAGAAAAACGCAAAGTTGGGAAAATAGTAGAAATGAGAAGAGAATATATTATGTATTGTTAGTAAAAAAAAAATGACATAGGCCTAGTACTACATTCTCTGAATCTACCTATTCTCCACTAAACCTTTTTGTTGTCTTTCGGTGTCAGGGGTAGAAGAGTTTTCTGGAGATGGCCCTTGTGTGTGCTGAGTATATTGTGGAATCTGTTGTCTCTTGTATCTCGGTGGTCCATCGTTTTCGTCTTTGGCCTCTAGGTCTGCCTTCACTGTATCTGTGCAGCATAGCTTGCTGTGGTATGCTGTCTGATTATTGTAGTAGCCTAATTTCTTTCTGTGATTTTTTATTCATGAGGTATTAGCAAAGATATTTATCATTTAATTTATGACACATTATAGCAAAACATTTGAAACAATCCTATGAGAATTTAGTATAGCATTTTTTTAAAACAAATTATCAATGGGAGAAGAGAAAAACATATAGACCTAATAATAATTCGATCGATATCCCTTCAGTTTTGCTAGGGTGCCATACTGGATGCATCAGTACTAAAAGCTCTCCAAACATCTCTATCTTCAGCCATTTGAAAAAGTATAAAAAATCATGCCCAGACCATTCCTTGATGTTATCAATCTAGAATTTTCTCTGGATTGATAACAAAGACAAACTTTCAAAGAGAGACATTATTGATTTACCACTCGCCCGTGTGTTGTCGGGGCCCGAAAGGGGAGCAAATAATAGCAAGACTGTTTACCTTCCATGCATGTCGTACGAGGCGACTAAGGAGGTTATGGGATGGAGTTGGCTGTCCCATCCCATATATGGTCAGTGACCCAAAGCCATGCTGAAGTCAGAAATGTCAGGCCGAAAGGCGCAGATATCGCAGCAATGCTGTAAACTATGACACAACGCATTCCGTTCTCCGGACTATATCCTGCTAATCTGCAAGAGTTTGAGAACGAACGCAGAAGAAGAAGGTTTATCACATTTTGGACATATTGTGATATTAAAGAATGCATGCATATGTCACTAGAGAAATTGGAACAATTTGCCAGAGACCACAGGAATTTCATGAAATTCATAAGGAACACTACATTCTGGTCAGATAACACATTGAATGTCACATGACACATTTTAGTATGAAAGATATATCACCAACTGAACTTATTAACAACACAAATGACAGAGTTGTGGAGAAACATGATTGCATATGCCACTCTTCATGACACTTGATTCATTGAATACTCTATAGTCTACCTTATAAAGCATAGTGCCGAGGCCCTATGAATGGTCTTCTGAAAGGCTTAAAGTTCAAATGTGAAGGATGGCCAGAAATTAAAGTTTAATGACATAAAAAAATATTAACATCCAAACAAATACATACTAAAAATGAGTATCAAGTACTGAAACTTATCATCCTCCCACACCAGGCTATGGCATAACTTTTGGACACAGTGCAACATAGGACGTACGTGTTTGCCTATATCCTACATTTTAATGTATAGTTTGGAAGTAAAGACAAATAATTGGAGAACAGAAGACACATTCGAGATATGGACGTGCAAAAGAATGGAATGAATTTAAGAGATAAAATAAGGAAAAAATATTTTGAACATTAAAAGATGTGAAGCCTTGTTGAAGGCCTTACTAAATCTAATTGTAGCAAATCACATCTGCTGTGGGTGGCTAGCTATGTCTAACAGTAGCAAATCTCATCTGCTGTGACCAGTTGTGTCTAATTGTAGCAAATCTCATCTGCTGTGGGTGGCTGGATGTGTCTAATGGTAGCAAATCTATCTGCTGTGGCCAGCTGTATCTAATTGTAGCAAATCTCATCCACTGTGGCCAGCTGTATCTAATTGTAACAAATCTCATCCACTGTGGCCAGCTGTATCTAATTGTAGCAAATCTCATCCACTGTGGCCAGCTGTATCTAATTGTAACAAATCTCATCCACTGTGGCCAGCTGTGTCTAATTGTAGCAAATCTCATCCACTGTGGCCAGCTGTGTCTAATTGTAGCAAATCGCATCTACTGTGGCCAGCTGTGTCTAATTGTAGCAAATCTCATCCACTGTGGCTAGCTGTATCTAATTGTAGCAAATCTCATCTACTGTGGCTAGCTGTATCTAATTGTAGCAAATCTCATCCACTGTGGCTAGCTGTATCTAATTGTAGCAAATCTCATCTACTGTGGCTAGCTGTATCTAATTGTAGCAAATCTCATCCACTGTGGCCAGCTGTGTCTAATTGTAGCAAATCTCATTAACTGTGTCTAATAGTAGCAAATCTCATCCACTGTGGCTAGCTGTGTCTAATTGTAGCAAATCTCATCCACTGTGGCCAGCTGTGTCTAATTGTAGCAAATCTCATTAACTGTGTCTAATTGTAGCAAATCTCATCCACTGTGGCTAGCTGTGTCTAATTGTAGCAAATCTCATCCACTGCTGTGTCTAATTGTAGCAAATCTCATCCACAGTGGCCAGCTGTATCTAATTGTAACAAATCTCATCCACTGTGGCCAGCTGTGTCTAATTGTAGCAAATCTCATCCACTGTGGCTAGCTGTGTCTAATTGTAGCAAATCTCATCCACTATGTTCATCCAGCTGTGCTTAATGAATACCCTGAATGTTTTTGATGTTTTGATATTTTGTTTCATGAGCCATTTATCTGTTAAAGATGATCTGCCGCACTCACAATATGTTTTTCCACTGTAGTCAAGACGGTCTCTGGAGGATATTTCTGACTTACTCATGCAGTTTAGCAAACCATTCAAGACTATTGGCTAGAATGTGGCTATTTCAGTATGCAGACCTCTTCCATGGAGTCATATATGAGCTAGTAAAGAGATGGAAACCATATCTGAATTCTATCCATTAGAATATGGCTGGTGATCTGTGTAAGGTTATCCGTCTCTCTCTAACCTGCGTACCAAAGATACACTGAATGTGTAGACATTATATAATTGGTAGCATATCCTATTCAGGATGTAGCCATCACCCCAGCAGTTTTTGGCTGTAGTGATTATCTAAGAAATATAAATACATTCAGCGTTTGCCATTGCTTTCTGAATGGTCTGGATTCACAGTTGTCTGTGGCGCAATTCGAACCCGTTACCTTGGCCGTCACAGACTGTACCACATCGCCACAGAGCCGAAAAATATCATAATGCAACTTTTAAATAACAATTACCACATTGTGAATAATGTAACCCGCCGAAGACGGATGTGTCGGGCCATTGGCGCAAATAAAACGGCGACACAACGCATTTCCATTCTCTGGACTACATTCTGCTGGAAATCTAGTAGGACATGTCCTGCTACAAGAGAATTCAGCAGGAGTTTGAGAATGTACGCTGAAGAAGAAGAAGAATAATGTAAGAGTAATTCCTTTAAAAAATCAGATAGCTCAACTGAATCTCTCGAAAAATACTCATTAGAAGCATTAGTAAAAAAAACACCTGTAGCACTCTGAGTCTCCAGCCTTATCATTGATCTGGTCACCGCCATAACCTCCAACATCATACTATAGTGGTTGTATAGAAAGCACCACTTGTTCCCCAATACACTTCTCTTTTCATTAGCTATGAATGCCCAAGCACTGTGCACATTCCGAACCACAGACTCATCTGAGGATTTCTCACTGAACAAAACCTGGACTCCTGAATCTAAATGCACTGGCATATCATTGTCAGGTTTTCTGGAAAGTGTGATGACCACAGCAGTGGAAGTTGTACACTTGATAACCTTA
Organism: Meghimatium bilineatum; assembly: GCA_034231615.1. Lineage (NCBI taxonomy): Eukaryota > Metazoa > Mollusca > Gastropoda > Stylommatophora > Philomycidae > Meghimatium > Meghimatium bilineatum. Next base: position 44,027,959 of record CM067312.1, read on the forward strand.
TGTTTCCCACTCTTCTCCATAATCTATGTACACTAACATGGTTCCCACTCTTCTCCATAATTTACGTACACTAACATGTGCATATTCATTTAATAATCCCCTCTGCCAACCTACTATGCCAAATAAAACTAACAAATGAACTTGGAAAATTCACAAAAGCCACAGATTTAAAATAAAAAGTTACCCTGAACTGATGTTGTAAATTATTGTTAACTGTAAATTGCATCAATTTTTTTAACCTATAAACTTAAATGTTTCTAAATCTTCTTCATTATTCATTCTCAAACTTTTGCATGTTCTCTCTTATAACAGGACAATGGTCCTACTATATTTCCAGCAAGATGTACCGGTAGTTCAGAAAATGGAAATATGTTATGTTGCTGTTTTATCTGCGTCAATGGTCTGACACGTCTGTCTTCAGCAGGAAATCTTCCTAAAAGAACGTACATAAATAGTGAATTTCAATTCTTAAAGATGGGTATCTGCAGCTATGTCAATAGGTATAGAATTCAGCATAACATCTGGGTCTCTGTTATGGGACAGTCCACCCCACCATCACAACCACTAGTCACCTCTTACACTGTGGTAGGTAACAGTGTTCCTATTATGTACATCCCTTTCTGGCCCTGGCAACACACAGGCGAATGGGTAAATATAATGTGTAATAAATAGGATTTTCTGTTTCATTTCATTACATCTTTAATTTTGCTGCCATTGATCTCTCCTCAGGAAGTTGACTCAGGATTGGTAGAAAGGTCTCAGATTGACAATCAGGCAATATAACAAGAAATATAAGTAGGTGATCTCAGAGCATAAACAGTGTATAATTGATGCAATGTCATCGTATTATGGCATAGGAATTATATCTGGTTCCTCGCTAGATGGCCTTGACTTCTGTTTTGCAGAATTTACGGGTGATTCTGAAACAGATGTTTGGGGTTACAGGATAGAACATACTGTGACTGTGCCCTACAGTAAGATTATGAAAAACAGGCTAGCTTCTGCGACCAGTTTATCCGGAATTGTGAGTAAATGTACAGGTTATTTCTGTTTGTTCTTTTAGATTTCTTTCTCTCAAATTTTGTGTCTGGCGTAGAAAGAATCTTGATTCGTCTCCTTTGTCAGTTCTCAAACTCCTGTAAATTTGCAGGATGTAGTCTGGAGAACGAAATGTGTTGTGCCATATAGTTTACAGTTTTGCTGTGATATCTGTGCCTTTCAGCCTTAAAAATTTGACTTCAGTATAATTCTGGGTCACTTTGACCATATATGGGATGAGACAGCCAACTCCACCCCATAAAACTTCCATTGCCACTTCTTATGACATGCATGGAAATATATAGTGTTGTTATTCTTTGCTCCCCTTTCATTACAAACTAATATAAATGTGCCATATGCACTCCCCCCCTTCCCCAAAAGCTAAAAAAAACTACTTGAAGCTCTAAAGGAACAGATAACAGGTTTTTTAAAACCACATTTCACCCAAGATAGGCTTAATATGTCCCACTGTCTTCCATATAAGATAGACCTAATGTGTCCTACTGTCTTCCAGATAAGATAGGCTTAATGTGTCCCACTGTTGTCCACATAAGATAGGCTTAATGCAGGGCTATTCAATTGGCGGCCCGCGGAGGCCTAGTAAGTGGCCCACGGATCATTGCTAAAACAGTGAAATAAAGTTATAAATAAAACTAAATGTATAAAATTATTCAATGTGTTTTTTTAAATAAATCTGGCCCGTAATGATCCCCATTTTCTACAATTTTGGCCCCCGAGTAAATATAGTTGAATAGCCCTGGCTTAATGTGTCCCGCTGTCTTCCACATAAGAGAGGCTTAATGTTTCCCACTGTCTTCCACATAAGATAGACTTAATGTGTCCCACTGTCTTCCACATAAGATAGGCTTAATGCAGGGCTATTCAATTGGCGGCCCACGGAGGCCTAGTAAGTGGCCCACGGATCATTGCTAAAACAGTGAAATAAAGTTATAAATAAAACTAAATGTATAAAATTATTCAATGTGTTTTTTTAAATAAATCTGGCCCGTAATGATCCCCATTTTCTACAATTTTGGCCCCCGAGTAAATATAGTTGAATAGCCCTGGCTTAATGTGTCCCGCTGTCTTCCACATAAGAGAGGCTTAATGTTTCCCACTGTCTTCTACATTCAGCACAAGATAGATTTAATGTGTCCCACTGTCTTGAAACCACCAACCCCCACCCCAAAATCTCTTTAAATGATTACTTTCAATGACACACATAGCAAATTATAGTGTTGCTACTCTTTACTTCCCTTTTTGGTACTGTCAACACACAGGCGCTGGCATGCTCTCATTACTAAATTGGAATCCTTCTATAGCGCATTCTTTTATAACAAATTTTCCTTTATAACAACAGTTTTCAAAATCACTAATTATATTTCTTGCATTATATATAGAGAATTTCTGTTATTACATAAATATTTTGTTGGTCCGGACCAAGTTGTTATAACGGGATTCCACTGTACCAGATATATTTTTAAAAAGCAAATAAATTACAAAAATAGGATTAAATCCTTCATGCCTTAAAACAATAACCCACCACTGAAAACGAATGTGTCAGGTCATTGGCGCAAATACAACAGTGACAACACATTTCCATTCTCAGTACTACATCCTATTGGAAATCTAGTAAGACCATTGTCCTGCTACAAGAGAGAACCAGCGGGAGTGTGAGAATATATGCTGAAGAAGAAACCCATAACCCTGCTAGAAGTAGAGGTACTATATTGGAGGTCAACACACATAGGCCTCCAGCTATTTCTATTCTCAGTGATACGAATGAGTGTAGAAGTCTTGACCTGTCCATTATTATTCATATGACTGAATATATATATATATACACCTGGAAGACCGAAGTCATGGCTTTTCTTCTGCGTTCATTCTCAAACTCATGCAGTTTAGCAGAATGTAGTATGTTGTGTCATGGTATCTGTGCTGTTCGGCATAGCACATCAGACTTCAGCATGGATTCTAGGTCACTTTGACCCTATATAGGAGAGAATGGTCAACTCTACTCCATACCCTCCTTAATTGTCTCTTATGGACATGCATGAAAGGTAAGTAGTGTTGCTGTTCTTTGCTTTCCATTTTGGGCCTCAGCAATATATGGGCAGTCATGGCTATAAATCTTTCCTCTCGTGTCCCTGCAACACACTGACAAATACTCCGGATGAACTATCTTCTTCTCCAGCGTTCATTCTCAAACTCCCGCTGGATCTCGCTTGTAGCAGGACAATGGTCCTACTAGATTTCTATCAGGATGCAGTCCAGAGAAAAGAAATGCATTGTGTAGCAATTTTATTTGCACCAATGACCCTGCACATCCATCTTCGGCAGAGAATGAATTACCGGGTATCTAGATTTAATGCTTTATCATGTTTGAAAAATGTATGAGAGTGGATTCTTGATCAACATGAAAAATCAATGAGAGGTGGTCTGAGTAAAACATTTTTAGTAATAAGATTCATCATCATCATCATCATCAAGTCCCGTCTCCGCAACGAAGGTTGGCTGCAACGTATCTCCAACATCTCCTGTCTCTTGTCTTGGTGGTGCACTCTGCTAGACTGTAACCTGTCCATCGTGTAATGTTACTCTCCCACTTGTATCTCTGCCTACCTCTTGCTCGCTTCCCTTTGACTTTACCCTCAAGTAAGGTCTTCAATAGGGTGTCATGTCTTTTAATGTGTCCAAAGTATTTTATTTGCCTGATCTTTATTTCTCTTAGTAGTTCTTTCTTCATATTAAGTGTCTTTAGCACCTCTTTATTTGTTTTCTTCTCTTTCCATGATGTTCTCCCTATTCTTCTATATACCCACATCTCAAAGGCATAAATTTTGTCTTCTAATTGTTTATTTAGTGTCCATGTTTCTGAGCCATACATTAATATGGAATAGATGTAGCATTTTATAATTCTCATTTTTAACTTATTTGTAATTTGTTTAGATATTAATATTTTCCTCATGTCATTGAAGGTACTTTTAGCCATTCCTATTCTCCTTTTAACTTCTGTTTCACATCTGCCGTAATTTGTGACTATGTGTCCAAGATATTGATACTGTTTTACTTGTTGTAGTTTCTCTCCCTGTATGTTTATGTTTATCTCCTGTTCTTCTGTGTCTTTGCTGATTATCATGGTTTTTGTTTTTTGAATGTTTATATCCAGTCAGTAATAAGATTAAATGTTCAATAAAAATGGAATATGAATACTGCACTAATTTAATCAAACATGGCCATTGACAAAGACACTACCAAAATAGATCATAGTATGTGAAATTAAATATTTGAGGAAAGTTTTAAATGTCATGAGAAGAGATTGACAGTGAAATTAGGATATCAGGAATGAAATAAAGACTACCGGTATCTCAAGTCAAGACTACATCAAAAGACAGCAAACCAGGTGGTTTGGTAACGTTATGAGAATGGAACCATGGTTTACAGTATTGCAGTGATATTTGCACCTTTTAGCCTGACACATCCAACTTCAGCATGACTTGTGTCACTGGCCCTAAATGGGATGGGACAGCCAACTTCATCCCATAACCTTCTTAGTCGTCTCTTACGATATGCATGGAAGGTAAACAGTATTGCTATTCTTTGCTCCCCACTTGGGCCCAGCAACACATGGACAAGAATTGGAAGTGGTTAGAGATGAGAAGAAAATATACTCTTTTTTTTTTAAAGAACCGAAGATCATGTGATCAAACCCTGACTGGAACTGTGAGTCTACATACTCTCAAATGACTGCTGGAACAGAGCACTTTTGGGAATGCCCCGTGTGCTATGATGCTAGTTTCTACTCAAGACAATTAAAGAAACCTTACCGAGACATGTGCTGACCATGCAACCCAAATGGTCAGGGACTGACAACTCCAATTTTCTCCACAATGATTAACAGTACAAGTAGAAATGACAATAGATAGATGGCTGATCCAGCGGTCCATGGGCTCATACCCTTTGACCCAACAATAGATAGATAGATAATACTAATTTAAGTGTGTGTACTAATTTTGTTTCAGGATTTGATCAAGTTGCAATCTGACTACAGTCATTTAGTAGGACAATGTCTGGAAAGATTCATACAAAACAACGATTTGCGGCCAGATTTTATTGCATCTCAAGGACATACTGTTTTCCATCAGCCAGATAAAAGCATCACTTTTCAACTTGGAGATGGAGAGATAATTTCTACATATATAAGGTTATTACAAGAGAAGGCTAACTGAAATAACGCCATTTTTATTCTTATAGTTTATAGATTCTAGTCCATGCCGTGTGACATTGGTTATCATGTCATTCCATAGCCTTCTATTGTGTGTTCTGACAATCATTTCCGATGTTGATTTTCTCCCATGCCAGATTATCTAGCATCCTCTCTTGGTCTTCTCCTACCACTCCAGCTTTTCAACTTTCCTATTATAACATTGTATTCCATCTTTCCTCTTCTCTTGATGTGTCTTCAAATGTGACTGGTTGTACTCCATATTTTCTCTTCAAATGTGGACTATCTTCTTGAGCAGCTCTCTTATTGAATTAACTTCTTTCAATTCTCTTTCTATCTGTCTATGGTTTTCTCAAATTTTTTAAATAAAACTACATCTCTGCTGCCTTTATATAATTTATTATTCTGTTGATTCTCCAAGAATCATTTTCATATACCAGAATCTGCCTCCTGGACTCATGAGCAAGATCTGCCCAGGCTTTGTGTAGAGTTTTCCATCTCCTAGGTGGCCTTTCTTTCTGAACTCTCGAGCTCCACCTGCCCAGAATAGTTAGTTAGAGGAATTTACTATGTTTTTCCTGTCTTTTCCCCTTACAGGATGGGACTGGTTGGGGCCACAGGGGTTTTTTCTAACTTCTCCTCCCTTTGTGTATTTAGAAAGTTATTTTCTATGTTTCCTTATCTAAAGAATGCATGCACACTGGAGACGTGCCAAGCTGGGGTCAATGACTCCAACTGTCTGCTTGAGCTTATAGCGGCTCATACTCGCTTGATAGTGTCACCTGATATCCCACCCATCCTGGTGGGCAACATCACCAGTTTGTCCAGAGATCTGGCTTATATCTCAGCCAACCACCAGATATGGATAGTAGCTACCCTCCGTATCTGGAGGCCAATTCACTATCCACAACCTGTCTATCAATTGATAGTGCATCTATCAATACCCATGAAAAGAAAATAATGAACAGGCAATCTTTAGAGCAGCAAAAGAATCAATACCAAGAGGGGCAAGTAAAACTACAAACCTTACTGGTCCAAAGAAGTACACAAGTTTGAAGAAGATCTGAATATGGCCACAAAGATGGAAACAAACTCTGGAAACTTGCCAAGGCGTTGGGTGATGAAAACAGTAGCTGACCACCAATAACACTTGAACATGAGACAAAAAAAAGGCACATTGGGAAAAGCAGCAGCAAACATTCTCATAAAAAATTATGCAATTTTGAGCCAGATAAACATATAAAAAGAAATTTAAAAAATAAGTTAGAATGAAATCCATTTACTAAAGGACATACCCATGATATAGAAGAGAAAATATTGTCAAAGTTTACAGAAACTGAGCTAGAAGAAACACTTCAGAACCTCAAATTCAAGAAGTCACCAGGCAAAGATGGGGTTACCAATCAGATCACTGGCGGAAATACCTGTACTCTCGTGTTGGTTATCAGAGAGCGAACACAGAAAAAGACAACTAATACATCCAGTCATATCGCCAGTACAATATGAAGAAGTTGCTTTCAAACCATGATCAAATTCAGTTTGCAAGGCAAGCAAGTACCCTTCCACAGAATCAATATTTTGTGTATTACTTCTCTATAATACATGTATTTTTTATTTAGCAAACAGGATTACATATATTCATTTTTAACACTGCCTGTCTTCTTCAAGGTGTCCATTTGTAAGCAACTTTCGTACCAAAGATGTTTCCTTGGGGGGACAGGGAGCACCCCTAGTATCATGCGGGGAAAAGTTTCTCTTCCAACAAACAGATATGTGTATTAGTCTTTGTGGCATTGCAAATGTTGGATGTCAGGTTTGTTATTCAATAAGGTACACATATTTTGTTGTACATTGAGAATTCATGTCTGCAGTATTTTATGTTAACTAAACTGTTTTAGCATTTATAATTTCTTCTTCTGCTTCCATTTTCAACTTCCTCCAGTTAGATGGATCTGATGATGATGATGTTCCTCCTTCGCAAGCGAAGATGAGCATGGCATGAAAAAACATTAAATGCGATGGAAAAAAAATATATATATATATAATAATTAAAATTGGTAATTAACTAATTTAGTTTGTGAGTTCGTAGATGCCCGATGAGTCTGATTCGTGCACGGAAAGTTCTATTGCAGTGTATGCAGGAGTGCTGAAGATTCGGGGTAGGAGAATTTACGGATTTGTCCTTCCGTTTCTTGCACTTGTGGATTGCCCGCAGTGTTCTTTCTTTTTCAAATTTCGTGATGCCAGCAGTGATCTGAGTGTGCCAGGCTGAGCGATCAAGTGCTGTAGTTTCCCAGGAGCTAGGATCGATGCTGCAGTTCTTGAGAGAGCTTTTTAGGTGATCCTTGAAGCGCTTTTTCTGCCCTCCACTTGAATGTTTACCTTCGCACAACTCCCCATAGAATAATCTCTTTGGAAGGCGCTTCTCTGGCATACAGACGATGTGGCCAGTCCAGCGGAGTTGGGACCTAGTCAGCATTGCATGGATGCTTTGCATACGGGACTTCTGAAGAATTTCCGTATCTGGTACACAATCCTGCCAACGTACCCCCATAAGGTTTCGTAGGCACCGAAGATGAAATGAGTTAAACTGTTGAGCGTGTATCACATAGACAGTCCAGGATGACGCAGCATAAAGCAGTGTTGGTAGAACCACTGCACTGTACACGTCCAACTTAGTTGTCAGACTGAGACCACGCCTGATCCAGACGTTGGCACGAAGGCTCCTGAATGCTGCACTGGCACGAGCAATACGCAGGGCAACAGCGTCATCAATTGTCGCAGTTTGTGATAGTGTGCTGCCGAGATATACAAACTTATTGGCAGTATTAATTTTTTGTCCCTTTAGTGTGATCACTGGCTCTGTGTAGGGGACACCTGGCACTGGTTGATACATTACTAAAGTCTTTGCGGTGCTGATGGTGAGACCGAACGCATCACAGGCCAAAGAAAAGAGGTCCATGCTGTCTTGAGTTTGTGTAAAAAGACATTGTCTAGACTCCTGCTGAATCTCTCTTGTAGCAAGACAATGGTCCTACTAGATTTCCAGCAACATGTAGTCCAGAGAATGAGAATGCATTGTGTCACTATTTTATTTGGCCCATGGCTTGACACATCCATCTTCTGCAGTGATTTCTTCATGATTAATACTCATAAATGCTGTCTATAGACTGTATTTCATGAGTGCAGCCATTTTTAATAACATACTTTTCCAGGTGAGCTATTATTAGTAGCATTCACTGCGCTTTCCCTATTTCTGAAGTATCATAATGGTTTAGACAATCCTCGCAGTTGTTCACCACGGATTTGTAACGGTAATTGAACAGCTGTCAAATTTGGTCAGTAAATTTTAACTTGATTTGTATTTTTGACTGTTCAAGGTATTCTCCTTCTGTTAGCATCTTATTTCAAATTAAGCAATTCTTTTTACCACTATTTTATTAAGTGTTAATGTTAGAATAATTTACCACCAGTAATGTGCTTGCTTACCTCTTCTTCTTCGTTAGATCTCAAACTCCTGCAGATTAGCAGGATGTAGTCCGGAGAACGGAATGCGTTGTGTCATGGTTTACAGCATTGCTGCGATATCTGCGCGTTTCGGCCTGACACATCCGACTTCAGCATGACTTTGGGTCACTGGCCCTATATGGGATGGGACAGCCAACTCCATCCCATAATCTCCTTAGTCGCCTTTTATGACATGCGTGGAAGGTAAACAATGTTGCTACTCTTTGCTCCCCTTTCGGGCCCGGCACCACATGGGCAGAGTACCTCTAATTAGACTGCATATGTGAAAAATAAATGAAGAATTAATACTTATGACCTTACAAGCTGCCCACACTAATGTCTGTTTCACATATAAGGGCCTACAGGAACAATTTTAACACTTTACTCTCCCATGTGTTGCCAGGGCCCAAAAGGGGAGAAAAGAATAGCAACACTGTTTACTTTCCACGTATGTCGTAAAAGGTGACTAAGGAGGTTATGGGATAGAGTTGGCTGTCCCATCCCATATAGGGTCAGTGACCCAAAGCCATGTTGAATCCGGATGTGTCAGGCCGAAAGGCGCAGATATCGCAGCAATGCTGTAAACCATGACATAACTCATTCCGTTCTCCGGACTACATCTTGCTCATCTGCAGGAGTTTGAGAACGAACGCAGAAGATCACTTTACTGACCAGCAGTTCAGGATATTGTACAAAGAACAGAGATATGTTATTTAGCCATTTTATTTGAGCCAATGGTCCGATACATCTGACTTTGGTGGTATTATTTATTTAAAAGTGAATTCAGTAAATGGATGTACATTGGAAATTTAGATTCTTTATATACGCAAAGAAAAAATACTTCCATTAAATTAACGGAGACTTGTTTTGATTTTCATTCATTTTTCAGGGAGACAAAGGGTATGATGTATGCCCTTGTAACATGGTCCTTAATCACTTGGCTTCCATTATTGACCCTGACTTACAGTACGATCACGATGGAAAGTTATCAGCCACAGGCAACATCTTACCCGATGTTTTGGAGCAGCTCAACAAATTGGAATATTACCAACAAAGTGGTCCAAAATCACTTGGAATTGAATGGGTCTCCAGCAATCTCCTTCCTATACTTAAGGTACCTGTAATATTATTTGTTTGTCTATTATTAATAATACAGTGCAATTACTGTACAGCCCATACATTTTTAACAGTAGAAGACATGTCTCCATTTAAGAATACACTTTTAAGAATACCAAATCCCCTGTATGTTGTCATGTCCCATAAGGGGAGTAAAGAATAGCAACACTATCTTCCATGCATGTCATAAGAGGTGGCTAAGGAGGCTGTCCCGTCTCATATAGGGTCAAATTATTATAAAAGTATAAACCAAAACACAGCTCTAGTTATAAGTGGATCCAGTACTGTGGTACTCAAAATAGCATCTCGCTGTATAATGTGGAAGAGACCTGTCTGCTTTGATTTGCCTTCAAAAGGGAAGAAATAGTGTAAAGACTATTTGTAAAGGTGACTATCATATCCTTTGTATCTGGCTCTTTGAACTCAAATAGTTAGCTAGCTAAGAAAACTGAATTAGCTAGCTGAAAAAAAAATAGAATTAGTTAGCTGAAAGAAAATGGAATTAACTAGCTAGGAAGAAAAGAGGATTACTGTAGCTCGCAAGGAAGAAAACAGTTAGATAATAAAGAATAAACAATTAGCTGGCTAGGCAGAAAATTTAATGAGCTACGGAAAACAACAGGATTAACTAACTAGGAACAGAAATGAATTATCCAACTAGGAAGAAAGCTGACCACCCATAAATAAAAAATGCTGAGACTTGTTGCTGTAAAATTTTCTAACACTACACTCCTATAGCATGCTATAGTATTGTCAGTCACCATGTTTTAAAATAAGATAGATTTTGTACCCTCCACAGCCAGAACAACACTCTGTTCCAGATCTGTTACGTACATACATAGAACATATATCTCAGCATGTGTCCGATGCCTGTGCCCAAATCATCAACAAAGGTCATAGTACTGTCTTGGTAACAGGAGGAGGAGTGTATAACTCTACTCTCATGAGTGATTTGAAACACAAGTTGAAGATACATAATATCGAGGTCAGTAGTTTTACTCATGTGAAAAGTTATTGTAAAAAAAGTTACAATTCTAAAAAATATCTTTTAAAATATCTCAAAAGCAAACCCAAATGTTCCCTCATCAGAAAGTACTGTGCACTTGCTTCAAAACCCAGAGCACATATTTTGGTCCTCGTAAAACCTAGAGCACATATTTTGGTCCTCGTAAAACCCAGAGCACATATTTTGGTCCTAATAAAACCCAGAGCACATATTTTGGTCCTAATAAAACCCAGAGCACATATTTTGGTCCTAATAAAACCTAGAGCACATATTTTGGTCCTAATAAAACCCAGAGCACATATTTTGGTCCTAATAAATTTGATATACAGTGCAACTTATTAGCTACAGTTTTTTTTCCCATGGAATTATTTCTTTTAAAAGATATTTTGTTTGTTGCACATCCATCACGAGAATAACAAATAGTACGGTCCTATCCTAGAAGATGGGCCTACATATTAAGCGAAATGTGAACAAACTATCTGTAAATGTTCCCAAAAAGGGATACCCAAAGGGAGAGATAACTCTGTTCAACTTATTTATGTTTTTGGTGATTTCCCTAGCATTAAAAACTAAACACCAGCTGTTTATTATTTATCCACCAGCATAAAGTGATTGTTGGCAGTCATGTCTTTACTGCAGCATAGTAGATAAACATCATAGTTCCCCGTGTATGTCCATGCATCTGGGAACACACATTGCAAATACAGTAGAATCCCGTTATAACGAATTAATCAGGTCTGAGATAATATGTGCATTATAACCCGAAATTCTTTATATAAGGTTATGACAATTATTAACATACTTTATGTCCCTTTAAATTATTGTTTTCCTTGTGCATTGTTTTCCATGACGTAATCACTGCCTGTCAACTAAGAGAATGGTGTATCAATGTTTTGTTACTCACTTCTCCAAGTATCAGTTTTCTCTTGTGAAACAGATACACAGATCCAGTCTTGCTGTCAATTACATGTACTTTCACCATAATTTTGGGTCAAAGGGCATGAGCCCATGGACCGCTGGATCAGCAACCACCATAATTTTGTTTCTCTTTAAGCAAACCAAGACTTAATTTTCAATAAGAATAAACTGTGTTTCCCCAACACCGGAGTTTTAAAAAGCCAATCAATCATTGTGTGTTTAGCTAGGGTGAATAGAATGCAAGGTCACCTACCTACAATGCGCACCCCTCCCTCATCTCCCCTATTTTCAGCGCATATAGTTGCGCGTGACCAAATGACCATATTATAGTGAAGTTTCATTTGAACATGCCTCGTAAGACCTGTGGGCTAAAATATAAATCATCCTAAGTTGACACATTTAACTTTTCCCATGACTTTAATTGACCGCTGACAAAAAGATACCAGTTAAATTACAGGAAAAGACAAATACCTCACTTTAAAAGGATGGGCCTTGTGGAACAGCAACACTATATTAGGCACATGATGCTGGGCACACCTATACGTGCTTAAAATTAAGGGGGGGTGTAGGTAGGTGACCTTGTATTCCATTCACCTGAACTAAACACACAATGCTCGCTTTGCTTTTTAAAGCCCTGGTGTCTGGGAAACATGATCTATTCTTATCTTGTAAAAAGGAAGGGGTTTCTGAAAGCCTAGACAATACCTATACTGCCGATGATTGTGGCCATACTGACCTTAAATTAACTCTTGGTTGGTTGAAAGAGAAACAAAATTATGGTGAACGTACATGTAATTGGCAGCGACCTGGATCTGTGTCATAAGAAGCAACTGATACTTGGAGGAGAGGTATATAACGAATTTTGGTTACAACGCACATATTCTGTCAGTCCTGACCAATTTGTTATAACGGGATTCCACTGTATAAACAAACATTTGCATCTCAATGATAATTCTAAATTCATGCCACGAGGACAAGATATAATTTTAAGGTTAGACCTCTGTGTGATCTCAATGATAATTCTAGATTGATACCACGAGGACAAGATATAATTTTAAGGTTAGACCTCTGTGTGATCTCAATTATAATTCCAAATTCATGCCACGAGGACAAGATATAATTTTAAGATTAGACCTCTGTTTGATCTCAATGATAATTCCAAATTCATGCCAGGAGGACAAGATATAATTTTAAGGTTAGACCTCTGTGTGATCTCAATGATAATTCCAAATTCATGCCACGAGGACAAGATATAATTTTAAGGTTAGACCTCTGTGTGATCTTATTTTAACCAAGTTCAGAGACCTAATGAAGTATGAAGACGATATTAGCAATAATGAAGCTATGATAACAGGCGACTACAATTCTTCCTCTTCTTCTGCGTTCGTTCTCAAACTCCTGCAGATTAGCAGGATGTAGTCCGGATAACGGAATGTGTTGTGTCATGGTTTACAGCATTGCTGCGATATCTGCGCCTAACGGCGTGAAACATCCGACTTCAGCATGGCTTTGGGTCACTGACCCTATATGGGATGGGACAGCCAACTCCATCCCATAACCTCCTTAGTCGCCTTTTATGACATGCATGGATGGTAAACAGTGTTGCTATTCTTTGCTCCCCTTTCGGGCCCTGGCAACACACGGGCAATTCAAACAGTAGACTTAGGCATATGAAAAAACAAACCCTGGGGAATAAAACTTTTTGTGCTAAAATATTCCATCTGCTAATAGCCTAATTTGTCATCGCTAAAACCAAATCTGCAGAGCATTTGCTGTTAGCTCTGCATACAGAATAGTAGTAAAGCTTTATATGTTAAACGTACGTTAAACGTCTTTCAGGCAAAATAGAAGAATATGACTTCATAATATCCAATACACAAAAAGCCATCTCCGGAGAACTCTTCTACCCCTGACACTGCACAGCATAAAGTGAAAAGAAAAAAAGACCAGTACATCTTTTAGGTGTCGAAGGAGTTAACCTCATTTGTGATTATATGTCCAAGATATTAGTAATGGTCTGCTTTTTGGAGTATCTCTCCATATATTTTTGTGTTAAGCATTCGTTCTTCAATATTGCTGATTATCAGTTTGTTGTTTGTATGTTTGGTGCATAACTTAATTACCTTTACATTACAGGTTGTGGACACAGAAAATGAAATTGTGGAGTACAAAGAGGCTCTGGTCTGTGCATTCATGGGTTTACGATCACTTCTAAATATGGACAATGTGTTCTGTTCAGTGACTGGCAGTAAAATGGACAGTGTATCAGGAAGTATTCACCATGGAACAGTTCGTCTCAGTAACCCTAGCTTGCAGGATCGATTCAACTTTATGATCAGGAAGAAAAATCTCAGTGCTACAGAGCTTCGAACTGTTAAGGATAAATGAAGAAATCACTGAAGATATTTTTTAGTAATGTTCCATTTCCCATGGACATTTTGTTTGCAGAACATAGGGCATGTAAATAGAACAGCTGAACTTACATTCAATGTCAAATGTATCATTCCATCACCCATCCTGAACTCATCAGGGTCATATGAGTACACAACACAGTCCACCAGCGATCTCTATCTTCAGCAATGTGAATAAGTGTGCAAATAATCTTGACCAGTCCAGTATTTGATGAGGTCTGACTGTGATTTTCTTTGTCCTCTTCTGCTTCTTCTGTCATCAGCTGTTTCTGGCAGGGTTGTTTTTGACAGAGGACCATGTTGACTTACATGTCTAACCTATACGAGCTTTCATCATTTCACTATTGAAAATAGTGATTCTAGTAAACCTTTTACTATTGAAAATAGTGATTCTAGTAAACCTTTTACTATTGAAAATAGTGATTCTAGTAAACCTTTTACTATTGAAAATAGTGATTCTAGTAAACCTTTTACTATTGAAAATAGTGATTCTAGTAAACCTTTTACTATTGAAAATAGTGATTCTAGTAAACCTTTTACTATTGAAAATAGTGATTCTAGTAAACCTTTTACTATCGAAAATAGTGATTCTAGTGAACCAGCAAGTTTTAACATTTATGTATGTACAGGTTTATGCTCTGTATAGGAAATATGTAGAATTCTCAAACCTGCAGATTAGCAAAAATGTAGTTCAGAGAATAGAATGCGTTGTCATGGTTTACAGCTTAATTGCGATATCTGCGCCTTTCGGTCTGACACATCTGACCGAACATGACTTCTGTGTCACTTTGACCAAATATGGGATGGAATAGCTAAAACCTTCTATGTCCATGTGGGCAGGCAGAACAGACAACATCATGCAATATACTAAATCAGGAGTTACAAACGCCTGTGTGTTGCTGGACCCGAAAGGGGAGCAAAGAATATCAACACTGTTTACCTTCCACGCATGTCATAAAAGGCGACTAAGGAGGTTATGGGATAGAGTTGGCTGTCCCATCCCATATAGGGCTAGTGACCCCAAAGCCATGATGAAGTCGGATGTGTCAGGCCGAAAGGCGCAGATATCACAGCAATGCTGTAAACTATGATGCAATGCATTCCGTTCTCCGGACTACATCCTGCTAATCTGCAGGAGTTTGAGAATGAACGCAGAAGAAGAAGGAGTTACAAAGACTAATAGATAGATTTGATAAATCAAGTAGAGAATATCAACAAGTGTGAGGTCTTTATCTCCGGAACCATGGGCACTCAACCAAATCTACACAAACATCCTCTGAAATGTCAAACATGAACTCCAAGCCTAGACACACAGAATAAAGAGATATATTACTTTGTATGTTAAACGGCCAATATCCAACAGATCTGGATGCACATATACACAGACAGATCAACAATAAAAGCCACAATGAATGGCAGCATTCCGTTACATGCATGTATTGTAAAAATAATCCCTTGTCACAGAAATAAAATGTACAAATTTCAGGACAGAGGAAACTGCTATACTCACAGCTGTTTAAATATTCAACAATTTCATATCCAAAAAAAATACATCTTGGAATTTTTCTAAATCAGTTATACAAGTTATCCAAGACAAACTCATTCACATCCGACAAAATATCTTCAAATTGTCTAGTAAACCAACATTAATGCCTGTATTACAATGAATACCAGCTCCAGTGGCATCCCTGGACATGAAAAAGCAGACAAATCAGCAAAAATTGGAATAAATTCCCTGGGTTCAAAGTTTCAGGGGAACGACATCTCTGATACCCCTGACAGTCACAGGTAACAAAAGATTTATGGTATGTGGCAATGAAAAGGATTTTGTGCTTTCATGCCTTGTCATATGCAATAGTGTTAATTACTTGTGCTTCATTTGAGATTTAAAGCAGAGTCATCTGAGTTTGACTATTGTGCGTGGGTAATTTTGTGGATGGAGGAATGGACAGAGTTCAAGGCAAGGATTAAAACCCCAATTACATAAATCATGTACATACAGCAATCTTGAAAACATCTATCCTGATAGAAACCAAAAGGCAAATCATAAATTTAATCTTCATGCCAACATTGTGTTAGCAATGTCTGACATGGACACCAACTATAAAAAAATAGAGAAGTTTACATGTGAAATCTAAGAAAAGCAGCAAACAGAACATGAAATGTGAGGAATGAAAAAACCACAAGTACTGTGGAAATATCTTTGGTCATAAACATTGGTTCTATCACTTCATGAGTTTGAACCCATATTGATCTGCAGCAGGGACATACAACGTGAGAATCGATACAAGAGGCAGGCCGAGACTAGGTGGATTAAAGGAGTTACCTATTATCTTTTCCTAGGTGGTCTGTGATCCACTCTTGCCGTTCAGCGTAGGGGTGATTGGAGCTCGAGTTCTAAAGCCAGATGTGTGGCCTCAACTGTGCTGTGTCTGTACAGGATGTTCCTGACGCTTTCTATCTATCTTTTCCATGGTCTTCATCTGGCTTTGTACCCTGATCTCATTTGGTTATATGCTTGTACAGGCAACTTTTTTCAAGGAGTTACCAACCTCACAATATTACTGTATATCAAGCGACCAAACATTCTATAGCCTGAAAATTGATTGTCTTTCAATAATGCGATGTCTAACAGCAAAGCAGAGAAAAGATGATAGCATTTATCAGACCTGACACCAGTATTATTTAGTGTAGCAATTCATTTAATTTTAAAAAGGTCACTTCAACATGACTGCGCTCATGATTAGATCAATTTTGTCACATATAATGTAGTTAGAGAATGAATTTATTTCAGCTTTTCATTAATGCTACAAAATCAGCACTGTTGCTGATGACTCGTATGTCTTTTCCAGCGTTCATTATCAATCTCCTGCTGGATCTTTCTTGTAGCAGGTTGTACTAGATTTCCAGCAGGATGTGCCCGTAGTACAGAGAATGACAATGTGTTGTGACATTGTTTTATTTGTAGCAATAGCAAAACACACCCAACTTCAGCGGAGACTCTTATGTCTGAAATGACTTGACTTTTACATTTAGCAAGCTATAGTGATGAAATGGACTAATGTAAAGAATGAAACTATGATTCAAGTAATGGTTATCATAGAATTACAAGATAATTCTGCTGGTCCAGCAATCAGTGATGGACCACACCTAAAAAATTGCCACTGCTACACAAAAATAATTAGAAGTATGAAAAAACCGGTGGTCAAATTCCATTATAACAGCTTGGTCCAACCGACAAAATATGTACGTAATAACATGAATTCGCCATATACAATACAAATAATAAATAAATTGGGGATTTTGAAACATTGTTATATAGTACTTCCACTGTACTTCCCTTTTAACCGTGATCAGGCATTTAACAAAATAATTTGTAATGTGAAACAAAATGTATTTCATTGCGTGGTTAACAGAAAAGTGCCAAATGGTTGTGTAAAACTTGTTTTGAATTAAAATGGATGCATTGGTGCAAATATAATGGCGACACAACACATTTCCATTCTCTGGACTATATCCTGCTGGAAATCTAGTAGGACCATTGTCATGCTACAAGAGAGACCAGTGTGAGTTTGAGAATGTACGCTGAAGGAGAAGCAGAATGAAAATCTCAATTTCCAAGTTCTGAATTGGTTGATTTTGACAGTTTCTTTAAGTCATCACCCATAAAATTCATCATTACAAAAACAACTTTTAGTGGGCTCAGGTGAAAGTATTAAAGCTGCTTCACCATAAAGCATTTCTACAGTATACTATTTGGCATTTCGTTTTTAATCAATGTATCAGTATTGACAATTTACTGACCAGCAGCAATCCAGAGCATACTTATCTTCCGTCACCAAGGGTGTTCACAAATTTTTTGAGACAGAGACAACAGAATCTTAAAAAATCCATGATATTGAACTCATGTCAGAGAGCTTTGAAATGTTCCATGTGTCATAATGAATGCATTTTCTGAATGAATTTGACAGCCCCGGAGCAATTCACATTTATTATGATGATGGGTGTGGGTTTACATTACGTTCTGTATATCACAAAATCTAACCTTCCAGATATTCCGGTTTTGTTTTTTTTCAAGATTAATACACATAAATGATGCCAAAAGACTATTTCATGGTGCTCCATTTTGGAATAATATACTGTTCTATAGTTGCCATATTTATGAAGTATTATCACAGGCATTTGGTCAAAGGGTATGAGCGCATGGACCGTTGGATCACACACCAACCACCCAACAAGTATTATAACTAGTTTAGAGATCGTCAAAGTTGGTTACCAAGGTTATATAACAGAAATTCGATATCAATCAAATGTTAGATGCATATTTTTTCATGGTTTAAACACTATCCTGCACATTGTATGTGTCAGGATATGTATTTACTTATATGGTTATTGTATGTTTGTATGTATACTGTGTAAATGTATGTAATTTATAATTGTGTGTGTGTGTATATATATAGACACATATATATATTGTAGTGTGTCTCCAAGTGAATGATGGTTGATCATATTCACACTTGCCATTAAGCATAGATGTGGGAGATTAAGCTGTCGTTCCAAGGCCAGATGTATCTCCATGGTTGCATTTAGTCCATGTTTGTTCAAGATTATCTTGAGGTTTTCAATCCACCGTTTTCGTGGTCTACCTTTGACTTTATGCTAGAATATTCTTTTGTTATATGTCTGTGTTATATTTCGCTTTATTTAGATTGACCAATATCCAACTGCATATTTTTCCTTTAAGATGCTGTCTACACCGCTCCATATTAGTACGTAATTTTGTATTGTTTTCATGTTTTTTGTTATCTCCTTTCTTTCTAGTTTCTAAAATGTCTATATGATTCTTTGCCGTAAATTCGTTCAGCTCCTTTTCATTTTCTAGCTCCTATTGTAGGTTAAATGCAGCTTTTATGCACTGCCGGCTTGCAAGGCCTATCACAGCAGTAAATTTATTTCACTGACCTAGTTTACATGTCAGGATATTCACGTCTCTTTCCGAATGACTAACATTTCACACTCAAATGGAACACACATTATAACAGATCCATTAGAAAACATTTCCTTAGCTTATTCATACATGCATATATAGTTTTTTTCTGGTTGAATTCAGCCTCCATTCCTAATACTGTAACTTTTTTGTCCTCATGTTATTTTCCACATACACAAACAATACTTGGTATGTGTGTGATCTGTGCTCGCATTTTTCATATTCCCTTCGGCACATTTTTCTTGATCTATTGCTTTTTCTGTGTATCAGCAATGTGCAAACATATTAAAGGCATGTAATTCAGCCATCACTTGGGAGTGTTTTGTAGGAGAAAAACATCAAGTCATCACAGTTAAATAATTTTATAATTTTGTTTTCGTTGCATTTCTTGAAAAAGGTCCCGGTTGGACTGTAACATGGAAAAAGTCATTGTTCTTTTGTTTAGTTATTTATTGTTTATGTTGGTTTTTATAGTTAGTGTAGAATAGTATCAGTATTATTTAATATAGTGTTTATTGCTCATTTGCTTTACTTCAGCACTCTCCGCTTTGTCTGATTCTTGACATTTTGGTTATTTATACTTCTCCCTCAAGTCTATGGCAATGGTTATTCTGAATACTGCCCCACAGAAATAAAGCACAACACCTGCAAGTATGAATGGCTATGGGGATGATCCAAACTGGGGGCATGTTTCCAGTAAAAATAACTTTGTGCTTGAGAAACAATTTCAAATCGCGTAGCAGCTTACCCTAAGTAGAACCAATTACACTACATAAGAACTCAATTTCAGAATTGGCATCATTACACACTATCCAAGATTTTGAATTTTTGGGTATGAAATATTGCTCTGTGGTAGTCACTTCAGTGCTAGGACCTTGTGTCATGAGATTTGTTTATATCTGAGATTGTACTCCAGGAGAAAAGGAGCTCAATAGAGTTCATAGACTATCTTAACACGTTTGGCGCAGATGTGCTGTACCAAAATGCAAAATATCACCCTTTTTTTGGTTGCAACACACTTGAATATGAATCACTGCATCTTTTAGACTTCATTAACCTTTTAATTGCATATCTGATCAATCAGGTTCTGGCAAGTTAAAGTACCAACTTGGGAGTGTACTTCAACGCTGGTTTGCTGACCTGACATAAAATGTTTTATTTCCAGAAACCCTCATATATATTAAAAATGTGTAAACTGCTTAGCTTGTGTGTTGTTGTGCCAGAGAGGGGGGCAAAGAATAGCAACACTGTTTACCTTCCATGATTATCATAAGAGGCGACTAAGGATGGTATACAACAGAGTTGATTTAACCATCCTATATATGGCCAAAATGACAGAAATCATGCTGAAGTCGGATGTGTCGGGCTGAAAGTTGCAGATATCATAGCAAAGCTGTAAACCAGGACACAACACATTCTGTTCTCTGGATAACACCCTGCTAATTTGCAGGATTTAGAAAAAACGAAGACGTCAACTGCTTGGAAGTTTATATTGTGTAGGAATACAAATTTGTCCTTGTAATATTTGTATGTGGATTCTTCTTCAGCGTTCATTCTCAAACTCCCACTGGATTTCTCTTGTAACAGGACAATGATCCTACAAGATTTCCAGTTGAATGTAGTCCAGAGAATGGAAATCGTTGGTTTGCCGTTTTATTTGTGCCAATGGCCCAACACATCCGTCTTCGGCGGTGTATGTGGATATTTATTATGTATAGATGATATACACTTACTATATTAGTATTCTTTTGTTAACATAGCAAGTTAAACGTTGTTACTGTTTGACAAATTTATATTAAAATATCTTTTGCAAAAGCGTTGTGTCACTGAATTTAGATTATGCTCATGTGTTGTCAGGGCCTGAAAGGGGAGCAAAGAATAGTAACACTGTTTACCTTCCATGCTTGTCATAGGAGGTGGAGTTGGCTGTCCCATCATGTGTCGCATGTAGATATCACAACAAAGCCATGACCAGTCCATTCTGCTAATCTGCAAGTTTTCTTCAGCTTTCATTCTCAAACTCCAGCTGGATCTCTCTCTTGTAGCATAATAATGACTGTACTAGATTTCCAGCACAATGTAGTCCAGAAAATGGAAATGCACGGTTTTATTTGCACCCATGCCCCAACACATGATCCATCTTTGGCGGGTCTGCAGGAGTTTGAGAATGAGCACAGAATTTACAGCAAATTATATTTGAGATCATATGTACCAGAAACTATTGTGTGCATGAGTGCCATTCTGGAGAGAAAATTTATAAATTACTTTTAAGCTAAATTATTCCACAGAATTAGGTCCCTAACAGTGGGATTATCCGAGACCAGTACACATGCTTGTCTTGGGTTCAAGTCCTGATAATTTATGTTGAACTATGATCTTTGTCCTGTGCTCGTTCTTGTCCTGTGAACATCAGAACATTTTTTGCAAAATGAGCTGTGACCATGCAACATTACTATTTTACTGGTAGTAATCATTGTGTTACGGTTTACTGTTTGGGTGCATATCTTTGCCTTTTGACCTGACACATCTGACGTATGGCTTCTGGGCATGGTTGTCACAATTGATCTCAAATTGACAAATACTTTTTAATAGAAAAAAATTATACACATCTATCTATACTCTGTGGCCCTTTGTTTGCCTTGCAGCATCAGGGGTGGAAGGAAGAGTTCTCTGGAAATGGCCTTCTTGTGTGCTGTTTGTATGCTTGTTCAAATGACACACTTGCCTGTCCTAAATTGATTAATGCGGACTGTCAACTTTCACACAAAAATAATTAAATAACAAATACGTGAATTTCCTTTTTAATGACATAATTGTGAATTACACATAACGTGCATATGACAATAGAGCCCAAGAAGCATGCTAAGACTTCAAATACATGTAAATCTACTTAAATGTAACTAAATATTCCAAATAAGTCAATTTGACCAATAAATTGGTATGCATATACTATACAGAACTTTAGAAAAATTACTTTAACACAAATATGAACATGTATCTACTTTACATTATAGTAACTAAATATTCCAAATATCTAAATTCACTAATAAATTGTTTACTTTTTGTTTGCATTTACTAAGTTAATAGATTTTTTTTTTTTCGATATTCAATAAATGATCTTGGACAACCAGAGTATTCAAATTCTTGAGGTTATTCTATTCATAAATCCACTTTTCGTTAGAAAATTTGTAATCTGTGATTTCGTGTTCTTTAAACCACAAGGCAATTTCACGTTGACCTGTTTCAACAGAGTCACTTCCATGGCATATATTGCTGTAGATAAAATAAAATATATATAATTATGATCCAATCTGGCAACATTCAAATACATTTTTGAAATGTTTGTCATACACCAAACACATGCACAGAAATATCTAATGTGTACAACAATATCTATTTGTTGAACAAGAACATTTAGATTCTAAAAAACGATGCACTATTCACTCTTTATATGCGCAATCAGGCTGTATATTGGCTTGAGCTTTTTTTTTTAGACCCAGAAGATTTCCATGAGTTATTTGTGGATGTATAATATCAGAAGGCAGAGTTAAGCTGAGTCATTTTCATGGTTGTTCCAAAGTGCTCAGATATCTAGTCGATGGCAGACCATTCTTGATTAGAAAACTGGCCTCACAGCACGTGGGGCATTCCCATAAGTGCTCCGCCCTCTGTTCCAGCAGCCATTCGACTCAATGTGTTTTGAGTCCAATGCTGCAGAAACAGACGTCGACATCAGGGCACAACTCCGGCCCTTGCGACAGGTTTCTTTGTTGTTCCGCCCACCCACGCCGTGCCGATAACTAGTTCAAGAACGTCTGCCTGTCGGAACAACATGGTAACTGTTATCGAAGGTTACGACTACGGGATTGTATAGATGACGTGCCATGACGCCTCTATAAGAAGATAACCTCAATATAATGACAGACCATCTTACTATCGTTGGTTGCCCACTGCACTTGCTCAGTGAAGAATGATCCATTTTGTGGATCCAGAATGATCCCAGCCTTGTGGTGTCTGAATGGGAGCAATTTTTATTTCAAACCATGAATAACGAATAGGATTTAACCCTTTCCCTCCCTACATGCTTGCTTCCGCACACTATATATACACACTCCACTTCATACACATGGGGTACTAAACTGCCATTCACCACAGTTGCCATACGAATAGACATGCTAAATTTGGCGCTGATGTGATTACCGGTAATGGCGGCTTCTAGTGGATATTTCTGTACGTTTCTAACAGCTGTTGTATAGGAGCTGTGGGTTATCGAATATGACCTTAAAATTTCATCAAAACTTGATAAGAATGGACCTACTTATGATTCAGATAATGTTGACAGGCAATATTTTAACTGGAATCTTAGAGAAGGTGAATGAATGAGACGAAGGGGAATTAATTCCATATGTAGTAGTGAAAGTAAAAACAATCATCTTTAGTGTGGACCTAGTGATGACGTGTGCACACCATAGACCTAGTACTGATTGAGAATAATCAACACAGCTGATCTATGTCAATATTGATCAATTTCACGAGAAATCTGGTCCTGCAAGTGCCTCATCCAGATTACTCTGGTTATGACTAGACTTATCTTTCACTGTTTCTACGTGAGTCGATCTTTGAAGTAGGCGTAAAATAAACCAATGTGTGTAAGCTAGTATCAAAATTTTTGGGGAAACGAAATTCATTTTGATGGATCTTTATGTGAATAGGCTTATATGTTTGGAGTAGTTAAGTTACAGAATGATTCTGTCCGCTGGTGAATTACTGAACTGCTTTTCATTTGAACATTTATTAGCAAATATTTTGACACAAGTAAATGAAGCCAACAAGAAACTGGTGTTCCTTTTTTTCTTCCGATGTTACATGACAAGTAAACTTATCTTACATGACATTCACAAAGATATGTTAACTATCAGAACCTCTTCCATTTATCTGTTAATTGGACTTTAGAATCATAAAAATTGTATTTTAATAATAGACTGCAAATTGTATTTTATATTTTCTTTCAGTCACCTCTTATTTTTGCAGTTATTTTCCTTCTCCTGGGCATGATGCCCTGAGTTTTTCCTAATTGGCCAGGAATAAAAGGGTTAACCTTTAGGACCGTTGCTAGGTACAATTCAATCAAAAATCCCCAATCTTTAATATTTTTTTCACCAGATTTGTTAAATCTGACATTTTATTCAATTGACTACCTTTTCCTGCCGTTTTAGTGGCAACCAAATATCGATATTTGTGCAACATATTGATAATTTCAAACAAAAGCATCGCCATGGTGGTAAATTCTGTTTTATAGATGTATATTTTATTGAATTTGCATTAAAATTATTATGGATTGTGATTCAAATGATTATTTATGGAGAGATCAGTCATTTCCACACTCGAAGATCAGTTAAACCACGCTGTTTTATCTAATTTGATATTAAAACATCAACCAGGTTTGAAAGATACATTTCTGGACTAGATCTAGGTTTATAGAAGGATTTTAAGATATACCTGAAAGTGTAATCCTTGAAATTATAACGATTAATCTGTGAATGGCGCGCTAACTTGGTCATCTTATACTGTTTCCACTCTGGAATATTTAATAAACTTCGTGCAATTGTATTTTCGTTCTAATAGTAAAAAACATTGCTGTGTTTTTGTGGAATATTGTCTTTGAGGTCTTGTATCACACATACAAACAAAACCTACAATATATGCAGAATTCAATTCTTTATTTATATGTGCAAAAATTATTTAAATATCTCAACAAAAAAGTTATCGCAATTTCAAAACAGCCACCGACGATTGTGTAACATTTCCTAAAATTAATTCAGCGAAACGTCAGAAATTACACAAATGTAAACGCAGAATTCTAAAGGTTAAAACATTGGTCTGCTCGGGAGTGAATTAACACTACACCAACATGGATTGTAGACACATCAGAAGAAAACTAATATGAAAAGATCTTTGTCACATTTCCTGTTCAAATTCTGAACTTTTAGCTGGATGTTCTCTTTCCTAGAACTTTTCCCTTGATTAATCTTTCTAAACTATTGTCTCTTTATATGTCAGAATTATGTACATCTGCCTTTTTTTCAGTAGTTTTGAGGAGCCAGTCTTCTTATATGTTCAGATCTTTGTGGACAACTGCTCTGGTTTTCTTTCTGTTCATGATAATCTTAGGGCCTTTCTATAACATTTCATTTTGAATGCCAATATTTTCTTTTCCATTGCAAAGGCGTGCCGAAATCGGATGTGCTAGGCCTACAAGGCGCATAATGGAATCACGCTCCCGGCGGAAATCGCAGGGATATCCGTGATGGTTACAATGGAGCGAACGCAAAACAAACAAACATTTTCCATTGCAGATGTCATTGACCATGTATCACAACCATATGATCGTGTATGATACAATGGCAACCACTGGAAAGATATAGCTTCTTAATAGTTGTAACTGTTTTTCTGTGTGCCCCTTGCAATGCAGAACCCAGCCAATGGTCTAACATCCAACTTTGGTGGTAGGCTGACATACTGAACACAAGAGCACAGAAAATAAATTTAATGAATGTGATGTTTTTCCACATTCCAATAAAGCTGCTAGACCTGAAAGAATGTCAACCAGCAGAGAATTGGTACTGTCAGTCATCACGTAATTGCAAATACACAGGGAGATCGGAGCACATAGAGACATGTTCTGTTTGTAATGATCTGACCCACTATTGTATCTCTCAGATACTGTCCCTTTTTTTTATTAATGATTAATTCCAGATGATGACCTTCTCAGTAAATTTAGTTGATAAAATTAGAAACATGGCAAGTTTTGTTAATCACTGTAAACATGATCACCGTATTAACCAAACAGCCATTACAAAAACAACAGCACTTCCAAAAATCACAAATTCAGATTTCTTCTTCTTCTGCGTTCATTCTCAAACTCCTGCAGATTTGTGGATGTAGTCCGGAGAACAGAATGCGTCGTCATGGTTTACATCATTGCTGTGATATCTGCGCCTTTCGGCCTGATACATCCGACTTCAGCATGGCTCTGGGTCACTGACCCTATATGGGATGGGACAGCCAACTCCATCCCATAACCTCCTTAGTCGCCTTTTACATGCGTGGAAGGTAAACAGTGTTGCTATTCTTTGCTCACCTTTCGGGCCCCGGCACCACACGGGTGAAATTCAGATTTATACAGGAATGTCCTGCATCAATTTGGAGAAGACTGATTTCTCAGTGATGTGATAATAGTACATCATCTAATTCAATAGTTCTCAACTTTTGACAATGTCTCCAGCAAATCTTTGAGGTTTACTAACAAATTTAGTATTAAATTTTAGTCAATATAATTCTGAGTTGAGATTCACTTATCTGGTCAGTACACAAAATTATTAAACCATGAAAATAATGTGCATCCTGCTACACAAGTATATGTTGCAATTAAATTTACTAGAATTAATGTTTAGTATTGACAATTTCTTCTGCGTTCTTTCTCAAACTACTGCAGATTAACAGGATGTAGTCCGGAGAACGGATTGCGTTGTCATGGTTTACAGCATTGCTGCGATATCTGCGCCTTTCCGCCTGACACATCAGATTTCAGCACGGCTTTGGATCACTGAGCCTATATGGGATGGGACAGTCAACTCCATCCCATAACCTCCTTAGTTGCCTTCTACGACATGCGTGGAAGGTAAACAGTGTTGCTATTCTTTGCTCCCCTTTCGGGACCTGGCAACACACAGGCGATATTGACAATTTTAAATTCAAACAAAGTACTCACCGTCCCACATCAATACCAAAGTCTCCACGAATGGTTCCTGGCTCAGAAGCTAAGGGATTTGTGGCACCTAGCATCTTTCTACCCATTTTTACAACTTCTTTACCTTCCCATGCCTACAATTACAAATGATGTAACAATGATAAAATAATGCATATATATATATATAAATAAGAGTTCTAACAACTCTTCATATGAAGAAAGAATTATTAAATGAAATAAAGATTATACAAATAAAATATTTTAAACATATACAAATAAATATTTTGTTAAAGACCTTACTTGAGGGTAGGTAGACAGATACAAGTGGGAGAAGCATCAAGATATGGACAAGTTACAGTCTAGCAGAGTGTACAACCAAGACAAGAGGCGGGATGTTGGAGTTCTGTTGTATCCAATCTTCGTTGTGGAGACGGAACTTTATGACAACATTATAATGTAAAGAGTGCACCTAAAATTGTCATTTAGTGCTATTTCTATTGCAGAGGTCAAATTTTATTTATTTTAATGTACATATCAGTACTGTAAATACTTTTATTTAAATGTACACAGTATATGTCTACATAAAATCTTAAATAGCTAGTCAATTTTATCATTTTACAGAATTCTTCAATCAATCAAGTACCATGCAGTAGGCGATCATGTTTCTCCACGACTGTCTCTTGTATTGTCAATAAGCTCGGTTGGTGAACTTCTACCGTGCCACAATACTAGTCCATCTAGTAATTTTCTCTTTGTCATCTCCTATCTCTTCTCCCCTTAATCTTTCCAACACTTTATTCCAGCTGTATTCTTCTCAGCACATGTCCTAGAAACCTTGACTGCCTGCGCCCCCAATGTTTGATCTTTTTATATCAGTAACCTCTGCATTAGTTTTCTTAGCTGTCCATAGTATTTTCATCATTCTTCTCTGAAACCACATCTCTGTAGCCTCTAATTTGCTTTGAATTTTGTTTACAGTCCATGCTTCACATCCATAAAAAAATAATTGGATCAATATAACATCTCAGCACTCGAATTCGGGTCTGCATGGATAGTCTTCCATTGCACAAAAGGTTATTTTTTGGAATGCTGATTTGGCTTGTGCTGTTCGGCTCTTTCTCACTTGAGCATTTACCTTCTGATGTTAACAGAGTGCCAAGATTATTAACTTTTTCAACTTGTTAATTTTGTGTCAATTATTATGTTGCATCTTGGTGGTGTATGTCTCTTTGAGGCAAAAAAATAAAATCTTACCATTGCAAAAACTGGCCCTGAGCTCATATACTCCACCAATCCATTGAAGAATGGTTTGTCAGACAGATCCTTATAGTGGTTGCGCAGAAGCTCTTTGGAAGCCTGCAAATGTAACAAAATGATGATAACTAAAAGTCTCCAGAATTATGCTATATATATATATATATATATAAAATGTTTTATTTACTAGTATCTTCTTCAGTGTTCGCTCTCATATAAACAAACGAAATGTATCGTGTGATTTACGCCAGGGAGTGTGAATTACGTTGTGCTGCAGGTTCCACGGTAAAACTTTTTTCACCTCAGTTGGCCACTCTGTGGTCTGGACTTCCGAGGTCCAGCACATCCGTTTTCATCAGTCCTTTATTTCGGGTTTGGTCCCTAATTTTCTAGAATGAAGTTGGCGATTTATAGATATTTATATAATAATAAATAGTCTACATATTGGTGAAACCTATGACGGTCGGGGAAGGGGGCAACATCACTAGTAAAGTGTAACTAGTCTGGAAGTTTTTAGTCAACTGTCTAGGCAGCTCAGTATTTACGGGAAATGTGTCATGAAGCTGGTTCATAATTCAGCTTTTCTTTTTCCTTTTATACCGTTACTGCGATCATAGGGTGGTGACCACGAGCTCAACCTCCTGAGTCAGCTCTTATGACAAACATGGCAGTATTACTATTCTTGACTCCCTTTTCAAGCCCCCAGTAATAACAAACTTAACATTTTATGACTTGTCAAGGTTGCTTTTCTGAAAAGAAAAGAACAAAAATAACCTAAACCTAGCCTGAGATGCAATGACAGTTGGAGGTCAACTGTTCAACCATGACATTGACACTATTCACTGGGTCTGTATTTTAACTTCATAGACATTTTTAACATGGTGTTACAACTCAATACATTTCACGAAACTATTTTACTGCCAGCAAGTTGCGAAAGGTCTCTGTGTTCGCTCTCTGATAACCACAGCGAATAAATCGTGTTATTTTTGCCTGGGAGTTGGCGTGCATTGTACTGCTAGCTCCACAGAAATATTTGCACCTTGGTTGGCTCACTCTGTGGCCTGGACATCCAAGGTCTAGCACATCCATTTTTGTCATGCCTGAAGTGGGCTTCCCTAGCCTGCACATCTGTTGACAGGTGGCGGGTGTGTAATGACTTTTAGCCGAGATTATCGTTCATCTTGCATGTCAGGAATACCACGGGCTGTGGGCCAATATTGGAGTTCAGCAGTTTTTCAGTTGCTACCCGAATTGCTGCATCATAATTATTGCAGAATTTCCCTGTTGCTGTTCTGATCGTATCTCTAGACTTGTGTGGATATTATATATATATATATATATATATATATATATATATATATATATATATATATATATATATATATATATATATATATATATATATATATATATATATATATATATATATATACACACACCTACACCTCCATTCCCCACTGCATTCTGTACGCATCTGCTGTTTCGTCCACCATTGTAACTTTGCAGTGTTAGATAAGTTGTGTAAAATTATAGATTTTAGTAAAGGGGGGTTAAAAGAGAAGGGTTAGAATCAGTGTTTAGAATTAATAATTAATTCTCTAATTATAGTGATGTTAATGTAAAAAGTTCGCTATATATAGTAAACCGGTGGACGAAACAGCATTTTTACAGCATTCTGTGCTGACCCAATTCTTAGAATGATAAGAGTATAATTTAATATATATTAACTAGCCTATTGGCCTATATATCACTAGCTCCTTCAAAGTCAGACTGAAAATATACTGATAGAAAGAAAGGGAAGACACCCGCTGAGACCAAAGATGGATAAAGATAACGGTAGGCTCCTATCAGAAAATAGAAATTATTCATTGAACTAGTGGAGAACAAAGACATCTCTATGTAACAGATGTGTGAAGAGGTCTTCTGGAGTAGGCATTAGCACAAAGGAGCTCTTCTGTGTCCAAAAAAATTTATCAAATTATGTCCCTGGAAGAAAATGGCCACTAGTCTATTTCCTGACCATGCAAGTAGGCAGTGACCACATTTTAATTAGATTTCCAGTGTCCCTGATACTATTTTGCATATAGAAGTGGACATTTTTGTGACATCAAGTCTTTTCTGTACACAGTTGGGCATCTATTTGACAAAAACAGCGGATATTGTTTGAGTAACTTGTATTTTAACACTAGGTATTGTCACTTATTGTGTATTTTCATTATCCATTTTTAATCTACTATTACACTCAACTTTATTTACTGTCTAAATGTTATATTAGCCATTTATACAGTTATATACCAAGTATGAAAGACATTATGAGATGCTATCTGTCACATCCAATGTTTTAAAAAGGTTCACCAAGTCCATGCTGCATTCCGCCATCTTGTTTTTTACAGACATATTGGTTAACAAGAAATACAATTGCCATCTATTTAAAATATTAAATGCTCTGTGTGTTTATGTATTTACAAAATTGTTAATTTCTTTAAAAAACTAAGCCAAAGATATGAATGGGAGTTAGTTTGTTTGCCTGTTTACAAGCCTTACAAAAGGTTGTGTGTTGTCATGACAACTGTCCGACTTGGTTTGTGACTACACTACTGATGTGCTGCAATTGTGCACTCTTTGGACTATTGGTATTGCATTGCCTGCAAGTAGCAGCTTTGCTAGAACATGATCTATGCATAATAATACAAATTATATATACAATGGGATTTAGATGGGGGAAGACATGTATGACATGAGAAAGAAAAATATAAAAAAATGTCTACTTTATTCTTACCATTCTAGGAACATTTCCCTAAACAAGCAGTTCACAAAACTAAACACAAATCACATCACTATGTACATGAATAATCCATGAAAGTTTTATCACATTTGTAGCACAAAAACCCTGTAGGATATTTTATCATAATTCACAAATATATTGAATAATTATTTTAATTATGCAAATTAGCTGCCATTTTGAATATTAATCTTTGGCTGCAAATGAAAATTATGTCAATGTGATCCGCAGATTCGTCTTGTCTTCCCGAACACAGAAATGTATAGTTTGCTACATATTTTATCATAAATAATAGAAATGTTTAATAATTAGGCTATTCAATTCAATTTTAATTATGTAAATTAACCGCCATTTTTGAATATTAATTAGCTTTGATTGAATTTGAAAATTAGCATAATGTACTCCCCAGATTCGTCTTTTCTTCACGAACACAAAAATGTATAGTTTGTTCTATTTTTTATCATTAGTAACTCTGATATGTCATGAATTATCATGAATTATTGGCTAAACTACAATTCTTGGTCACAACTTTGTGCACTAATCAGCTTATATTTCCTTATATGTTCCATGTAAATTTTTTTGATGCAAAATTAATTCAAAAAAATTCATAACTTTTTTCAGAATTGACGTACAGACTTGATTGAGGTATCATTGAATTGCAATTTTCAAGGGCTATCTAACTGTGGTATTTATAATGCTGTAAACCCATTTTGAAAATTTTGTGCTAATGCCTATCTGGAGCAACTAAAGAATATTACTGGCGTTGTTAGGAGTTCAATACTATATTTTATAACTGTAGCATAATCTTTAGCTGAATAGTTGCAAGCTATAAAAAAAAAACAAGCAGTGTCGTGTCACATCCATACTTTTAATTATTACTCATCATTTCATAGCTTGCAACTTTGCAACTATAAGTTTTTTTTAAATAATATTTAAATTCACATAAATATTTTCATAGTACAATGCCTAGAGTGCGCGATATTCACTCTTAACTTGACCTTTTGGTAAAGTCACTCGTCCATTGAAATTCAAGAACTGTAAAGGATGCTCGTTGTGTGTCATGAATATTAATAGTCGACAAATATGACGAAACTGGTAAATATTAATATCATTATCTTACCCACACTAATTTCCCAGCAACCAGTTTGTAACCACGCTTTTCAAAACGGCCGACAATTTCGCCGATCAATCCTCTCTGGACTCCATCTGGTTTCACTGCAATAAAGGTTCGCTCAGTTTTAGGATCTGTCATTTTCTTTGAAAATACTGAGATAAGCGATAGAAGTGTAGCAACCATGCGTGGACTGCAAGGGAAAAAGGAGTGCGCTAGAGTCACGTGACTGTCTTAACAGTACTTCCTGGCCGGGCCACCTATCGTTATGTCAGGGGCATTAATAATGATATGGAACACTCCCTAATATAACCACAAGATACATAATTTAATATTTTTCTCACTTAGGCAGCACAATTACAATAGTTAGAGATACAACAAAAGATATTTCTACCAGAATTTCGTTGGCATTCAACCACCTAACAAACATTTGGAAATAAAAAAAAACAATAAGTAAATCATAATATATCAAGTGACATATTCTTCCAGAATGTTGTCTTCGTCGTGGATACTCTGAATGCCTCCGGGCAAGCATGTCTGATTTGGCCAGACACATGGTAAGTAAATAGGGGGAGGGCTATACTAAACTACGTCCATTGTCTTTTTTCATAGTTTTTTCAGTTATCATTTTACAGCGAAAATAGCTTTAATGAACCGTGTAATTCGCTTCAGGTCATCCATGAAACCCCTCAAGTTTGGAATTAGTGCCGTCTCAGTAAGCCATATTTTCTGACATATGAAGTCATGGCGTGACACTCTGGTTTTCAACCTTGGCAGTTATGTACTGACTAGACCACTTTGCACCTTTCGGTTCAGTATCTCTGTCTTTCATCTTACTTTTTGGGGGCAAAATGTGTTTCCATAGCCTTTACCCATCCAATGATTGTTTACAGGGTAGTAGAAGTTTAATTTTGGAGTTTTTTTCCTTCTATATAGTTTGCCTACCAGGATTAACGTGACCATATGCCCAGTATTAGAAGTCAGTTCCCCTCTCCTAAGATAGTTTTTGCCAAGGATTCATGATCCTTCCTCTGTGATCAAGCTCTCGTGCTCTAAAGTATCACCCACTCATGGATGGTGGTTTAAGATTGTCCTTCTCTCTGTTGTTCCACTATCTGTATTTCCCTCTAACCCAAATCCCCAAATTACGTTCCTGGCCTGTGCCAGTAACCCCATGCCAGCAACATAAGCTTATGGAGACGCACACTCGCTTGATAATGCATGTCTCTGGACACATAGTTTATTTCAGTTGAAATAGCAGCGCCTAATACCCCGCCCTAGTAGGCACCAACACTGGTTTGGTCCGCAACTGTTTATTCGTCCAGAGAACATTATGGCCTATACCGCAGCTGACATCTAACCGAATGGTGAAGAATTTTAGTTCACATGATTAATTATATTTCTTCTTCTTCTTCTTCTTCTGTGTTCGTTCTCAAACTCCTGCAGATTAGCAGGATGCAGACCAGAGAACGGAATGCGCTGTGCCATGGTTTACAGCATTGCTGCGATACCTGCGCCTTTCAGCCTGACACATCCGACTTCAGCATGGCTTTGGGTCATTGGCCCTATATGGGATGGGACAGCTAACTCCATCCATAACCTCCTTAGTCGCCTTTTACGACATGCGTGGAAGGTAAACAGTGTTGCTATTCTTTGCTCCCCCTTCGGGCCCCAGCAACACACGGGCGATATTAATTATATTTCATTTGTACTAAGTAGGGAAAATGATTCTGACGATGTTGTGCCATATTGGGTGCCTTTAAGTGCGCCAGACAATAATGTTTATCAGATCTTTGATGTCTGCAAGTCTTTCTATCTTGTCTGCTTTCTAACTCAGCAATGGGGTGCAAAGGGAACGCATTGCTCTAGGCGGACCCAGGGTTAGCAGATAACCAAGATCCCAAATGTACCTCCACGCGGTGCACCCTGGAAACAGAAATACAGCAGCTCGTGCTGATTCTGGCCAAATCATTTGGGGATCGTGTCCGAGAATGTGGAGGTAGCAGATGGAAAGAGATTTGACTGCACATGAGACAGACAATATCTCCGACACCACCAGCATCACCACATATAGCGACAGTGTCGACATACAGTGAAGCCAGTCAGTCCAGTCCGAACATTGGAGGGGCGGCCAATGTAAAATGCACGTCCTGCATGGCGAGACAAATATGTTTCATACAGAGTACAATGAAAGGGCAGAACAGCGCTAGAGGGCAACGCGAACTGCAAATAGAAAGTGAAAAGTCCCTAGGAAAGGGAACTACAAGCTCCGTCAGCTCGAGACGGGCTTCTAGTCACCAGAGTTCCTAACAG
The DNA here is from genome assembly GCA_034231615.1 of Meghimatium bilineatum. NCBI lineage: Eukaryota > Metazoa > Mollusca > Gastropoda > Stylommatophora > Philomycidae > Meghimatium > Meghimatium bilineatum. The sequence continues at coordinate 44,062,377 of CM067312.1, forward strand.
GCAGAGACTCAGACCCATCCATCGGCATTTGGTAAAGCAAAAGACCTAACCCAACTCTAATGTCGAGCCTTCCTAAACCGGAAATATGCTTGCAAAGAGAAAGGGTTCTGTACCCGATGGGTGTAGGCAAGAAAGGGACAAAGATGGCAGTCCTGGCCCAACTCTACTGTCAAAGTCTCCTATACCGGAAGTAACTTGCAGAGAGAAAGGGTTCCATACTCGATTCGCTCAGGCACACAAGGGACAACGATTTAGCCCTGGCCCAACTCTACTGTCAGGTTTTCCTACACCGGAAATACACTTGAAGAGAGAAAGGGTTCAGTACCTGATGGGCTCAGGCGCTATTGGGACAAGGACGCTCAGCTCGAGAACGCCTTGCTCTCAAACGCGTGGTGTGAGACTCGAACTTGGACAAGGGGTACACGTCGGTGAATGACACCTCGGCTAAGAGGGCGAAAGAGCCAGTGTCCAACTCCTCTGTTGAGTTCTTCCCCTTAAGGAACCAGGCTCACGGATGAGAAACGGTTCGGTACCCAATGGGCACAGGCACAGCACGTCCAATTACACGAGGCAAGTTCATAGACAGTGGAACACCTCGTTTGAGTCAGACTAAGAGCAAGAAAATCGTCTGGGCGAAGAGTCTCCACTACGCGTGCCTGGAGACAGATATAGAGGCTGTCACAGGCTAAGGGTAGCCCACCCGAATTGTCAAGGCATGCCGAAATCGGATGTGCTAGGCCTACAAGGCGCATAACGGTGGCACAACGTAAACACGCTCCCGGCGGAAATCGCACGGATATCCGTGATGGTTACAATGGAGCGAACGAAAAACAAACAAACAAACTCAGCAATGAATACCTCATCTGGCATAGTTTATTTTGAATTATTAACTTTTCCCAGTTGAGTGCATCTTTTTAATTTTTATGGTTGCTTGTTTTGGATCACTTAGGTATATTTTGTGAAGGTGCTGTTTGTCCGCCGAAATTTCTTTTATTTTATTATTATTCTCATCAAACTATAGACATCACTACCAGAGGCAGACCATGTAAATTATGGACCACAGAAATCAAAGAATCCATAGAAACAATCTTACAAACAGCACAAAAGACCATCTCCACAGAACTCCTGATGTTGCATGGCAAACAATGGCCACAACGTATAGATAGATAGATAAAGATGGGTTGGTTGGTTGGTTGCTGATCCAGCGGTCCATGGGCTCATGCACTTTGACCTGATGGCATTATATTGCTGGGAAGTCTGTGGATTTTCGGCCCACCCCGGGACAGAGCCAGAAAATAACTATCACACCTCCAGGAAGGTAGGTTTCAACCTATGCACTGCTACTAGCCACTGTAACCAAGATAGGATTCACTGTGCTCATTCCCCGCCACCAATTGACTACTGGTTATGCCGAACTTCTCTATTGCTCCAGGCATGCATCCAAATGTTCAAGTGAAAAGGATTGTCACGTCCTGAGTCACTGTGCCTCTATGATGGGCCTCTCAGTCATAGGAAAAACAGTGATGTCAGTTTCCTCCTCCTCAGTGCTGCACAGTACATCTCTGGCGCCATCCCAACCACAGAGGGTGCAAACATATATATTCAGGTAAACATGAAAAACATTTCAACAACAAAACAAAATCATAACTGTATAGATGACATGCCATGAAGCTTCTATAAGAAGATAACCTCAATATAACGGCATGTCATCTGCTAAGGTTTTCTGTTGCATGGGTGGTATGTCAAGTGGGCCATTGGTGAGACCCACAGACGCATAGATAAAGATCAAACCAGTAATTTTGTTTCTAGGTAGACTGTACTAGTTTCTCCGTGGCAGTTTTGTAAATGTGTTTACTCAAATATGTAAAGTTTGTATCCACTTCTTGGTCATCTAATACTGCAGATTTCAGACATTCGTCTAGAGTAGAAGCTAGGGACTGTTCTATATTTACATCTGATAGTTTCTGGCATATATAAGTTTCTTTGCTTTGCTTACATGTGGACATGGTCTTTAACAGTCTCGAAGCAGAGGGAAATCGTTACATATGAAATGAAGTGTCTGAGAAAAGCTGCAATAGTTACTAAACTAGATAAAATAAGAAATGAAGAAATTAGGAAAAGAGTTGATATAATATGTATTGAAAATATCGAAAGACAGCAAGTAAAATTGTTCGGTCACATTATGAGAATGAAGCCAAACCAAACACTAATAAGACCATATAACAAAAGAATATCGGGACTTAAGGACATAGGCAGACCACAAAAAAAACGGTGAACAGAAACATCAAGATACACTTGAACATACATGGACTTGATGCAACCAAGGCGACTCATCTGGCCTTGGAACGACAAATAAAGCTCACACCACTACGCTTAACGGGAAGTCTACGATCAACCATCGTTCACTTAGGGACAGACAATAGGCAATATGATTACCAGCGTCTGGCAGGCTGAGTTCGAACTTTTAGTTTTGATATAATAGAACGATGGGCAGTCCAGAAGTCTGCATCGTATATTCCATTGTGTTTTGTGCGTGGCATCCTGATTATCTGTGCGCCTTTTGGCTGGATGCCTCCGTCTTCAGCACTCTGCGTACTTGGGCAGGACTGTGGGACTGCCCGACCAGTCTTAGTTTCCAGCCACTGTTGGCTGAACTAAGCCCCATCACTACTGCACGATGTTGGCCTCGATGGGGTGCATCGTATATGAATTGTATCACTCGAACGTCTTAGCAGACCTTCTCACAATTGCATAGTCTATAACAGGGGTCGGCAACCTTTTGCTAACTGTGTGCCAACTTAAGGTTTCAAATTATTCAGAGTGCCAACATCACATATCATTTTATACAAGTCGAGACCAATATTCTTATTTTACCATATATTTTATTTTTATATTTTAATTAATTAATATATAGTAATATTCAATAATATGTAAAGTTGTAAACAACATTAAAAGAAATAGAGTTTCTTGAAAGATTCAACAAATTTTTAACAATTATTAATGGGAGCCTTACCCTTGCATGGCCTTGGCTAGTTGTTCAATATCGACAACATACTCTGTTTTGTCCCTTTGAGTTTGACATAATTTTCTGAACGAAGCAATTTTCTTCAAACAGATATAATAATCTGGAAAGGATGTCCAACAGCTGAGAATAGCTGCAGACTTTTCTAGATTTTCATTTTCCAGAGACTTCCGTAGTTCAACAAATTTTGATGTCCATAATTCTGATGATCTGAAGTCAATCTGTTGCATTTCAAAGTCATCAATATCCATCCAACTAAATAGTTCCAACTGGGTATTTTCCAAATCAATTATCTGTGGCTGGTACCCTGCTACGCCAAAATACCAAAATGAGCGAGGAAACCCCGCTAATAGATTTATAATCAACTTTATACAGGAAACGTGAAGAGTCTGCGTGCCATTTGAAATTGCTTGGCGTGCCAAGTGTGGCACGCGTGCTATAGGTTGCCGACCCCTGGTGTAGACAACATGTGAGGAAGCTCACTTTCACACAACATGCCTCAGAAAGGTTATGAACATTAGATGGCAAGACGAGATTCCTGATTCCACTGTCTGATAGATCTGGTATCCATAGCATTGACACTATTCTGCTACATACATAGATTCGTTGGGCAGGTCATCTAGTTCTGCCAAAGATACTTCTCTATGGTGAGTTGCGGGAAGGCATACAATATCATATTGTCTAAAAGAAGCGCTACAGGGACACATTAAAGACCTCACTGAAAGATTTTGAAATAGGCCAAGAAACATGGGAAGAACTTGGACAAATTAGAGCTACATGGCGCTTTACAGTCAAAAAAAGGTGCTGCATCTTGTGAAAAGAGGAGAAATTCAGCAGCCCAACAGAGGAGAGCAGCTAGAAAGTCATGGATAGAACAAAATCCTTCTACAGTGGTAATTCCATGCCTGAACTGTCCAAGGACACTTACAACTAGAATAAGGCGTATTAGCCATCTACGAATTATTAGGGATTAAGATAACTCTTCATGTACTAAGCCACAACAACTATTAAGTTGGGTGGCCAGTTCCCTTCCTTGCTGTCCTTACCTCCCCTAACTTATGCGTCATAGTCAAGTCTCATAGTAATTTTTGGATAATAGTCGTAAACTCATAATCAAGGACACAACTCTGAAATTTCAAAAGTGGATGTAACAAATGATCATCATCATCATCATCATGTGATAATCGAACAACAGTTCCGATATCTTCCAGAGTAAGAAAGATCAGAACGTAAATATTTTAGCTAGTACAGAAAAATTCTAGAATATCCTAGCATACAAATAGGAACAAATACATATCTCATATTTGTTTCTTCTGTCTTCTTTCTCAAACTCCTGTAGATTAGCAGGATGTAGCCCAGAGAGCGGAATGCATTGTGTCATGGTTTACAGCTTAGATTAGATATCTGTACCTTTCTTCCGACACATCCCACATCAGCATGCTTTTGTGTTAATTTAATTCTGTATGGGATCGGACAGCCAACTCTACCCCAAAACATCATTAGTCATCATTTATGACATTCACTGCAGGTATATCAGTGTAGCTATTTGCTCCTCTTTTCTGACTGTGTAAACAAATGGGTGAATCTCCTATCAATATCAAACTGGTGCCACCGATAAAAGCAAGTTAATACAGTGTACATTTAAACACTCGAAAAAAAGTCTGCATTAAAGAAATTCCTAAAATAAATTACCAAACTGAATTCCTTGTCATTACATATTTGTCATAATCATACTGATAACCACAATCCTTTTCACTATCATAATAACTCATCAACATCAGGTGCCATTCTGACTGGTGTAGGCAAAACATAGACATACACAATACTAAATTATTAACATCTTGTGTCAGTATCATTGTTGAATATTTACCTTGTCATGATGTTATAGTATAATCTATTATCTTATATATTACAGTATAAATCTGATTATCCTAATTAATTGGGGATCGGGCTGATTCAGATAATTGAAAATTTTGATGATTTAATATAGCTCAAGAATCAAGCAAAACAATGAAACAGTAATTAATTGTATACATTTTTTCACATTGTTGTTAATTATTATTTATTTACCATTGTCATTATTTAGTGATTGTAGTGCACTAGTATTTCAGTTATTTGAAATATTTCACTGGCAATAAATATTCATTAAAAAATAGTTGTCCATGTTATTATGTGTTGGATTATCTAATTAGAAAACTTAAGAAATACACACACTATTTTAGTAGTTCTCTCCCCGTGACCATATCTTATCACAAGGATAAATTGTAAAAATTGGAGAAATGTAGTGTTAAAAATTACTCTTCGTATTTTTGGCCACTGCATGTGAAATGTCTGTGGATCTTATCAATTTCCCACCAGATAAACCACTCATCCATCAGAAAACCATAGTCAATGACATGACTATATATTGAGGTTATCTTCTTGTGGAATCTGTATAATATTTCATCATCTATAAATATATTTTTCATTTGTTTTGCTCTGTCATTTGTGTATATGCACACATCTTATGAGGTTGGGAGATAACTAGAGATGTAATTGGCAACAATGGGATGGGTGGCTCTAGCTATATTGTTTTCATTTAGATTATATAAATTAGAATGACACAATTACTCGGGATGTGTGACAAGCTTTTTGCTTGGAAAATGTGATTACATGACTGGAGTGCAACATAAACTAGAAAATTGATAGAACAAGGGGATCTCACTCAAAATTTCACGTTTTTGTATATAGGAAACACTTAGTGTGTCGGCCTAATTGTGAGAGTTTCATAATAATTTTAAAATAATTTATTTTAGACAGATGTATACAATTAAAAAAAAGAACACACAAATTGGTAAATGCAAGTTTAAAGTGAAAGTACATCAGGAATAGATTTTTCAACTTTGTTTTGACACAATAATTAATTAAAACAAATCTGTTGACAACTGTCCATATTATCTCCCCTTCATTGCAAACGTAAAACCACTTTCTATAAAGTGAAAACCACTTTCTATAAAGTGGTAAGTTCTCTGTTTACGGTGACTAAATTATATTTTAGTAATGAAGCATTATGTTTAGTCAGTGTGACTATCTAAGACACAATAGTCAAGTTTTCTTCCAGTAAACAGAGCCCTATTTCTATCTCGTGAGCATAGTTCACGAAAGTAAGATTGCTCCTAAGATGTCAACATTAGGACTAGTCAGAAAAAACAAAACACAAACAATGTGTGGTGTGGAATGTGCTATGTGGTTTAGATCAGTGGATGTGGTTTAGATCAGTGGTGCCAATGTGGTGTGGAAAATGAAGCAAAGTTAGTGGTACTGTTATTGTTGACTACCATGCACATCGTAAGATGTGACTAAGAAGGTTTTGGGGGGTGGGGGTTGAGTTGGCTCTCCTATTCAATAGAGGATCATGTTATCTAGAAGGCATGCTGAAGTTGAGTGTGTCAGATCGAAAGACGCAGATATCGCAACCACGATGTAAATTATGACATACCACATTCCATTCTCCGGATTACATCATGATAACATACAGGAGTTTGAGGACGAACGTATAAAAAGAAGAAGCAGATAAAGATCAGTGGTTCTCAAAATGTAATTAGGTCCACGTTTGGGGCTATATATTTGAAGGAAATTGCACACCCCCCCCCCCCCCAAAAAAAAAAATATGGCGCAGATTCTTCCAGATCTGCGACATAAAAATAAGTATTTGAATGCTTTTATTCTTTTTACAAAAATGCCCACTTTATCACAGCACAAGGGGGAAACGATGGCTATCGGAAACAGCTCTGGCAGAAAGATCTACTGCACTGTCTAACTGCTGCACTGGAACTTCTCTTTGAACAGTTCAGTTCTTTGATGGAATCCATATCAGCATCTGACCTGCTGGAAAACGAGGAATAAGGAGAAAATAATTATGCGACGCATAAGATATACGATAGTAGTAATCCTTTAAGAAAGATGAAGCTTTTTTTCTGGTCTATAGGAATTAATCTCTAGTGCCGGGAACAACACATCGGCTGGAAATATGAGGGCTGGGGCAACACAGTGCAATATAAGGAAAAATGGATTTAGATACAAATGTTATCAATATGTATACACACGACATACTAGCGAATAGACGCAAAGACATACGACGTTTTGAATAAGAAACCATCATCAGGACAAACGATAGCTGACTAACAATGAATAGAAACACACATATGACGAAATGGGAGGCAAGGGATGATGAAAGTGAGAGAGAAAGAAGTGAAGCACAAGTGGGTTTTAAGGGAGTGATATTACGGACGATGTGATCAACCCTGGTAACAGGAGATAAAAAGGACATTGAGATCTGGTCAACAAGACATAGATGCTTTCCATCTTAGTTCTCACTCTGGATAATTGAGTTTCTGCGTTTTTTCTCAAAGTCCTGCAGAATAGCAGGGTGTAGTTCGTAATGCGTATTGTCATTGTTCACAACATTGATGCGAGATCTTCGTTTTTGACTTAACACATTCGACTTTATAATGGCACTGGATCATTTTGACCTTATATAGGAGGGGGCAGCCAACTCCACCATATAACCTCCTTAGTCGCTTCTTAAAATATACATGAACGGCAAACAGTATTTCTATTCTTTGTTCCCCTCTCGAGATTTAAAAAAAAAACAACTAATGGTGTGTGACTTTTTAAAAACAATTTGTGTTGTCTAGTGCTTTTGACGGAACGAGTTGGTGGCACTTGCCTAAACACAATACGTATTAAAAGATGGTTATTTCGTGCATAAATCATTCGGGGCAATATACTGCTAATTTTCCCAAAGAACTTGTATATCATATATTAATAAAAGAAAAGTGTGAAAACCAGAATACTGGTTTCATTAGTTATTATAAAGATAAAGAATGCAACAGATCGCATGGAACCCATGTCTGCTGAAAGACACAGTACAAATAGAAATGACCGGAATATACCGGTGTGGTATCAAAAATTCCCCATTACACATTGTTTACTACACTGTATAATCTTGTCTCTCAATTAGTTGTGTGGACTATTTGAAAATAATCCATCTGAAGACACATTATTTAACCATTACAGTGATTTTCATTGGTCACTTTTGTATACATTGTGTCGACAGCCAATGACAAATCAACGTCAAGTAAAGTCATTTAGAAGAATGAGTTCACGTGACTGTATTTGACGCGAGACACGGTACAGTAAGTCGATATGACCTAGCAAAAGACACCTTACAAAACATTTACAAACAGTCATGATTGAATGATTGTCCAAACAAATGTCAAGTGTTTTGTTTTTGCGAAAACTAATTGTACTTGAATTAAACTCACAACATAAAAACATGACTCTTTTTGGAACTTGACGTTTTAAAAAGATAAAAACGTGATTGCAATGCAAAAATAGGATAAAAACTGAGGCTCTGTATGGAAAAATAATTTTGTGAAATATATTTTGAGGCTCTGTCTAGGATAGCAGGGTTATAGAGAGTGGACATTTCCATTATTCATTAAGGGTCATAACCCCGCAGATACTATCAGCTAAGGGGATGTAATACACGTGAAATGTATTAATATGTGCAAATGTATTAATAAATCATAAGAACACAAATATTTTGATCTGATCATGTGGAAATATAATTTTAATAAACAACTCTCATTTATTTTGAGTGATTTTATGTAACTATTCCCCGTTCTACTATTTATAAAAACGTTTTTTTGAAAGCAATATGCACGACATTCTTCCCTAACTGTTGACATGGTGAACAAAAGTGTGGCACATAAACTTTTGGATGTTAAGGGATAATGTCCGTATAAGGTTCAAGTTCCCCGCGGAACTAATACAAAAGTTGGCTCTTGACTTTGTATGGGAACTAGTGTCAGTAGTCCGTTCACATGTCTTAGACTCCACCGCGGGGTCAAGGTTCAGCCAGTGTCGAGTCAGCTCGCTCGTCACAGTACCGCTTGGGATCTAGGCTGGTTCCTCCCCATATGACATGTTAAGACAGGACGAAGTCACCGGGGTGAAGTTTTCGGTCGTACGGAATGTTAACAGCATAAACGTGCTCAGCTAAGTGGTGAGCTATACTTAGCGTCCGAGTGGCTTTCGATGTCGGCGTCTGCTATGTCATACCGCCTCGAGAGAGGATTACGGGGGTATAGGAGAGCTGCTTAGAAAGTGCTTCACTCGACTTTTTTGTCATGAAATTATCTAAATTTGTATTTACACGGTTACCTCCCTTACACTTAAACGTATTATTTTTTATTCAACATGTGGATACTGTTATTAATTGGAAAGAATAAATAAAGTATTTTGATACAAAGTAGTAATTTAGTCTTAGAGTTTTTATGGCCATAAATTCGTAATTTAAAAGATCTTAATTATCTAATTATAATTTCGTTAACAAAAGAAAATAAATTTAGTATTCACGAGGAAAATAAATGGGATTGCAATTTGTGAGTTTTAAAACGCTTCATTTTTGAGAGAAAATTTACTTTAAACAATAACGCAATTTCACAATATAACGACATCCACTTGTGTCAGCTGAGTTTAAAAAAAAAAGCTCAAAATATTTTGACTTGATACATTGCTTACTAAAATTGCGGAAATATACATTTGTTTATGTTAATGGCACAAATGTATTGTAATTGTATGTATTGAGTGCAAAGATGTGTCCAGGACTCATCGAGATTGTCTTGGTTTTATAACATTGACTTATATCTCGCCCTGTTATGCATATGTCCCAGTTTCTATAACAGTTTACAAATACAACGAATGTGTTACGTGTTCAAATCAACACACTTGGTCTCGCTTCGTTTAAGCGAATAAACACGCTTGGTAACCCTAAATGCGGTCGAGCGTGAAGACTGATTTATTTATACATAGATCAGTGGTCATAAGGTATTTTCTGTAGACGTATTAATTAATTCACAGTATTATGTGATTGCCATGTGTCTTCTGTCACGGAGATCATCCAATAAATAATTTAAATTTCCAACACAGCTGACCCGTGTTCTTTGTTATAATTAAATAGATAGAATCTCTTCAAGAATCTGTTTCTAAGTAAACAAAAATCTGAACGTAGTGATAGATAAACTTAATTTCCAATAGAAATCGTCATTGGTTGGCGAGCCTAAAAGGGGAGTATGGGGAGCTAAACTGTTACCGGTCAAGCATATCGTAAGCAGCAACTAATAGGAATTTAAGGTGGAGTTTGTTGTCCCATAAAGGCCCGTAGATAAGGAGGTTGTAGGGTTGAGATATTCAACTTCCCGTCATTTAGCAAATCAGAATAGGTCTATGCCCTTTAGCATTAGAAATTTGACCAAAATGCGGGTTAAAAGTCTCCCCCCCCCCCCCACGTAGAGATTTTCACAAAAGGAACATCACAATTCAAATGAAGAAGATCTGATACATGAAAACACACGAATGACTTTTTTGAATGGAAACACAAGAATGGATTATCTTTTCAAGACTATCTTTGCAATCACTAGGCAGTTCATTGATAAACATGAATGTGAATGAATGCTGTGTTCACGGAGTTCAGCTCCGAACATTTTCATGACACGGATGTTGTGAGACACAGACGATCAAAATAATCAACAATCAGTGGTTCGAATGGACTTTTACCACCATATCACGCGGAAGAACAGTTCACGAAGCCAGTGGAACCTTCACCAAACAACAAGCAGCCTAACGATGTGTGTTTGCTGTAACGCAAGTACACTTGCTAGAAATTGAAGCCTATTTCCGCTAAGACGATATCATCATCAGGTGTCATGCCGGCTGGCGTAGGCGATCATGGTCTCCACAGATATCTATCTCTAGTATTATGTATCAAGTTCGCTGTTGTTTCCCTGCCATGCCAGGTTATCTAATGGTTATCAAACTCTAATGTTTTCTCACATTGTCGCCCTCTGTCTCTGTTGCCTTCAATCTTGCCTGTTGTGAATATGTTCTCCAAACCTCCTTGTCTCATGAAGTGGCCAAAAATATGAAGATTGTCTTTTTCTTATATTATTGATTAAAGTCCGTTTCGCATTTGACTCTTTCAACACTTCCACATTAGTTTTTTTGGCAGTCCATGATATCAACATACCTTAACCAAAAGGTTTTAATCCCTTATCGACCAATCATCAACTAATGAGACATTTATTCAAACACTGTAAATGTCACGTGAATGTGTCTCCTGTGTACATCGTTATTACACGTTTTTCAGTATTCCTGTATTTCTCGGTTGTTGTTTTTTGTGGGGGGGGGGGGGGAGTTTCCCGTGAGGATAAAATGAGACGATTGAACAGGCCTAAGTCTGACCTATTTATTCGAGATTCTTAATCAGGGTTGGCACATACTTAAAAAAAAAGAAAGTGACATTTCCCCGTAAACATGGCAGAAGTTTAACATTACAATAGGCTATTCATTTAAGATGAGGTACCGTCTTCGCACGAAAGGTCAGCAACAGTACCCATTTACCTCATGTTCCTTTCCCTGCTATCACACCATACTATAAGCTTATAACCCGGTGTTGTGGCACACGCCCCACAGGTGGAAGGGGGGAATTTAATTGTTTAGGGGGGACACTTCGAAAAAAAATTTGTACTTGAGATGTTGTTGTCTATTAGGGCCTATATGTTTTGAAAATTTAGCCTACTTAACTGTTTTTTTTTCTTCTAATAATTTTCTAGTGCTTTCTTCCTAAAACCTAAGTCTTGTGTCCTGAACAAGTTATAATTAGGTTTCATTTATGGAATAAGTAAATTTTTGAATAGACCTATAAAAAATGTAGAGCTCCTTTATGGGGGCCTACATGGGGGAGGGGGCATCAGAATTTTTGAAAGATGGGGAAAAGTTTAATGAAAAATGTACGGTAACACTGCTATAACCTGCCAGGTTCAAGGAGTACCACATTGGATGAAATAACACAATCAATACAAGGTAACTGCGTGAAACGAAACGTAACAACAATTAGACTTACGTAAAACACATGTTTATATTCCGTTTCAATGGGACACCACAGACTATATCCAAAACTAGTTGGTTATGATGGGCAATGATGAGCACACAAGAAATCATAAAAATTACAATACACAAATCACATTCAACGTTTCAAACAAAAGGTCTTTATCAAGACACAAAACAAAACATCAAAAGACGACGAATGGAAAAATTATCACAACTTTTATATAATAATAATTTTTATTATTATTGTGATAATGTTTCCATTGATTTTCCATGGTAGAGATGCAGAAAATGGGGAGAATGCAAACACTTTGCGAACACAGAGACACAAAGGTACTAATACAAGCAGAAATGTTTCAGTGTATGCCAAGTCATCCAATGAAGGAAAGATTCCAAAACCTAGCAATGGGGTGACTGAAAAGAAGCAGCTTCACTCACCACGCTAAACGACTCCATAAACAACTTACAGACCTACCTGTAGTTGGCAGACTCTTAAAGTCTGCACCAGAACAAATCCCTTGGAGTGAATGGTATGCGCGTGAAAGGAGTGCTAAGCGAGGACGAACAGAACAGTGTGCAACGAAGGACAGTCACCCTAATGTTTATGGACGAGGAATATCCACAAGACATATGGGTCAGAGTATACACAGATGGGTCAGCACGGAATGCAGTAAGAATTGGAGGTGCAGGTAATATATGAAATATACAAGATAGCCTAGAGATACAATCAGAACACCAACATGGAAATTCTACAATAATTATAATGCAGAAATTCAAGCAATATTGGTTGCAACTGAAAAACTGCTGAACTCAAATTCTGGCGCACAGCCCGTGGTATTCTTGACAGATGCAAGGTCAGTGCTTCAAGCTCTCCAGTCTGGAAAACTAACAGACTTGTAAAAACTTCTTAATGAGCTTCTTTACCAGTATAGGGTAACCATGCAGTGGATACCCTCTCACTGTAAAATCAATCAATAATCAATCAATAAAAACCATAACCCTTCAGGGTCGTAGGGGTACCACATTGGAAGCTTCAGCACACAGAGTCCTCCAGCGAATTCTATCCTCAGCGATGCGGATGAGTGTGGAAATATCTAGCCCTGTCCATTCCTTGATGTTGTCTGTCCATGTCTTTATTTGTCCCCCTCTGCTTCTTCCACCCTCGACAGTTCCCTGCAGTATTGTTTTTGACAAGGAATCGTGCCTGCATACATGTCCGAACCATGCTAGTTTTCGTCGTTTCACTATTGAAAGCAATGGCTCCTGGACACCTGCACACATCTCTACTGTAAAATACCAGGAAATGAAAAAGCAGACCAACTGGCTAAGGAAGGTGCTGCCGAAGACCAACCAGATGTACTAATCACCTATCATCAGAAAAAAAACCAGATGATCAAGTCAATAAGAAAGCCACAAACACCAACACAAGATGACTATCACATTATGAATAGATCATAAGAAGTTGTAATTCTACGCCTCAGAACAGGACACCACCAACTCCGCAGTCACATGTACACAAAGTTCAAGATTGGCAATACATCCATGTGTACATCTGGATAGGCAGCACATAGTGCCAAACATATACTTCAAGAGTGTTCTGAGAATGAAACGCTGAGGCAGACGTATTGGCCAGATGAAACAACACTGGAAGCAAAGCTCTATGGGCCACTGTATGAACTATAAAAGACTATAACTATATTTCGTTTCAAGTGAACGAAAGAAGAAGAATAAATCAAGAAATCACAACAATGGAATAAAGATACCAGAGAAAATGGTCAACTGCAATGCTGGCTGACTTTTGCTGGACACATTCCCAGAGATGCTCCCAAACAGATGTACAAGAGACAAGCAAATAAATATAAGAAATAGTCTATGATTCAATTTTTACAGGTATTAACAGTTTCATTATTGCAGATGTACAAGCACAAAAACATTGAGCCAGTTTTGAAATTTGACTGTCATATTCGTGCCCCAAATCGCCCGTGTGTTGGCGGGGCCCAAAAGGGGAGCAAAGAGTAGCAACACTGTTTACCTTCCATGCATGCCGTAAGAGGCAACTAAGAATGTTATAGGATGGTGTTGGCTGTCCCATCCCATATAGGGCCAGTGACCCAAAGCCATGCTTTAGTCGGATATCGCAGCAATGCTGTAAACCATGACACAACGCATTCCGTTCTCTGGACTACATCCTGCTAATCTGCAGGAGTTTGAGAACGAACGCAGAAGAAGAAGACGTGTCCCAAAATAAAGAGATGCTAAATACACTTAATATGAAGAAGAATTACTAAGAAAAATAAAGATCAGGCAAATAAAATATTTTGGACACATTCTGAGGTATTTCCTTTACGCACGATAAAGACATGACACCTTATTGGAAACCTGACTTGAGGATAAAATCCCAAGGGAAACGAGCAAGAGGTAGGCAGAGATACAGTATTAGCTGAAAACACACATACTATAGTGTTGGTTATCAGAGAGCGATACGCATGTGGTTGCGTCGGTGGGTCTCACCAATGGCCCACTAGACAAACCACCCATGCAACAGAAAACCTTAGTAGATGACATGCCGTTATATTTAGGTTATCTTCTTATAGAAGCTTCATGGCACGTCATCTATACAATTATGCTCCTTGTGCTGTTATTTTGTTGTTGAATTGTGTTTCATGTTTACTTGAATATATGTATGCACCCTCTGTGGGTGGGAGGGAGCCAGAGATGTACTGAGCAGCACTGTGGAGGAGGAAACTGACATCACTGTTTTTTCCTATGGCTGAGACCCATCATGGAGGCACAGTGACTCAGAACGTGACAATCCTTTTGACTTGAACATTTGGTTGCATGCCTAGAGCAATAGAGAAGTTCGGCAAACCAGTAGTAATATGGTGTGGGGAATGAGCACAGTGAACCCTATCGTGGCTACAGTGGCTCAGAGCAATGCATAGGTTGAAACATACCTTCCTGGAGGTGTGATAGTTATTCTTTACGGTATAGATATTATATACGGTCGAAAAGCACGGAGATTTCATCTATGATGAACTATATCTTGAACTATAACACAATGCACCTCTTTCTTCGAATTACATAATGCTGACCAAGCTTCTGAGAACGAACGCCGAAGAACAAGAGCGAAATTGGATCATGTCCGCGGTTGAAAGAAGAAGACCTTACCATAAGGGTACCACCAATGCAACAGAAAACCTCAGTAGATGACATGCCGTTATATCTGGTCATATTACAGGTCGAAAGAAGAAGAAACAGAGGGGGAGGGAGGAAGAAAAGCAAGGACGGACAACATCAAGGACATTTATCATTGTACGAATCGTTGAAGAAGAAACTCTCTTCAGAACTGTATTATTGATGCATCAAATGCGGTACCTCTACGACTCTGATGGGTTACGGGTTTATAGATACATACTGTCCTATATGTCCAGTATTCACGATATATTCCTATAGATCTGCTTGAAATCTTTCTTCTCCGTGCACACACCCTCAACCGATAAATTGAGTATATTGAAAGACTTTCGACCGATGAACAAGGAAGAATAAGAAAGATATCACTGCTCAACATTATGAGGCAGTACAGTATTTAGCGTCTTCGAAAGAATTTAACTTCCGACATGCGCAGTCAGGTGTTATGTACTATGGCTTTCACATGTGGTAAGAAAACTAATCTAAAATTGAACTTTCGGGGTAAACAAATATATATATGCTAATTATTTGGCTTCTTTACGCATGTTGACACACTCTAGGATACTTTAGCTGCATGATAGTATAATAAATGACACCACAGCATAATAGATAACTGATTTACAGACTATCGAGATTTGCGATACATTTTTGGTTGTCAAAATCTAGCATGCCTCATCTCAGGGGTCATATCTTGAACTCATGGTTTGGTATGTTTGTTTTCTGCATGTCTCATCACATATAAGTCAAAGCATATAGTATATAGCCCTACACATTTCTTATATGTCACATGATGACTTGGCGTAGTCATTAATTAATGAGCACATGACTGAATTAGTGAACTCGAACTGAATAGGCTACTCCAGTCCTAGAGCTAGCTAGGTAATACCAGCCAGGCCATCAGATCCCAGGGTCCTAACCTCCTTTGCCTTTAGCACTGCTGCACACTGTTAAAATTTAAAAATCTTTGGTACGCCAAATCTTTCTCTGCCACTGGGATGTTTTGTTAAATTTTGCGTAATTTTTGGTTGGTGTTTAAGAAAATGCAAAAGGCGCAAGTAAAGTATAAGTCTTCACTGTGACCTTCGCTTTAGTTTCGAGGTATTTCCTACCCTTTGGGCGGGTGTGCTACTAAGGTTAGGATAACTACAAATAGTATTTACATTAAGACAAATTTATTTTAGCTGGTCAATCGCGCGACCCTCTCTCAGTAGCGGGCAGAAATAATGAACACGCAGTACAAATCAGTGGAGAAAAAACAAACTCGTAAAATCTCGTCTCTGATGAACGTGTCTTGTGTTGTGTAAGTAGCTGACAACACGCGTAGCTGTTGTTGCGCATTGGGCATAAATTTACAGAAATCCGGCTAGTTAAAAGTGTAAACAGTGTGCTAGCACAGTGAAGACTTATTCTTTACTTTTACCAATGCAAAATAAAATTTGGGCGCAATACAGTATAAGTCTTCACTGTGACCGTTGTTCTATTTTCGAGGTATTACTTAACCTTTGCAGCGTGATTAGTACAATTTGTATTTAAAATTAAGGTTATATTAGTTGAAAAGGCATATTAATTTCGTATTAGTATTTTATATTTACATTAGGGATGGGGGTAAGGGTTAGGATCAGTTATAAATGAAAAAATAAATTAATTATAAAAATTATAATTATAAGTGTGCTTGATGTCATTTGTGTTAGGAGATGTGACATTACGGCATCCATTAATTTAAATAATTTCATTGGTGCTACACAGAAATCCGTGATGTCTGCTACTTAAAAATGTAAACTAAAACATTGTGTGCTATTTATAGCACAGTGAAGACTTAAACCGTAGTTTTACCCATTTTTGTTATAGATTTTAAAATAATGTTTGTGCATTCAAATAAGTAGGTACTTGGGCTGAAGTACATTATAGTTCTCCGCTGTGACCTTTGTTCTAGTTTCGAGGTGTTACCTAACCTTTGTTGTGTGATTTGGCAAGCTTACAGGTAAGTACTTAAGAGTAAGGTTAGGATTAGAAATAATATTTCTAATGTGTGCGCGCAACTCGCTCCGTGTGTAGCGGGCAGAAATACTGATCGCTCACCACAAATAATAGGAGGCGCATTCGTCGTATCTACGGTCACTGAAATTTGACCTAGTTTTGAGGTATTCCCCAAAGCTGAAGTTGCGCTGATCCACTGTTCGCACGGAAATGTGCTACGGCTTGCGAGAGGTTATGATATCATGGTTCGCGTGGAAAGTGTTTTAGTGTATTTGAATCATTTTGGAGAACCGAGGTTAGTTAGTTAGTTAAGGTTGTGTGTGGTTTTAAGGAAAAAAAAAAAAAAGAAAAAATAAGAGACGGATGGTTGGTATAAAAAAGGGGGGGGGGGATTCATGGCATATGAATGTTTAAAAAGGGGGGTCTGGGGGGTCTCCCCCCATGAGGGGCTGGCATAAAAGGGGGGGTCTCCCCCCTCGTCATTAGAATGTTAAAAAGGGGGGGGGGTTGAGAGGTGTCTCCCCCTCATGACATTTGAATGTTAAAAGGGGGGGGATTGAGGGGGATCTGAATGTTCAGAAATGGGGGGCGGGCTGGGGGGTCTCCCCTCAGGAGGAGGGGGTGGCATAAAAAAAGGGGGTCTCCCCCCTCATGACATTTGAATGTCCAGTTATTATTTCAAATTATAAAATTATTGAAAAAAAATATTCAAAAGAAAGCACTCAAATCTGGTGCTTTATGATGAAATGAGTTGGCAACACTGAGCGAGGCATGATCGGAAACCAGCAAACGCCTGCACATTTCAATAAAGTGGATCGGTGCTCATGGTTTGTGTTATTCTTATGATTTGAGATTTGTATTATAATTAATGCATGATTTGCGGAGAATTTGTCCCCGATGGAACGGTGAATAAGGTAAGTGCTTCATTTTACCAATTTCACACTGTTTACATTTTTAATTAGGCGACTGCAGATTTCCGCTAGTAAAATCTCTGCTCAAATCGATCAAATCTTTAAAAAAAAAATTCTGCCACGCACAGAATCGCTTGGCGTTCGTTGGGTGTGTGACGTCATCGCACGCGAGTTTTGATTGGTTGCCGGATTTTCTAGCGGAACTCCATGACGTCGCTTGATTTAAAATGACAACAGTGTGCTATTTATAGCGCGGTGACCGTAGATAAAAAAATAGTAAAAAATGTGTATATTGGGAAACCAAACAGATTATGCATAAGTTCGTCTGTGTCTAGATTTGAACTCAAGTGATTATCGGATGTGACGTCACGGCAGCCATTATTTTGATTGGTGTTACACAGTAATCCATGACGTTGGATAGTTAATTTTAAGTTAATAAAAGTCAACAGTGTGCTATTTATTGCACAGCGTAGAACTATTCTGTACTTTCACCGGTACTTGGACATCCTGGATTTGCGTGTAAAGAAAATTTTGCTTATGTTATAAATGTCTTTTGACCAAGATTTACATTTAGTGATGTCATCGTTTGTCATGTTTGCAACTAGATTTATTAAATTCTTTAACCATTTTTATTTATGTAACTTTTAAGGATACAGGTCGTTGAAGAAAATAGCAGTTAATTGTTTAAAAACATTTGTTTTAACTATGCAAATTAGCCAATATTTTAAATATTAATTAGTTGTACATGCTTCTGAGAATCACAGCAATGTGATCAACAGATGCATCTTGTCTTTGTGAATACAAAAAATATATAGTTCTGTGGTATTTTATTATGTTTAATAGATATTTTTAATTAAATTTATTTTTATTATAATTATGCTAATTAGCAGCTATTTTGAATATACATTAGTTCTGTGCCCATCTGAACATTCTAGAAATGTAATCAATGTATTATGGAAAATAACTAAGATAATTCAAAAATTATCAGCTCAGCTACATTTTGTGGTCACAAATTTTATTTATATTTTCCTTATGTTTCATGTAAATTATTTTGATGTCAAATTAATTAGAAAATAATTCATAACTTTTTTCAGGGTTGACATACAGACTTGGTTGAGGTAACGTTGAATTGCAATCTTTAAGGGCTATCCAACTATATTATTTGTAATTGTCTAGCATTATTTTGAAAATTTTGTCCACGTAACTGAAATAAGGAATTGCGGGAATTAGAAATTCTAAATTATATAAAATTATAATTAAATAATATGATATATATTAGGTACGCAGCATATTGGCATATTATAAATATTGGCATTACTGCATTGCAAGTAAGTTTCTAATTTGTTTTTTTGCATTCCCAAGTGTCATATGAGATTTTTTAGTAAGTGGGAAGACCTTTTTTATCACATAAAAACCCCAAAAACAACTAAACATGTTTTTTGGTCACAATTAATACAAAAAACTTTGTTATTATTACAAATATTAAAATAGTGTTTGAACATTTAAATAAGCACCGAATACAGCAAATATGTGTCTAATTGGGGTTTTTTAAAGTGTCATACGAGATGTTTTATGAAGCTGTGAAGTTTTGTTGTTAAAAAAAATCCCACACACAAATTAGGTATTTGAAAAGCACAATAAATTTTTTCGTTCATTCTCAAACTCCCACTAGATCTCTCTTGTAGCAGGACAATGGTCTTACTAGATTTCCGGCAGGATGTAGTACACAGAATGTGTGTGTGTCACCATTTTAATTGTGCCAATGGCCCAAAAAATCTGTCTTTGGAAAAATTCAATACATTCAAAAGCGTATTTTTATATAATGAAAAGTTTTTATGAAACTGACACTTGTGTACTTCTAGGTGCTCCATAGAGTCATCAGGAATAGTCATCGAGTGAATGATACAGAAGAAACATATTTGACTAGAGCATTGTGCTGTATTAATCATGCAAGGGGTGTGGGTTTTATCCACATAAATATATATTTTCTTACTCCAGTTGAAAGCTTAATGAAAATTGCCTCTGATCAATCGATATATATTTGTAGGCTCACTATAATAGTTGTAAGTTATGTAATTTATAGTAATTATTGAAATTGTGTTTATGAATTTTGGTAATTCTGTTTTTGTTTGGAGAAGGCAAAGCCACTGTTATTTACTTATTGCAGAATTATAGATTTACCTTTTGTTTATTGCAGAAAGTCATTGATTTAAAAAAAGCAGAACGTTTGTCTGGGATTTACTGGCATTATGGCTGCAGCTTCTACTGTTAAAGAAGAACAGCCATTTGACTGCACATTTGGAGGAAGTCAGAATATTCTTCCTTTGAGTACTGAAGAAAGTCAGGACATGAAACTTATGGCCGTTGTGAGTGACAAACATAGTACATCTCTGGGCATAAGTCATTCTCTTAAAGAGAAGGATGAACAGGCTAAGAAATTTGTGGATGCGCCACCACCAGCTACAAACATATGGATAAAAAGAAGCACAAACTTATCTTCAGAAACAAGCCCAGTGCAACTCAACGCTGACTCAAACAAAGGTAAATTTAATTTAATTTTTGTATTTCTTGCAAAATTTTTCTATAAATATATGGATTCCAAAACAAATATATAAATGTGATAAAATCATTCTATACCAACTCAAAATGCTGTGTTACAACAGAAAGAGGCAATTCAGAATAGTTCCCTGTGATTACTCGTGTTAAACAAGGCTGTCCTATGTTACTATTACTATTCAATATCACAATTGACTGGGCTATGAGAAAAAGCACATCCAACACAAATTTAGGAATCAAATGGATAAATAAAACAACATTAGAAGACCTGGATTTTGCTGATGATCTAGCAGTATTGAGTGAAAACCATCAAGATGGACAAACAAAAACTGATAGATTAAAACTCATTGCAGGACAAATAAGTCTCCAAATCAATTCAGCAAAAACAAAAATTATGGACTTCACCAATTCACCTAACGAAATTACTTTAAATGGACAACAACTTGAAAAAGTACACAAATTCTATCTAGGAAGCAAATTAACACTCGACGGTGATGTCATGGCAGAAATTACAACTCGCATTGCCCTAGCATCAAGTGCATTTAACAGTTTGTCTAATATCTGGAAGTCAAAGTCAATCAGCACACGCACGAAAATGTGCTTATTTAATTCCTGCGTTATTCCGATGCTATCATATGGATGTGAGAGCTGGAAAAACTCTTTATCTTCAGAGAAGGAATTACTGAGTTTCGTCGAGAAAAAATGTCTTCGTAGGATAACTAACACCCATTGGAAGGAATTCAAATCGAATGATAAAATCAGAGAAGAGACACATAAAATTTCATCACAGGTGTTATCAGAAAACGCTGTTGGTCCTACATCGGGCATGTCCTATGCGCAGACACCAACAGAATAAACCACCAATCTCTTGAATGGGTACCTACAGGCAAAAGAGCAAGGGGTAGACCAAAAGAAACACTCAGAAGAACAATACTTAGAGAAAGTAAAACAACCAATATTCATACTATTCAATAACTGCACAGAATAACTTTAAATAGACAGAATTGGAGAGATCTGACGTCTGCCCTATACGCTAACTTCAGTGCAAAAGGAGAATGAATGAATGAAATTTCTTGCAGCAGTGCTGTCACAGTCTGACTACAGCAGATGCCCACTAAAAATTATGTGATGGAAGTTGGAGGGCAGTCCAAACAAAAAAAGAACAGAATTACTAAACTGCTTAAAAGAACATGACATAGATACAAAATATTATATGTATATTTGCAATGTTTGTTTGGATATTAGTCCCATCCTATAGAAGACCAAAAAGACCCAGAAGTAACGCTGGATTAGCATATGTCTGCTCGAAATGCAAATATCACTGCCAAGCTGTAAACCACGATGACACACTCCGTTCGCTAGAATATATCTTGCTAATCTGCAGGAGTTTAAGATGAATGTAGAAAATGAATATGACTGCATTGACCTTTAGTAAGTACACTTTTTATAGAATATGCACAGTTCCAAGTTTTCATGTTTCTTCTCTGATCTGTTACCAACAGTCCAGGATTATTTGTATTTACCTCTATTTGTCTGGTTACTGCAGCACTTCCATTTTGTCGGATATCCTCCGATATTCGGGTTATTTATATCAGGATTGGTCATGTTTGTTTTAGGTCATCTTGGCTTGCCCACTTATTTTGCAGAGAATCTCATGTGGGCCAGATTGTCATTCTGTGAACAGTGAAACTGGGACAATTCTTTAGTATGTGTTCTAGTGTCTGTGCTGCTGCTCTGAATATGCAGGTTGCAGGGTTGCCGATCATGTGATGTTGGCTGTCTGCATACAAATACACATGCACTTCTCAATTAAGAAGGTTTCTTATAAAAGCACTGCATCATCTTCTGTGTCTGTTCTCGAACTTCTGCAGGTTATCCGGATGTAGTCTAGAGAGCAAAATGGGTTGTCATAGTTTTCAGCTTGGCTGTGTTATTTGTGCCTTTTGGCCTAACTTATCTAACCAGGATGGGTTTCTGGATCAGTTTTACCCTGTATGTCATGAGATAGCCATCCCCACCCCCCATAACCTCCTTAGTTGTCTCTTATGTCATGTGTGCAGTGTCGCTATTTTCTTCATTTTCAGACCCTGGCAACACACCAGCAAAGAACTCCATAATGTCATGAGTTGGAGGTTTTCTGGGTATGAAACAAATTGTTGAATAAACCCCCCTTTTCACAGGAATCAGGAGCTTCATTGCTCATTATTGCTGGGTATCAGAAGAAATATCTTGCCAGGGCAGAGAGGGGAGCAAAGAAAACAATGTAAACCTTCGATGCATGTTGTAAGAGCAACTAAGGAAGTTAAAAGGTGGAGTTGGCTGTCCCATATATGGTCAAAGGGACATAAAGTCATGCTGAAGTCTGATGTGTCAGGTAGAAAGGCGTAGCAATGCTGTAAACCATGACACAGCATATTCTTTATCCAGACTACATCCAACTAATGTGCAGGAGTTTGAGAACGAACGCAGAAGAGGCAATATTCTCTCTTAATTTTCTTCTCACATTGAGCAAATCCGAAGATGACTGAATGATGAATATTTCCTTGTGAAGGTATTTACTACCTAAAATAAAGTCCTTCGCGGATTTTACATTTCGTGTTCTAATCACGTGCGTGGGCGCACACCCGCATAGTTAAAGGGAATATTGATCAGATTACACATTTTGAGTAATAATGCTAATTTTAGAGATTATCTTGGACTGAAATGCAGAATAATCCTTCTAGAAGTTGACAAGTATGAAAATGTATGTTTCATTATCCTTTGGTTTGATTGTAGCACCCCCACCTGATGTGTGCCCATTTTTTAATGCTTAAGTCTACATTGTCATTCTTGTAGGTTGTGAAATGGCACCAGCTCAAGGCAATTCTGCTCAGTTCAAACCAGGCAAAGTTGCAAAAGGAACTCCTGTTATTCCAGAAAAACCAAAAGCAGAAAACCCTAAAACTGAGAAACCAAAAGCTGATGTCAATGGCACCAAACAGTCTCCAGAAAACACACAGAAACCAAAGATTAAAAAATTTGGAGAAGATTATGTTGAGGCACCTCTTCCCACTGTTAACCCGTGGAAAAAGCCCAGTACAACCAGTTTTGTTCCTCCAGCAGCGACCTTTGTTGCAGAACCAGGTCCTGTCCCTGCAGTAACCAGGTCAGGATCCGCCAGCAAAGAAACAAAGTCCAACAAGCAAACTTTCGTGACAGGTGAGTTACACAAGTTTATTTTTTAATGTATAAACACTCATTTTCTCCTGTTGAATCATTGTTTTCCTGCAGTCCTAACCCATTATTGACTCACAATAATACCAGTTGTTGATATTTGATTTTTACTGTTTCATTGTTTCACTATGTGTGTGTGTTATAAAAGTCTGAAATAAGATCTAGGAATCGTAACATTGCCACTTGCCATGTATATCATAAGCGGTGACTTGAGAGGTTTAGGAGTGGGGTGTGTGGCTACCCCTCTAGTAAGTCAAAACACAAAAATTATCTGCATGTCATGAATAAATTAACAAGAAAAAAATGACCCAACCATCTGAAACAGACGGTTCTCCAATGAGACATGTGGCACATTGAAGAGAAGTGAATGAGCTGCAATTGAGAAAGATATAAAAACACCCAGAGGAAAGAACTGAAAACAAGATACAAGAGATATGCCCGTGTGTTGCCAGGCCTGAGAGGGAAGCAAAGAATAGCAACACTGTTTACCTTCCATGCATGTTGTAAGAATTGACTAAGAAGGTTATGGGTTGGAGTTGGCTGACCCATTTAGGGTCAAAGTGACCCAGAAGCCATATTGAAGTTGAATGTGTCAGGTCAAAAGGTACATGTATCACAGCAAAGCTGTAAACCATGACACAACACATTCATTCTCCGGACTACATTCTGCTAATTTGAGTTTAATAACAAATGCAGAAGTGGTAAATTTTAAGGTTTTTGTGACTTTCTACCATTCATCAACATGGAGAACTGACGACATGAGCTTCAGCTTCTCTGCTAAGCATCCTTTCCAGTCATGTGCCTATAGAAGCTTTGTGTTATGATCAGTGTGGTAGATGGGACAACCGAAGTGTATTTCCTATAATGTTCTATCCTCAACTTGTTTAGTGTAATGCAGTTGCTCTCCTATCAGAGCCAGTGGTACATAGACTGAACATGGAATCTGCACCACATGAATACTGCACAGTTGAGGGGGTATGCATAGATATATTCATTTCATAATACCTGCCTTGTTCTTATTTTTGTTCTTCAAGGATACATCTGTAACATGTAATATTTTAGCCCAAAGTCTTATTTTATAAACATCAAGTCCCTCTATTCCCCTCAGACATCAGTTGGTTGGTTGCTGATCCAGCGGTCCATGGGCTCATGCCCTTTGACCCAATGCCATTGTGTGATATATGCATGTGTTTGTGAGTTGTTGTTTTGTTCCATATAATGTGTTCCATTTATCTGGCCCTGGAGGGAGAAGCATTTTCCTGATGTCATCCAGTGCTGGACATTCAGACATCAGTAGTGTGTTAATTTTCATAACACAAAGCTCCTTATTATAATCATCTTTTCTTGTAATCCACTTTTAGGTTGATATGGCGCTGGAAATGCTTGCTATTTTTATTAATATAATATAGAAGTATCGTGGATATATTATTATAGAAAAAATGTGAAAATAGAACAAAAATAGAAAAATAATAAAAAAATAGAAGAAATGTTTGCTATTTATATTTTTATTAATATAATATAGAAGTATCGTGAATATATTATTATAGAAAAAAATAGAAAAAATGTGAAAATAGAAAAAAAATATAATGTTTGCTATTTATATTTTTATAAAAAAATTACTAAAAAAATAGAAAAATGTGAAAATAGAAAAAAAAATAGAAGAATTGTTTGCTATTTATATTTTTATTAATATAATATAGAAGTATCGTGGATATATTATTATTGAAAAAAATGTGAAAATAGAAAAAAAATATGTTTGCTATTTATATTTTTATTTAAAAAAATTATAAACAATTTAAAAACAAAAATAGAAAAAAATGTGAAAATAGAAAAAAAATAAAATAAAAATAATAAAAAAATAGAATTTTTTTTGCTATTTATATTTTTATTAATATAATATAGAAGTATCGTGAATATATTATTATAGAAAAAATGTGAAAATAGAAAAAAAATATGTTTGCTATTTATATTTTTATAAAAAAATTACTAAAAAATAGAAAAAATGTGAAAATAGAAAAAAAAATAGAAGAAATGTTTGCTATTTATATTTTTATTTATATAATATAGAAGTATCGTGGATATATTATTATAGAAAAAATGTGAAAATAGAAAAAAAATATGTTTGCTATTTATATTTTTATTTTAAAAAAAATTATAAACAATTTAAAAACAAAAATAGAAAAAAATGTGAAAATAAAATAAAAATAATTAAAAAAATATAATTTTTTTTTGCTATTTATATTTTTATTAATATAATATAGAAGTATTGTGGATATATTATTATAGAGAAAAAATGTGAAAATATAAAAAAAAATTGAATGTTTGCTATTTATATTTTTATAAAAAAATAAAAAAAATTTTTTTTGTGAAAATAGATTTAAAAAAATTAAAATAAAAAAATTGACAAAATGTTAAAATAGAAACAAAATAGAAGAAATGTTTGCTATTTATATTTTTATTAATATAATATAGAAGTATTGTGGATATATTATTATAGAAAAAAATATAGAAGTATCGTGAATTTATTATTATAGAAAAAAAATCATAAGGCAGGATTTCCTCTTCTTCAGAGTTCACTCTCAAACTCCCACTGGATCTCTTGTAGCAGGATAATAGTCCTCAGAGATTTCTGGCGGGATGTAGTACAGAAAATGGAAATGTGTTGTGTTGCTGTTTTATTTGCATCAATGGCCTGACACATCACTCTTCGGCGGAAAACAATATTTGAGCCACATTAGTTCAGCCTCGCAACTTGAGTCAATATGTTTGCTGTATTCTGTCACACTACATCCATATAAAGCTGTGATTTTAATCAAGACTGTTAAATTTTATATAGGACAAGTCTTTTTTTAAGGGTTGAGGTTTGGTCAAATATGGGAAAATATGTTGACTCAAAGTTGCAAGGTGAGTAGGTGCCAGCTGAACGGGCCTGTTTCAAAAATACTGTCTGCTGCTGTATTTTCTTCTTCTGTTGTTGTGATTAGTGATTTAAAAAATATATGAAATAATGAAAACTGTCTAGGCAATTAATCAGTCAAATATGGTGGCATTGGAGTGTGCCTGTAACAACATTCAAACCTGCATTGTTTTTTTAGGCTGGATGAGAGAAATAGGAGTGTATTGTGCTAAATCAGCATTTTGGGAAATGAATAAAATAATTTATTCGTTTCAGGTGTGTTGATACATCTGTATAATTTGTGTGATTAAATTATAAATGGCATGACTTATAAACTTGGTCTGAACTTGTTTGTTGCTAATATGTGAAACACCTGTCATCAATAGGATGGGTTTCTGTAAAACTGCAAATAAGTTGAAATGGAAAACACAAAGTATGAAGTTCTGCATTTCAGTAAACAGACTTCTCCTTGGTTTATGCTCAAACTTCTGCAGATTAGCAAAATGTAGTCCCGCGTGTATGTTGCCAGGGCCCAAAAGGGGAATGGTAGCAGCACCTGCCATGCATTTCTCAAAAGACCACAGGAAGTTATAAGGTCGGGTTCGCTTACTCAGAAGTCATGCTGAAGCCTGATGTGTTATGTTGAACAACACAACACATTCTGTTCTCTAGGCTACATCCCGCTAATCTATCGATGTTTGAGAACAAATGCAAAAGATGTAGTCCGAAACACAGCATGTTTATGGTTTACACCTTAGCTGCAATGTCTTTCAACCTGACACGTTCATCTTCAGCATGGCTTATTTTACCCTCTATGAGATGGGACAGCCAACTCTACCCCAAAACCTTTTTTAGTTGCCTCTTAATACCGGTAACAGTGTCTCAATGTAGGGAAACTGCCGCATGCATCTTTATAAAGTGCTTCAATAACGTCGGTGAAATTCATATTAAAAACCAATTTCCTCATAATGTATCATACTTTTAATTAACTTTTCTTCTTCATCGTTCTTTCTCAAACTCCCGCTGGATCTCTCTTGTAGCAGGACCATGGTCCTGCTAGACTTCCAGCAGGATGCAATCCAGAGAATGGAAATGCGATGTTCTGCCGTTTTATTTGCGCCAATGGCCTGGCTCATTGGTCTTCAATAGATAACTTATTAAATAAAAACTAAAAACCTTGACAGTAGTATTGATTTTAATCAATAGTGGCAGTTAAGACTGGGGTACAATCTCTCTAACTGCTTCATGACCATAGATTTGGCTCTTCGGCCATAGTTCGTTCGTACTTGTCCAGCGGATAACAAAAAAACATTGATCTATGAGCAGGCAGAGTTATGAAATTGACACAATACCACACATATTTATGCACATAATATTCAGTTAACCCAGTTGATCAGACTTTCTTACGCATATACTTGTCTATGGCAGAGGCAGATGTTGTGTTTAGGTGTCGTTTTTTTTTTTTTAATACATTATCACAGTTTAGGTTAGTTCAGAATCAGGACTTATAGTTAGTTTTTGGACTTATTTTTCTGAAAGGAGTTTGCGTATATCAAACTAGAAATTTCAAACCAGTATATTCTTCGTTTCCCCCCCCCCCCCCCCTCCCCAGTAAGTCACAAGTGATGGTTATTTGTAAGAATCAAAAGTTCCCCAGCTGCAAAAACAAAGTGGATGACCCAATAACTAAAACTGGTCCACTAACTGAATTTTGTGTAATGAATAACGATAACATCAGATGAAAGAAGTTCAAACAGAAATAAAAATGCATTATATGGCAGCACTCCAAAAAAGAATATAGTGTATAGTACACGTCACGCCCGTGTGTTGCCGGGGCCCGAAAGGCGAGCAAAGAATAGCAACACTGTTTACCTTCCACGCATGTCGTAAAAGGAGATTATGGGATGGAGCTGGCTGTCCCATCCCATATAGGGTCAGTGACCCAAAACCATGCTGAAGTCGGATGTGTCAGGCCGAAAGGTGCAGATATCACAGCAATGCTGTAAACCATGACACAGCACATTCCGTTCTCCGGACTACATCCTGCTAATCTGCAGGAGTTTGAGAACGAACGCAGAAGAAGTACAAGTCATTAGGCGAGGAAGATAGTTCTTCAGTGCTACATAGCACCAATTCAAACGTTGATGCGAGTCTTGGACAATAATTAAAAATGATATTGGAAAATTGGAGACAACAGAAATATCAATAGAGTTATCTATTCCGTGGGGAGAGTCCAGCAGAAACTAAGGTGAAAGCAATATCAGAAATAAATATACATCACCACCAAATTCAAAAATGATGCAGCACGTCCAAAAAAAACATAGTAATATTCACAAATTACGTGTTTGTTTTACAAGCCCATGAAAACTGAAACCCAACAGCAGAGAAAATCATAAGCAACATACTTCAAGCTACAAACATACATACATCGTATGACATCATTACTACACCATAGTGGATACCAGGCCACATTGCTATCAGCGTGAATGAAAATTCTGATAAACTGGCAAAAGAAGTGAGCAAGTATGCCCCCCAACCAGGAATTTCCAACAACCGTAGCATGGCTAAACACATCTAAAACAACTGTAAAAAATAGATGGGCCACTGGCTCAAGAGGAAGAGTGCTATATCCAGATATGTCACAACAAAATCTACATGGCAACAACATAAACAGGCTACACCACAAAGATCAAACCACTATATTTAGGCTGTGAATAACAACACATGTACAACTTAAATACCTACAAAGAATTACATCAGACCATACACCATGCTGCCTTTTGTATTTTGTTGTTGACTATCTTTAGATGTTCTTCTACACACACCGCCAAGTCATCAGCATACATTGCAGCTCATACATCTTGTGACAATTTGCAAATTAGATCATTTATGAAAACAAGCAGAGTTGGAGACAGTACTGAGCCTTGAGGAACTCCATGTTTTAAGCGAATTTTTGGTTGTCGTTGTGGCCTTTCATGATAACTCTTGCTTTTCGATTGTGTAGGAAGGATCATATCAATAACTCATGGTACCCCTATTTTCGCTGCAGCTTTGCTATCAGTCCATCTTTCCAGACCTTGTCAAAAGCATTTTGGAGATCTATCCATAGGGTGAAATCCATGGGAAAAGTCAAATGGGTCACAAATGGGAAGGATGATTCCAAATGAGATATTGTAAAGAGATAATGTAAATGATCAAAGAGATAATGTAAATGAAAACACGGGATATTAAGATTTAATAATAGTAATAATATTTGTGGTAGTCGTGGTCAGTGGTAGTAGTAGTGATGGGGGTGGGTGGTTGTTGGTAGTTAAAACATACGTATAGGACATTGTCATTAAACTATAGTGTGATTTTTAGGCACCGCTAGTATATCTGAAGAAGCTTGTCGGGTTACAGCTTGTTACATTCGAAACCACAGCCGGGCAAAAAAATTTTGTCCGGGTTGTTATTTCTCGCCTGACACGACACACTTAATAGTTGCTGTGGCTTAGTGCATGAAGAGTTATCTTCCTCCATGTTGCTGCCATAGGACACACCTTTAGTATATCTAATCGCCCCGCTGAATTTGGATCTGTTATGGCATTGCCTCAAATAAAAATGGTTATACATCGCGTTTCCATTCTCTTGATTACATTCTGCAGACAATCTTGTAGGACCATTGTCCTGCTATGAGATCTTGTAGGACCATTGTCCTGCCATGAGATCTAGTAGGACCATTGTCCTGCTATAAGAGATTCAGTGGAACTTTGATAATGAGTACTTAAAAAAATATCAAATCTGTAGACTAGTACAATGTGAGCGTTTAACCAAGATCTGTGTCCAGTGTAGAAGACATGTGCACAGCAAATGCACATCTGAAAGGGCCAATTTTTCCCCATACATTTCGTTAGTGGGCCTTGGCTATTTTTGGGATGCGACTCCAATTATATAAATAGTGACCAGCGAAAATCACGATATTAATTTTAAAAAAAACGTAACATGAATTCCTAATTAATTTTGGACAGAGGTTACTTACTGCCGACGATCACGGATCAACTGAGGTTGACCGAGCTGAGTTTGTGATGCGAACACACTATCAACTGTACCACGAAATCGACATACAAAGTTTTACGAACTCCCAAGTTTTGATAATAACTGCGTTACTATAGACTTTCGGCGGTGTGTTGTGCTGTTTACTGCCCGTTGTGTTTTGTGCTTGACGAGCGTTTTAGTCGAAACGTTATTTTTATAGCTTGTTAAAATTGAATCATTCTGTATTTTTACGTACGAGGGGGAGTCAATAAGTAAGTCACAAATTGATGTTGGATGGCAGGAAAATGCAGTAGGTGGTTTCTAAAGCTGTTTATAGTTGATATCATCATAGAACTTTATGTTTATGTTCTCTAGATGGCGCTAGCTGTACCTTGCGCATGCGCAGCACAAAAAACAAAATGGCTACTGTACTTACAGAGTGTACAATCAATGAACAACGTGCTGTTGTGCGTTTTTTATGGGCAAAAGGACTGCCTGCAAAAGACATTCATAAAGAAATGCTTCCTGTTTATGCTGACAATTGTTTGTCCCGTAAAGCGGTGCACAGCTGGGTAAAAAATTTTCTCAAGGACGCTCTAAAATTGTTGACGAAATCCGATCTGGTCGTGCTGTTGAAATTGCAACAGACGCATCTGTGCAGCGGGTTGAGGAGATGATTCGAGGTGACAGACGAGTAACGATAGACGCTGTAGCAGCTGCAATAGGGTGCTCACATGGTTCAGCATACAGCATCATGCATGACCGATTGAAATTTAAGAAAGTGTGTTCAAGGTGGGTGCCCAGACAATTGACGGACGAACACAAAATGAACCGATTAGGCTTGTCATTGGAGCATCTCTGTCAATACGCAAATGAAGGAGAAGACATGATGAACAGGATTATTACTGGGGACGAATCATGGGTGCATCACTACCAGCCTGAATCAAAGCGTGCTTCAATGCAATGGAAACATCCTTCTTCGCCTTGTGTCCAAAAATTCAAGGTTACACCATCAGCAGGGATGGTTATGCTGACAGTGTTCTGGGATTGTCAAGGAGTGCTTTTAACCAATTTCAAAAAGAAAGGTGACAATGTGAATTCTGAATCATACTGTGAAGTTCTATCAGTGCTTCGGGATGCAATTCGAAGAAAACGTCCAGGGCTGCTGACTAGAGGAGTGCTACTCCTTCATGACAATGCTAGACCACATACGGCTCGATTAACTCAGGAGAAAATAAAAAATCTTGGTTGGAAAATTCTGGAACATCATCCTTACAGCCCCGATTTAGCCCCTAGTGATTTTCACCTTTTTGGTCCACTAAAAACCCACCTTGGCGGGAAGCATTTCGCGACTGACGCAGAAGTTGAATGTGAAGTGAAAATGTGGCTTAAAAAGCAGAGCACGCAGTTCTACGCAGCAGGTTTGGGAGGACTCATAAAACGATGGGATAAATGCATCAATGTTGGTGGAAATTATGTTGAGAAGTAAAGGGATAATGTATGTGTAAAAATAAACAGTTTTCAGGTTTTTATCGTCTTCAGTTTTTTTCTAAAGAGCCATTTGTGACTTACTTATTGACTCCCCCTCGTAACATCGATTTAAGAATAAGTGTATTGACTGTTCCGAAAATGGAGCAAATGATAGGGGGATTTACCTGCCATTCACGTCGTAGGACGCAACTAAGTAGGTTTGGAGAGGAGTTGGTTGTTGATGGTCAGTTGGTCCCATAGATGGTCAGTGACCAAGCAGTCAAGCTGTAAATATTTTCCGGACTACATCTTGCTAATGTGCAGAAGTTTGAGAACGGACGCAGATCACAGCTCACTTAAGTCCCAAATGTTGTGGAGAGATGAGCAGGGGCTTGGGTATTTGAAAATCTAGTGAGGTTAAAAAAAACGAAGGGGTGATATAGTTAAGAC
This sequence comes from Meghimatium bilineatum, assembly GCA_034231615.1. Classification (NCBI taxonomy): domain Eukaryota; kingdom Metazoa; phylum Mollusca; class Gastropoda; order Stylommatophora; family Philomycidae; genus Meghimatium; species Meghimatium bilineatum. Next base: position 44,095,006 of record CM067312.1, read on the forward strand.
AAAGGAGATCCCAATTTGAAAACTGAGTCAGACAATATTGGTATTGACACCATCCTACAATGCTAGGTGCAGGAATTTGTTTTCGCTATCCGGCTGACTGAGGACCAATCAATCTTAGTAGATTGAAGGCCAAGACCAAAACTAAGTTGGACATTGTTCGCCGACGATTGTGCATTAAATGTTACCAGTCTTGAAAGACATGCAAGACAGCATGGACCTCTTTTCTTTGGCATGTGATGTGTTCGGTCTCCCCATCAGCGCCGCGAAGACTTTAGTAATGTATCAACCAACGCCAGGTGTCAGTGATCACGGTAAAGGGACAAAAACTTAATACTGCCAATAAGTTTGTATTTCTCGGCAGCACACTATCACAAACTGCGACAATTGCCCTGCGTATTGCTCGTGCCAGTTCAGCATTCGGGAGCCTTCTTGCCAACGTCTGGATCAGGCATGGTCTCAGTCTGACAACTAAGTTGGACGTGCACCGCGCAGTGGTTCTACCAACACTGCTTTATGCTGCGACATCCTGGACTATCTATGCGAGACACGCTCGACAGTTTAACTTTTTTCATCTTCGGTGCCTACGAAACTCATGGGAGTACGTTGGCAGGATCGTGTACCAGATACAGAAATTCTTCAGAAGTCCCGTATGCAAAGCATCCATGCAATGCTGACTAGGTCCTAACTCCGCTGGACTGGCCACATCGTCCGTATGCCAGACAAGCGTCTTCCAAAGAGATTATTCTATGGGGAGTTGTGCGAAGGTAAACGTTCAAGTGGAGGGCAGAAAAAGCGCTTCAAGGATCACCTAAAAAGCTCTCTCAAGAACTGCGGCATCGATCCTAGCTCCTGTGAGACTACAGCACTTTATCGATCAGCCTGGCACACCCAGATCACTGAGGGCAATCAAGAAGCGGAAGGACAAATCCGTAAATTCTCCTACCACGAACTTCCAGCACTCCTGCATGCACTGCAATAGAACTTTCCGTGCACGAATCGGACTCATCAGGCATCTGCGAACTCACAAACCAAATTAGTTAATTACCAATTTTAATTATTATATATATATTCCCCCCCCCCCATAGCATTTAACTTTTTTTCATGCCATGCTCATCTTCTCTTGCGAAGGAGGAACACCATTATCATCAGGTGCACAACATGGAAAGATTGAATACTGATTTTAAATGATTAGCAAGAGAAAAAAACGATTGATGTGTGATTTATTCACCTTTCACACTGTGCGGGCATGATTGTGTGTGTGCTCGATAGACGTGGCGTTTGTAGGCTGTGAGAACGGACATCAGCTGTGATTGTTATCTGCCAGTGAACTGTGTGCATGTGTAGCAGATGTGTAGTAAACGAACTTTACCGTTTGACAAGAGTCGTGAAAAGTGTCTTTAATACCCAACACATGATTCCATTCCTACCTTTTTGTGTTTAGAATATAAAACATGTGTGGGCCTGTTGTGTGTCATGTTTACATATGTCACTGTAGAATTCTGGTTAATTATAAGCTGAGAAAGTATACCAACAACTGGCCCAGTAGGACTCATTCTTGAATGTTATATTAGAGCCACAGTGCACCTGCAGGCAAAAATTAAAATTTAAGCTAGTACGGGACCGTACTGACATTTGTCGAGATGGTTTGAAGAGTTAGGCCGCAGGATTTATAATATAAATAGAGTGGGTTTGCTATAGGTATACAGTTACGGTCCAGTTGAGTCATCTGTAATTTCTATTTTAGTCGACACCTCACGTACATAAAAAGTTGTTTTCCCTTTTCACGCCATTGAGGCGTATTAAGTAATACACTGTTGTGGCCGTATTTTTCATTGACATATCTTCATAGTGATGTGGTCAGAATCACGCAAGCGGCATATGTTTTCGCAGATCTGGTACATATATATATATGTATGTACCATATATATATATATATATATATATATATACATATATTATATACATATTATATATACATATAATATATACATATTATATATATATATAATATTTCCTGTTGAAATGGAGATCAAACTTTGGATTACCCGAGTAGGAAGCCAGTTCACTAACAACTGAGCTACTGCGGTCCCTTATGTCATTTTATCATCATGATATCATTATATCATCATTTTCCTCTTATTTCTTTACCGTTTGGCACATAGGTCATATGTCATAGCTTTCTAGTCCTGTCGATCGACAGCCAGTTGGTTCCAGATCGTTCATTTTCATACCAGCTGTTGTGAGTTATTTTTCGATAATTCTTTTCAGTCTTGTTTTCGGTCTTCCCCTTTTTCTCTTGCCACTCGGTGACCATGTAAAGACTTGACATGGTATTCTGTCTTCCTTCATTCTGAGTGCGTGACCGATGTATGCCCACAGCCTTTTTCTAATAACGTTTGTGATATATTCTTGTTTTGTCTCTTCTCTTAATGTCTCGCTTGACGTAAAGTCTTTTCCAGTTTGTGTTTGTGATTTTCCTGAGACATTTGTTTTCGAAGGTATTTAGTTTGTTTTCTAAAGATGTAGTTGATTTCCAGCTTTCACACCCGTACGTCAGAACCGAAATAACACATACGTTAAACAGTCGAAACTTTGTATTAATGCTGAGTTTTTTTTTAAATCTCTAAATGTTTGATAGCGAATTGAATGCATTTGATGACAGCAATTCTGGTCATAATTTATGTAATTGAGTCTCCATTTGTAATACATATTTTTGTGTGAAACCATACAGTGTGAGAATCTCCCAAAGTATTGGTCTATGGAGACTAGCAAAAGCTTTTATTTTTTTGGGAAATCTACGAGATTTATAAGATTTGATTGCTTCTCGGTTCCTTACTTGCATGAAAACTACTTGTACCAAGAAAGGACTCCAGTATATAGACCTGTGTACAGAAAGGTAAATATGAAATGAAAGGCCGATTTTGATTATTTCCGTGCATTTATTTGGTCAGCTTTGGCCGTTTTTTTTTAGTTTTGGGGGTAGGGCATGTGACTCCAAGTATATAAATAGTGACCGACAATAATCAAAAATGTAACGAAGTACTTTCTGTACAGAGGTCTTAACGATCGCCGACGGTCACGCTTTTACCGTTAGTTCGCTGACACTTCACAATTCTTAGTATGATCCACATTGACTTTGTGATCTCCTATTATGACGACGGCGCACTCGATAATCTTCCATCCCTCAACTTGTCTTTTGTGACTTATTTCTTATTTTTCTCACTCATATCTGCGCCGTTATATCTGTTTAAAAAAATCACTTCCTCAAACCTTCCCGTTATTTTTTTAATTAATTTTCCGATTTTCTACTGTGTACCTGTTATTTCTTATTTCCCGACTTATTCCGTGTACCTCTACTATTTTCAATTCATTATTTTCTCGTATCTCTTATTTTCTGATTTCTAACTTGTCTGTCGTGTATCCTTATTTCTCATTTCCGTGTATTCCTGTATTGTCTGATTTCCGTATAACCATGTTGTGACTTATCACTTCTTGTTGACATCCACGAGCCACTGTTTTTTCTTTATCATTTTCCTTTAACTTATGTCTTCCCCGATTCTTTAATTTTCCCTTTTGTATTGCCTTTTGGTTGTTCATGTTTATTTGTAGTTTCAACAGAATATTACTATATACACCTTTCCACACAAAAATTATCTGAAATACAATATTTGTGTGTTCAAATTCTGTATTCATGGTATTCACTTATTGACGAAAGACCATCATTGTGATAGTCATTTCATTCTGTCCATCCCGATTCTGTAGATAAGAATTGCCGTGACATTTGAAATAAAATATCTGTACTGTAAACACGCATGTCCGGGATTTCATAGTATCTCTGCTAATTAGGTATACAATAGAACAGCTGTATAACTTTAGTGAGAGTTGAGCGCACACAGCTTTCTACTGTAGGCCACCAGTGACAGGCGAGGATATGTCGTTATTGAACTCGTGCGGCAATGTCATATTTATGTAGCCCAGAATAGCGCAGATACTCCACGAGCTGTGTCCCGGGCCAGAAAATTCTGCTACGTTAACAACATACCACGTTCATGTATGTTATAGTCATCCGTTATCCCAAGTGTCGCCGTCATCAAATCGCGTGTATTAAGCCTCACAGCTGTTCGTGTTTGGATTTAACAGAATCTATTGGGATATAGGAAATATGAAGTCAGTTTGGGCACGTCCAGGTATGCTGTTATTTACGATTTCTGTCGAAACTGAGAGTATACCGTTTATACAGTGTGCTGTCGGTTGAGTAGATGTTTACTGTGTGCTTACCCGATTACATGCGACGTGTGCAGCGCCGGATTTAGACTCGATAAGACCCTAAGCTATTTGTGATATGGGACCCTTTGACAATTAAGGAGTATATAGATAGTGTAATTAAAAAAATGGGGGGCCCGAAGAATGTGGGGGGGGCCCCTAAGCTATAGTTTGTTGAGCTTATATGTAAATCTTGCACTAGGTGTGTGAATGTAAGTAGGTGTGCTACACAGTTGAACAGCTCACGACGTGACATGTCCCAAAGTGCCCCACGTGGTCTGTATAAAAGGGTAGCAGGGATAATTTTGATTATCCGATTAGAGCAAAATAAATATTGCCTGCATTGTGTCAACTCTTATTCTTCTCAAATGCTTATTCTTACACTGAAGTACTCATTATTTCTTCTTCAGTGTTCATTCTCAAACTCCTGCTGGATCTCTCTTGTATCAGGAGCATTTTTATGGGGAAAGGTTTTTTTTTAAATATAAAAAGATAAATACTAGGTACTAGCAGAATATCATTCAACTAACGTTATCATCTAGGAAAAAAAATCTAGTTCCATTGAAAAACATCTAGTTTTGAATGGAAACAACTCGTAAAATTGTGAGATATATTTTAAAAAATTGATATGTTGTAACAAACAAAATATGTAATAGAAGGATAGACAAATTAAAATTTTTTTAAATTTTCTGTTCTATTTTGTACAGAGATGCAGTCTGCTCTATACAGTATCTGTTCTGGCACAAACATGCATTATTTCCTTGTCTCTTAGCTGTTTGTTTCTGGCACCCTATCTCTAGTTAGAATAATCATGTTTAGTATTTCGCATGAAATTAATGATAGCATTCATTCTCTGTAATTTGTGCAGTCCTGTCAATGTCCCTTCATAGGCAGTTCCACCAGATATAACCGTTTCAGTCTGCTGGCATTTATTTTCATAATGTGTACATTAATTCTATTGAAGTATTTTATTTGGGATGGCCTGTGCTTGAATGCTAAAATACTGTCTGAGGTAAGCTACTTTTATCTTTCAGAGGGCCTGCTTAGTAATTAATTCTGTTAATTTTTAAAAATAAAAATGTCACCTGTTGTCACTAGCCTTATAATTGTTTACAATACCATCTGTTTGATGGGGATATCCATGTCACAGCCAACCTGGTTGTTATCCTGATAATTTCATTAATTTGCCCAGGAAATTAATTTGCATGTGTGTGCTTTGTGGCTTGTTAAACATAACACTTCATTCATATGCTACAGCTCAGTGTTACTGACTTCTTTCCATATTTACATTTTTATCCAAATTGAAAAAAATAGGCATATCAGGTGTCTATGTTATTTGTTTGAAAAGTTACTGCAAGAGCCTTAAATTGTATGTGTTTGATAAGTATTTTTCTATCTAAGCATAAATTTAGTTTGGGTATGCGCTCATGTGTTGCCAGGGTATTAAATGTAGCAATGAGAATATCAATGCTGTTTACATTCCATGCATGTCATAAGTGGCTACTAATGAGGTTTTGGGGGTGGAGTTAGCTGTCCCATCTCATATAGGGTCAAAGTTACCCAGAGGCCATGTTGCTGCTGGATTTAAGAGCCGGGCCTCAGGTCAGGCAGAAAAGCACAAATGGCGCAGCTAAGCTGTAAAAAAAATTACAAGCACATTTTGTTCTTCTAAACTATTATTGACGTAATTTATGGACAGAATCTTATTTGGGAGGGATCACAGAAGAAGAATATATGTTCATATTAAATGGAGCAACTTGAGACCAACTTCTAAGAAGGAAACTTTTGAACCAATTGTATACCTCTGAAAGTTGGAATCTTCTGGCTATGAAAGAATTTCTTGGGAAACTTCTGCACCCCCCCCCTCCCAAGTGCACATAAGAAACACATTGAGTGAATTGGCGATTGCAACTTTAAACACAATGAAACCAGAGCGTCACCTCTCTTATTACTGGGGATTGAAACAGTGAGCAGCGTAGCCTCTGATATCTGTAGAATAAGTATCTACCGTGGAGTGCTTATCAAGTGAATTGTAAAGTTGCCAAACCATTTGCCATATGTTTATGAGGTTGTGGATTCAAAATCAGGCTGCATCATCTAGTTTACAAGAGTATTTTTCAGAGGTTCCCTGTGATTATGAGTTACAGATTTACATACTCCAATTACTCTCGACAGAGCACTATAGCATGCTTCTCTATTGAGAGTAGTTGTGTGCATGTGGCAGAACTTGAATACATTGAAATCAATCCTCTGCTGTTTGATAATCAATAAACAATTAGTTTTACTCAGCTGGGAAATTTACCACTCGACCCAAATGTATGGTTTTATTTAACAGTACATATCCGGTGGACTGAAATCCTGTTTTCTACTTAATCATACATTTCTTGTCAGAAACCTGTTTTCTACTTAATCATACATTTCTTGTGAGAAACCTGTTTTCTACTTAATCATACATTTCTTGTGAGAAACCTGTTTTCTACTTAATCATACATTTCTTGTGTTCTACTTAATCATATGTTTCTTGTGTTCTACTTAATCATACATTTCTTGTGTTCTACTTAATCATACATTTCTTGTGTTCTACTTAATCATACATTTCTTGTGTTCTACTTAATCATACATTTCTTGTGTTCTACTTAATCATACATTTCTTGTGTTCTACTTAATTATACATTTCTTGTGTTCTACTTAATCATACATTTCTTGTTAGAAACCTGTTTTCTACCTAATCAGACATTTCTTGTGAGAAACCTGTTTTCTACCTAATCATACATTTCTTGTGTTCTACCTAATCAGACATTTCTTGTGAGAAACCTGTTTTCTACTTAACCATACATTTCTTGTGAAAAATAATTTAATAATTTATGCTTGTATCAGGCTAAGACAATTCTTTTGATCTTATACGACCAGATATGTTACAAATAGATGGATACATTGTCCACAGTGCTTTTAAACAAACTTGTTTTCCATATCTCTTAGGTTTAGTTGTACATATTTATATGTCTTTAGTGGACAAGTGACAAGAACTATTTGCTTCTCTTCTGCTTCCCTCATTTGGTTTCACATACAGTTTTGTGCTTGTCTACTTAAGACAACTTTTGCTTAAAGTTACTGGAGAAATCCTCTCATGGTTAATGGTATAGGATCAAGACCTCTGGTTAACACATCTCTTTTAACCTATGATTAAAAACAAAATACAGTGGTCGTAGTTCAGGTAATCCTATGATTGCAACCAAAACACGTAATACTGGAGAAAAACTATACTGGTAATCTTTTTTGCATTCTTAAACTCCTGCAGATTAGCATGATGTAGACCGAATAAGAGAGTGCATTGTGTCATGGTTTACAGCCTTGCTGTGATATCTGCGCTTTTGCTTTTTGATCTGACATATCATGACTTCTGGGTCACTGACTATGGGATGGGGCAGCTAACTCCACCCCCAAAACCTCCTTGGTAGCCTCTTACAACATGCATTGCAGGTAACTTTTTAGGAACACGCTATTCTGTGCTCCCCTTTCAATACATGACAACGCATGGGAGAAACTATAATGTGACAGACAAAAATAGAAAACAATATTATGAAGTTTTGCCAGTCACTAGAAGCAGATTCCATCCAGGTTAGCTCCTTGAAGTGGAGATGGGACTTAATCCAGCCAACAGACGTTGGAAACTAAGACAGGTCTGACTGGCTTTACGACCGCTTTATATGTTCTGAAGTCGGAGGTACCAGGCCAAAGGTTGCACCAGCAACCATATCATGCAACCACTTAACATGTCTGCATGACCAACAAAAATCACAAACTGGAAGCACACAGGAAAGCACACTCAAATTGACTTTCTGACCAAAATATCTGTATTACGAACACAACAGTACATCGTATGTAAATTATAATTGTCTATAATCAGTCACAAACACAATAATAAATGAAAATAAATGTTGGAAGATCAATACTAAACAGTAATAAGAAAACCGAAGAGCCATATGCAACAAAACAAATGGAAAGTTAACATCATATTTTGCATAGGAAAAAAAACGATGTTGATTTGGTCTAGGATACCAAATAAATGGATCTTAAGCACATACTGAATCAGGTCAACCAAAAAACATGATTTGATGGCAGGAAACTAAATATCCTGGACACCAAGATGGTCTGTGCTATTGAAGTTTGCAGTAACAGGAGTCCCTGACAGGTTGTTAATATTGTGCAGATGTTGACAGAATCGGTCTCCAAGCCTCTTACCTGTATCCACTATGTAAACCATGGACAAGGCTTGCAAATAATGACAAGTACCTCTTCAGTAGTGAAAGTTCTGTGGGGAATGATACGAACGGTCTGTGTGGTGCAGGCACAGGTGTTCTTTTTTTTCATTATTCTGCAGTCAGATATCAGGTTACAGCACCAATAGCTTATTAAATGAATTGTGTGATTCGCTTCAGGTCATCCATGGAACCCCTCAAGTTTGGAAGTAGTATTGTCTCAGTAGGCCATATTTTCTCACTCTCTTCTTGGTAAAGTTGACAGGCATGAAGAATGTGTTAAGCAGCCTCTGGGCTCAGTCCACAGTTGCACAGGTCTGTCTTGCCAATCTTCAGCTTTTGGAACATGTGACTTCTGAGTCTGTTGTGGCCAGCTCGTAGTCTGAAGATGATGGTTTGTTCCTTGCATGACATTTGATGGAAGAATTTGGTTCTGCAGTTGGGTGCATCTGCTTCCATTTTTTCTTATATTCTGCTTTTAACATAGTCTTACATTCATAGTATGTATTATCACTTTCTATTTGTTCTAGTGATCCCCTTTCCTTTCCAGGAGATCAGCTTTTTCATTTCCAAGTATGCCACTGTGACCAATGATCTACTGCAATACTGTTTCTTTGGTAGTACTGCTGAGGTGTAGTAAGCAGGCCGTAAGTTCATTCATGCTTGTGTTCTTTGGATCTTTCACTGTCTGCAATACTGACTTTTCATCAGTTAGAAAGACTACATGTCTGCTGTGATGCGGCAAGCAATTTTTTGGCATTTTGGCTGCCTCTATTTTGTCTTCATGGGCAAGTGGGAGAGTAACATCACACTATGGACTGGTTAGTCTAGCAGAATGCACCACCTAGACACGAGACAGGAGATGTTGGAGATATGTTGCAGCCAACCTTCGTTGCGGAGATGGTACTTAATGATGATGATTATGGCTTCCATTTCTGCTTTGAAGTTTGTGGAATGTTTACCTGTGGGTATGACTTGTTCTATTTCTTTTCCATCTGGTGTTACTATATATATTCCCGCTCCTTCATCTAATACTACTTCTTTCGCTAGTGAAGCTGTCACACTGGGAGAGATTGCATACCAAAAGCAGGGCAAACATGAAGACCCCATCAAGGTATCAGGACAATCAGAAATTTGAGGATAAAGACTAGGTGCAGAGAAATAAAGATGAATTGTATTTCCAAAAATAAGCTTCAATGACTTGCAATGCTAAATAATTAGTAAGTGTGCCTTGTAATTGTTTCGTTATAATTGTACCAGTTCTTGTTTTTGTTTGATCTTAATTAAATAGTATGGGAAATATGTAGTCATCGTTAGTTTGTTAATGTTTTTCTCCCTCTATTCTTTTAGATGCGGCAAAGGAGGCCAAACCACCAGAACATGCCTCGAGTGAAATAAAGCCCAGCAATGTAAGGAACATGAAATACAAACACTCAAATGTTTAATGCTATATTCTTATCATTTAGATTTACATGCAGAAAATGAATGTGCTGAACCTAAATGGCGCAAATCAAATGTTCTTCCTGCTCCCTGTTGAAAACTACATGATTTTATGCTGGTTATCAGAGCGAACTCAAAAGAACATTACGAATGTAGATTTATATTTTGACTGATATTAGTCTGTAGGTTCTTCTCACAAATACAACTCGGTTAAACTTGCTCATGGTTCAAAAGTTATCACACTCACACATTGCGAGAGCCAGAAAAGGGAGCAAAGAATAGTTATGTTGTTACCTGCTAGGCAGGTCGTAAGAGATAACTTAAGGAAGTTTTTGGAATGAAGTTGTCTGTCCCATCCCATAGGCCATACTTGAATCGGATATGTCAGGCAGAAAGGTGCAAATATCAGAGCCAATCTGTAAACCATGACAAACACATTCTATTCTCTGGACTACATTCTGCTGCAGAAATTTGAGAATGAATGTAGAAAAAAAGTTGTTAACCTGTGTAATTGGATGTACAGTGGAACCTCAGATTGTGAGTTTAATTTCTCCCCAAAAATTGATCCTAGTTCAAAGCACTCATATATCAAAACAGATTTCCCCATAAAAAATAATGGAAACTGAGATGATTAGAAAATACAAGTACATATTTCCATATAAAATACAGTACAAGTACATACCCTTTTAAATATTTATTACATGTATGTGTATTTCAATTTAATATAAAACAACACAATTAATTAATTTCATTAAATCGAGTAGATACTTTTCTATATATCCCAGAACACATGGTCATTGCTTTGATACTCTTGGGACTCCTTATGCATTTACGGTAGTCTCTGTATTTCTACTTTCTTCTTCAATACCGTACAAACTGTTGATGTAGACTTGTTATAAAATCTTGCAATGTTAGCTCCTCTCATACCTCATTCAGGCTTCTCAATGATTTCTTTATTAATTTTCACCATAAACGTATTCTTACTGCCTACCCTCAACCTTTCTCTTCATGCGGGACATTGTTGCAGCAAAGTTACCAAAGAACAGTATTGAATGCTTCAGAGGAACTGACATTCCTTGATCTGATGCAAGCAGCTGCTAAATTTTTAATAAAACCTAATCCAGACGAATGCTTAAATTTCGTATTTTTCAGCAAGTTCACATCACGTTTATTATCACTTTCTGAATCATTAGTATCCAATTCACTAGTTAGCAAGCTCTGAAACATAACCATAGCTTGTTCTGCACTATATCTGGAAGGAGTAGGCGAAGGGTAGAACATTAAAAGATAGTACACCTTGTGAGTAAAGTCAAAGGGAAGCGAACAAGAGATAGGCAGAGGTACTAGTAGGAGAGTAACATCACAAGATGGACAGGTTACAGTCTAGCAGAGTGTACTGCAAAAACAAGAGACACTGGATGTTGTAAGTCTGTTGCAACTAACCATCGTTGTGGAAACTGTACTTGATGATGACGGTGATGATGAAAGTATCTAGAATGTTTTGGGGTTAACCTAAAAATCCGTATTGGTCCGGAATGAGTTAACATCATGAATAAAATGAATAAATAAAACAGCAAAGAGGATCGCTGCTTTCGAAATGAAGAATTTTACAGAAGAATATTACATATAACATGGACAAATAAAAAGACAAATAAGTGTTAAGATTAATAAATGTTGAATGTTCTTAACATCATTACAAGAAAGCTGAGTTTTTTTTAGGTCATGTGAAGAGACATTACGGCATGGAAAGATTAATAGCTGAAATTAGGGTTAACAGCAACAGGGGAATAGGGTGCCCAAGACAACGTTGGTGCAGTGATATATCAGATGCTTAGGCATGTCTCTAGCTGCAGCAGGTTAACTCGTCCAGAATTGCGGAGTGTTCTGAGAATCTATAATGATGATCATGTTACGGAACAAAATGTCACATGATGATGACCATATTTATACATTCTGTTTGACAGTTTCTCATTGTGTCATATTTGTACATTTTGTATAGTTTGACATTTTCTCATGGTGTAATTTGCATATTTGGTATTTTCCTGTTATGATGCCACACAAATTTGTGTCTTTTTATACTAAATAACTTCAAAAATTAAGGAATAATCGACTAGTGTTTTAATGTAAAGATGATGTATGGAGATTATAAGGATTTTATATTATGGACCTTGACGAAAGGATATGACAGGCACGACCTTTACATATATTCTCGAAGAGAAGATACATATGTTTAATGTCCTTGATTGAACAACGTATAAGTCTCACATTCTGGTGATTTGCTTGAGAAGTCACCCTCAGAGACACTAGCATTGATTACCAGGGTATTTTCTACCATGATTTCATTCCCTAAGACCGAATGGTTAACAAGGAAATGTATATTGATGCCCTCTGTGTCGCCTAAAACATGCAATCAGAAGAAAGCAACTAGAAAAATGAAGAACAAACAGTTGGATTATGCTGCATGACAATGCTCTGGCACAACGATCTCTACTGGTAAAGCACCTCAAGCACAATGTGATTTACCTTCCAACAGCCTACACATTCCCCGATCTTGTACTGGCTGATTTTTTGGTTCCCACGGCTGAAATCGGCACTGAAAGGACAGCGATTTAAGGATGCAGATGACATTATCACCAATGAGACAAAGACAACTGAGAGGTTTCAAAAGAATGCATTCTGTGAATGTTTTCAACATCTGTGTACATGTTGGCAAAAGTGTGTGATTGCCAAAGGGGACTGCTTTGAAAGATATGACCTGCTGAAGATGGATGTGTTGGGCCGGGCCATTGGCACAAATAAAACTGCGACACTATGTATTTCCATTCTTTGGATTACATCCTGCTGGAAATCTAGTAGGACAATGATCCTGCTAAAAGAGAGATTCAGCAGGAGTTTGAGAATGAACGCTGAAGAAAAAAAAGAAGAAAAATATGTAGTGTAGATAATTTTATTGTTACTTATTTCTATATTATCCACTCTTTCTGGAAACATTTTGAGGCTACATTGTAAAAAAAAAACACCATACTTTTTCGAAGACCCTCTTAAACATCGGGCGTTAATACGACATAATGTTTCATTTACAAAACAATGGCATCTATGGATGTTGCTACCATGAATATTATGAACCTTCAGTGAAATAGGGAGACATTCACTGGCAAGAGGAACCTAATGAAGATATATTATATAAATAAAAACACAGTGCGATGGGCCTATTTCTGAATTGATTGCTTCCACGTTATTTTTGTATTGTAAATTATTTTCTGTTTTTCCTTGGTTACACTATATTTTAGTTTTACTATATATTGCATTTTTCATGTTACAATTTATTTCATTAAATGCTTGTGTCTGCTTAACAGGAAAGTACCATACACTTATAGTTTGACATTTTCCCATAGTGCCATATTTGTACACTTTGTATAGTGTGACATTTTCTCACAATGCTATAGGTCCATATTTGTAATTTGTATAGTTTGACGTTTTCTCTTGGTGATATCTGTCCATATTTTAGTACATTTGTCTAATATAGCTATATTTTCTTATTGTGAAAGCATATCACTTCATTTTTACAATTCTAATTTTTTTCTCCATCAGATTCTTTTAAAATTATTGCACACACAGAAGGTTGGTCTCCTGGAATTGAATAGCTATAGAGAACACTTCCCCAGTTCCAAATTGCATAAAAGATACAAGAGCACTATTGCTTATAATTTCTATGAATGTAAATAAGCAACATCAAAATAGTTTCACTGCTCATTATTTCTAACTTCCATTTTTTTTACAACATAGGGCACCAGTCCAGCTCTAGCAGATGAAAACTGGCCAGCACTTCATGAAGTAAAAGTGACAGAGGTTAGTGACAGGGTATGACAGTTTTTTTTCTCTCTGAACTTTCTACATCTCTGGTACATTTGTTGAAGAGGTCTCTGATTCAAATCCCCAGCTGATGACATCTTAATTACAAAGAACATTTGTTTTGGTGGTTCCTGAGGATTATCACTTGAAGCTGCAAAGTCAAGTGCCATGAGTGGTACTCTCAGCAGGCTGCTTCGTTGAGAGGAACAGAGTACGAGGGGAAATCCAAGTTCAGTGAAGTCAGTCTTCTATCCCTTTTCAAGCCTCTTTCCCCCTACATTTTTTTATTTTCTGAATGGAAAATATATGGTTTATGAAATGCTTTCATACATTGCTAAAAAGTTATGTCAACTTTAACAAAATTATGTCAATAGTGTCCTTACTTGCTATATTATGCTGTTCTTGGTAGGGAAAACTTAGCATAGTCTTTTATCAGCAGTAATTTGCCAGCAATGTTCACAAGAGACATCAAACGGAAAGCTCAGTCTTTTGCCTCATCTCAAGACCTACAACATACCTGCTCACACTGCAGCAAGTATTTAGATCCCAGATTAGACTCATCAGAGGACTCTCAAACAAACAAACCTAACTTGACCTTTGTCAATGCAATGCCCTTCTTTGCTTCTGAAAGAGGAACTTCATCATTATAATATTACAAATATTCTAAAAGAAGTGAATGCTAATCTTTCTCATATGGGATGTTGAGAAAAATCTATTTATTTTATAGATTATCTTAACTTTCTCATATGGGATGTTGAGAAAAATCTATTTATTTTATAGATTATCTTAACTTTCTCATATGGGATGTTGAGAAAAATCTATTTATTTTATAGATTATCTTAACTTTCTCATATGGGATGTTGAGAAAAATCTATTTATTTTATAGATTATCTTAACTTTCTCATATGGGATGTTGAGAAAAATCTATTTATTTTATAGATTATCTTATCTTTCTCATATGGGATGTTGAGAAAAATCTATTTATTTTATAGATTATCTTATCTTTCTCATATGGGATGTTGAGAAAAATCTATTTATTTTATAGATTATCTTAACTTTCTCATATGGGATGTTGAAAAAAATCTATTTATTTTATAGATTATCTTATCTTTCTCATATGGGATGTTGAGAAAAATCTATTTATTTTATAGATTATCTTATCTTTCTCATATGGGATGTTGAGAAAAATCTATTTATTTTATAGATTATCTTAACCTTTAGGACTCTGAATTAAAAATTAAGAAAAGAGGGGCCTGAATTCTTTTTTGGAAAATTTCCAATATTGATGGTGGGTGTTTTGAAAACGTGATAACTTTTTTGTTAAAAAAAATATCAAAATAATTTTTGCATATCTAAATAAAGCAGTGAATAGTGAATGCAATCATGTTTTTGTTGTTTTATGTGGGATATAACAGTTGTGGGCAAGTTGTGAAGTTGAAAATTTTGGAAAAAAATAGCAAAACGCCATTTTCATATTGCACATATAACTTCTTGACGACCCTAATCTAATACTTAAGCAATGTGTGGAAACAGTGATAAAATCCTCATAAATACCTATACTTATTGTATATATATTGTTTTATATCAAAACTAATATAATATGAACTAAAAAAAACTAATAAAACGTGAAGAAATCGCATATAACGTCCGTCCGGTCAACACTAGGTCTAGGCTGACACGCAGCATAGTTATTGTCTATGCACACACGTTGGCACCCCATACATATTATTTTTGTGTTTTTGAATGACTACACAAACATTCTGATCAAATAACATATTAAACACAAAAAAACAATTAAAACATGTAGTCACGATCACTTAGCCATGCCACGCGGTACTCAATTTGATAGTAAAATACAGCCCTAAAATGGCAAACATCGCTCTAGAAATTCGTTGACAAAACCAGCCTGCTTTCTCTCTTCTTGCAATCGTAATGTGTACAGGAATTTGACCTTTAAACTGTGATGTATTCCTAGCTTCGTTTGGCGGGTTTTATACGTCACAGGATCATTACTTGTGAAGTTCCGTACTCAGGAATCGGGCCATATCGTATGTAGCCGATTTGCGCCAATAGGCACATTGGGGTATACACTCATTGGCGCAAATCGGCGCCTATAGAGGCCTAAAGGTTAAATAGACTAAGACTAGTTCCAACTTCTGTGTCCATGTGGACAGGCAGTACAGACCGCTGAACATATCCTGCAAGACTGCAATACACTAAACAAGTTAAGGGAAGATTAAAATGGAGTGATTTCATCACTAATAGCGACCTAAGAAATAAAACACACCAAGAATATGTTTCCAATGTTAATTAGAAATGCAGATAGAAATACATGGGACATGCTCTTAGATTAGATGGAAAAAAAGACAGAACAGGCAAATTTATGTGGACACCTGAGGGGAAAAGAAAAATAGAAATCCCCAAAATTACCCTAAAAAGCACCATACTTAAGTAGAAATAATAGGTTGTAAGTCCATACAAGAACTAAAAGGTAGCGGGCCGCAACGCATAGAGAATCAAAACCTCTGCTCTATGTGCCGCCAGTGACACGAAAGGAACAAACAAATTAACTAATAGTCAATGTTTTCTCTACCATGCGCAAGTAATTAGAGACTCATCAAATGTAGCAGTCACGCATATCCTGACCCACAGAGATTGAAAACTAAAGAAAGCTGTATGGGAGCACCAAGGAGCTTTCAAATACAGCAGCATTTATTAAGAAAACCAGACGTGCTGTGTCAACATTTTTTTGTAAAAATCCGTAAACATAAACATTATTCCTATTTATAAAATATTTTCAAATTTACAATTATTATTTCAGGTGAAGGCAAATTCTACAACAGCTGTAGTTGTAGAAAATGTCAACATACCTATAGTCACCACTTTGGAGACCAAGCCAGGCATTGTCGGGCCCACCGTCAGCTCACCAGTTGAAACCAATCAGGTAAACGTATGTTTTTAATTATTTAATAATTATATTTATCTATGTTCCTTCAGCGCTAAATACGGTGCATATGGAAGAAACCAGAGCTCTCAGTTCGATCGATGTGATGAGACTGTGTGTAATTCTTGCATTCTTTCAACTTTGTACAATATAAATTCAATAATTAGGTATGGTCAGTATAACTTTGAGAAACTCATGGAGAAAGAGACTACGGAGTACTCGACCGAAATGGTAATAGCATGAAATGAGGCTGAGAACATATTCATTTTGCAAAATGATAAAGATAAATTAAACAAATAAATAAGAAATTCCCAAACAATGGCGTCACTGAAGTTAGGTTCATGCAATATGACCTGCGAACGTGAAGAGGTTGAATAAATTACGACTGGGTATTTATATCAATGCAAAAAATTCAGGGACAATCGTTCTAGCACATAGTTATTATAAGAGCATGATGGGAAATTAACATGGAAGATTGTTGTCCATGACTACAAATGGCTACCTCAATGGTGACATTTGTCGACATTGGGTTGCTACTTGATAAACTGTCAAATGTTGATCTTCCAAGATCTGAGGATTAAAGTGATATTTAAAGAAGAATCAATCAAGAGTACACACTAAAGTTGAAAGGAGAATTTTCAGTTGATGGTTTGCAGCTAAACCTCTGATATTTTTATTGGCTAAAGTCAAGGAATGCAGAGAGGACAGTAAGGCCATGGAACATATTGAGAAGAGGAAAAGAGGAGCATATGGGAAGAACAACTAGAGTTTATTTATAGTCCTGGAAATGGTAGCTTGTAAATGATTGGTTGATGGTCCATGCATAAGAATGACAAAAAAATAAGTTTTATTTTAATGTTAAAATGTAATTTTTGCCATGGAAACTAAATCAAGATTCCTGGACTTTATTTTGAAAATGATTTATGATTCGAAGGCATATCTTGATGTGTTGTCTTTGTCAGCTAAACTTCTTGCAAAATTGACATGGATGATTGTAACTATAATTTCCATATTAACATGCTAATATTTTCTTCTTCAAGGCTCAGCTTCAGAATGACTCTGGAGGGGATGATTCTTCCAAGGAAAATAAAGATAGCACGGTGAATGGAGATGAAATAAACAATGCTGTGAAAAACAAGAAAGGTATTGCTCATCTTCCATTAACTTTCCAGTAAAAGGACTAATGACACCCATAGAATCTTACATATCTATCTAAGATTTGTGGAAGTTGTGCAATTTTTGTAGCGTAACCTTTTTTTCGCTATTAACCTTTTTCTTGTCATTCACCTCAATATGTTAGCTCATATCTTGAAGGTATGTTTATGTCACACCGTCCACCTACTGAAGTTAATTTATATCAAATTCTGTGCCAAAAATATACAAATTATACAAATCAGCAATTTTAAATTGCATCAGTTACATTTTATGTGATACCAAATTTTGTGTTTGTTGATATTTTATTTATTTCTTTAACTGGATCACTCTTCAAGCATTTTTTTTATATTAAAAAAAAGCAGCAGTGCTGTAATTTTTGTATGAAATTACACGGATAAAAATGAAAAATAGCTTTCGTATTTGACTGATGTTATTATGGAATCTCAAGACGTAATTCTTTCTGTACCAACCAAAGCACAATATGTTGATTGTTTCCTACCCATATCCACAAGAATCAGTCGCGCATTTATCAAATCAAATTTAACCACACAATACAATGAAATAATCAAGATAACTTGCTTTTTCTCATTTCCTCTTTTACATTACGGTATGTAAGAGTTGCTTTACACTAGTTTTGATTTCCTTAGAAATATTTTGTCTTTATGTATTTTCTGACACTTTAATTTATTAACAAAATGGTGTCAGGTCAGATGTTAATTAATCTCATACTAAGTTTTGCTATCAGTAACGTAAATGATTCTATTGGTGGTTATATTAGTGATACTGTCAGTGTTGGTTATATTAGTGATACTGTCAGTGTTGGTAATATTAGTGATACTGTCAGTGTTGGTAATATTAGTGATACTGTCAGTGTTGGTAATATTAGTGATACTGTCAGTGTTGGTAATATTAGTGATACTGTCAGTGTTGGTTATTTTAGTGATACTGTCAGTGTTGGTTATATTAGTGATACTGTCAGTGTTGGTAATATAGTGATACTGTCAGTGTAGATTATATTAGTGATACTGTCAGTGTTGGTAATATAGTGATACTGTCAGTGTTGGTGATATAGTGATACTGTCAGTGTTGGTAATATAGTGATACTGTCAGTGTTGGTGATATAGTGATACTGTCAGTGTTGGTAATATAGTGATACTGTCAGTGTTGGTAATATAGTGATACTGTCAGTGTTGGTGATATAGTGATACTGTCAGTGTTGGTTATATTAGTGATACTGTCAGTGTTTGTAATGTTAGTGATACTGTTAGTATTTGTAATATTGTTGGTGATTGTAAGTGCCCTGTGCGTGCACAATTTGAGAAATACTATTTATGATTGTAAAGTGCCCTGTGCATGCACAATTTGAGAAATACTATTGAAGAGTATACCATTATGAATGACCATTAATATTCTAACCAGGTACAAAACCAAAATGGCAGAGGATGGAGATAGATCATCCAAAACCAGATCGGCGTAACCGGCGCACTCGAAGCCAGGGCCGTGGTTTTTCTCCAAACAGACGTGATGGGCGACGAGCTGGTGATCGTTTTAATCGATTTGATGGCCGTAGATCAGATGGTAACTACCATAAATATGTTTGTCTTTATGATTTGCTTTGCCTATGTTATGAGTACGTTTGTAAATGGTCACTTGTAATAAAAAAAATGAGATTTAATAAAAGCTACATCTATTCCATATTAATGTATGGTTCAGAAACATGGACAATGAACAGGTTCAGAAACATGAACAATGAACAAACAACTTTCAGACAGAATCGATGCCGTTGAGATGCAGATATATAAAAGAATTGGGAAAAACTTTGTTCAAGAGAAGAAAATGAGCAAAGAGGTTCTAATAACACTTTGTATGAAAAAAGAACTATTAAGGGGCTAGACCTACCCAGAATAAGGGTTACTTGCTGTTTATTTTTTTGTAAAACATTCAATTCTGCATAGATTCAAATAACATAACATTGTGCCTCATAGTAGAATATATACCGGTGACTTAGTAAAAAATTATTGCTTGCTGAAAAATCATGGATTAATTAGTTAAAATAATTAATTATGTAATTAAGACAAATTTAATATCCAAAAATGCTGATGCTGGTTTTTACGTTCTAAATTAAGAATTTTTTTAGTTTCTAGTCTCAAAATCAAGTAATTTGGTTTATATCTTGTTTCTGAACCTTGGAAATAAACTATATGTTGTCAACTTGCCTCAAAAATTATTCTGAAAAATCACCAAAAACAAATGCATATTTTTGTGCATGAATAGTGTTATAATTTTTTATCTTCTAAAGTAAGCACAGTGAAAATGGTCCAGGATCCAGGTATAAGAACATATGCACATTCACTGAAAAGTTCATGGTGTCTAGCTTACAAAATGTGGAAAATTTCTGTAAAAATTGTCAAAATATTTTTTTTTTTGCAAAAATAGACTATACTATAACAGTTATTTCCACTGATACCCCTACCAATTTTAAATCACAGGAATACAAAAACTATAGCCAATAAGCACAAAATGTAAACTGTGTAAGGAAATAGATACTCTACGGTTTATGAAAATGTAATTTGTTTTGGTAAGCATAAAAAGTAATTGTTTTTTATAATTCTGATTAGATCGTTAAAGGAAATAAAAATCCAAAAAATAAAGTATTTTAGACATATTCAAAGATATGACACCTTGGTGAAGACCTTACTAGAGGGTAAAGTCGAGAGGAGGTGAGCAAAAAGTAGGCAGATGCAAGTGGGAAACAGCACAAGATGGACATGTTACAATCTAATAAAGTAGTGCACCACCAAGGCAAAAAAAAAGACCTCGAATTTTGGAAGTCCATTGCAGCTAACTTTCATTGCAGACAACATTTAGTAAATGAATGAATACAGTTTACTGTTAACTATTTTTTAGTCAAGTTCTGTGAACTCTAAAACATTTCATATTTTTTATAAATACTTATTATACCGAGGTGCTTTCCCTCCCCCCCTCCATAAACACCTTCCATTATGCAGAGAAAGCCTGTATGATGTGTCCTTGCAATGAGCTAACTGGTCTCTGTTTCAGAATAGTTTAGTTTATTCAATGTTTTGTGATTGCTTTATTGGTTGTGACCAAATATAATTGCTTTCCTGGCAGACCATTAGGTGCTCAGTCTTAGATATATGTTCTATGTTTTACTTGTAGCCATTAAAAGCTGCAGTTATGTAGTCAGATTATAATTATCCTTGCAGACATGGAATGTCCATAAATATCCCAAATTGCAGATGGAATGTCCATAAATATCCCAATCTCCTCCTTGGGAATATGCACAATTGTACATTGATGGACAATTCCATTTCTCTCCTGATCTGCCAAAATTCTTCTGTGCCCACAGTAACACTCATTTCTGGTGATGTCACATTATAAACTGATACCGTATGTCTCCATCCAGTTCAAGGCTTTGGTTCGAGCCATAATCTTTCATAGCCATGTTGCTTGTAGCTACAGCATAACCTCCACTCTCGTTTTTGGTTTTAACTACAAACTTAGCTGTAAATGCTCAATCACTATGAAAGTCTAACAACAGAATTGTTAGTGTATATAATCATGTTACCTTCCCGAGAATTCTCACTGACCAAAGTTCTGCACATCAGACTCAACAGTAATAACTTTTTACTTTCACTGTCAAGTGTTTTTACTACCCAGAAGATCTGGCAATCTGCAGGGACATTTATTCTGTACCATATGCCACATCCTACAGCGTGTATGCACTTTATATGACATCCTCAGCATGCCTCATCCACTACTTACCTTTCACTCTGTATATTAGGATGCAGTTGGTGTTGTTATTGTTAATGATAAAGGGACTTAGTCACATTTTAAAATGCTAAAGTACCGGTAATAATTTTATAGTTCACAAAACTAACTGATATGAAAAAATAGTTATAAACATTATACGAAACAATCTTTTTTTTTTAATGTTTCAACCAAAACATCTTTTTAGTCTTGACATGTCCCCACGTGAGACAAATTCTTCAAATACATCCTGTACAAAGACACCTCTATTACACCATGTCTGCTTGTATAAATGGCATCCTCCAAACTTTGGCAGCAACAACTTTTTGATAAGACCATTTCCAGACAATAATCTTTTTTCCATCAATTTGCCAGAACTATTTGTGATAAATGTTCTATTTTGTTAGTGAAAGATCTCTAAGATGTTCTACTGTTAGTAATTTAAAATCTTTTAATGTTATTTTTCTTTCTATTTGTCCCACAGCAGGGCCAGATTCTCAGAACTGGAAAACAAGTGTCCTTCACCAGTCTTCAGCAACATCCAATTCTGCCAGCACCACAGAAGGTGGTACACATAGTGGTTCGGGTGGAGCTTTTACTGCAGGCAGAGGTGGCAGAGGGCGTGGTGGGCTTCGTGGAACTGCTCGTGGAGGACGAGTGGGAGGCAGAGGTAGACAAGGTGTTCGAGATAACTTGTCACCATCATTTCATGGTAAGTTGAAAAGTTGATGGTCTTGTACACCTCTAAGTATAGTTTTCCCTGTTGTTGTTCTGGATTTAAAGGCAATGAGTGAGCTGACAAACTGTCTGCGGGAGCACATGTATCAGGGCAGGTGACTATACTATATACAAGTAGGGCATTTTAAATTCTCCTTGAGAAAACTGTATTGGATGAGACTTATTCTTCTTCTGCGTTCGTTCTCAAACTCCTGCAGATTAGCAGGATGTAGTCTGGAGAATGGAATGCGTTGTGTCATGGTTTACAGTATTGCTGCGATATCTGCGCCTTTTGGACTGACACATCCGACTTCAGCATGGGATGAGACTTATGATATTGAAGGAATTTGAAATGACTCTGGGAAATAATATAGGACAACTAGGGGTAGAATGAGAAATATATACAATCAATGAGAAATATATACAATCAATGAGAAATATATACAATCAATGAGAAATATATACAATCAATGAGAAATATATACAATCAGTGGGTATGGAGCTTTCAACATATCCGACGAGGGAGACTTATGGAGATGTCTGGAGTGTACCACTGTCAGTTCAGCAGACCACGAAATTTAGAAAACATACACTTCCATGATTTCAGAGAATCTTTATGCAGATCATGGTTTGTTTTCTTATTTGTTCTCAGTATTTCTAAATCTTATTATTCAAATAAGATGCTTATTTAAAATATGTCAAAAGTAAATGGTAGGTTACATTTATTTCTAACATGGTATCATCAAGTGCCATCTCTGCAACAAAGGTTGACTGCAATATGTGCCATTTGTGGTACTCATGGTAGGTGATGTGCCATTTTTCTTTGAGGGTAGACTACATATGGAGAAACCAAAGAATGATGTTAATCTTCTACACCCTTCATGCTTTGAGATGTTGAAATTTTTGTTAGGATCCAGGTATACATACTGATAAAGATACATTATTGAAGTGAATATTCAAACAAATCACAAACTAAAAATGAGAATTATGAAGAGCTATATCTACGCTACATTTAATGTCTGTTTAAGATATATGGACAATGAATAGGCAGCTAGAAGTCTTTAAGATTTAAGCACGTAGAAATTTTTTTTTGAAAGGAGAATAAAATGGATTCTATTAATAGAAATAAAAATCAAAGAATTTTTGTCATGACACATTGAAATTACTTGAAGTAAAGTTGATGGGTGGCAAGTTAGAGATAAGTAAAGATGCAAGTAGGAAGGTAACTTGATCTCATGGCTATCAACAGTAAAGGCCTTGTAACAGAATTAATTAGGGCCCCGTTCATTACGCTGTTACCTCGCTCGTTACGCTTTTGATTATTGTTGGGTTTTTAATTGATCGCTATTTACATACTTTGAGTCGTATGCACAAAATAGCCATGGCCAACCAATAGATTGCACAGAAATTGGCCCCCTTGGTCATGTTTATGTTTTAGTTGGAAGGCCTGTAGTACATTCGATAGCCACAGCCACAATCCCCTCTTCTAACTTCTGCATTTTGGTAAGAGAGTTCCGTTCCCTTTTTTCATTTCATGTTATGTTAATTATTGTTTCTTGGTAAAGGCCCTTTGGCTGCAGCTTCTAAAATTACTTTGTTTTTATCATTTATATTTATTATTTATTTGTTAGAAATTTTTCAATAGCAACATTTTATTACTCATCCTTGTTAGTATCACTTTCTATTTATTGCGCCACTGCGCTCCACTCCTCTTTGTTGGATATTTCTTTAGCATCTTGGCTATAAGATATTCAAAAGCTCTCATTAGTTTACATCAGTGTTTTCCAAAGTGGTCTATATGGACCCTCAAATGTCAATTTCCACTTGAAGGGGGCTTATGCCAGCGGAAAAAAATTGGTGTTGCACGAGATGTGAATGGAAGCCCACCAGAGTGGACCACATTTAAGCAGGTCGTCCTCAACATGTGGCCGCTCCGCAAATATTTTATTACACATAACACAAATAGTGTATATAATACTTATAATAGACATAGAAATTATGTACACATACATATTATTTTTCATAAACTTGTTCAAGTACCTGTTTTGTGGTGTGTTACGTTCATGTACAAGTTTATATGCAAGCAGCAACACATTGTGTGCTTAACACTTGTCCAGACTTGTACCAAACATAATTACCACTCAGCATTTTAAAAAGTTAGAAGAGAACCACAGTGAACAGTGTGATTGCTTCAATTTTAGAGAAGATAATGGTTTACGGGCGTCTTAAATTATCTCACTACTCATAGCACAACCAGGAAAGTCTCATACTGTCATGGAACAGCTGATTGTATAATCCGTTGAAGGGATTTGAAAACAGTTCTACACAAGCCTGCATATGATTTACTTAAAAGAATTTGAGCAACAACACAGTTCAAAGACATTGATAAAATGAGTCATGGTGTTGAAAGCATCTTGTGTTATTATGTGCAAATGAACAATTTCTCAGTTAAACTAGATGGAGAGTCAACATTGCCTTGTAGTGAAGTATTATTATTAGCATATGTTTATTTCATTATGGACCAAGAAATCTACGAAGCATTTCCCTTGTGAGAACTTTGACAATAGAAACTAAAGACGAATCTATATTCAATGTTTTGAAAGATTATTTTATGAAAATGCTATCCCTTTATCAAATATAGTATCGACAGCAGCAGATGGAGTACCAGCCAAGTATGAGTATTATTGCAGTTCGTCAAGTCATTTAAAACAAAATGTACCTGGGGTGCTTGCAATTCACTTCGTCATTCATTGATAACATTTAGTAGCTAAAAATCTAAGTGCCAGATGTCTTCAAAAACGCAGTAAACAAGATTCGTAGCAGCGCATTAAATTCTAGGTTATTTGTGCAGTTGTGTGAAAAAAATGACGATTTTCATCAATCACTCCTTCACAATGAAGTGGACTGGCCCTCGGAAAGCTTATGTTTCACGAGATTATTTTCATGTTTTGAGACCGCTTTAATGTTTTCCGATGCTAAAGATCCCATTTTTAAAGATAATTTATACACATGAAAACCAGATTCATTTATCAGATTTAGACAATTGCATATTTATCAGATTTGTTTACTAGATTTAAATGAGGTTCATTTGCAGTTACTGGATGACTGTCGGAATTTAATGAAAACAAAGCCCATCAATTGCAGCTTTTCTTGTCAGAATGAATATCATGAAGCACAATATTGGACAATTTTCCGAGTTCCCCAACTTGTCACTGACAAATGACTAGAATGATGATGTGTTGGTTTACGTTAAACATTTAATTGTCCTTCACGCTGTTTTAACTATGGAAATACCACATTGGATTATTAATCTATGCTGTGATATTAAAGAATCTGATGCCACATTACAAGAAGAACTGATAGGAAAAAAGCACAAATGTAGAATCACATCTTGCTGGAAATCTAGTTTGACCATTGCCCTGCTACAAGAGAGATCCAGTGAGAGTTTGAGAATGAATGCTGAAGAAGAAGATATAGAAGATTCATGATCTGTTTTCATGGATATTCATGAATGTTCAATTGTGTTGCACTATTGCCTGTTGCTTCCCCTGCTTTAACAATCTGCAGCATGTATTTTGTTTGTAGACTACTTTGTCTTGTTTTTTTTTATATATCTCCACTGAACTCATGTTTTGGGCCATTGATTCAAATAAATTGCTGAAATCTCTGTTATCTGGACTCTGCTGGAAATCTAGCAGGAACATTGTCATGCTACCAAAGATCCAGCAGGAATTTGAGAATGAATGCTAACAAACAAAAATATAACATTAGTCCTTGTTTTTTTACAGGAAGTAATTAAAAACACAGGATAATGAAGTTTTGTGAGTGACTGGAAGCACACAGGAACATACATAAATCAATGTTTTGATTAAAAGGCCTTTATCAAGAAGGCAACATGTTACACTCATAGTAAAGCACATCGCTGACTATAATCACATCAGAATAATAAATGAAAACCTAAATTGCCAGAAAGATATGAATAATAAGTGGTAATACATAAACTAAAGGAACAGACAAAAACTAAACATACAGAAAATATAAAGTAACGCAATATATCTATAATCACCATAAACCCATAACCAAACATGGTCATAGTGGTGTCATCCTGGATACATAACATAAGATGATGTATTTACACAGGAATGAATTGTGTGTTTTCAATTTGTGTGTTTTCCTGTATGTTTTCCATTTGCAGAATTTCATTACTGTGTTTATTATTTTTGTGTATTAAGTCATAGCTCTGTTTCAGTTGTACCTGTTACTGCTTGTTATTACAATATGGGGAAGCTTATGTCCTGTCTCCATGTCAAATTCTTCTTTTAGTTCGACTTTAAAGTTCAAGGTTATCAGATTAATAATTAATAATTAAATTATTTGGTAGGGTTCATTTGCAGACAATTAGAAGTGCCTCTGTCATCAAAGTAGAAGGACACCTGCCGAGTACACTTCTCATGATACATAACTCGGTAGCTTCAAGCTTTAAACCTCTCAGGGATCTCCGAAAAATATAAACAAGATATCATTACCGGGACTTTTCAGAACAAAGCAAAATGACAGAGAGATCCCTGGATATTATAAGAAAGGAGGATAGGAAAAAGACCAGAAGAAAGAGTCAGTTTGGAGATGGGAAAGGTATATTGTTGATTGCATGTCCTATATATGGCATATTGATCAAGCACAGTGAAGGCCATTGTAAGCAAGAACTGGAAGTATTAGCTAGCCGCAGAAACAGATGGAAAGGATCTCTTGGGGAAAGTGTTCCACAGTAAATGACACAGTGAATAGATAGAATATGATGAAAAATGTTGATTCTCTCTTCAACCTGATTGCTAGACTTTGTTTATTTCTGTTGTAGGCACAGCAAATAACTGGAACCACGACCAAGTGTTTTCAAATATCCCAACAGACCCAGAAAACATTCAAGGTTTTCTTTCATTTCTTTGTGCTTTATTTGAAACAGTGTTAGATTTGACACAAATTCTATGTGTTGACTGTCCTTATTCATGTTCCACTTTGTGCTTTGTTTTAGTTTATGTAGACTATTCTGATATTCTAAATAATAGAGATCATCACATGCATATTCACATGCTTGTTGAAAACTTATATTGCATAAAGCTCTTGTATGAATTTCTGCTTTATTTCAACTATTTTATATGTATTGTTATTAACCATTCTTTTAGCACAGTGTCCTATAAGTACTCAGTTGACTAGTCAGTAATTT
This sequence comes from Meghimatium bilineatum, assembly GCA_034231615.1. NCBI lineage: Eukaryota > Metazoa > Mollusca > Gastropoda > Stylommatophora > Philomycidae > Meghimatium > Meghimatium bilineatum. Next base: position 44,122,628 of record CM067312.1, read on the forward strand.
ACCAGAAACTGCCAGAGTAGAGTCACTTACTGCACTTGCTCAGTAGCGATGGTACCATTTCCTGACCTTTCCAGAACATGAGTCCTGATACCCTACTTCCTGGGGGCTGGGTGAACTACTAGAGTAATTTTAAAAAAATTTCAAACTGCGAATAACAACTGGATTTGAAACCTGGGTTTGCTGGTCAGTGGATGAATGCCATAACATTACACTACTGTGGCGCGGCTCCCATAAAAACAGGGTATACTCTGTCCATATAGCAATCTTAACATATTGTGTGTATATGCGCAAGAAGAAACCAATTTTAATTGTGAATTTAGGCCATCCTTAAACCACACAAGTAACACTGAATTCACCAGATAATTTAAAAAAGTTGTGGACATTGTTATGAATGACCCAAGAGCTCAGTAATTGGTTTAATTTTATAAAAATCTATAGACAGAGGAGACATACTCAATATTCTGTTAGTCTTCACAATCTGAGGATTTTGAGGTCTAGTAGAATGAGCCCGTATCCAAAATGTAGTAATTTGGAGTAAGGATCGACATAGTACGGAAAGAACACTTAACGAAAGTTTTTCAAGAACCAACACAAAATGGGCCGTTGGCTGCTGCAGACTAAGAGATTTATTGAAGCATGGATATGTCCGATATGCAAAAACGATCTTCAGCATACTTAAACTTAAACCTAAATCAGTAATTGGAAATAATTAACAGTACACTGGAAGGAAAGCTGTGGACAGACATGAACATAAAGCTTCAAGAAATTATTGAGAAAAAAACCAGAAGGAATGAAATGTGAACTGTTCATAGAACCTATTTTTTAAAATCCAGTCAGTTAAGCAATTGTCAGGTTTTTCAAAATTTGGCCAATCCACATCACCAAATAAATAGAAGGAATGCCATGACTTATAGATCAGTTGGAAAATATCATTTTGCGGTATACATATTACACAGTCCTCTTTGTAGAGTCAGCAGGAGCTACTAGTAATCAAGTACGGAAAATTAACATTTAAAAAAATACTATGATAATCAATAAAAGTGCGAAGCCAACAATAACGAAAATATACGGAGAGATACTTCAGCATGTAGTTTCTTATATCTAGGGGCACATATAATCACAAATGATGGAAGATGTGAAACAGAACTTAAATAAAAGAAGAATAGGAATGATTAAAGTACTTTCAATGACAAAATTACTAACATCAAAACACATAACAAACTAAAAATTATAAATTGCTACATCTACTCTGAATGAATGTGTGGTACATTATGGTACAATGGATACTGAACAAATAGCTAGAAGACAGAATTGATGCCTTTGAGATGTGGATATGTAGAAGAATATGGATAACTTTGTGCAAAGAGAAGAAAATAGGTTCTAATAACACCAAGAAAAGAGAACTATGAAAAAAATCTAACTAAAATACAGCTGAAGACGGATGTGTTGGTCCATTGGCACAAATAAATTGGCGACACAACACATTCCAATCTCTGGACTACATCCTGCTGGAAATCTGGTCATTATCCTGCTACAAGAGAGATCCAATGGAAGTTTGAGAATGAACGCTGAAGAAAAAGAAACTAAAATAATTTTAGGCATATTAGATGACACGACACCTTGTTGAAGACCTAACTTGGTGGTAGGGTTGTGGACATGCAAGCAATAGGTAGGCATAGATACAGGTGGGAGGGTAACATCATGAGATGGACAATATATAATCAATAAGAGTTCATAACCGAGGCAAGATAATGAATATAGGAGGCACCTTCGATGCAAGGACTGAATTATAATGAATATGTCTAATCGCATTGCCAGTACATCATAAACAATTGGATTTCAAACCATGAATGGCTTTATGTTAAAATAAGTTGTTAATAATTAGTTTGTGTTCTCAAATTCTCACTGGATCTCTCCTGTAGCAGAATAATGGTCCTACTAGATTTCCAACAGGGTGGAAATGCGCTATGCCACCGCTTTATTTACACTAATAGTTCAGCACATCTGACTTCAGTGGTTTCAAATAAGTAGTGTGTTTTTAAAGACTTTTCCACCAAACTGACATGTCATTTGTTTAACAGTAATCAATAATGTACACATTAAATAACAAAATTATCTGTGTGTCGCCATGTCCAAAAATGAGCATCCCATACCTACTATGCACTCCGTAAGAGGCTACTAAGGAGGTTTATAGGTGGAGTGAGGTGACTCCCATCTCATTTGTCAATGTGACACAAAAGCCATGCTGAAGTTAAATGTGCCAGGCCAAGAAGTATAGATATCATAGCCAAGATCTAAACCATGACACAACGCATCTCATTCTGTGGCTTACATGCTGCTAACCAGTAGGAATTTGTGAATGAACGCAGAAGAAACAACATATGTTTGCATCTTTCTATTTTATTAACTTGTTCCATAATTTTTGCTTGTTTTGTTTTCAAATATATATTGCTATGGTTCATGGTTACATGCATGTGGTGGGTATTCTTTCTTGTTCTTCTTATCAGCAATTTATATTTATCGCAGTTTTGTGATTGGTCAGTTTTCATTATTTAAGATGTGCTTTCATCCTTCTTCCTTGGCAGCTCCCTGGAGCCTTGGTTTCAACCAGGTTCAAAATATTCCACGTGTACCTCCAATAAATATAGCAGGTTAATATGTACAGTATTTTTACATTTATTTGTTCTGTGTGTGTAGAAATGTGTGATCACTAATTTTCATTTTACTTGTTCTCTGTGTATGTGTTATTACTAATTTGTGCAAAAATTAATTGTGTTCTCACATTTGTGTGGTGATTCTTTTGAATATTTAACTCTTATCTCTTATAAGTCAATCAATAAAATCAAATTTCAATATTTAGACCCACCTGATGTTGGAAAGCCAATAAATCCTCAATTTTTTTTATCTTGACTTAAACATATTACTTGCAGGACAGGAAAAAAATCTTTTAATGGATAGATTTAGTTATGTTTTCAATTTTGGATTTAATTGAAAACTTGTCCTGTAATAACTCTAAATATGAAGGTGTAACTGTTGTAGGACAGAATTTAGAGAATAGAGACATATAATAGCTCTAAATATGAAGGTGTAACTGTTGTAGGACAGAATTTAGAGTAGAGACATATAATAGCTCTAAATATGAAGGTGTAACTATGTTGAATAGGATAGAATTTAGAGGATAGATCCACATTTGAAATATTCACAAGCAGCATTGAAGCATATATTCTAGATCTACATAAAAAATCTATGAAGAGTTATGATCCAGAGATTTTCATATCTATATGTAAAATTCATAAATAGCAACGAAGCAGTAGATTTCAGTTTCACATTTAAAATTCATAAACAATATTGAGGAATATATATCATGTCTACATAAACAATCTATGAAGTATGGTCCATAGATTTAAGATTCTTGTGTGAAATTCATAGTGGTGAACCAATAGATTTCAGATCTGCATGTGAAATTCATAAATAGCTGTGAATCATCTATGTACTTCATTATTCAGCTGCATACCTGCAGCTTTTATATCTCTTTCATCTAATCATGTTATTAAGATATAAAGATGTTACTAGTTGATTATGTCACTCTGACAAATCCTGTAAAGCTAAATTAGATGATAGATGTTCCAGGAAAATTGCTTAGGGAGGAAAGCAAACCATTTAAAGCAGTTTATAATGTGTATTATAAGAGATCACTGGTGCCCCCCTCTTCCCGCCAAAAATGTTGACGACTGAAGTTTGGGTTGGGAGTTGGCTACTCCATCCTATAGGTCAAATTGACCCAAAAAATCCAAGTCGGATATGTCATGCCAAAAGGTGCAGATATTGCACCCAAGCTGTAAACCATGACAGCACATTCCATTCTCCAGATTACATTCTACTAACCAGCAAGAGTTCGAGAATGAATGCACAAGAAGGAAGAAGATGGACAGTAAAGTAGTATGAGAAAATAGGATACAGGATACCAATGTAATGAAGTGTGTTCAGAATGCAGTGGACATTTCATATTATCAATAAAGAAGGCGTCCATTATCAAGACCACAACATACAAAGTGTTTTCATCAAGACCACAACATATACAAAGTGTTTTCCTATGGGTTGCATCCATCCATGATCACATCACAATACTAAATGACAACAATTTGTCTTTACATTGAAGATGGACATGGGGGTGTTGATGGAAACGAGTGAGTCAACAAGTTGGCTGGTTCTGCTACCATAGTAGATGGTTAACCTGTGGACAGAGAAGACATTCCTGATGTTCTTTGAGAGTCTGCACAATCAGAAGAATTTGAGGTCAATGAACTTGAGTCAGAATCGAGAATGCACAGATTAGGATTTAATATTGATGTAGCTTGGAGAAAACACCTCATAGAAATGTCAAAAAGAGCACTGAACCAACACAGAACCGGAACCATAAACCACTTCACCTCTGAGAGATTTACGGAAGCGGAGATATGAGCACCTGAACATGCCGAGTGTGCGAAGATGATAACCAACACACATTCATTATCGTGATGGATCATAGACATTGTCATTGAATCGTCATGTGCTATATTGTGTTTTTTATAAAGGCCTTTTTGGTCCAAACATCAATGTTTGTGCTTTCTTGTGTGATTCTATAATTTGCGAAACTTAATTCCTGTCTCCCTCCTTTCCTCTTTGCTTTCAATTTTTGCCTGTCAGGGATTAGGGATGAATGATGTGTTGGTCCATGATTGCTTTCACCATCTGGAATTGAAAGATATTGAAACTAATAATTCAGTTTTGCTGCCGGATCACTGTACAGTCATCAAATACAACACAGTTTATCAGCCCTGACACATAAGCATTAGCATATGATTGATATTACAATTTCATGACTGTGTCAAATAGATCTACATATATTCTGTTAACATAGCAGACCATATGACCCAGTATTGATTAACAACTCTGTAGTGAATTAGATGTCCATGTTTGTTGGCAGTAATTGATTTCCATTAGAGAGCCACCTGTTGCATTTGTTTTTATCTGGAGTGTGTTCTGAGACTTAAGAATATGCACATGCGAAAACGTGTGTTGTGCGGTAATTACAGTGTCCTTATAGCTTGTATTAACACAGACATCTGATCCCGCCTGTGTGGGAGGTTTCTATTTAAAGCACTGCATTGTTTAGTCATGACCATCTTTAGACAGGCCTGAGTGCAACCCCATTTCACATCACGGAGTAAGGCTGAATTGACATTGTTGAGTCATGACCAACTTTAGACAGATCTTAATGCAACCCCATTTCATGTCACAAGAGTAAGGCTAATTTGAAATGGTTGAGTGATGACCATCTTTAGACAGGCCAGAGTGCAGCCTCATTTCATGTCACTGAGTGAGGCTAATTTGACTTTTCCCATGCTTTTCATTCTCTGACAACACAAAGTATAAGGAAAGTGACCAATGACAAGCATGGGGAAAAGTTGAAGTATCCTCTTGCAGCAATACAATACTAATGCTACATACTCCTATAAGCTTTTTAACACTAATTCCTGTCAATGTGCTGTCATTTAGCAAAAATTGAGTCCAGCAGACTATGAAATAGCCATAGTTTATGCATCTCAACACAGAATGTCTTAATTCTATATTTCACATTTATATGTAATTTGATTTATTTACAATTTGTTATTCTTTATGTTCAGCATTAATATTTTTTAGATTGATAATCTTTTTAACAAAGGAAATACTTTTATACTACTGTTACCTATATCACAAGCACAATTTAATTATCTTTGATAGTTTATTTATTGTTTGAGACCCCTTTGAATTATTCATATAATATATATTTTATATCACATACTCGCCCTTGTGTTGCTAGGGCCCGAAAGGGGAGCAAAGAATAGCAACAGTTTACCTTCCATGCATGTCGTAGAGGTGACTAAGGAGGTTATGGGATGGAGTTGGCTGTCCCATCCCATATAGGGTCAGTGACCCAAAGTGATGCTGAAGTCGGATGTGTCAGGCCGAAAGGCGCAGATATCGCAGCAATGCTGTAAACCATGACAACGTATTCCATTCTCCGGACTACATCCTGCTAATCTGCAGGACTTTGAGAACGAACGCAGAAGAAGAATAAGATATCACATACTTTAAGAAACTTCCCTATTTAACAACACTTTTCAAAATCCCCATTTATATTTATTCTTTTTTTTTGTTTATGCTGTATATAGCAGATTCCTGTTATTACATACATAAAATTCAGTTTAGATCAAGTTTATTTTTGTTTATCGCATGTTTCTGTTATTACATACATAAAATTCAGTTTAGATAAACAATTTTTTGTTTACGCTGTATGTAGCGGATTTCTGTTATTACATACCAGTACATATAAAATTCAGTTTAGATCAAGTTGTTATATAATAGTATTTCTCTTGATCTACCTACCTGTCTGTCTTATCTTCCTTCATCGCCAAATATATAGAACAGAAAACAGTTCTCTCCAGTTCGAGCGATGTGATGCTACTGTAATTCTTGCATGTTTTTTAGACCCATGGGCATACTCTCTTTGGTTGTTCTACAAAGAGTTTTTCTTGATTTTCCTCTTTTTCTTTTACCGTCTAGTATATCAATTTTAGTGCTTGTAGTAGCAATCTGTTTTCATTCACTTTAAGTACATGTCCGATATAAGTCCATCTTCTTCTTCAGTGAAACATAGCTGAATATACATACCCGATAAATATGAATTTTTTAAATACAAAAATGGGTTTTGACTAAATAAATTAATGTGAAATATAAATGCAGCTGTTTTTCTTGAGCTGTTTTCCTTCACTAGCTCACATCTGAAGTAATACTCCACCCAAGATAATGGATACTCAAAACTTGGCAGTTACTGCTTTTGATGTGTTAAATAAAAGTGTACAGGTCCATGATAACGTGATGCTGCAGGATAGCGGTTCTCAAATCTTTTTTTTTTAAATGATGCCATCTAAAAATGTTGATGATGAAGCTTATAAATAAATATTCAACCAAGGTCTGAAACAAAGCTCAGTAAAAATTATTTTCTATCAATGTGAAGCAGGGTCTGTTATTAGGGTGTAATTGGAAGTACCGAAATGACAAATTATAGGAAAAGTTTGAGGTAGATGGTCAAGAGTTATAGGGCATTTGATGAGAACCAAACTTGAGTATTTAGCAACCACTGGAAAGATCAAGGGGGAGAAGAGATGGAGGAAGATGTAATTGATTTTTAAAGTAGGAAAGGCACATGTATGAAGCAGAGGCCTGAAAGAGGAGCAAAGAATAGCGATACTTAACTACCATGGATGTAAGAGGCGACTAAAGTTGTTTTTTTTGGGAGGGGATTCATATATTTCTAAGAGGGTCAAAGCAACTTGGAGTACATGCCAAAGTTTGTGTCGGGCCAAATGGCGCAGATGTTGTATCCAGATGTAAACTGCTAATCTGCAGGGGTTTGAGAACGCAGAAAAAGAAGAAAGGAAAGAAATACACCATTTTATATGTGCTCCTCAATTATGTGGTACCTGCTGTTTGAAGATGCTGTAGGAATATGAAGTAACACATTTTGCCCTTTCCTAACTGACCACGCTCAAACCAGGAAGTAAGATTTAAGAAACAAGGAATAAAATTGCAGAAGTCTTTGAAAAATAGCTAAACCTGCTCATAATTGGTGACCACCATAACAGACTGCATTACTCATTGTCATGAAGTGCCGGGTTGAAGGTTGTCAGCAATGAATATCCAACATTTGTCTCCTGCATTGGTGGTGCACTCTGATAGACTCATATTTCATTCTCACTTGTATTTGTTATACTACTTGATTGTCATTCTTCCCCTCCTTGCCTACTAATAAGATCTTCAACGAAGTGTTGTGCCTTTTAAAAAAACCAAAATATAAATACTTTATTAGTTTGATTATTTCCTTTAATATAAATTTTTTCAAACATAATATTGCCCATAATATAGCGCACTGGCTTTGCATGTGACTGGCCCTGGGTTCATTCCCCAGTTAAGGTAAAAATGTTTTTCAAAACTGCATTGGCTCTTGGATCGACTCAGCATGAATTGTGTACTGGTTTAGTCCAGGAAGTAAAGTTTGCAAGGGAGAGCATATCTATAACAGTTAAATGCTATGGGTTAACTTTACTACATTATATAGTGTTTTCTTCAGTAAATATTACTGCAGTTTGGCTTTAGTATGCAGTAAGCAAAGTGGGAAAGTAAACCATTGCATAAATGCAGTGGTTAAAATATATTAATATATTTTTTAAGAAAATAAAGAGAGGCTTGTAGGAAATGCCTCACAGAAGGGAGCTTAACATACTTACACATAAAGAGTTTACTGACTGGTTGTGAAACAAGCATAATAAAATGTAAATGTTTTAGAGAAGTAGTGCTTGACCGGGCAAAATATTGCATGCTGCTGATTATTGTGTACAGCTTTATGTATGTTGAGTGTTTGTGGAGTGATTACATTTCTGTACATTTGTTTAGTATTGCTATTACGTATTTTAGTATGTGATATGCCGTGCTGCATTGTGATTACTGATTATACAAAGAAAGAAAAAGAATTAGATGCATTTCAGATCGAGTGTGAAGAAAGTATTAGATAATTTTTCTGTGACCAAATCCAGTCATTTTAAAATTTGAAACGTTCTGTTGGTACCCACTTTTCTGAGACTAGATCGGTCCCAGGGTTCATCATTACTTCAGTGTTCCACACTTAAACTCCTGATAGTTAATAGAATGTAGTCAGAAGAATAAAATGTGTTGTGTCATGGTTTACAGATTGGCTGTGATATATGTGACTTTTGACCTGACACATCCTATCTATTGTCAGTCTGGCTCTTCTGTCACTTTGATCCCCTATGACAGGGCTATTCAATTGGCGGTCCTCTGGCCAAATCCGGATCGTGGAGGCCTAGTAAGTGGCCCGAGGATCATTGCTAAAACGGTGAAATAAAGTATAAAAAAAACCTAATTGTATAAAATCATTCAATGTGTTTTTTATAAATCCGGCCCTTGATGATCCCCATTTTCTAAATTTTGGCCCCCGAGTAAATATAATTGAATATCCCTGCCCTATGAGATGGGGCAGCCCACTTCGCCCCCAAAACCTCCTCAGTCGCTTCGTATTAACAGTATCATTATTCTCTGTTTCCTGGAAACGGACTGATCGTCAGAGGAAACGGATGTATCGTCAGAGGAAACGGACGGATCGTCAGACTAATAGTCACTGTACCAAACACTGTCTATCCCAGCCCCCATGTTGAATGATTTTTAAAAGTATGGAGCAATGTGCACTGAAGAGTTATTCCAGCTGAAGACAGATGTGTTGGACAATTTATGAATATAAAACTGTAACACAACACATTTCCATTCTCTACTATGTAGTAGGACTGTTGTCCTGCTACAGGAGAAACCCAGTGGTTGAAGAAGAAGACAACTTATTGGGAATGTGACTGGTTTAAACATTCATTATTGTCATTGCTATAGCTCGAAAGGAAAGCAAAGAATAGAGATACATTGTCATGTATGTCATAAGAGATGTGTAAGAAGATTTTGAGGTGTAGTTCTTTGTCTTATTCCATAGAGGGTAACGGAGACCAGTAGCCGAGCTGAAGTCGAAAGTGTCATGTTGAAAACTGCAGATTTTGTAGCCAAGCTATAAACCATGTCAGTGTATTTTGTTCTCTGGACTACATCTCGCTAATCTTACAGAAGTTACAGAATTAAACGCTGAAGTCAATTTTGTATTGGACAGTTTTTACTACTTTAAATTATTTAGTAATTACTGATATATTTCACATATGTATTGTTGGTTTATATAGGATAATAAGAATTGCATTGGTAATGTAGTAATTATTGATTGATTTAGATAACAGTAATTACTGATAGTTTCAGTTTAGATAATCATCATCAAGTGTCGTCTCCGCAACAAAGGTTGACTGCAACAGACCTTCAATATCTTCTGTCTCTTGTTTTGTTAGTGCACTCTGCTAGACTTTAACGTGTCCATCTTACGATGTTACTCTCCCACTTGTATCTCTGCGTACTTCTTGCTTGCTTCCCTTCGACTTTACCCCCAAGTAAGGTCTTCAATAAGGTGTCATGTCTTTTAATGTGTTCAAAATATTTAATTTGCTTGATCTTTATTTCTCTTAGTAATTCTTTCTTCTTATTAATTGTTGTTAGAACCTATTTTGTTTTCTTATGTATATCCACATCTCAAGGGCATCAATTATGTCTTCTTGATAATGTAGCAAATGCTATTGATAATGCTGTAGGTACTCATTTAGGTAATACAGTTAGTCTAGATAATAGTAATTACTAATCTTGATAATGTGTAATTACTTATTTTGATAGTAAAGTAATTACCCGTACTGATTTTGATAATGTTCAAGCTGCTCACTGGCGCATGTATTGGCAATATTGATGTGAAGTGGAATACTTCAGGTTGCAGCTGCTGTTGTTATCTGTGTTTAGTGCATTTATCATGTCCATTACAATTGAGTCTTGTAAAAGTTTTTTGTCTCTTGTATTTTCAGTGATGTTAGGAATGGACACAAACATGTACATTCAGGAACAGTTAATGAACATCCTTGGACAGAGTTCTGTATTCTATGACAGGACCCCCAGCACATACCCACCAGAGACATTAATGCATCAAGTGTAAGTGAATTTGTGTTTGGACAAGTTCCACTACCAGTACTGAAAAAAATAGATATTGAAGTGGTTCAGCCACCTAATGAGAATGAACCCTTATTGGCCAGAGGCAAGAGCATATCACATGAAAATGGAAACAGCAAGATACAGAAGAATACCAAGAAGAAGGTGGATTGAAGGAGTCACCGTCTGACACAGCACAGTATTACTGCGTATAAAGCCGCCAAACGTGCATTAGCCCGGAAATCTTTTATAACAAATTTCCGTATATAACAACACTTTTCAAAATCTGCAATTATATCTATGTTATATTGTTTGTACTGTATATAGCAAATTTCTGTTATTACATACATATTTTTGTTGATCCGGACAACGTCATTATAAATGGTTTCCACTGTACACGTTCCCCCCCCCATCAGATCTAGTTTTAGATACATAAATAAATATCAGGGGGTCATGTAGCTCAGTGGTTAGCACATAGCCTTCACATATGAGTGGTTCTAGGTTCATTCCCCAGTTGAGGCGGAAATGTCTTTCAGACAGCAACGACTCCTGGTCGACCCAGCCTAAATTGTGTCTGGGAAGTAAAAACTACAAGGGAGAGGAGATGGCTCCTGCCCTCATTTAGCAAAGCCACTGAAATGTGAGATTTCAACGAAAGTAATTCCTAATAATTCCTTACTATTAGAATCACAATCCATAATTATTGTACGTCAATTAGACCTATACACATTGACTGCCATTGTAATCTGTCGATGGATTCAGCTTTGGATGTCTCCCGATATTTACATATATTTTTGTCCAGTATTCTTCATTCTTCTTAAACTTTGCCAGCATCGGATGTAGAAAACTACTATGATTTGCAGATTCTATCATATATATAATTAACGATTGTGTAATTTTCACTTCACTGAATAAGGCTTGAGGTATAGCAATGGTTGAGATATATCGACAATGGCTGGTTATGTCTCTGCCATCTTTATTGAAATATGTCGACCATTGTGTGCTAAAGGTTAAATTAGAATTTATCATCTTTGACATGTTAAAACATTTGCATGTTCATTGATAAATGACAACATTGCTCAAGAAATATGATTGCTACTGTAGCAATGAAGATCTTTTGCACTTGAAAATAAAATACATTCATGCATCATCATCATGATGAAATTTATAAATCCATTCATCACCCATATGTACAATCAGTAAATACATCATTTGTCAGCAAACACACAGAATTCGCAAGTTATCAACAACATTCACATTTCATACATCATCTTTCAGCAAAACACATAGAATTCACATTATCAACAACATTCACTTTTCCACACAAATGAAAGGCCACAGAGATCCATATTGTTACTACAATGAATCATGAAAAACGTTACACCCCTCTAAACGGGCAAGCCCATATGGGTATCATGAAAAGCAGCAATTGTGTTATTTCAGCCAAAATTAAACTTGTGTGTTTTTTAATGTTCTGACAGTGAGTATTACTTCAGTGAAGACAATCTAGTAAAGGATCTGTTTCTGAGAAAGAAAATGGATAAGCAGGGCTGGGTCAAGCTGGAGTTGGTTCTCAGTTTTAATAAAGTAAAAGAGCTGAAGGCAGACTACAAAAGTCTGATAGAGGTAAGAAGCGTTTTAAATATTCCTATGTTCTAGCATTTATGGACGCAAAAACACAGGGCAATATTTTGTTACAGAGGAAGACCTAGAAGTAAATGGATTGAAGGAGTTACCTTCTGAGACATCACAGTCTTACTAAACGTGTGATAGCCCAGAAACTGATCATCATTCTTTCTTTCTAACTTAACCCCAGGAATTGTGAGCAATTAGCTCTTATTTCCTTTGTGCAGTGGCGAGGTTTCTCATAGCTTTCTTTCATGCCCAGGAGACTTCAGATTTAGCCTAATACAGTGCCTCTTGAAAGGGGGGGGGGGAAGAATTTTGCCGTCATCCATCTTTTGTTCAAATCTTCAGTTACTGCTTTATGGCACAGATTTTATATGTCTGTTTATAAACCGAGAATGTAACTTTAATATCCAAGATGTGACAAAAGTAAAAAAAAAAAAACCATGTATAGGATGAGGTCGAAAAAAATAATAATATTGGTAATAATGTGCAATCCCGTTATTATAAGAATGAAGGGGCAAGTGAATAATGCTAAAAGGAAATGAGCACAAACTTTAACAATGGTGTTAGAGGCAAGGTAATTTCTTCCATTTGCAACTTACCTGTAAAAAAACAACAGCGAGTATAATACAGTATGACCTTTGCCTGGAGGCATTACCAGCTTAACCTGTAGTGAACCATACGACAACCTATTTGTTGTTCTACCCTATATGCTGGTTTTGTCTTTTGTCCACAAAGAGTTAATAAAACTGACCACTAAGTAACGGCGTGTTTCCTGATATCGGATTCATTCACTGCTGTCTCCGCAATAAAGGTTGACTACAACGCTAGCTCTACAACACATCAGACATTATGGTAAATTCAAACCTAGTCAATGAACGGAACACGTCAACTTTTATCTTACTGATATTCTGACCAGGGGATAGACAATAGTGATATTTTCATAAATTTACTACGTTTGTTGTAGTATAATAACCCAGGTTCATCTTGATTTCAACATAAGTATGTTTTGTTGCTAGTTTTTAGAAAAACTGTGATAGTTGCGCTATTTGACTACGAACATTTGATATAGGTAATTTTTTTTTACTTTCATTAAAATCAATATTCAGTAACCAAACTCATGCCCAATCCTCGGTGGTCACTTCTAATGACATGCTTGGCAGGTTACTGTTACTATTATATGCAGCTCTCATTGGTCTAGATAGCGCATACACATTTAAGCCACCAAGGAGCTCCAGGTTAGAAAACAGAATTTTAGGTGGTAAATAGTTGTAGGGAATGCTAGTGTTGACAGATCTTGGTGTAATGATGTAAATAGGTACAGGAAACTAGTGTTGACAGATCTTGGTGTAATGATGTAAATAGTTGTAGTGAACTCTAGTGTTGACAGATCTAGATGTAATGATGTAAATAGGTGCAGGAAACTCTAGTGTTGACAGATCTTGATGTAATGATGTAAATAGGTGCAGGAAACTCTAGTGTTGACAGATCTTGGTGTAGTGATGTAAATAGTTGCAGGAAACTCTAGTGTTGACAGATCTTGGTGTAATGATGTAAATAGTTGTAGTGAACTCTAGTGTTGACAGATCTTGGTGTAATGATGTAAATAGTTGCAGGAAACTCTAGTGTTGACAGATCTTGATGTAATGATGTAAATAGTTGCAGGAAACTCTAGAGTTGACAGATCTTGATGTAATGATGTAAATAGTTGCATGAAACTCTAGTGTTGACAGATCTTGATGTAATGATGTAAGTAATTGCAGGAAACTCTAGAGTTGACAGATCTTGATGTAATGATGTAATGTGATTATGAATTATTTCTGTTGCAGGTCATCCGAAGTTCAAATAAATTGGAGCTGTCTGAGCATGAAAATTTTGTAAGAACAGTCAACACTCCAGAGATGTGGCCCATTGAAGATGACATCAAAGGGATTCCTCCACCACCAACAGTCCAGAAGGTTGCAGCCATGTCTACATTGCATTTAGATGCTCCGGAATTTGTACCTGGCAAGCCTTTTGTGTTGAGATCTTTAACCAATGATGCCTCAGACTTCTACCATGAAGCTCATCAAGGTATATGACATGACATGAAGTTTGAGAGGATAATTTGATTGTTGATTGAGATATCAGATTATATCACATGACAGAAGTTTGAGAGGATAATTTGATTGTTGATTGAGATATCAGATTATATCACATGACAGAAGTTTGAGAGGATAATTTGATTGTTGATTGAGATATCAGATTATATCACATGACAGAAGTTTGAGAGGATAATTTGATTGTTGATTGAGATATCAGATTATATCACATGACAGAAGTTTGAGAGGATAATTTGATTGTTGCTTGAGATATCAGATTATATCACATGACAGAAGTTTGAGAGGATAATTTGATTGTTGATTGAGATATCAGATTATATCACATGCCAGAAGTTTGAGAGGATAATTTGATTGTTGATTGAGATATCAGATTATATCACATGACAGAAGTTTGAGAGGATAATTTGATTGTTGATTGAGATATCAGATTATATCACATGACAGAAGTTTGAGAGGATAATTTGATTGCTGATTGAGATATCAGATTATATCACATGACACAAGTTTGAGAGGATAATTTGATTGTTGATTGAGATATCAGATTATATCACATGACAGAAGTTTGAGAGGATAATTTGATTGTTGATTGAGATATCAGATTATATCACATGACAGAAGTTTGAGAGGATAATTTGATTGTTGATTGAGATATCAGATTATATCACATGACAGAAGTTTGAGAGGATAATTTGATTGTTGATTGAGATATCAGATTATATCACATGACAGAAGTTTGAGAGGATAATTTGGTTGTTGATTGAGATATCAGATTATATCACATGACAGAAGTTTGAGAGGATAATTTGATTGTTGATTGAGAAATCAGATTATATCACATGACAGAAGTTTGAGAGGATAATTTGATTGTTGATTGAGATATCAGATTATATCACATGACAGAAGTTTGAGAGGATAATTTGATTGTTGATTGAGATATCAGATTATATCACATGACAGAAGTTTGAGAGGATAATTTGATTGTTGATTGAGATATCAGATTATATCACATGACAGAAGTTTGAGAGGATAATTTGATTGTTGATTGAGATATCAGATTATATCACATGACAGAAGTTTGAGAGGATAATATGGTTGTTGATTGAGATATCAGATTATATCACATGACAGAAGTTTGAGAGGATAATTTGATTGTTGATTGAGATATCAGATTATATCACATGACAGAAGTTTGATAAGATAATTTGATTGTTGAGATATCAGATTACATCACATGGCAGAAGTTTGATAAGATAATTTGATTGTTGGGATATCAGATTACATCACATGACAGAAGTTTGAGAGGATAATTTGATTGTTGATTGAGATATCAGATTATATCACACGACAGAAGTGATAATTTGTTAAGAAGATAATTTGTTTTCTATAATTTGTTGTTTTACTCCAGCATCTCTGAGGCCTTCATTAGTGTTCTTTTCTGTCCATGTAATGTTCATCATCTTACTTACTTTCTTTTAGGCAATCAAAAATAGCACACAGCCCTCATGCTCTGGAACTGAACACAGTTATTAATTGTTTATAATCCACTGTTATTAAGTGCTGTAATCTTGCTGCAACAGTTAATCATTGTTTAAGATATTATACATTAGTTGTGTGTTTCATGTATGACATGTCAACTTTACAGATGACCAGAACGCCTCAGATTCAGGTATACGGTGTAGTCACACAGACGAAGAAGAGGACAGTTATCTATGCGACGCAATGAGCAACTTAACTACCATTCCACCTATGCTGTCGTCAAGGTAGATATGTTAGACCTGTATAGTCTTGTTACATATGAACCTGTATAGTCTTGTTACATATGAACCTGTATAGTCTTGTTACATATGAACCTGTATAGTCTTGTTACAAATTTTACGTGGGAATATAATTTTTTTTATAAATAAGATCAAATGAGAATGATCACGTGCTGTTTATAGTCTACAGCAGTGCTTCTCAACATTAGGCCACGTAACATTTTTAATAGTATCAATCTATACAACACCTTTCAAAACAGTAAGCAGTGACAGAATAATGACTTTTTTTTATTGTTGCACTAAATACCATGCATGCCACAGCTTGACAGTAGGCAGGTTCTGGAAGTGAATTTTCCATGGCCTCCAGCAAGATGAACACTTTGCGGACTAATTTCGACGCTAGTCTAATTTCCGTTACAGAACCGTGCTGACCAAGTTCGACACTAGTCGAATGCGCTATGATAGATCAGAAAAATGGGAATACCCATTGCAATAATATGCTAAAAATAGTTTCCGGGAAATTATGTTCTGTAAAAATGGTGGCATGTCGGGAATAACGATATAGACCTAGTAAGTGAGTTTTTATCAAGAAATATCGGAGTTTTTGAAGGAAATATTGTATGATATATAGAAATTAATGTAAATCTAGGCCTAGCGTTATGATAAGTAGCATTTTGCACTTGAAATAACTCTGGAGCTTTCAAATTTATTCAGAAAGTGCAAACAGTTGTTACAACGCATAGACAGTTTTAAGGCTTTCTTGCAATAGATCGATTTTATACGAATTTTTAACGACGGCAATGTCAATATATACAATTTTGCGTGCACCCTCGGTAATGGCAGACAAGTACACTCTGGATTGCTGGTGAGCAAAGTGTTAAGACAAATATTCAGGAGCTTGTCTTCAGAAAACAAAACTTTTATTGTTATATGTGTATTGATTAAATGGATCACAATTATAGAAATACCTGTGTTGCATCATACTGACCAAGACATGCAGAGGTAATGAGAGAGCAGGCAGACTTGCATCTAATGTATCAATAGATGGAGGGTTTACAATGGATAAGGGAAACGTACTGAAACTGCTTCACTAATGCCTGCTGATTGTGAGCGCAGGGGTTGATGAGAAATCAAGGTTGGGATTCAGAAAATTGGATATTAAATGTGAAAATAGTACAACTGAACGCCTACTTGGTAGAATGAGGAACGTGTTCAACCAGCGAGCCACAGGAATAATTAGGATGCATGCCCTACATTTGCTGTGGGAGACTGAGCACCTTTGGGTCTTCCTGAAGTGCATTGATATTGGTTCATAACTCAACTCATCATAATTCTTTGTGTGTGTATGTACGATAGCAACTAATAGTATCTGAAAACACTATAGTTAAGCTTTACATAATTTTAGAATGAAAAATGAAAACCTTTTGGAAACCTTGCTTCTCCAGTGCACCACAACTGACTATAGAAGAATGGCAGACTGTTCAGCATAAAGTCAAAAGAAAGACAGTAGTTAACAAAGACAAAAGTACACAGAATAAAGTAAGTCAATATTTTCTGTTGTCTGTAAACATAACTTTACAATATGCTGAATTTGGACGTGTCAAGACCCCAAAGGTGCAAGTATTGCAGCATAGCTGTAAATCATGGTGCATCACATTCCGTTCTCAAGACTACATCTACTAATCTACAGGAGTATCAGAACAGAAGATCGTTCTCAAGACTACATCTACTAATCTACAGGAGTATGAGAACAGAAGAAAAAGATATATGATTTTTTGTTGAATGTGTTATTCATACTGTGCATTGTCACTTCTGACAGAATGTTGATGTCATCTAAATGTAATGTGCTTCTGTGGCTACTTCTGTGAGGTCCAAATAGCTGCAAAATGGTCAAGACATCGTAGACTGTGGGGGTGGCTATTATTCATATTTGTGAAAGGGACCAGTGTGCAGTACTAAGAATGTTGTTAAAACAGGTTGTGAAGCTCTGCGAGCATGCTAGCAATATGGCTATGAATGTCCACAGGTCAGTGGAATAAGATAAAAATAAGAGAGCTCTCATGGTACTGACTTTTTATTGACACCAAAAAATATATACAAGGATGAGATGATTGATCAGTACTGGTGCTTCATGGTTTCAGAGTGAAATTGTTTTGTAGCAGTAAAGGGTAAAGGTAGGTCCCATGGCAGCAGCCTGCTGTAGGGATGAAGATACCGTTAAATTCTGAATATAAACCCATCCGATTGTAGGCCGATAACCTAACTATCCCTTCCCAAAAGTGGAGAAAGTTGAAAGTCCGACTATAGACCGACATCCCCAACTTAACAAAGCCGGCAATAATGAACTTCATCATCATAAGAAAGAACCGACATGCTAAATGGAAATTAACACAAACTTTTGCAACTCTAAGAAAATAGCATTCCTTTCATTTGCTTCACTCACGTAACTTGAATGAATCAAGGAATGAAACCCCGGTGGCTACTGTATTCTGGATCAATATATCCGAAAATAATGAATACCCGGTAGGCTGACTTCCCTATCCATGACTATAGATGGTTTATGAGGTGGCGAGACTTTGGGGAACAAAGTTTTTCCTGAATGAATTGTCTGTGTTGGGTGTCTGGACGTTATGACGCGGAACAGCGGAACAGCGCTAGTGAATAGTAATTACTAAGTAACTATTATGTCACTGGCTTCTGACAGTGACGTTTAAGTGGGAAATGCTACCATATTTCGTTTTTTCACAGACCATTACCGTATTTTTGTCAATATATAAAAAACGGTAATACCCATTGCTAAAAATAGCATTTCCGGGGAAATTAAGCTCAGTAAAAATGGCGGGCATGGCATGTCGGAAATAACGATATAGACCTAGTAAGTGAGTTTTATCAAGAAATATCGGAGGTTTCGAAGGAAATATTGTATGATATATAGAAATTAATGTAATTAGAGGCTTAGCAGTATGGTAGTACGCTCTAGATTGTTGGAGAGCCCTAGTCATTTTATCCTGGCTTAATATATCGGGACATGTGAGTTGTCACTGGCATTTTTTTAAAAGTGTTTTTCTCCTTTTTTACTGTGATTTGGACGTAATTTTTTTTTTTAATTTGATGTTACTCGATTATAAGACGAAGAGTATGAAGTCATCTCTGTTTATTGTCCAAAAATTCTCGGGTTATACACGGAATTTAACGGTAACTCTTCATGTGCTAAGCTGCAGCAACTATTAGGTTGGTGACCAGTTCCCTTCCTTGCTGTCTTTACCTCCCATCTCTCATTCGTCAGTCAGGAATAAATATAAACAAAATGGATGAACTTGTCAATAGTAGTAAGAGAGAAAAGAATCCTTTATCCACTCATTCTAGTGGATAAAGGGTTAAAAAAAAATAATCACAATATATAAAGTATTTTCCTGGACTTAACTTTGACTGCAAAATAACAATCTGCAAATGTGTTTCTTGTGTAAATACTATTGCCCTCTGCAACACTCGAGCCTTGTTCTTAGTGGACTCTCTGAACCTGTAGATGTACCAATACTATATTTGAGGGTTTCTTAAAATACATTCTCTGCAGTTCAATGTGCCTGTTCACATGTACACATGTAAAGTGACTGTTTTGTCAATTTTGAATAAGTATAGATGTGATATCCAGTGTGGATGTAAGGTACAGAGAGTGCCTGCAGCAGCCATGGTACCAGGTTGGAATCTTGCCACGGACAATTGTATATGCAGACTCTTCGGAAAGCAATGGCACTCTGACCATTCAGAAAACTATGAAACATAAATACTGCCTAAAAAATCACTATAGCCAGAAAGATTATTCAAGATTGATGGCTACATCCAGGATATACTGAAGCAACAAAAATAGATCTGTCTGTGGAGTCAGTTATGTTCTGTTCTGAAACGTAAACTGACAATTTGTTCCAACCTGTTCAGTTATCTTAAAAAATATGATCTAGGTTTTTATCTCTTGCTAACCTTTTTTTTTTAAAAAATGGTTGCAACATTTTTCATTTTACATTGATTTTTCATTTTACAGGATGAGATGAGCATTTCACGCACGGAAGACGACCGGGAAGAATTAGATTTCATGTTTGATGAGGAGCTTGATAATCTGAACGTGGGCAGAGTGAATAATTTTACTGATTGGTTAGTATTTTAAGATTATGTGTTAACTTTTGACCCATAACTGTCTCTGATTAACAGATAAAACCATAAGTTAGACCTGTGTGTTGTGAGCCCAAAAGAGAAGTATAGAATAGTGATACTGTTACCTGCCATGCATGTCGTAAGAGCCTACTAAGGATATTTTTGGGTTGAATTTGACTGTCTCATCCTATAGAGGGTCAAGAAGCCATGCTGAAGTCAGATGTGTCAGGCCAAAAGACACAACTCAGCCAAGCTGTAAAACATGACAATGCATTCTGTTCTCCAGACTACATCCTGCTAATCTGCAGGAGTTTGAGAATGAATACAGAGTGCTGCCTATCAGATGCTCCGGTCAGTCAATAAAACACAAATTTATATAGTGACTTAAGAGCACCTGCATCAAGAATAAACAATAATAAAAAGAGTATCATGCAAAGAATATACAGACACACAAAAGATGAAATGATTAGGCCACCTAATCAGAATGAATCCAGATCACATTTCATCAATAGCCTTCAATAATAGATCATCTGAAAAGAGAAACAGGGGAAGACACAGGCGAAGATGGATAGATGACAGAGAAATAGTAGAACATGAAGGCTGCACTATGGCAGCGGAAGCACAGTTAGCTAAAGAAAGAAGATAACGGCTTCTTATGACACCTAGCGGCACACGTAGATAGGACAAGACATCAAGGATGTCTTGTTCGTTCTCAAACTCCTGCAGATGTAGGATGTAGCAGGATGTAGTCCGGGGAATGGAATGCGCTGTGATATAGTTTACAGCACTGCTGCGATATCTGCGCCTTTCGGCCTGGCACATCTGAATTGACTTCAGCATGGCTTTGGGTCACTGACCCTATATAGGATGGGGCAGCCAACTCCATCCCATAACCTCCTCAGTCGCCTTTTACGACATGCGTGGAAGGTAAACAGTGTTGCTATTCTTTGCTCCCTTTTCAGGCCTGGCAACTCACGGGCCATCAAGGATGTATAGAGTATGAAATGTTGAGGCAAACACTAGTCTAGAGAAACACTCTAGGGATCTCTGCATGAGCTACAAAACAGCCAAGAAGAGAGATAACTGCACGTGTGGGCACATTCCAGGTGAACAAACGAAGAATGAAGTGACCTATAGATCTTTGTTGGCTCTGTATCAGGATTAATAATGAGCTTGGCCTTGCATACTCAGTTCATTGAATTGGATCATGGTTTGAGCACAGACCATATACATTGTACTGGTGATTGGATATATTAGTTGTGCCTGAAAATTCAACAATAGTTGAATAGCAATGTCCTGTACACAGCATGCTTCTTTTTAATCATCTGTAGCTACCCAAACAAAAATTAGGCAACTTCTTCTTAAACCTGATTTTTTTTTATAACTTCTGGTTTTTTCTGCATGTGTTTTGTATTTTTGGCATAACTTTTTTATTTATTGAGTTATTGATTTCAAATCCAGAGAAACTGCAGATGACGGACGTGTTGGACCATTGGCATAAATAAACGATGACAATGCTTTTCCATTTTCTGGACTACATCCTGCTGGAAATCTAGTTGGACCATTGTCCTGCTACAAGAAAGATCCAGTGGAAGTTTGAGAATGAACGCTGAAGATTCGGAGATAATAGAAATAAGTGGGTGCTAGATACGGTTTGGAGGTGTTGATTGCTGGTGTGTGTCAGTGTTATCTTGTGGACAGCGAAAATTGACACCAACAATACTGTTTTTATACACCATTAATCTTTAAATTATAAACATTTAAAAAAAAAGGTTTGTTATTCATTCTTGCCGTTAAGCCTAGCGGTGATTGGAGCTCGAGCTTGCGTTCTAAAGCCAGATATGTGGCCTCGGCTGTGCTATGACCGCGTTTGTTCAGGATGTCCCTGATGTTTTCTATCCATCTTTTCTGTGGTCTTGCTCTAGTTGTGTACCCTGATCTCATTTGGTTATATGCTTGTACGGGCAACTTTTCGTGTTGCTATTACTCTTGATACTGATACCTTTGCATTAACTTACACTACCTATTTTTTCATATGGTACATTGTATAATACAGGTCAGATGAGTCGGAAGATGAGATTGATGACAATGACATCAACAAAATATTGATTGTGATGCAGACACCTCCAGCCTTGCGTAAACACCCTGGTGGTGACAGGACTGGTGATTATACAAAGAGGGCAAAGATAAGTGCTGAGCTCGGTAAAGTCATCAATGATGGGTTGTTTTACTACGAGAAAGATTTGTGGGATAGTTCTGATTTTTCGGTAGGTTTTATTCACTGTGTAAGTTTGTTCTTGCATACTCAGAGATGTGAATGTTTGATGACAGATCTCATGCATAAATATGTGAATGTTTGATGACAGATCTCATGCATAAATATGTGAATGTTTGATGACAGATCTCATGCATAAATATGTGAATGTTTGATGACAGATCTCATGCATAAATATGTGAATGTTTGATGACAGATCATGCTAAGATGTGAATTTTTTTTTTTGGATGACAGATCATGCTCAGAGATGTCAATGTTTTATTACAGATCATGCTCAGAGTTGTGAATGTTTGATAACAGATCTTATGCTTCTACTTTTAGGAGATAGACATGGCCATTTGTTGATAGGGCACGAAAGAATAGTAACACTGTTTACTTTCCATTCATGTCGTAAGAGCAACTAAGGAGGTTACGGGATGGGGTTGATTGTCCAATGCCATATACGGTAAAAGTGACCCAGAAGTCGTGCTGAAGTTTGATGTGTCAGGACAAAAGGCGCAGCAAAGTTGTAAACCAGGAATCCCTGAAGAATGTAATCCCTGAGGAATGCTGAGAATCCCATGGACAACTAAAATCCCTCTAGAATGCCGAGAATCCCATAGGCAGGTAGGAAAACTAATGATGTGCTAAGGGAGATTGACACCAAAAAAAAGGTACAAATGCCATTAAAAAAAACCCACAATTATTGATCCCATCATGAGAAGAAGAGCATAGGTGTCAACTAGTATGGATTTTCTGTATTGATACGGATTTCTGGCCCACAAAAAAAAGCATAATGATAAATGCTACTGTTTTTCAAAATTAAATTATGAATATAAATTGTAAAAAATATGGATTTATGAAAAAATAAGTTGGCAGACATGAGGAGGTTTGTATTACACTGTAACAACAGGCAAAATTTAGGGAAAAAGAGACAATATACTGTTTATATAGATGGTAAACTGGAATGGTGGAAAGTGAGCTACTGTTTATATAGATGGTAAACTGGAATGATGGAGAATGAGCATTGAAACGAATTCACATTTCTGCAGAGTATTGTGATCAATGGTCCCTTATGTCACATGGCGTAAGATAATTGTATATGAGTGATTTATTTCCCCTTAAATCTTGTGCAGTTAATAAGAGCAGATTGATTCAGGTATGAATCCCATGTATAAAATGTATGTATGTCTTTGCCTTTTTTTCAGTGTTTATACCTATATGCATGATCTATCTATGATATTTCACTCACTGCAGGGCATATGTCTTCAACGAAATCCTTCCATTCTGTTCTCTCTATATTTCTTCCAATTTTTCATGCCATCAACAAATTCCTTCCATTCTGTTCTCTCTATAACTATTTCTTCCATTTTTCATGCAAATAACAAATTCCTTCCATTCTATAACTAGTTCTTCCAATTTTTCATGCCATCAACAAATTCCTTCCATTCTGTTCTCTCTATAACTATTTCTTCCATTTTTCATGCAAATAACAAATTCCTTCCATTCTATAACTAGTTCTTCCAATTTTTCATGTGTCTTCAACAAAATCCTTCCATTCTGTTCTTCTTCGGTGTTCGTTCTCAAACTCTTGCAGATTAGCAGGTGTAGTCCGGAGAATGGAATGCGTTGTGTCATGGTTTACAGCATTGCCGCGATATCTGCGCCTTTCGGCCTGACACATCCGACTTCAGCACTTTGGCTGTGGGTCACTGACCATATATGGGATGGGACAGCCAACTTCATCCCATAACCTCCTTAGTCGCCTTTTACGACATGCGTGGAAGGTAAACAGTGTTGCTATTCTTTGCTCCCCTTTCAGGCCATGGAAACACACGGGCACCATTCTGTTCTCTCTATAACTATTTCTTCCAATTTTCTCCATGTCTTCCCCATCTTTTTTCCTGCATCTGTATCTAATTTTGTTCTCTAGGTATTACTCTTTCATTCCCTGTGTATTCCAGAACAAACCCTATTGTACAGTGCTTTCCATTGGATGTGAGAGGTTATCATATTTTAAATTCTCATTCTTCAGAATGACTTGACTTTCAAGACTGTCAATGTGATAAGTAAAGAGGAGTTTGACAAGATCACCCCAGCTAGATTATCACCAGATTTAGAGGAACAGGAAGTACCACCTCCTCCTCCGCCACCAAGTAAGTTGTGATATTTAGTCTGTAGAGATTCCAGTAAGTTGTGATATTTAGTCTGTAGAGATTCCAGTAAGTTGTGATATTTAGTCTGTAGAGATTCCAGTAAGTTGTGATATTTAGTCTGTAGAGATTCCAGTAAGTTGTGATATTTAGTATGTAGAGATTCCAGTAAGTTGTGATATTTAGTCTGTAGAGATTCCCAATATGACAAAGGGAATTCCTAGAGAATAGGACTACTATTATCTAGTAGACCTGTTGAAGTGTGATATGTCATTTAAAATTCCGAGATGTAAACCATGACACAATACTCTGTTCTCTGGACTACGTATTGATAACCCAGAGACATTTCAAAGTGAATGCAAGGAAGAAGTGTATTTGAATCTTAGAAATGGGATATATGAACATTCTAATGCTGGAATCAGATGTTCAGGATCGGAAGTGCAAATAATGCAGGTGTGCTGTAAACTGACAACACAACGTACTTCAGGCTCCCAGACAGAAATCGCATGAACTTTCATGTTGATTATCAGAGAGCGAATGCAGAAGAAATTTCTAGAATGTCTTTCGATGCAAATAATGAAGAAAAGATGGGAGATAACATAATTAAATATGGAAGACGAGTATGGGGAGAAATGAAGGGGTAGAAATGAATAAAAGAAGAGGGGTATAGTGCAGAAAAAAGGTCTATAGGAAACATTATGAGAGGTAGCTAGTATTCTGAGAAGTAGCTGGTATTCTGAGGCGTTTATGTATTGTTTATGTATTCAGATATCATACAAAAGTTGATAGACATAAATGTGACAATAGAGACTAGCCAGAATATTGCTGCTTCAGACAATAAAGTTTACAACCAATACTTCCCAGTGATTGATAGCCAAAAAAAAAAGACATTTAAGGGCTGTTCATAAATTACGGCAACCATTTTTTGTTAATTTTGACACATACACAGCCCCACCATGGTTTTACAGACAGTACGAAAAATACACATGAGTAAAAAAATCTTTTAGTGTTGTAAAAAAACATTCATCATCATCATCAGGTGCCATGCCGGGTGGCGTAGGTGGTCATGGCTCTCCACAGCTCTCTGTCCACAGTATTATGTATCAAAGTCGTTGTTGTTTCTTAGCCGTGCCAGGTTGTCAAACTGTCTAATATTTTCTCACGTTGTCGCCCTCTGTCTCTGGTGCCTTCAATCTTGCCTGTTGTGATTATGTTCTCTAAACCTGCCTGTCTCATGAAGTGGCCAAAAAAAGAAGATTGCCTTTTTCTTATATTGTTGATTAAGGTCTGTTTCGCATTTTAACTCTTTTAACACCTCTACATTAGTTTTTCTGGCAGTCCATGGTATTCTCAGCATTCTTCTGTAGAACCACATCTCTGTTGCCTCCAATCTCCCACTTTCCAGTTTGTTAATTGTCCAAGACTCGCACCCATATGTTAGTTTAGGGGTTATATAGCACTGCAGAACTCTCTTCCTCAACTCTAATGACAAGGTCTTATTACACAGTATATTTTTCATTTTCCTGAATGTTGTTTTTGCCTGTCCTATTCTGCATCTTATTTCTGTTGAACTTCTTCCATCTGCTGTTATAATTGTACTTAGATATTTGAATTGGTGGACCTGTTTTAATACTATATCATTCACTATGATCTTGCAAGGTGTGTTATTTTCTTTCTTTGAAATAACCATTACTTCTGTTTTCTTAATATTTAGGAAGAGGCCTTTCTCTTTGCTTAATAAAAAAAAATGGTGTATAAAAATAGTATTGCTGGTGTCAATGTTTGTCAAACCTCCTCTCCCTTGTCAATAACTGTCAAACTTTTCTACTCCCACCATTATTAATGTAACTTATGGGCAGCTCCTTAAGGTATGAAGTTGTTTTTTCACAAGCAAGCAATAGGAAAATACATTTATATTATGTTGTTTTGTCTGTGTATCATTCTTAATCTTTACCATGTTATGGTCTGAAAATTTCACCAAATTCAATGTATTTTGCACATCTGTAGGCGAAAATTCTACCAGAAAGTAGACATAATTAACTTCCGTTTCTGATAGTATTAAACTAAATAGAATGAGATAAAGATAAGTTGTGACTGTATTAAGCTGCCTATATAATCCTTACAATTGTTTGAAATTGCATTCGTTTGTGAGGAATATCTTTTAAATTCTAATTTCTATTTGCATAGCTGATAATTTTAGTTTGATGACGTGCTTTGTTTGTTTTCAAAGACAATATTTATGATACGTTAGTTTGGTTATAAAATAACATCAGAGTAATCTAGGTTTAATTTAGCGACATTTCATCCCAGATTGAATATATAGAAGTTTTCACCAAAATTCTAGGCCTAGACAATAATGTTTGTACGATCAATGTGTTTTGTGTGTTTTCACAGACGATATTATATGTACATTTTAGTTTAGTTATGAAATAACATCATATATGTGTTATAGTCTAAGCCTAGACATTTTATTCTGGCTTGAATAAGTCAGACACAAACAGGCGAATCACACATTTTTACCAGGTTTTGGGGTTTAAAAAAAAAAATTCTACAATTTTCACAGATATAACATATGCACCAACAAAACTTAAAGACCTTTTGTTTGAAATATCCAATTTTTCATTTAAAATATATTATGAATTTTCCTTCTTAATGTTTCCTAGCAACCAGCACAGAAATCAAGAAAGTACCAACTTCTCCATCTTCACAAACAGCACATGTTGATATTGCTAGGTCACTGCCTGCATGGGTGCCCGACACTCCAGGAAGACGAGAGCAGGGACCTAGGACACCAAGACATGATCGCAAGGAACCACGATTTTATCCAGTTACAAAAGAGCCTGGTGCACCCAAAGATCCACAGGTGTGTCTATATTCCAAATAATTTTGTGTAATTGTATTTTCTTCTTGAACAGAAAATAATGTAAGAATAGATAAATTGTGTTATCTGTTGAATTTCACCTGCTGTAAACATCCTTGTAATTTGTGTTGTCTGTTGAATTTCACATTAAACATCCTTGTGCTTTGTATTGTCTGTTGAATTTCACGTTAAACATTCTTATAATTTATATTGTCTGTTGAATTTCACCTTCTGGAAAATCATTGTAATTTGTATTGCCTGTTGAAAATGTGTTTTCTGTTGAATTTTTTCTTCTGGAAACATCTTTGTAATATTTGTATCCTAAATTTTATCTTTAAGACACCCCGGAAAAAGAAGACTCGGCATAGTAGTAATCCTCCAGTGGAGTCCCATGTTGGATGGGTAATGGACAGAAAAGAACACAGAGCACGTTCTCGTCATAATTCATCATCTCTATCCGTTGTGTCAGCCAGGTCGGTAGAGTGTATTTGATTATACTTGTATACTGCCAACATACTGTGGGCTTTATTAACAAGAAGATAGTTTTGATAATGCTCATCAGCATTATGTTATTAGTTAGTTAGTTAGTCATCGGATCATCATCACTGCAAACTGGACACATCCATAGTTGCTCCGATCTCTCCTTGAGTGTATCCGCCATCACACTTCTGCTGACAGTACCGGTCCCATGCTGGTTGACCATCATTCTTCTGTGCCCTCCAAAATGTTCACCTCTAGCAACACCGCATTTCAATCCCTGATCTTTAATCCTAGCCATTATGTTATTGATTATGATAAGTGTCTCTTGCAAGATGTTAACACTGCATCCTTGCAGAACGCTTGCAGTTGTTTTGAAAAAGGCTCCAGTATCACCATTAATTAGAACAGCATTGTTGCTACTGTCTATATTTCTATATGGTTTGAGACCTGGACTTCAACAGCAGATTTAGACAGAAGAATCCAGGCGTTAGAAAAAAAAGTTATAGACATGTTTTCTGTATCTGTTATCGAGAACATAAGACCAATATTTTTGTGATGATAAAATTAATTAATTGGTTCGGTAACAAGAACCATTTTTGACAATCATGAAACTGCATAAACTCTTGACAGTACAGGCATGTGAATCATGAAACTGCATAAACTCTGGACAGTACAGGCATGTGAATCATGAAACTGCATAAACTCTGATGGTACAGGCATGTGAATCATGAAACTGCATAAACTCTGACAGTACAGGCATGTGATGAGACATTATTCGAAGACAAAAGATGTTTTTGAAGGTGCAGTGGAGGGAGTAAGAAGAAGACATGGCTGGATAATATTAAAGAATGGACAGGGTGTAAAGTTTCTAAACTCATCAGGATGGTAGACGATAGAGATGGCGTGGAGATCTTTCCACACCAATAGTCTCACTGCGACACCACTATGACCCTGATGGGTTATAGGTTTATTATTAGTTGCTACTGTGTATAGTTTTTCAATTATTTCTATTATATGTCTGTCACAATTAAAATTTATCAATTTTCTATAAACCTTCGTATATGTGATTGAATGCCTTGGTAAAATCAATAAAGTTCTGATAGATTTCTTGCTCATGTTGTAGGTGATTTTCAATAATTATTCTGATGTTGAATTTGTTCTGTTTTTACATAAGCCAGCTTGTTCTTCAGCTAGTATTTCCTCTGATCTATGCTTCAATCTGTTTAACACAATATCCTTAAAATCATTTCTTGAATGAGTGATCGCCATCGTTCATTGATACAAACGCCCGATGGATTTCTATTGTAACAGGATTAGTCTACAAGATTTCCAGCAGGATGTATTCCAGAGAATGGAAATGTGCTGTGGATGCTGTTTTACTTGCACGAATGACCTGATACATCTGTCGTTGGCGGTAATGAATGATAAGATTAATTGTCCTATCATTTATGTACAATTTTAAATGTCCTCTCTTTTTTATGTATAAGTTCAGTTCATGTTTCATAGTATTACCATGTATGGGCTTATTTGATGTTCCAGTCTTTCCATGTATGACTTCAATTGATGTGTGATATTTTCTGTGTTGTATTACAACTTTAACATATATCACATTTATCTGATTTAACCAGCCCTTCTGACAGTTACCTGGGCTCCAGCTATGGTTGTACACCGGTTTCTATGCCAAATTTTGAGCATCCATCCCACGAACTGCTAAAGGACAATGGATTTGTATGGCATGTGTATAATAAATTTCATTCCAAGTGCCTTAAAGGTGAGAACGTGATCCGTACTTGAGTGTAATGTGTGTGCAGTTTTCAATGTTTGGGTCAAATAGAGGGGAAAAAAACCAGTGGAGGTTATCACTATCTGTTGTTTTTTCTATGCTTTTGCTAAGTGTGCAGGAATGAATGATGGATCGGTTTTCGGGCTATGACATTTTGTAACTTGATATGCAGTAATATTGTGAGATCTCAGACTCAATTTTCCATTGAAGACGGATGTGTCTGGCCATTGCGCAAAAAATGGCGACAAAGCATTTCCATTCTCTGGACTACATTCTGCTGAAAATCTAGTAAAATCGTGGTCCTGCTACAAAAGAGATCTAGCGGGAGTTAGAGAATGAGCGCTGAAGAAGAAGACTTGATCCACCTTCTTGATCTTCCTTTTTTAAACCTAAACTGTAATGGACTGAGCACTGGATAATTGGGCTATAATATCCCTTTTCCATTAATATAGCATAATACAATATTTTTGGGAGTTGGAAGACCTTGAATTCTTTAGTGCTTGTAGGTGGTGGCACCGGCTATGTATATGAGTAGTCCTGAGTTCAATTCCCAGTTGAGTTGAAAAAGTTTTTTTTAAAGATTGTAACAATTCCCGGGGCGACCCAGCCTTAATTGGGTACCGGATTAGTCCGGGAAGTAAAGACTGCGAGGGAGAGTTGATGGCTACCGTCCTCATATAGCAGAGCCACTGAAACATATGTCCTCAAAGACTGTATGAAGATATCTTTTGAGGAGGCAAGTAGATTGGCACATGATAAGAGTCGGGTTCAGGACATCAATTGCAATACAACATTCTGGAAAGAATATGTCACATAACCAACCATATGTACTGTTGTCCCTCTCACTGTAGGCGGACTGCCTACTGAAAGTATCACTCATAACACGTAACTCCATAGCTTCCAGTGATAATCTCCTGGGATCTCAGAAAAAATAGCACTTTATAAACAAGATGTTATGAGCTGGATTCAAACCTGCGGCAACTTGAGCACAAAATGAATGGCGTAACCGCTCCGCCAGGGAGATCCCTGAAGCACAGAAAAAGAAATAATGTAACCAATAATCTTATAAGAAACGATTTGAAACAGAAACTTCAGCAAGAGAACAGAAAATGTAACTGCAAAGGAGTTGTAGTAATTATGTATTCGTTTTGTTCTGCTGATTGTTCTAATATAGTTTGATGTTACGTTAACAGTTTAGAACTTTATATTTGCAGAACGAAAGCGTCTCAGTGCAGGCCAGTCACAGGAGATGAATTGCCTGTATCGCTTCTGGTCATTTTTCTTGCGTCAACATTTTAACCGTAAAATGTACAATGAGTTCAAAACGTTAGCTGTTGAAGATGGATCCAAGGGTCATAGGTTAGTACTTGATAAAATCTATGTGTTCAACTTCCTGCAGAATTTAAGTCTTCAGAAAACCTCATTCACTTGTCCTGTTATATATTTTACATTGAGTGATACTATTATGTTGGCTTCTAGCTTTTTCCTCCCAATAAAATATATTGGTTTGGATCAATTTTTTAAAACATATTTTGTACTTGCAAGGAGTTTTAATATAAGAATTAGTTACAATAAATGTTACATGTTATGTTAGTTGCAAGGAGTTTTAATATAAGAATTAGTTACAATAAATGTTACATGTTATGTTAGTTGCAAGGAGTTTTAATATAAGAATTAGTTACAATAAATGTTACATGTTATGTTAGTTGCAAGGAATTTTAATATAAGAATTAGATACAATAAATGTTATCTGTTATGTTAGTTTCAAGGAGTTTTATTGATGTTAGTTGTAATGAGTATCAGAAATGTTAGCTGCAATGAGTTTACCTGCATATTTTAGCTATAATGTGTTTACCTGTGGTGTTAGTGTTATATTTTATAGATGTTAATATTTTCCTCATGTCATTGAAGGTACTTTTAGTCATTCCTATTCTCCTTTTAGCTTCTGTTTCACATTTACCATCATTTGTGACTGTGTCAGAGATATTGATAATGTTCAATAATAATAATGATGAACCATAATAACCCTACAGGTATGGCCTTGAATGCCTATTTCGCTACTACAGTTATGGTTTAGAGAAGCGCTTCCGCCTGGAAGTCTTCCAAGATTTTCAAGAGGAAACTATGAGGGATTATGCAAATGGTAAGTTTCATGATTTTCTTCATTAGAGCTTTCATTCAAATGTCTGAATTCTTTCTGTATTTGCAGTTCTTGTCCAGCTTTCATTCAAATGTCTGAATTCTTTCTGTATGTGCAGTTCGTGTCCAGCTTTCATTCAAATGTCTGAATTCTTTCTGTATTTGCAGTTCTTGTCCAGCTTACATTCAAATGTCTGAATTCTTTCTGTATTTGCAGTTCGTGTCCAGCTTTCATTCAAATGTCTGAATTCTTTCTGTATGTGCAGTTATGTCCAGCTTTCATTCAAATTTCTGAATTATCTGTGTATTTGCAGTTAGTGTCCAGCTTTCATTCAAATGTCTGAATTCTTTCTGTATTTGCAGTTAGTGTCCAGCTTTCATTCAAATGTCTGAATTCTTTCTGTATTTGCAGTTAGTGTCCAGCTAAATATTGCTATTGATCATGTTAAATATTTTATTTTCCTTTTAGCTTATAGTGTTACATAGTCACATTCAGTCTTGCTATTTCCAGTTATTTATTTTCATGCACAAGAATGACTTGAAATGGTGTAACCCAATCAATACCATTAACCTTTGACACATCTGTGTAGATCAAGTCTTGAAATGGTGTAACCCAATCAATACCATTAACCTTTGACACATCTGTGTAGATCAAGTCTTGAAATGGTGTAACCCAATCAATACCATTAACCTTTGACACATCTGTGTAGATCAAGTCTTGAAATGGTGTAACCCAATCAATACCATTAACCTTTGACACATCTGTGTAGATCAAGTCTTGAAATGGTGTAACCCAATCAATACTATTAACCTTTGACACATCTGTGTAGATCAAGTCTTGAAATGGTGTAACCCAATCAATACCATTAACCTTTGACACATCTGTGTAGATCAAGTCTTGAAATGGTGTAACCCAATCAATACCATTAACCTTTGACACATCTGTGTAGATCAAGACTTGAAATGGTGTAACCCAATCAATACCATTAACCTTTGACACATCTGTGTAGATCAAGTCTTGAAATTATTAATGATCTACTTTTCATGAGTAGGCTACTCCTTCAGGTTCATTCTCAATCTCCCAATTGGGTCTCACAGGATAATGCTCTTTCCTTTCTTCTAGCGTGTTTTTGTTGTGTAGCTTGATGTCTGAGGTTCTCTCGTGATTCTGCGACGGCAGTCAGATCTGTCTTGTGTAAGATTCTCCCATGAATTTGGGTATGACAAAAAATTATGGTTTAGGTAATTCTGTCATAACCTCATGAATAATTTCTGAACTTGCTGTGTAATTTATGTCACCGCAGGTCAGCTGTATGGTCTTGAGAAGTTCTGGGCATTCCTCAAGTACTCCCGGCGAGCAGTTGATGTTAACCCAGAATTGCAAGAAAAGTTATCTCATTACAAAAAGCTGTCAGATTTCCGTGATTATGTAAGTCTGAGCTTGTCTGATTATGTAAGTCTGAGCGTGTCTGATTATGTAAGTTTGATCTTGTCTGATTATGTAAGTTTGATCTTGTCTGAATATGTAAGTCTGAGCTTGTCTGATTATGTAAGTCTGAGCTTGTCTGATTATGTAAGTTTGATCTTGTCTGATTATGTAAGTTTGATCTTTTCTGAATATGTAAGTCTGAGCTTGTCTGATTATGTAAGTTTGATCTTGTCTGAATATGTAAGTCTGAGCTTGTCTGATTATGTAAGTCTGAGCCTGTCTGATTATGCAAGTCTGAGTTTGTCTGTTTATGTAAGTCTGAGCTTGTCTGATTAAGTTTGAGCAAATATCTCTAATCTACTATGAGTTTCCACAGCCTTCATAATTGGTGCAGAAGTGTTCAAAAATTTGCACGGAAATTCTTTTTAGGTCTCACAAGTCACGACTGAGAAGATAGTTGTCAATGTCCAGTGCACAAAATTTGAGTACCAGCCTAGTGAACAGCACTTAGTACAAGTGGTAATACACTTGGGACAACAACATATGGAAGCCATGACTAAAGCAGTATTCATGGTTGAGAACATGCATTTTGTTATCTTTCAATATGAAGATTAGCAATTGTGACAGGAAATCACAGTGCCCAATTGTGACAGGAAATCACAGTGCCCAATTGTGACAGGAAATCACAGTGCCCAATTGTGCACATAAGTTATTGTAGAAACTCATACTTCAGCAAGATGTTCACATTTTAGTATGAACAGACCTAGGATGGCGAAGCAGCGCAGACCTAATTCTTCTGTCGAGCAGCTTCTTAGACTGAAACTGGGTTTGACTAAAAGCCTTTGACATAAACCACAACACTTGGGAAGATGCTGCATAAAACAGAGCTATATGGCACTCTACAATTTAAAAAAACACGGGCACAATAGTGTGTAAAAAAATAGGAAAAATACAGAAGCTCAACAGCAGAGACTAGCTAGAAAGTTAAGGGCAGATCCCGTGCCCATTCTGTCCAAAGATCTTTAGGGTCATCATAGGGCTTATCAGCCACCTGTGAACTCAAAGAAAAGTTCATATCTCTAACTAAATTTCATAAAGTGGATGTAAATCATGGTCATCAATTATGATAGACAAACAAGAACACTTGAACTATGTGCTCACATAAGAAAGGGTAGAGTAACAGTACCTACAGATAAAGTATCATCTAACAATGAAAACATCCACATATTAGAAACTAATTCACAACCATTTGGGATAAGAGATCCCCATTGAGGTGAGATCCTTGCTGCAGAAATGGAGATTAGTTCAGCCAACAGAGTCTGAAAACTAAGACTGACCAGGCTCTCCTAAAATCTAGCAAGACCACAGTCTGCCCTAGCAAGTACAGGGGCTTAAGACGGAGGCAACCAGCCAAGAGGTGCACCACAGCAATCAGGATGCCTTGCGCCAACACATGCAATGAAAATATGTAAGAAAACTCTACGGACCTCTGTACGAGTTACAAAACACAGCCAAGTTTATAGAAGAGAGAAAACTTAAGATATAAGCACATTCCAGGCGAACGTAAGAAGAAGAAGGATAAGACATGTCACTCAAACCTATCACATAGAGAACATTTGGTCTGAAAAGCCCAAGGAAGCAGTGGGTGAAATATAATCATGGTATAGTTGATATACGCATTCCAGCGCCTGCCTACAGATGAGAAGACTGTCACAGATTAAGGAAACCCATACGAACTGATGCGTGTCTCCGAAAACGAATGGTTTACCAACACATTGCAGATGTGACCAGTCGCTACACACTGATGTATATCTTCAGGAGATTCAAACGTTTATGGATTGATGTACGGTTCAACTAACTCACTGATGTATATCTTCAGGAGATTCAAACGTTTATGGATTGATGTACGGTTCAACTAACTCACTGATGTTCTACTAAATGACATTGCTATCACTCTTGGTCTTATATTTGTTTAATGGGTTACATATTTTATTTATCATGTTTATTTTACTGTGATATTACTTTGGATTGTAAAATCTGTAAAAAAAATTAACTATAATAACTATTATAATATCACTATTATAATAAATGTTTCTAGTGTCATTATAAAACACATCAGATAAACACTGTTTTATTTCATTTTTTGGTTTCAGGATGCTCCAGGCCAGTCCAGGGAAAGCACAAGCAGCTTTGTGACAACGGTTGACCCAACAACAAAATCGGTTCCTGTGCTGCCAACAGCAGGAGCGAAACAAACAGTGCCACTATCATCAGCTAAACCCACACTGGCACCAACACAGCTTCCATCATCAGTAGTTACCACAGCCAAAGGCAGCAACAAAAGCTAGTCATACATCCAGACTCTCAATTCAATAACATATTGACCTGTCAGTGTTGAAAACATTTGTCCATTCTCAGTGAACCACTTTCTGGCATCACATGAAGTGTGATATGCCAGATTTATTTAGCTCTCCATTCTCAAGGAATGACTTTATGGATAAAGAGATATACCAGATTTATTTAGCTCTCCATTCTCAAGGAATGACATTCTGGTCACACACCATACAGAGATATACCAGAAGTATTTATTTCTCCATTCTCAATGAATTACTTTCTTGATGAAAAGATATGCAAATTTGTTTAGCACTTTAAACATAATTGTCTCACATTGTTTATCAAAGATAAAAGACTAACTTGGCATCTTTATCCATTCACTATATGATAATATGGAATGATAACTTCTCACATCATCAATAACATATATTTTTACTTTGAAATTGTTGCTAACCTTGAAGGCACAGCTTTCAATTTGTTTGGGTATTTGTAGGGAAATATTTCTTCTTGATTCTGTATTTTCAGACATCGACTAAAATACTTTTTACATCTACGTCATGGTCAGCCTAGACCATACTTATAGATACATCTTGTGTAGAATGGTACAGGTCACCACTGTGTTATATTTCCTCGCTGTAATTTTATCATTGCTAACTAACAATTAGAAGTTTTATTTTGAAGGTATAGTAACTACATTTCTCATACGTCGCGTGACATAAGTTATCATCAGTTTATTGTAAACATGATTTTGTGTGTGCACTGTAAAAGTATTATATTTCACAATTTCAATTCTTCCATATTTTATGAAGAGGGAAGATTAAGCAAGAAATATTATTTGTTATGTGAAATCAGAATATTATCACTTGTTCTAGAACATAAGTTTTTTTTGGTGATCTAAGTGTAATATTTGAAAAATATGATTCCGATTTTCCTATAACAGATGAGAAAAGGCTGGATTCTATCAATAGATTTGGTCTGTTTTCCACCCTGTATGTCCTGTATATATTACATAAGTCATATTTTGCAGATTGGACGACTGAGTGTTGTAGGTTACATAACAAGATAAAACTTTGAGGTTATAGGCTGAGTGGTTCAAACATCCCTCACAAGAAATCTTTTTCTTCTTCAGTGTTCATTCTCAAACTCCCGCTGGATATCCCTTGTAGAAGGACTATGATGCTACTAGATTCCCAGCAGGATGTAGTCCAGGGAATGGAAATGCGCTTTGTCGCCGTTTTATTTGCGCCAATGGCCCAACACATCCATCTTCGGCGGGACAGGAAATCAGAACATGACATTTAGTACTGTAAACTAACAAAAATGGTCTTAAAACTGGTAAAACCTGCATGCACACCTATCCTATATGGTATCCCAAAAATAAGATCATTTAAAAAAACATGCAAACGAGGACCATTTTTTATTTAGTGGACATGGCTGCCTGAATGCCAGATACAGCCCTGAAAAGGATGGAATGTATTCACTGCATCAGAATACATCAAGTTTCTTCAACTAATGCTGCATCTCCTCCTGTGCATGTGTTTGAAACCTTGCAAGAACACCTAACAAAAGTTAGCTTTGATGTCTCTCTTTTTTTTTGTCTCTCAAACCGTGGTGCATTCTTCATATTCTGCATTCTAAAACTCTAGCAGGTTTACAGGATATATCCAGAAAACAGAATACAATATGTCTGATTTTGCATTTTCTAAATTTCCTTTCTGTGTAGGTCATCTGACTAGCAAGGCATTTTTGAGTCACCTTGACCTATGGTGTGGGATAGACAAACCCCCAGTTGTCTCTTTCAACATTCTTGATGGGTCACAATTAGTTTGTTCACCTTTCACACCGTTTGGCAACACAAATGTGAGTAGTGAAAATATGCTCCCTCGTCAGATGACATTATGCTTTCAACAAAGTTATCACACTTTATGGATGTTCTGAATTCTTCAACATCCTGGCCAAGTTGACATGTCACAACTAACGGCACGTTTAAACAGAGTCAGATATATATCTTATCTATCGCCATCTCTTATCCATTGTCATCTTGGCCGATATTAACCACTGTTACCATCAACTATGGCCTTCCATTATTAATTTATCCATATTTACATCTGTTTATTGGTTTAAAAAAATCATACATGCCCCATTTGTATGAAATTTGGGTGTAATATTTCTTGCTTGTTTAGGTGGCATGCCAATCAACATCTTCAGATGTGACATTATGATGAAACTGCAGCAGTCTTTCTTAGGCGCAGCCATCTAATGGATACTGCAACACATAATGTTGATGTTTCTCTCAAGTGTGTTTATTGCTGGTACTTTATAAAGATTGTCATCTGCAGTGCTAAAAGTTAGTCAGTTCCTCAATATTAACTGCAATAGACGCTGCAAGGCACAAAGAGGTATTAGAACAAAAAGAAAGAAGAATGATAAGAGTTTCAAACTAGAACAGTTTCGTAGTTTCAAACTTAAGCTTTTTATCCAGCGTTTTCTAGTCCTAACACATTTGTGGAAGTAAGTACAGGGTGTCTATAAAGTCACTGTGCACTTACATTTGAAATGAAATATATGTGTTTAATAGGATACCATTGAAAGTTATGTACTTCTACTGTCCAATATACTACATAACTAAATGTTAATCTGCAGTTAACTTTTAATCTCTGAATAAAGTGTAATGGCATGAAAGAAGTGTTTAATAATGGGAGTAAAATATACAGAAGAATTTTTTGAAGACTTCAGGAAGTACAGAAGTTTCCTGATACACGAGTTCCTCGCTTAAATGCAGTTATAAATTTAATAAAAGGGATACAGGTACTACGTAAGATGCACACACATCTGGTTGTTGTTCTATGATTTCAGAAGAAATAAGTGTTGATATCCAAGATCAAATTTTACCCAAAGTCGTCCGAGACACAGTGTGAAGAAGATTTGACCAACACGACATTTGACGCAAGTGGCCCCTAGAGTTGGAGCAGCTTTTGTTCTCTTTGTCTAGAATTTGGTAGTCTCCAGAGTGAAAAACCTGCACTCTAGATGGATATGTCATACACTAAAACCAACAGAAAGCATTGTATGACAAACATTGTTCAGGAACTCAGAGGGAAAAAAAGGAAAGTGGAGGAACAAGACATACCCAGGGCAAGAATTTAATAGATACAAAAAGGCTGGGTGCTGCATGGAAAAAAAACTGGAAGTAAATAGCTAAAGATAGAAGAAATTTGCTGATCTTTTCGTTCACAATTGAATATTTCTACACAGCAAGTCCAGTTTTCTTAATAAATTCTGCTGTATTTGAAAGCTCCTGAGTGCTCCCATGCAGCTTTCAGTGAATATCTGCCAGTCTTACGTAACTGGTTTAGTGTAATATAGTCTTGCAGGATATAGGTTATTTTTTGATAATCTATACTCTGCAGTGAGCGAAAATGAATAGATAAAATTAAGAGTAAGAAACGAGCTATGTAGAACACTACAGCAACATGGTTGAGTTCTCGTATTCCCTTGAGGATCGTAGCAACTACCTCAGTAGCGCAGAAAATAGCTAAATAAGCTGTGCTTCATTTATATCAAATTGTCAATATGATTTTGATAATATATCTATTTGGTGAAAGATTATACATATTTTGTAATGTCTTTGTGTCTTGAACGACAGTAGTACTGTTAAAGAATAATGTTTTTGTGTCTTGAACAACAGTAGTACTGTTAAATAATGTCTTTGTGTCTTGAACGACAGTAGTACTGTTAAAGAATAATGTTTTTTGTGTCTTGAATGACAGTAGTACTGTTAAAGAATAATGTTTTTGTGTCTTGAACGACAGTAGTACTGTTAAAGAATAATGTTTTTGTGTCTTGAACGACAGTAGTACTGTTAAAGAATAATGTTTTTGTGTCTTGAACCACAGTAGTACTGTTAAAGAATAATGTTTTTGTGTCTTGAACGACAGTAGTACTGTTAAAGAATAATGTTTTTGTTTCTTGAACGACAGTAGTACTGTTAAAGAATAATGTTTTTGTGTCTTGAACGACAGTAGTACTGTTAAAGAATAATGTTTTTGTGTCTTGAATGACAGTAGTACTGTTAAAGAATAATGTTTTTGTGTCTTGAACGACAGTAGTACTGTTAAAAAATAATGTTTTTTGTGTCTTGAACGACAGTAGTACTGTTAAAGAATAATGTTTTTGTGTCTTGAACGACAGTAGTACTGTTAAAGAATAATGTCTTTGTGTCTTGAACGACAGTAGTACTGTTAAAAAATAATGTTTTTTGTGTCTTGAGGGACAGTAGTACTGTTATAGATTCTTGATCATAGTATCTGACCTATCTTGCAAATATAAGTTGCATATAACCTGCTTTAACTGGATGCAATGTTTCACTACATTTACTATGATACAAATATTGTCATTGCTTTGCTGTGATATATACACATAACATTTCATGATTCAGTAATACCATGACATCTTGAGTTAACATTTCAAGATTCAGCAATATCTTGACATCTTCCGTTAACATTTCAAGATTCAGCAATATCCTGAGTTAACATTTCAAGATTCAGCAATATCCTGAGTTAACATTTCAAGATTCAGCAATATCTTGACATCTCAGTTAACAAAACATGACAAATGTTCTGGTACCGTGTCAAAATTTGCATTGGTTCCTTTACTTTTGGAGTGGGGATCCCTCAAACTACTACTGGATCTCTTGTAGCAGGACAATGATCGTATGACCATTTCCAGTAGAATACAGTCGAGAGAACGGAAATGAAATGTGTTGTCGTTTTATTTGCACCAATGACTAAACACATCTTGACTTGTGTTCATAGGTAATATGTTGCTATGCTTTGGTAAATGGCTTGATTATCATTTTATAGATTGAGCTTCTTGCATTCGGAAAATCAACATTCAAAAGTCTTTTTTAGGGTGTAAATATAAAAAAATATTGATATATTTTCAGCCTGGGCTATTTTCATCTTTCTTCCACAGATGCTCTGTCATTTCATCCATTCAGAAGTGGCAGCGGAAGAGCATGTAATTTTGTTAATTGTTGCGCCTCTCAGAGGATTCAGCACAGACATCCCTAGAAACTGAACATGGAGAAGATTTTTTCTTCTACAATTCAAAAACATAAGCTGACATATTTTGGACATTGAAAAACATCAAATGGTTTAGAAAGATTAGTCAAGCAGGTAAGATTCAAGGAAAAAGAACAAGAGGCAAACCAAGACTGATAAATGCAAGATATCAAAAACCTTCAGAATATAAAACTGGACAGCTTGCACAGAACCATGATGCTTACAAAGTGGTAACGGGTAAAATGTTCTGCAAAGGACACGTCACAAAGAAGCTCATCTAACACTATGAATTTTTCCAACAATAGAAGCAAGTGTTGATATTTGGTT
Source organism: Meghimatium bilineatum (assembly GCA_034231615.1). NCBI lineage: Eukaryota > Metazoa > Mollusca > Gastropoda > Stylommatophora > Philomycidae > Meghimatium > Meghimatium bilineatum. The sequence continues at coordinate 44,163,734 of CM067312.1, forward strand.
GTGTAATTGGTGAATAGAATGCTATACAAAAACGCTGAATTGCATTTAGATGATGTGTGATAAGTAAGCTTCATTTTTGACAACAATTGAAATAATTGGCCTATATCGTTGAGTGTTTCTAATTTGCAATATTGTTTGCTAAGATGTCCCAGATGTTTCTTTTCTATCAGTATGTAAATGTATTACTCATTATTTGGTAATGAAATATTGTTATTTTTAAATGGCTATTGTCTGTGTGAATTGGCAAATGAGTTTTGCTTTTGCAGTGGCTTCTCTATCAGGGCTCTTGCCTTTACTTTTCAGCTTTGCCATGATATCTATGCTATTTCCTGCACACGTCGGTGATAATTTGCCCCAAAGCAATATGATTATAGAATTAGAATGAGTTATGATTTTGTATGCAAACCTTGCCTTGTTTTCATGTAATATTTTTCATGTAATAATTTGTTAATACAGATCTAGAATGGTTATTTCGATTCATGTGGTACTGATTGTGCATTTTTTTAAATGTAGTACATCACTGCTTGTTTATGTCAGTTATATCTCCTTGTGCTTATGTTAGGTACATGAATGCATGCTGCCTGTACTAGGAGTATCACTGAATGCTTGTTTATGTTTGGTATATCTCTGTATGCTTGTCTATGTCAGGCAGGCATATCTCTGTGTGTTTATGTTAGGTACATCAATGCGTGCTGCCTGTGCGAGGTATATCTCTGTGTTTATGTTAGGCATATCTCTGAATGCTTGTTTATGCAATATCCCAGTGTGCCTGTTTATTCAGGTATATCCTTGTGTGTTTGTATATGTAAGATATTTGTTTGAGAACCTCAGGAATTACGAGCGATTAGCTCTTACTTCCTATGTGCATTGGGGAGGTTTCTGAGCTTACATTCACACCCAGGAGACCTCACCTTTCGGCTTGGTGCAATGCCTTCTGTAACTTAACTTGGTAGTAGACTGGCTAATGGACCAATCTCACAAGCACAACTTTATTGAACTTTCTCGTTCAATTAATATCGGTCACTCTGTGCTGCCAATAATATTGGACGTATTATCCCAGTCAAAAACGTAACATTTATTTAATATCAATGTCCTATACATGATGTACTTCAGTTTTTATTACAACCGTACTATCTTTTATCAAGTATATCCTGTATATTTAAGAGGTAGGCCTATATCCCTGTGTGTTTATCAGGTATATCTCTGTGTGCTTGTTTATATGTCATTTCCCTGAATGCCCCTTACAGAAAATATGCAATATATATTTATATAAGATGGATACCTTTTTAGCTCCTGCTGAACTGGTGTTCTTACAGTTCAATTGTTGCTATTATTAAAATTTCTTCAGTCAGGTGACATTAACATAGAAATTACTTTGTCTGCACCAGCTTTTTACTATTCAAAGAGGACCATAGCATAACATTATATCCCTCTGTGTGTCCTTTGCACAACGGTCCTCGCTGCCATTCTGTAAAACTCATGATTATGTGCAAGCTAACCAGTTTCTTCCAGTGTCATGTTCAGAAGGTCTTCGATGTCACGTGTCCATCGTAGTCTTGGTCTGCCTCTTGTTCTCTTTCCTGGAAATTTTCTCTCCATGAGTAATCTTTCAGAGCCATTGTCTTTTAATGTCAGAAATATGTAAGTTTGTTTGATAGTTTTGAGGAGTCAGCTACCAATAACATATACAAAGATCAATTACACCAGAGTATCTGATATTAACCCAACACACTAGAAATATGGGGGGGTGGTGCGCTCTCCTAACACAGGATAAATATGGGTATGAACTGAAATATGTAAACATATTTTTGTAATTTATTCTTACTGTATTAATAGGCAATATTTACATGAACCCTTAGTGGAGCAGGGACAATAGGGATATATGAAGAAACATGGCAAATAGGTTTTTGCCAGGTCCACTACGAGTTAAGTAACTTGCCATGCAATCACATAGATTTCCATTCCAAGTAGATTACCACAGCTCTGAATAAGTATTGTAGGGCCCAGACTTCAGCTAGCACTTCATTCATATTAATACAATTACACGATTCTTGTACTTACAAAGTAGCAAGTAGACTGCAATTTTTTTTGTAGTTCTTGATTGATTCAGTATTCATCACCTACACTTTTGAGCAGTTCTTCTCAACATGGACCATATGACCCCCTTAGGGACCCCCACTGAAAGGTGACTATTTGACTAATATTAAATGAGATATACAGTAACAAGTATTTTTTTAAATTATAGGATCCAGGTGGAGAGGGACACATGAATAAGGTGCATCGGAAGGTCCAAAAAATACTGAGAACTTATGGAGCACTCTTGAAGTGTCTATCTCTTTCTCTTACTGAGGTGATTTCCCCCAGTTTGAGGAACCCTTTTTAGACTGATACCAAAACTGATTCTCAAACTGGGGTGTGTTATTGCATGTGAAATTCAGTGATTACTTCAAACTTGGTTATACAAAATTGTAAATCCATGTTCCTAACAGATGCTTGTTATATGGAAAAATGTTCACTTGACTGAAACCTGTAAACATATGTTCACATACAGTTAAATCAAGGTTGTAGCAAAAAAAGATTGTCTTGTGCGATCTGATGTTTATTTTAAGCATAAAGAAGCTAGTGACAAGACTGAATGTAATAATTGTCAAATTGAAAGGACATTCTAGAAACAGAATACACTATATTTAAATGCAGCAAGACTTCGTAAACAGATGTGAATGCACCATTATTTTGAATGACTTGTTAAGAAAACAACACAGCTGTGAGAGTATAGTGAAGGAATGGTTTTTGTTATTTCCTCTTCATAAACTACAGCTCTGATTTGTCTTGTTTTATTTGTGATTGATAACATCTGTCTGCACCACAGATGTTCTTTTTGTTTGTGGTAGTTAATCAGTTACTTATGAAATATATTGAACAATAGTGTTTGGATACAATAGTCAAGTATGAGCAGTGATGAAATTAAACCTGTCCTAGTGGGATTTTACACAAGATTATGAATGGTGTACAATCAACAGTTCTGTTATAATTAAGTAAAGCAATTATTTGGAAACAAGCACATATATAAAATCATCAGAAAAAGTCATCATTGGTGTTTAGACAAGAACAACACTGATTTGATTGATGGTAAATTTTGTCTGAAAAAGATGTGCCATGGGAAACATTTCATCACCATGACTTCTTTATAGGAATAGAATTGCTATCCCTTCAGTTTTCAAAGGTTCAAACAGAATGAAAGTTATGTGGTGATAGATCAGAGTTATAGATTGAGTGTGTCAGAACTTCTATTTTACAATAAGTTGTGATCAACAAAGACGGTTGTGATGGAGTGAGTTAGCGGCTGTATGCTAAACCAGTAACCAGCTTCATGGAAAAAGTACAAGAAGTGTTGTAAAAGTAGGCATCATGGAGGAGCATAGAAAAGCTTAGGACAGCCTAGAAAATATCACAATGGCGAAAATGATGCCAGGGAAACGAAATGACAACGAAGATGAATGTACGGTATAAATGACCACATGACATGACATTCGCAGGACGATTAGCATCAGATCGGTAGGAGTCTTGAAATAATGTATTGCTTACAACATCTTGCTCTGAATATGATACACTGAGAGCAAATTGGGCTCTGTCGTAATCCTACTGACACTAGAAATGTTACATAGGTTTATTGTGTGCTAATGTTGAGATTATTCATGTGAATTATTGTAATAGAATTTCAAATGTAACCAAAATGTCTTCATATGTAACCCATATCTTGAAGTGATATTGTAATAGAATTTCAATTGTAACCAAATATTTTTACATGTAACCCATATCTTTAAGTGTAATTGCTTTAATGTATGTTGCAAACTAATGAGGAAAAGTGGGTTTCTTGATCAGATGGCCATTTACTGAATCATCAAAAATTGGAGGGGATCTTCTCTTTATGCTCTAGACTGAGACAGATCTGGTATAATCGCATAGTAAGCACAAAGGTATCATTGACACACATATTTTGTGCTGAAGAAAGGAATTTTACATGTCTACTCTATTGACGATGAAGTTTGTCATCAGAATACACAATTGTTACGGTGTATTGGACCAAATCTACTAGGTAGGCGTTGTTCAACGATTGTAACACCAATGCTTCACAATTCCTTTTAAAAGTATAAAGTCCCAATTATATGCTCCAGGATTTTTGTTCATAAGTTGTAGCATTGGAGATCATTATGTATTCACTCTAGATCTGGTACAGGTGTGTCGATTAACCATTCATACACCAGACGTGTCCATGAGCTACACAAGATTTGCTTCTAGCCATCAGTTTCAGTACTTCATTTCATTGTTAATTGCCATTAATTATAAGCCTGAGATATGATTCTTGTTTTTCCCATTGTTCTCATCAGCTCTGCCATCTCAGGGTTGAATTCCAGTTCTTCCATCTTTTGTTCCATCCACTTTGAAATTTTCAGTTTATGCTTACATTATTTCATGTGTTTTTTTGCCTCATTTTGTCAAAATATCAAATGTATAATAACTATTATATTGTAGTTGCTTAAGTTTTTTTTTATGTTAGTCCTACTTCCCCTCATGAACTCAAAGTTTTGCAGTAATTTCACACTTGTTTGATTGCTAGTCTTAGCATGTGTGTATCAAATTCTTGTAATGTGATGCATGTTGGCGAAGATTGTGTGTTTAATGATCTTCAAATATACGTTTATACTTTTTGCTCATTCTCAAACTCTTGCAGATTATTAGGAGGTAGTCAAGAGAACTAAATGCTATGTGTCATGGTTTACAGCTTGGCTGTGATATCTTCGCCTTTCTGCATGACATATCCAACTTCAGATTATTTTGACCTTCTAAGACAGTGGTTTCCAACCTGTGTTGGTCGCGACCCCTTTGTGGGTCGAACTAAGACCATAAAAAAAACACATATTATGAAGTAGCTACGCAAAAAATTGTATGGTTGGGGGTCACTGCAGCATGACAAACTGTTTAAAGGGTCACAGCATTAGGAAGTTTGAGAGCCACTGTTCTAATGGTTGGTCGGCCAACTGCACCCCAAAAAACCCCCTTAGTCGATATTTGCTCGACATGTATCTAGTGTTCCAATCTGTGATCAGATGGTGACCAAGAATTCTTCGTTTCTGCTATTTAAGTTTCTAAACTTGCTAACGAATTGTGTAACTCATAGCTGAATGTTCAGGACATCTATTTCATAATTATGATGGATCAGGTTAAAAATGTACTGGCTATATTTCAGGGATAAAGTACTAAGTTCATTTATTGGCTTTTAAAAAATATTCTTTGAACTTCCAAAGGATCTACCATCAATCCCCAGATGGTGTTGTCGTAGCTTCCACACTTGTCGTTGAGCGTAGGGTTGTGTCATGTAACATATTCCTTCTAGAACGTTGTCTTCCCAATGAACTCTCTGAACCCCTCTCTGTCTTGGGCGATGTGGCTTGCATTTTCTAGCGATGTATTCATGTTATCTTTAATGTTGTCAGTCCATTGTCTTCTTGGTCTGCCCCTTCTCCTCTTCCCAGGTACTCTTCCCTCCATTATTTCTTTCTAACAGTTGCAGTAGTGTTGCATGTACCTCCTTGTATTCACTTCATGCAGTAGTGTTGCATGTACCTCCTTGTATTCACTTCATGCAGTAGTGTTGCATGTACCTCCTTGTATTCACTTCATGCAGTAGTGTTACATACTATTTTAATAAAGTTTAACATTTGTACATATAAAACATTATCTATCTTTGCATTTATGATTTGAAATAGATTTGATTGCAGCTATATTTGAAGTATACATTGCTTTGTTCTTGATTTTCTTCTGAGATAGCATTAGAATTGCATTAGATTTCAATGCAAGTCTTGATAATTGGATTATGTATTGATTATTTTCCCTTCATTTCATTATACATAAATCAAGTCTTATCAGATTGTATGATTAATATAAACATTTACATTTGTTTCATGTTACACATTAGTAGTGATAAACTGCTGTCAAGTCAAGACTCACTGATAGATGAGAGACTTTGCATGTCGTCATCTGTGTATATAAACTAGACAAATAAATTATAAACAAGAAATGGAGCATATGAGCAGTTTCAACAATTCATATAGCAACTCAAGGGTTCTCAATGTAGGCATATGGCCTTATTTGGGGATCAGAAATTTTAAAATTTATGGTCCACATGCCCGTTCATTACAAGAATGTAACTACTGGAATGATAAACAAGAATTAAAACGAGTGAGCCATGGACCAAAAAGGTTGAGAACCACTGTTTTTAACTACTATAATGCTCTTTAGATACAGAAATGGTCCTGTGTATTAAATTTTGTTTATATTTTCCACACTTTTCCTCTGGAGGAATCTTTGAATAATAACCTGTTTAGTGTTTAATTACACAAATTGTAGCATTGTTATATCTTCCTAGTTTGTTTATATTTTCGTAAATGTTTGTTCTGTCTTTGAAATATGTGATTCACTTTAGATCATGTATGTCTCTCAGGTTCTGAAGTAGCAGCGCCGGCAGTGGGCAATATTTTCATCCCCTCTTCTCTGTAGAGTTGACATGCATGAAACATATGTTCTGCAGTCTCTGTCCACAGTTGCAAGCTTGCCTCACCAATTTTAGTTTTATGTACATGCAACTTTCTGTGTTCAGTTAGGAGTCCGAAGATAATGGTTTGTCAGTCTGTTGTGTTCATTTGGAGTCTGAAGATAATGGTTGGTTAGTCTGTTGTGTCCAGTAGGAGTTTGTGTTTAATGGTTTATTCATTGCTTGACATTTCCTTGGAAAGTCTCTATATCCTGATGATTGACTGAAGAAGTATGCAGTAATTGACTTGACCACCAAGACCTAAAACTATATATTGGTAAAACTGCTCAGGCTTTCCGTCAGGCTCATAATCAGGAAACACACAAGGACACTAAATAAAATAGTAACTGAATCTATGGCATACACAATATAATTATTATTGTTTACTAGAGTTGTTTCCCATGTATATATTTGTTTAAACACATTGGGAGATCAATCTGTATCAAATTTAATTGATAAACTATGTTAGACATAACCTCTTTCCAGTCTCTGTGTATATTATGATCTATCGCAAACATCTATCTCACATTAGCCTAACTAATGCACGGATATTCAACCACTATATACATAAATGATCATTCAATTCAATTTACATGTCCTTTTTAAAAATAGAATATTCATGATCTAACTATGAATCATAGAACGGTGGTATCCGTGATTTTCAGCATTTTTCATAGTGAAAATAAATACCAAATGTTATATAATAATCAATGTCAAGTCGGATGTGTCTGACCATTGTGAAATAAAATGGTGACACAACACATTTCCGTTCTCCAGACTATATTCTTCTTGAAATCGTATAAGGCTATTGTCCTGCTATAAGATCTGGTGGGAGTTTGAGAATATATGAGAAAACAGATATTGAGAATCTATGACTACCGTTACTTGAGTACAGATTCCTTTAATGCATCATGTTTTCTCAAACATTTCAGTATTGACAATATTCAAGATATCTAAGAGGGTCTATGAGAACAATATATCAGACAGACAGTGGGCATGATTGTTTACATACAAACTGAAATTCGTCAGTCATGTTGAAAGAGTTAAGATTTTTAATTTCCATATTCTTTAGGTTTCTGAATACTGGTACTGCTTTTGCAATTCTGTAGACACTATTATATTCTTGATCTGTGTAATGTGGCACTCATGTGAATTTATGTGCCGATGTTGATTTATAATCAAGAATCTGTGTAACTTGCTAGATATAGTCTTACCTGTTCTAATCAATTTTCCCCTTGTAAATTTTTTTTTTCTCTTTTATGTACACTTTTATAATTAGGTCCTCCATTACTGTAACATTCTGTTGGTGTTCAGAAGCCCCCACTTTGCTATCAAGTACAGGGTATCTTTTTTTTTTCCTCCTGCTTTTTGTTTATTTTGTCACCAATAGAGCTGTGTTGTTTAGTACCATGTCCCACAGTTTGAGAATTAGTGTAAACTTTGAAGTTGCATTCAGTAAATTGTATATAGTTTTTCATGTTATGTATTATGTATTTTTTTTTGGGTGGGTCAGTTTAATTTTTTTTTTTTCATTTTTTTTTCAATCACAATGTATCTTACAATGGAGTAATATTCAATTTAAGATTGTGAACAAAGATTGTTTGCTCATGATATAATTTGTATCAACTCATCCCCTCTTCCCTGTTGGTGTATCATCAGTATGGAGGTATCATTTTGACTTAGAACAATAGAATTAATGACTCCGTGCTCATGACTCCTTAAAGTATAGAGCAATTAATTGTACAGCAAGTTTTTCCTTCAGGTATTTGGGTACCCATTTTAACTCTTTAACTGCTACATGATTCTCTGTAACAAGTCTCAGCTGTGCTAGACTGACTTCTTTCTCGACACACAAACATTTACTTTCCCTACCCCCTGAATCCTACAAAAATAAGAGCTTCCCCTCCGTACTGAATTTTTAAAATTGTAACCAGAAAATATATACAGCTTTGTGACGCATTCTGGCATTTGGTGATGATTTTCAGAAATAATTTATAGCCATGAGAGAATAGGAAAAAAAATGGGTAAACTCTTTAATATTAGTAATATAGACGAACGAGTACACTCGTGCGTAGCAGCAAAAGGGTTAATCTGTGTGAACTGATGGTAGACCAATCAAATTGGTGTTTATCATTTATACTATTATATTTCCACTGCAGACAGTATAGGAAAAGTTCAGATAACAAAGGAGACACACACACACATGTTCACTTGTGTTATATATACTATCTTTAGCTATTATCTGAATTATGATGGTTTATAAAAAAAATAGAAGCATTCATACATTTCTGAAACATTTTATACAATCATCACACAAAAAGTTTATGCTAAGAATAGTTTTAAATTGTTACACTAATGGAACAACATGCTCTCCCAAGTTATTTTAGGAAACTGGTGACAAGAAGAACTATCATGACTTCCTACCAGGGGTTAGTTGTTGCAAGTGTATCTCTGGTCAAATGAGGTATCCTCACAAGCATGTGGAATGAAATGAATTATCAACTTGTTGTCTGAAGCTTCAGTAAAATAGACAAGGAGAGCATTTGTTTATATGATGCAATGATGCTAAATAGTTTATAGCATTTTATTTGTGGCAATGATTTTTTTTCAAAGACTGAATCATCTTGTAACAGTTTTCAGCCACTTATTTACCTGTACTTGTACATCTACTATGCCTCAACAACATATGGCTTGTGGCAATTTTTTTCTTTGATCATTGTCTTGTTTATACCATTGCAATACACATCACATTTCAATTATATTTCCCCCAATAATTATGGATATCTTAGGTTTTTCTTTAGAACATTACTTCTTCAGGGAAAAGGGATCCGTGATCATTTTTTTCCAATAAATTTGTTTTCTCCCCCCAATATTTTTGGATTTTATTTTATTGTCTGTACTGTTTATGTTGTTGTTAGTGTCCATCTTTTCATTTTTGAACAGGATATGTGAATCAATAGCCATTTAAACCATATCAGACCCCAGCAACTACCCATATGTAGACTATTATCCCAACAAAACGGTGGGACACCTTAATAACTGCCCTTCCAACTGCCAGGAAAAAACTTAAGACTATACTTCTATTGCATTTGTTCTCAAACTCCAGCAGAATAGCAGGATGTAGTTCAGATAACAATGCATGTGTTATGGTTTACAGCTCTACTGCATATTTTGGCCACTCACTGAATAGATGAAGTGAACTTCAGAAGACCAGCACTTTTATAAGAATGGTACTGAGCTGTCAATAACACACCAGATCTACTCAACACCAATTGGGTAACTTCTCAAAGCAGATGTTCACAAATTGTTACTCATCTTTGTCATGTCTAATACACAAACAGCAGAAGGCTTTAAATTTGTATTGGAAAGCCGTAACTCTTTGTCTCCGTACAGTTTTCCTGCTATGCTGAACATGATAGTAAATTCATATTAAAATGTAGATTTGAGCGACTTTTCGGCATAGTGGGTCTCCAAAATGTAGATATTAGCGGCTCAGTGGACATAGAGAGTTAAGTGTGGGGACTCATTTCTTGTCAGAATAAGCTTAAACCTGGAATGCCTCTGCAATATCCTACAATGTACTTCACCTTCCAACATTTTCTGAAGTAGAATGTTTCATACAAAAGTCTCCGTATGTGCAGTTGTTTCATACTGAGACAGTTTTACTAGTCTCCCTGTATTTACTCATTTCATACTAATGTATCTACTACCAGGAGATATACCGTCCTGTTAATGCTGTGGTTAACAACAACTAAAGAACAGATTCATTGGCGGGCAATCCTGTAGTTGGTCCAATTTATGAAAGAGATAGGGCCAACCTGACTAGGGCAGTCATTATTTACTACTGAGTGCAGAGGATGATGCTTGCGGGGGATAACGTGCACATACATATAAAGAATGACAGAAATATGGATGACCAGGGTTGAGAGGAGAAAGTGTGTCCTCTCTGGAAACATCCAAAGATCACATAGTATCAGAGTACGCAAATTGTACGCATATCTCGATTGTATGCAAATGTGTGACGTAGAACTGGCACTAACCTACAGACTAAGCTGAAAGTCTACAGAAAAGTGGTACTTCCAGTGCTGTTACACGCTAGCGAAGCATGGACTGTGTATTTACGTTATGTGAGGAAACTCAATCACTTTCACACAACTTGTCTCAGAAAAGTTATGAGCATCAGATGGCAAGACAAGATTCCAGATACCAATATCCTTGACAGATCTGGTATTCTCAGCATTGACACTATCCTGATGCAGACACAGATTTGTTGGGCAGGTCATTTGGTGCGTATGCCAGACCATCGCCTGCCAAAGATACTTATCAATGGTGAGCTGGAGAAGGGTAAACGATCTCACGGTGACCAAAAGAAGCGCTACAAGGACTCGTTAAAGACCACAGACAAAGCTTTTGAGACCAAGACACGTGGGAAGAACTTGGACAAAATAGATCTACATGTTGCTCTACAGTCAAAAAGAGCACATCATCTTGTGAAAAGAGGAGAAATGTTGCTGCCCAACAGCGGAGAGCAGCTAGAAAGTCACTGATAGACCAAAATCTGTCTACAGTGGTCATTTCATGTCAGAACTGTCCAAGAACATTTACAGCTCGAATAGGGCTCATTAGCCATCTGCGAACTATTATGCATGGTCATAACTCTAACTGAATTTTCAAAAGTGGATGTAAAAAATGGTCATCATCACTTGTGATGGACGAACACACACACATCTGACAGGGTGCATACTCTGGAAAGATGCGAAGATCACAATATCTGACAAAGTTTGCATAGTCAGGTTGTTGACAAAGAATAGAGTGTCATGATGTTGGTTTATAATATTCTTCATCAATGTTCATTCTCAAACTCCAGTTAGATCTAACTTGTAGCAGTACAGTGGTCCTAGATTTCCGGCAGGATGTAATCCAGGAAATGGAAACGCTCTGTCACCGTTTTATTTGCTCCAATGAATAACACATCCGGGTTTCTACTCAAGATTCAATAATCTACTAGCATGTAAATAAGAACCTGTATCTATAACTTCACCAAATCTAAACTCACTTTATATATATGAAAAACAATTTATTGCAATATAAAATATCAGTGCATGAACATAAAATCATGTCCCATCAAGCCTGCTAAAATATCAAATGCATATCACCATAATAAGTGCTGATTTCTCTACTAATTAGTTATATCATGTGAACATATGAAACTAAACCATAACTAACTAAGAATCAGACATTATTGGCCAGCAACACGAGCATACAACATGAAAATGGAAACAGCAAGAGAAAGAGTAAGAAAAGAAGAAGGTGGATTGAAGGAGTTACTAATACTCTGACACGGCACAGTATTACTGCATATCAAGTGACCAAATGTGTCATAGTCTGAAAACCCATTGTCATTCAATCCTGCGACACCTCACAGCAAAATCAGAGAAGAGACAATGGAAATAGATAGATAGATTAAGAATCGAGGCATTTCAACTAGTCACTCCCGTGGTCTGATCTGACTCAAGCTTATCACTGGCTTGTGACACATAACATGCAAATTGAGCAGAGAAAAAAATCTAAGATCAGACTGGGAATAATCAAGTGGAAGAATTTGTATTTTAAGTTGGGTGTGTATTAACAATAAGACAACTGCTGAAGTTATAGCTACAAATCATTATCCATTTGTATTTGAGCTCAACATTTATTACATATCACAATATTCTTGTTTTTCAGCGTTCATTCTCAAACTCCTGCTGGATCTCTCCTGTAGCAGTACTACTAGATCTCCAGCAGGATGCAGTCCAGAGAATGGGAATGCGCTGTGTTGCCGTTTTATTTGCGCCAATGGTCGGACACATCCGTCTTCGGCGGATATCACAATATTTTAAACAAAAATACGTATGAAACAAAGCAAGTAGTTGCACCTTTAAACAATAAGGCAGCAAGATAAGACGCATGCCATGATCAACAAGATAAGACGCATGCCATGATCAACAAGATAAGACGCATGCCATCATCAACAAGATAAGACGCATGCCATGATGAACTAACATGAAAGTGAAAGAAACACTGCAGTTAAACATTTCTACCACACGGTAAATGACAAAAATGGAAAGAAAAAAAAGAGATTAAAATTCAATTTTACAAAAATGACGAATATGCGTGATGGACTAATTACGCAAGAATAAGTCCATGCCATATTTACGGTTAGTAATACACAGACTGAAAAGATTAAGAACTTATCATCTTGGGATGCACAAAGCATACATCGTATTTGCATTGCTGAAAAGCTTCAATCTGCAGAGAAAATGTGCTGACCAAAACAACAGAAAAGCAAACACAAAGATGTCCAATAATTACTAAGGTACTATGCCAAATTGGACTTTTCAGTTACCACACACAAGAGAGATGCAACGTCTGAAGCTATTATTATCATACTTGATGGATAGTTATTATTAGATAAGTGTATTACAGTGATGAAATGTCTGAGAAAAGCCACAGGAGTGACCAGAAGACACAGAATTAGAAACAATGTCATAAGAGAAAGAGTGGGTTTCATATCAATTCTACAATACATACAAAACCAACAGATACAATGGTTTGGTCATCTGGAAAGAATGCCGTGTGATTCATTAGTTTATAAAGCATATACGAAGAGAGGAGAAGCAGAAAGAAGAGCCAAGGGTAGACCTAGAGTACGCTGGATCGACATCAAAGAGACATTACACAAACACCAAATAACACTATCTGAAGCTGCCAGAAAAGCGAGAACAATAACATTGTATCTCCCTCGACACCCGTAAAGGGGTGAAAGAAGAAGAAGAAGTCAGTGGAATCCCTTTATAGCTTGCACAGAATATAAACATGGCATGTAAATCATAAATGTGTTTTGTAATTGGAAATGAAATAATTCTCATTAAAACAACTTGGTCCGGACCAACGAAATATGCATGTTAAAACAGATTTGCTATATACAGTATAAATAATAAATATAATTGGGGATTTTTAACAAGTTGTTCAATGAGGACATTTGTTATAAAAAGATGCACTATAGAGGGATTCCAATGTGCACATTTTCAAGACGAAACATGTCAATCGTAAAGTACAGCTCATAGTATTGTTTAATAAACAAGAGGCAGACAAAGACTGCGGTGGACACAAGATATTAAAGATCTGAACATGACATGGAAGAAGCTGGGCAGTTGCACAGAACTGCAGGGTTTACAGAGTGGCGGTGAAGACAACATTTTGTAAAGAACATGTCTGATAGAAAATATTTTACTACACAAACTTCTAGGACTTCAGTTGGGCACTTGGTGGAATTTAGAAAAAAGTCTGTCAGTCACTTCAAGAGCTCTACTTTAGCAGCTTCTGTTGGTGCACAAGATGGTCTGACCTGTTTTGATGCAATAAATTAGTCTAAATAACTATTTGCAACGTGAAAGAAATAAATAGTGAAAATCTCAGCATTTCACATTATTTCACTGTCACACCATTTGTCTTTTGATATCTTGTTTCTTTTTATCTAATTGTCCATCTTCTGTGAAGATACTTCCTAGGTACTTGAACTGTTTGACTTGTTTTATTTTTTTAATTCTTAATTTGGATGTTTAAATGTTCTGCTGATCTCATTATTTGCATAGTTTCTGTCTTTTGTTAATCCATATGTTGTATTTATTGCACATTCTTGATAGTGAGTTTGCAGTTTTTCTTCATCATCATATATGATTTCTTGTTAAATTGTTCATTCTCTGTTGTTTTGTTATATATCTTATTTTATGTTTCTTTTATAATTCTGTCTCTGTTGACATTGAATAGAATAGGCAACAGCACACATCCCTGTCTGACTCCTGTTTTTGTTGTGAATGCTTCTGATACTCCATCTAGTGTTTTCACCTTGCTTTGGCTTTATTTGTATAATGCTTTGATGTTGTGTAGTAGTTGTCTCCCATAGTATGTCTGTTTATTCAGTCAAACGCTTTTTCTTGGTTGACAAAGATGATGTTTAGCTTTTTGTCATATTCAATAGCTTTTTCGTTTAGTTGTCTTAGGGTAAATAGTGCATCTGTCCATCCAGCTTCTCTTCTGAAACCAAACTGGGCTGGACTTCCTTTTTGTTCTATAATATGTCTTGGTCTTTGTCCTAGTATTTTAGCATATATTTTCCCAGTGTGGCTGAGTAGTGAGATGCCACGATAAGTTTCACATTCTCTTTTTTTACCTTTGTTTTTCCATATTGGAACTATAATTGAGTTTTACCAGTCATAAGGGACAGTATTTTCTTCTCATGCAATCGAAAATATTCTGTTCAGTCGTTTCACACCTATCTCTCTTTGCATGCCTTAATTGCTGCGTTTGGTATTCCATCTTCTTCTAGTGATTTATTATCCAGGACTATTTTAACAGCATTTTCTATTTCTTGATATAGTACCACTGGTTCAGGAGTTTCTTAGTCTTTTATTGTGTACATGTATTTATAATATAGTAAATATGTATAATGGAAGTGTCACACTGCCATTTTTGAGGCGAGTGTCCATCACTTACTTCTGGACCAGCAGAACATCTCATATGAATCTATGAAAATCATTGCTTGAAAAATAGCCCCATTCTGTATCTGATTGTATTTTATCACTATTGCTCTCTTAAAATAGCCCAAAATTTGGACCTGGCTATCATCAGCTAATAGTCTATTTTGTAGTGCTCATTTAACAAAAAACTAAAATCTTAGGTATTCAATGGTTATTTTTCTGTGTTCATTCTCAAACTCCTGAGGTTTAATAGGATGCAGTCCAGAGATCATAATGTGTTGGTATGCTTTACAGCTTGCCTGCGATATCCTGACACATCAGACTTTAGAACAACTCCAGGTCACTTTGGCCCTCTATGGGTCAAACAATTGAGACAGACAATTCTCAATCCCAAACCTTCTTTGTCACATCTTACGACATCCATATCAGTATTGCTAAGTGTGCTCTCCTTTCAAGGTCCCTCAACACAAATATCATTCATCCAAAAGTGTTCCAAATCCCTGTAGAATCATTATATGATCTGGGTTTTTCCAGAGTACACACAGGACTAACAGATTAACTTAACACTGATTGCATAACTTATATTAACATTAATTTCAAGTATCTAAAAGTGACAACAGCAAGGGGTGCAATGCAAATAGTGTAGCATAAAGCATCAGTTGATTATATAACTTGCAATCATACAAGAAAGTGCTCATAATAGACAATACATCCACATATGGTTAAGTTGACAATAAGTTAATTACAGTCAACAGCATAACTACACTCACTGAGCTAACTACATTCAACAGCCTAACTATACAATCAATAAGCTAACTACATTCTTTCTCCAACCTAGCTACACTCAATAAGCTAACTGCAGTGGAATACCATTAAAACGAATCTGTATTTACAGAATTTCCCAGTTTAACACTTTTTAAAATCCCATTATTACTTCATCTCGTCTTAATTTTTAAAAAGATATAAGGCAAGCATTTAAACATATATCCCTGTATAATGAATTATTTTAAAAAGTGCTTCAGATTTTTTTAAAAATGGACAAACTCTGAACTTTTGAAATTTTCACTGGATACCTTGTGTTTGAATCATATTTGCTGTATTCTAAGTTGGGGCAATGTAAGAGAGGGAAAAAGTAATAAATCACTAGTTAGTGACAGACCACAGCACTGAAAATAGTTTGGTGGACTGGGTGTGTGTATTTTAGGCAGGTGACCTTATTTTTTCATTGCCTGTATTTAGACTAAGCAAGACATGCAGCCCTTCCACAATAAAATTCTGTAGACTCATTCAGGTAATAGTTCTTCTAAAGTGACACAATTTGACGTTTCCCATGATTTTTATTTGCTGCAGACAGAAAATATACAGTGATCAACGAAAATCATTGTAATTTTTTACAGATACATCCACATGAATAATGTTGAGTGACTATTCAGTGTATTGTATAAGGGACAACGCTTGTCGGTAAATAGGGTAGGGGAGGACTCTTACCACTCCTTTAACTGATACCCGTAACCATTGACTTTTACAACCTGCTGCCTCATTGAAAATCATCCTTCTAAAGTGGCACATTTGACGTTTTCCATGATTTTAATTGGTCACTTTGTTTATACTTTGCGTCGACAGTCAATGAAAATCACAGGAAAAGTCAAATGCTTTACTCATAAATGATGCTTCCAGATGAATATGTGTGTCTTGTATTTGTTGAAGTTCACTGAGTAACTCCAGAAAGTCAAATATTAATAACTAAACAATCCTGTTCCTAAAATAAACCATATGTCAACACCTCCATCTCCCATCCCTAAAATAAACCATATGTCAACACCTCCATCTCTCATCCCTAAAATAAACCATATGTCAACACCTCCATCTCCCATCCCTAAAATAAACCATATGTCAACACCTCCATCTCCCATGCCTAAGATAAACCATATGTCAACACCTCCATCTCCCATGCCTAAGATAAACCATATGTCAACACCTCCATCTCCCATCCCTAAAATAAACCATATGTCAACACCTCCATCTCCCATGCCTAAGATAAACCATATGTCAACACCTCCATCTCTCATCCCTAAAATAAACCATATGTCAACACCTCTATCTCCCATGCCTAAGATAAACCATATGTCAACACCTCCATCTCCCATCCCTAAAATAAACCATATGTCAACACCTCTATCTCCCATGCCTAAGATAAACCATATGTCAACACCTCCATCTCTCATCCCTAAAAAAGCCACAACCCATAACAAAATATGTACTTCTTCCTTCTCATCACTAATGCTAAGAAGGTATAGAGGATTTCACTAAAAACAACAATGAAGTTCAATGATATCTAAAGAATACCTTCCCACAGGAACTGGCACCATTCACTGGTCCTTGTAACCTAGTGATTAGGTCATATGAACTTTGTACAAGGGACATAACTTATAGTAATAATTGTACATAATGAAATTTGGTTATTACACACATATCCTGTCAGTCCTGATCAATTCGTTATAACAGGATTCCACTGTACATTCAAAACTAATTACACCCAATAAACTAACTACATTCAATAACCTAACTACATTTAGCACATTGCAAAATAAATAAATCAATTTTGGGTATTCTATTAAACTACCAAGAAATTCATAAATTTGATTTATGTGTGCAACACATGCCCATGGTCTCATTTGCCTTTTTCAATTAATATCAATGGATTCATGAAACATCAACAAAACTTGACCAGTCATCCCCTATTATCCCCATATCTGTCTCTTACCTCATCTACGTTTCGTGACCTGCCCACTTTTTCCCCAGTGATTTCATGACACTACCTGGTTTCGTCACTCGCAATCCCAATTTTAAGACATTAATAGTCATTCATGTGTCATTGGACATGTTACTGAATGATCTATTTTTCTCCTGCATCGAATAGGTGAACAGAGCTGGAACCAGTTCTCTCCAGATCAAGCGATGAGATGTTAGCTACTGAACATATCTAGGTGTCGACAAAGTCACTGCACTCATTTAGACTGGTAGTGACACTACATCTTACAAATTGAGTATTTAATCATCCCAAAATTGGATGTGCTGGACCAGAATCCACAAAAAGGGTAGCTCTGCTGTAAACCAGCCTCTATTTTTATTTCACGCTTCCCAGTGGAAAACAAATGAAATTTCATGTGGTTATTAGAAAGTGAACGCAAAAGAAGGAGAGTATTTAGCGAGAATCTGTGTGACATCATAGACAAACAAGTGTGATGTCAATATGTCAAGTGGCATAGGTGATATGTTTCTCCTTAACTCTGTCTCTTGTGTTCTTAATAAGTTCGGTTGGTGACATTCTCTTGTGCCACAGCAACAACCCATCCAGCAACTTCTCTTTGTCTTCCTGTCTCTTCCCCCCCCCCCCCCCCCCCCGAATCTTTTTTGTTTGTTTACTATTTAGTCAGTTTTGCTCTTATCCTCACATAACTTAATAATCTTGACTGCCTGCTTTTAATTTTTTGCTATAATACATCTTTTGACTCTGACATCTCTGATTATTTCAACATTAGTTGTCTTGGCTGTCCAGAAGCACCCAATATATAATAATTGAAAGATACCCTGATGTCCTGTACAGGATAATGCTTTTTAATCATTGTTGTATTGTTAGGCAATAGTTAAGGTTTCAGTAAACCTACTCTTTGAATCATGACCAATTTCGCACAAATTGAGACTGTCCATCTATGCCATATAGACCAGCACTGAACATAATATGTAGGATATAAAATTTAACCATAATTGAAAAGCAATATCCTATTGAGCAGTCATTCTCAACATTTTTCACTAGTCCCCCTTTTTTGGAACATTTCTGGGAGTTTTGAAGGTGGAATTGACCCATTAGAGGGTAAACTGACCAATAGGCCATGCTGAAGTTGGATGTGTCATGCCAAAAGGCACGGATATCACAGTTAAGCTGTAAGCAATCTGTTCTCTGGACTACAATCTACTAAGCTGTAGAAGATTGAAAATGAACAAAGAAGATATCACCATAATATTCACTTTTCTATGGAACCCCCCCCTCCCCCCCTCACCAGTTCATGATCCCCAGGAGGGTCATTGTAGCCCATGTTGTGAACCACTTCTATAAAGAACATAATTTACTTATTAACATTATTTTAAAAATATAAATGTGTGGTTGGACATGAAGTCTTTGAAGACCTTAATAAAATAGACTTTTGAGTTTGGCAGTGCACGAAATACATATTTTAAAAAAATCATATACGAGGAGTGTTCAAATGAAACCCACCTGTGCTGCATCATTACAAATGTAATAGTACGCATCAATGAAGAAATGGTTACACTGTCATTCTCTTCATATGCCTATTGTCGTCCTGTGCAGGCAGCCGATAACGAATCCAAATTGGATAAATGAGCAGTTATTCAGTTTCTTACAGCTGAAGGATGTCAACCAACCAACATTCATCAAAGAAAGTGGGTGGTGTATGGTGGCAATTGTTTTTCAAAGACAACAGTAGGATTGGGCAAGAATGTTTTGGGAAGGGCAAACAGGTATAAATGATCTGAGACCTAGGTTAGGCATCTGTTGTTGTCACAAAAGAATCAATCACCAAGATAGATGCAGCAATACGTGCTAGATTATTTGTTACCTGTCACCCTTTCCACCCAATTCTTCACTCTTGTCTTCAATGAACATTTTCCACCATACAGAGCTTACATTCTTTGATGAATGTTGGTTGCTGACACTTCAGCTATATGAAACTAAAAAACTGCTCGCTGGTCAAATTTGGACAGATTAATATCACACTGACCACATTGTTGACTTCCTGCACAGGACACTAAGCATACAAAAAGAATGACCATTTGTTTATCAATATGTACTTATTACATTAGTGATGACTTCACGCTCCTCGCATGCTCACAAGTGACGCAGAACAGGTGGATTTCATTTGAGCACGCCTTGTACATGCAATAACTGTGGTACAGTACAGCTCATGCAGAAGATGGCATCAAAAGATGACAATAATATCAAATATAAAATGCATAAATAATTGGGAAGGAGTAAATAGAAACCTTCCATAAGCCTACTCTAGTGAACACTTCAAGCACAATTTGGCAATGTCTAGATACCAGTGAATCTATGAAACATTGGTTAATTATTATAGCAATTTGGTGGTGATCCCATAAGATGCTAGGTCTTAACATTTGGTGTTCACACTTTCACTACTGCAACTTTTCACGTTAAGGCATGTAGGGAGCCTTTCTATAGGCAGTGAGAATAAAGGCCACTTTTTGTACTGGGTGAATTTCTATTGTACCTCCAATAGATAAAATTATGTCCTAAATGGTGGTTTGAATACAATACTTCAGAGATCTAAGGGTTCTTCTTCAGCGTTCATTCTCAAACTCCTGCTGGATCTCCCTTGTAGGAGGACCATTGTCCTACTAGATTTCCAGCAGGATGTAGTCCAGAGAATGGAAATGCATTGTGTCGCCGTATTATTTGCGGCAATTGTCCGACACATCCGTCTTCGGCGGGATCTAAGGGTTCAGAGATAGAAGATCTATCCACTTGGCGACATACTAATTTGGAGCTCAAATGATATAAATACCAGTTTATTTTCACTACTCTCATAGTGTCAGCATACCTGCCAACTAGTACGTCTTTTCTGTAATGTGTACGAAATACTCAGCTTCATAATGATGCACCAAAATGTGTGGACATCTTCAGAAAACTCAAAATATTTTGCTAAGCTGCCAACTATACCACACCAAAAGACAAAATCTATGGCCATCTGAAACAACTCAGATGGAAAAGTTCTGCAACCCTGTTTCTGGGCTGGTGACCCCAGTACAGTTCATTATGAAATTCATATCAGCATCTTAGTTTGGCTGGAGAACGAGGAAAAAAATTCATACTGATTTTTTTAATAGTAAATTACTTTTTATACAGACTATATATTTTTGGGTAAAATATACTGAATTATTTTATATTTATAGCTACTAAAAGACTACTACCACTATCTTGACAGAGTTGAGCAAGTTTTCTTCCGAATGAGGACAGAACACAATAATAGACTAAAAAGTCACTTAAACAGACTAAAACTGGGTCCATCACCCGTATGTCTATGTGGTCAGGGAGCACAGAGTGAAGCATATCCTGCAAAACACTAAACCAATTAAGAGAGGAGTACTGACCCACAGAGACAGATATCCACAGAAAGCTGTATGGGAGGACTGAGAAGCTTTCAAATACAGCAGCATTTATGAAGAAAACCAGACTTGCTGTGTAGACATGTGTTATACTGCAAATGATAAGATATTTAGAACTGAAATACAGAATGTGGAAGTTGACAGGTGTGCAATGCAATCAATCAAAACCTGCATCCCAAGGGTATTTACACTCAGGTGCATAGGCCATGAACAAGAATCTTCCATTTGTCTCTAAACTTGCATATGTTCTCAGCCTCATTCCATGTGATTCACAACTCTGCCAACTCCTTCGTGATATCTTTTCTCCATGTTTTCCCCATTACTAGGTCTTCCCAATTTCCTTTTTTTTCCCTATGGGTTCCATCATAGCATCGGTACCTGAACACAATCGTGGTAACTTTTAATGCTGAAGAACTACCCAATCCAGAAAGATAAAGTTGCCAAGCAAACCATCTTTAGAGTCAAAATAACAAGTTTATATTTATTTACAGGTAAAATGGTTTATATTTATGTACAGGTATTTTAAAAAAGTACAAATCATTTTGCAACACACTGCTCCCAAACACTTTAATTTGTTCGATTGGGCAGAGTTCAGGCATGTGGTCTAATCAGTTCCTGATCACTACTTCTCAGACAAGAAAACAGCAGTTGAATTCTGTGGAATCACAAATTCTATGGAACTTGTGCACTCCAATTAAAAATAATTACAATCTACAGTAAAAATAGTGCTTGTAAAACAAGCCTGCTAATAGCCTCAGCAGAGAATCCAACAATTCATTGAAATACAAACTCATGAATTTGAGAAAAATTAAATATGTGTATATTGGTTTTAAATGCTGCTTTTCAATTTTAAATGAATCCAAAAAAAGCATAACCACAAGGCATAACATTTTCCTGACCAAATTCGACAGTTGTCAAATTTTTTTTATACACCCGTGTTGAAAATTTTGTTATGATACTTCAGAAATATGCAGCAATAGTATCACTAAGAATAATTCATCCAAGATAGTACATTATTACATAATGGTGGCAACCACGAAATACAGTCTCTCAATGTGGTTTATGACTTTTATTCTAGAAAAATCCAAAATTCTGGAAGATTTGTTTGTGATACATAGAAAGTGATGTAAATCCACACCCAGCATTATAATAAGTAGAACTTTGATCTTGTAATAATGCTTAGGTTATCAAACTCATTCAGAAAACGCAAACATTCATTACAACACATAGAGCTAAGTTGTAGAGAGTTCATTCATGTTCTAGAGAGTTTTTATAGAGATTTTAAAGATTACGATATTGATGTTCTTTTGATGTTCCTAAACATGTGCTAACATTCTTGGTAACGGAAGAGTACGCTTTGGATTGTTGGTAAGTAGTGTTAACTCTTGACTAAATTATAGTTTGTGGTACCGTTGAGACAATAATGGTAAGTAGTGTTAACTCTTGACTAAATTATAGTTTGTGGTACCGTTGAGACAATAATGATCATATTCTCAAGCCTAACATCTATAACTTCATTCTCACATTATGATATAGCATCCCCATTAGAGTAAAAAAATGTAGGCACATATGATGCTCATGATACAGATGAAATAGGATTCATGGGAGACCCCATCTGTGTGAGAACCTTGTCCAACCACTGCAGGGGTCCATTTAGATGCAACTCAATCCAGCAGGGAGTTGATGTGACATCTTGCCTGTGATACTCGGCACCCCATCCCTTGACAAAGCTCATGCGGATGATGCACATTTTGTTTAGTTCATAGACTGCCTCAAATCCATGATTAACTGACTGAGACAGAAGTGCTGCAAATTCCTAGATAATAGAGAAACAAATTGATTGAATTAAAATCTTATAATCTTTATGAACAATTTCTCTGCCTGCCACAACATTTAATCCCGTCTTCCCTACTGCAATGTCATTTTAACAATAAATTTGATAGGTTTGAAGTGATCATTGTGAGAAATCATTAAAAGTTAACCAATAAAGTCACAGCTTTGAAATCTAGCTCTCGGTTGGTGTGGTCTTTGTCTTTAATCATGTTGTTCCGTCTTTTATGTCATCTTTTTGTTCGTTTCGTTTTCACCTATATTTACATTTTTATGTACTTCTGTCGTTCTGGCCTCTCACTTCCATATTTCGGTTAGACACGTTTGTGTGTTGTGATCATTTATATTCACAGTCTTTTGATGTTTTGTGCATATCTTGACAAAAACCTTTTGGTTGAAACATTGAAAATGTTTTGTGTATTGTAATTTGTATGTCTTCTTGTTTACAAATCATAACCCCCTAATTTTAGTGATAGTCCATCTGTCTAAGTGGAATGCTCTATAAACCTGTGTTTTACGTAAAAAACTTATCAGCCTGTTATTGAAAGGGTTTAATTTCCAGATTTTGTTTAGCATAATCTAGACAAGCTTCAATTTCCAAAGTGGGTGTCCATCCCTTGCCCTATCTCTTATCAACCTATGGCCATCATTACTTAAATCATAGCCCAATTTATGTTTCTGAGTCAGTTTTATCAGAATTACAAAAAATTTCAAATCAGTAATTTGAGACCTCGGTATCACCTGCTTCATCATCCATTTTAAAGTGTTCATTAAAAAAAACACAGTAGAATTATTAAATCTCAGATTATCTGCGCTGAAATGATCCAATAACTGGAACCATCATATTCAAATGACATTTGTAATCAATGGGGCAGTCCAGCACTGAATAATACAAGTGTAGGATCAGTAAATTTCCCCATGAAAAAAAGGTAATGTTAAAATTAATTTATAACATGCAGACTTCAAGAAATAAAAACTAGTGCAACAAATCGCCTGTGTGTTGCCAGGTGCCTGATAGGGTAATAAAGAATAGCATTGCTGGTACCTGCCACACATGTTGAAGGAGGCAACTAAGAAGATTTTGGGGTGGAGCGTGCTGCCCCATTCCATAGAAGGGAACACACAACAATGCGTTTGAGACAGCAAACCATATGAATTTGACTGTCACGTCAACTGAGTTAGACTTAATCTTTTGTCTCAATGCTATAGTCTATCAAGAATCTCCTGCTTACTGCTAAAGATAGTATTTTATCATTATCATCATTTAGATTATTAATAGACAACACCCTATTTTTTATTAATAGACAACACCCTATTTTTATTAATAGACAACACCCTATTTTTAACAATATACACAAATGAGATAAATAAGGTAAAGATCAATGCAAAACAGTAGTAACTTTCATCAAACAACAAACTCTACCTAAAACACACAAACCTGATAAATAACTGTCTAAAAGATGAAAACGGCTGTACACAAACATGCATGTGTGTATAAATAGTCATCATTATTGGTCTCATATATTGACCATTTGGAGTTCTATCCCTTGTCTTAGTGATGGAGGATTGACAATGAGGAAATCTCATAGCAGTGAAAGGGTTAAAGCAAAAGCATAGAAAAAGACAATAGATAGATAGATCAACAAACCTGATTGTTAAAGATCTTAAGACTACAGTTTGGTGGTATCTTGCAAACAGTTGTTGGGTGAAATCCGTGGGAGTAATTGCAATTGCGACTCTGTACAAAGATGCTGCTGTCACTCAGGCATTCAGCATATACTTCTCCTCCTACATAGTAAAGGTGCACTCCTGAAAATGTAAGTCATAGTTGCAGTTATGTGATTATAGAGATCCAAACACACACACACACACAACTATAGCATTTCTTGTTTTATGTGATTATAGAGATCCACACACACACACACACAACTATAGCATTTCTTGTTTTATGTGATTATAGAGATCCAAACACACACACACAACTATAGCATTTCTTGTTTTATGTGATTATAGAGATCCACACACACACAACTATAGCATTTCTTGTTTTATGTGATTATAGAGATCCACACACACACAACTATAGCATTTCTTGTTTTATGTGATTATAGAGATCCACACACACACAACTATAGCATTTCTTGTTTTATATGATTATAGAGATTCAGGATTATGTGTATCCAGGAGTGCCTAATTTTGTCCTTCCATTGAAATCTGGGTATAAATCCATTGTATACCTGAAGGTCTGGATCCTTGGTTCATCCAATTCTCTCTCACAGCTATTTGGATATTCATTCATTTTCCTTTTGCACTGAAGTTAGTGCATAGGGCAGAGGTCAGATCTCTCCAATTCTGTCTGTTCAAAGCTATTCTGTGCAGTTCTTGAATAGTATGAATATTTTGGATGTTTTACTTTCTCTAAGTATTGTTTTTCTGAGTGTTTCTTTTGGTCTACCCCTTGCTCTTTTGCCTGTAGGTATCCATTTAAGAGATTGGTGGTGTATTCTGTTGGTGTCTGCGCATAGGACATGCCTGATGTAGGACCAACGGCGTTTTCTGATAACATCTGTGATTAAATTTTGATGTGTCTCTTCTCTGATTTTATCATTCGATTTGAATTCCCTCCAATGGGTATTTGGATAGCAATCTACTTATTCTTATATACATAGCAATCAAATTCTCACCAAAAAGTCAATGCTGCAATGTATGCAGCCGGAGAAGCATACAACAGCATAATACAAAAATAAGGTACAACTATTAGCAGTTTGGACAATTTATATATTATTAAAAAAATCATCTACACCATCTTCATCCTCTCTACAAAATACAATAAAATGTGA
Source organism: Meghimatium bilineatum (assembly GCA_034231615.1). Taxonomy (NCBI): domain Eukaryota; kingdom Metazoa; phylum Mollusca; class Gastropoda; order Stylommatophora; family Philomycidae; genus Meghimatium; species Meghimatium bilineatum. The sequence goes on from CM067312.1 coordinate 44,189,716, forward strand.
CTACATCACAACTCAAACATAAATTAAAAGATGCAAGTTTTGGCATATGTGATGCCAGTCAGTATACTGCAACCAAAAGTAACACTCATATAAGATCTCAAAGAAACAAAATCAGAACATTTGAATTGTAATAGACTGTGGTCTGCATTCATTCTCAAACTCCTGTAGACTAGCAGGATGTAGCCCCAGGATATAGCCCAAAAACATACAGTGTCATGGTTTACAGCTTGTCTGCAATATATAGGTCCTTCCACATGATACATCTGACTTCAGCAAGGCTTTTGTATAACTATGGGAAGAAACAGCCAACCCTACCCTCAAACCTCCTTAGTCACCTCTTAAGATATGCATGTAGATCACTGTGTTAATCTTTGCTACACTGTAAGGTCCCACAACACATAATCCATTTAAATAAAAACTAAGCAGTGGTGGAAGCTGGTGCACCCACGTGCAGAACCTAAAGATATATTGGTAAATCTTTCTTTCTGGCGTTCACTGCGTATTATTTCTTTTATAACTGATCCTAACCCTTACCCCCATCCCTAATGTAAATACTAATAAATATGAAAAGAATATGCCTTTTCAATTAATATACCTTAATTATAAATACAAATTCTACTAATCACGCTGCAAAGGTTAGGAAATTCCACGAAATTAGGTAAAACTTTTCACAGTGAACGCCAGTAAGAAAGATGCGCCGATATATTTACATCAAGGAACAAGAAGTAAGCTCAAGCATATCAAACAACTCATACTGCCAAACTCTGATGCGCCAGGCCATTAGTGCAAATAGAACAGCAAAACAATGCACCTCATTTTCTGAACTATTGTAAGACAATTGACAATTGCTACAAAAGAGATTTAACGGATGTTGACGAACTCTTATTTTTTTTAAAACACCTCACAGAACATTCACATTCATTCTCAAATTCCCAAAGGATCTCTTACAGCAGGACAATGATCCTACTAGATTTCCAGCAGCATGTAGTCCATTGAAAAAACAATTTTTAAATGTTTCCTAAATCTCACATAAAGATCTTGGAACAACAGAAGGCAACATTAGCCTATGAAATGTCAGTAAACCCTAATCATTCTTCACAAGTATTTATATCTCATTTAAAAAAAATAAAAGTCCTACCTCTGCCTATATGACGTCGTGTGTTCTCTATAGTGGAGTTTCTGTTGACATTAGATAGTAGGCCCAGGCAAAAGCGGTCTGTACGTGACGGGTCGGTGAAACCATCAACGACAATACTATTGGAGGATGCCTGAAACTGCTCACCCACACGGTTGTTCAACTCATAGTAAACAATATTGCACCAATAATGAGGCTCCTGGTAATTCACTGGTTGTTTATCTACAACATAATAAAATAATAGATATTGTAGTTTTAGAAACTGTTCTTCTGCATTCGTTCTCAAACTCCTGCAAAATAGCAGTATATACTCCGGAGAACGGAATGTGTCATGTCATGATTTTCAGCTTAGCTGTGATATCTGCACCTTTTGGCCTGACACATACGACTTCGATTTGGCTTCTGGGTCACTCTGACCATATAAGAATGGGGCAGCCAACTTCACCCCAAAATTTCCTCAGCTGACCTCTATGACATGCATGGAAAGTAAACGGTGTTGATTCTTTACTTCCCTTTTGTGCCCGACAACACATGGGTGTGAAATTGTGTATTTGCTGACTGCGTAGTTAATTCTTTCACAAAGGAATTTTGAGATTCTGTCTTATCCAATGGGGTTGGAGAAGAGTTAGTTCCCGAGCTTTCTTTCATACAGACTTTAACTCTTAGTGGATGTGCAACGGTTGAGAAGCAAGTCTTGTGACTCATACAAGCGTTGCAATGAGACATATACACATTTCATGTTAGTCCTCTAGCACTATGTTTTTGAGCATGTTATCATCTGTGAGAACATAGAGTAGGTATTCAGATTACTATTTCAAAAAGTGATATAGAGAAAATCATTACATCAAACATTTATATTGCCAGATGAAAATTTTAATAATAAAATAATAACTTCAAGTAAACAGTAAACTTTTAATGTTCCATATTGGAGGTATTAACCTTTACCACGCTGCAATTCGAAAATTCCACCAAGTTCAAGGCATGCATAATGGAAGTCAGTTGTCAGATCATCATTATGATACTCTTGACATGTTAAGAAACCATCCTGCACTCTCAAACTGGCGTAACTCCTTGACTGCACTAAAACTATCAGCATGGTCTATCAAACTTTGACATGTCACTGCAGCCATGCTAACAAGTCTGTCTGCCCTTTAATTTCCCCTAACACTGACATATTCAGGCAGAAATAAGAAAGTAAGAATGAAAGTTACAGAAGTTAACACTCATATATTCTCAGGGTATCTATGATTGGGTGGATGTCGATAATGGAGAGATAACATTATTTTATATCAAATTCTGTCTTGCTGTATTAGATTCAACAAGTAATGGCTCACCTGTAATTCTGTGTCCAAGTTTTGAGAGAGAAAAGGCTGGACTCTGTACAGGGGGCACAGAATGTGCAGGATTGGGCTGATGACTTGTGTCCATAGGTTGGGGTCCACTCTGAATGTTTTGATTATCATCGTGGGCCTGGTATGCTGGAGGTGGTGTATCCGCTTCAAGACATAATATTAATTAAAGCACATTTTTTAATGACATTGCTTTTCAACAAGTTTATAATTTTTAGCTACCCCTCATACTTTCAGGTGCATTTGCAAGTGCGCTGTGAGTGGCAGGACTTCTTTGCTATCTGATGCTGCATTATATGAAATAAATTTATTTTGCACTTACAATTTTCAACAAATCTACTGCTCCTGACAGAATTGTTACAAAATTAAACCATTTAAAAAAAAATGTCAGTCTCTACTTCTTCTGTGTTCATTCTCAAACTCCTACAGATTAGCAGGATGTAGTCTGGAGAATGCAATGCTGTGTCACAGCTTACAACTTTGCTATGATATCTGCGCCTTTCAGCAAATTTCATCATGGCTTCTTGGTCACTTTGATCCTAATTAGGATGGGACAACTCCACGCCACAACCTTCTTAGTCGTCTCTTACAATATGCATTGAAGGTAAACTGTTGCTATTCTTATATCCCCTGTCATGCCCGGCAACAGAGAAATAACGCATCAAAAGCAACAGTAATAATAAAATGTATGATGATGTTTCCTCCTTCGCAAGCGAAGATGAGCATGGCATGGAAAACATTAAATGTGATGGAAAATTTTTTTAGAAAAAATAATTAAAATTGGTAATTAATTAATTTGGTTTGTGAGTTCGTAGATGCCTGATGAGTCAGATTCGTGCACGGAAAGTTCTATTGCAGTGCATGCAGGAGTGCTGAAGTTTCGGGGTAGGAGAATTTTCGGATTTGTCCAATCGCTTCTTGCGCTTGAGGTTTGCCTGTAGTGTTCTTTTTTTTCAAATTTCGTGATGCCAGCACTGATCTGGGTGTGCCAGTGCTGTAGTCTCCCAGGAGCTAGGATCGATGCTGCAGAGCTTGAGAGAGCTTTTTAGGTGATCCGTGAAGCGCTTTTTCTGCCCTCCACTTGAACGTTTACCTTCGCACAGCTCCCCATAGAATAATCTCTTTGGAATGCGCTTGTCTGGCATATGGTCGATGTGGCCAGTCCAGCGGAGTTGGGACCTAGTCAGCATTGCATGGATGCTTTGCATATGGGACTTCTGAAGAATTTCCGTATCTGGTACACGATCCTGCCAACGTACTAAATGAAAGCCATGACTTGCACTATAAAAATTAGATTAAAGTGAGGGAGAGTTGCGCTCTGTCGTCAACCTCACTCTCTCGCCCCTACACATATGGTCTCAGTGGCAATATGACTGAGTGTGTGTCGCGGTGCAATAGATGACCAGGGTGCCTTACTGTCTCACCGTGCTCTTTGACGCTCTACGACGCTAGCTGAATGACGTCTTTCTGCCCAGTAGTCCATGTTGAGCTCCTTTGCGCAGTACGCCGCATCCAGACTTTACATGCTGGGCAGACATGGGCCCATACATCAGAGGCTATGGGCACAGATCCCATTTGCCGCCTTCACTGATTTAACACGCTGAAGCGGTTTCAGAGGTGTGGTTGCTGTTGCATGCTGACAGCGATTATGATCCACTAGTGAAGGCTAGATAGAAGAATAGTTGAAGGAGGTAGAGTTTGGGGCTATAGCACTTGAAGATGCCCCTGTTCTACTCAAGTGATCACTATGGCCGTTAAACATGACTTGATGTTTCTCCGCCCCTGCTAAAGGTTTTTCGACTGAAGACCTGTAGCACTGTGCTCATGTGATAAGGCACATATAATACCCGTAAACATAACGGGGCTTTTTTAACGAAGTTTGCTCTCCATTTTGCCAGTGCTAAACATAATTATAGCTATCGAGCCTAGCTTGACTAGGTGACATTGTGTACATGAGTGAATAGAGCAGTGTGTTGACTGGTAAAAAATAAATAAAATGTATATTTATATTGTGTCTTAATTTACTAAAATTTTTGAAGGAAGAACAAAAATTAATCTAAAAAATGTGTTTTGCAGGACAAATTTTAAAAAAAGATTATAAATATATGACTTACCTGGAAGACCAAAAGGGCTGCCTGGACCAGAGCTGGGTGTCTGTGGAGAATGTTGCTGCGGAAATGGATACGTAATATTGTGTGGCATAGATGGTTCTGGAATCTGCTGGAATGGGGGTAAGGCTCCATGAGTTGGATACTCGCTGTATCTGGGAACAAGCACAGGGGGTAGCACTGTGGAATATACAACATTTACTTAACTAACGAGAAACTGCAAATGTATTATCTTCTTCATTAACTTTCAGAATCCTATACTCATCATTATCAAGTGACATTTCCGCAAAGAATATTAGCTGCAACAGACCTCTTTGCAGTGCTTTGGTGATTCACTCTGCTAGACTGTAACCTGTCCATCTCATGATGTTATCTCCCACTTGTATCTCTGCCTATCTCTTGCTCACCTCCCCTCTGCTTTACCCTCAAGTAAGGTCTTCAACAAGGTGTCATATCTTTTAAAATGCCCAAAATACTTTATTTGTTTTATCTTTATTTCCTCCAATAGTTTTTAAAATAAATACAAAGTGTTGTCAGAACGTCTTTTTTTCTTCTTTATAAAGTTCTCCCTATTCTTCTATATCTCAAAGGCATTAATTTAATCTTCTAGTTGTCCATGTTTCTGAGCCATACCATAATATAGAATAGAGGTAGTATTTTATAATTCTCATCTTTAGTTTGTGATTTATTTAGATGTCAATGATATCCTCATGTCATTGAAAGTACTTTTAGTCATTACCATTCTCATTGATGACCGAGAAAGGTAGCACTCAACCGCAGGCTCCAAGCAGTACCATGTTTTTTTTTAATGAAAGAAGACAGGGCTTGACCATGTGCTCTCCACACCTCATCGTCTACTGGGTAGATCTGGAACAAGTGTTCGGCTGTCATAGGGCTGGTGCCACAGGTGCACTAGTCTGTTGCGAAGACCTTGTATTTGTACTATAGGTAGTGACTCTCTCTAATTTTAGAGTCTTTTATGTCCTGTGCATAGTTGGAAAATTATCACCTGGTCCCACCTGGAGAAATGATGGTAAGCATCACTTTCTATTTGATCTGGGTGATTGCATTCCCACTTTAATTTGAGAGTGGCTTTAATTTTTGTTGTGGCTACCTCATACGTAGTTTCTATGTCACTATGTTGCAATGCCTCGCCGTTGACATTCGTCTGCTGCTTATTTTCTGGGGGGATGTTGCAATATGCTTGTATCCACTGAACTGTACTCTTCTTACAACACTGGGTTAACTTTTCACCAGTTCATATAAGCTGCTGCTATTCTGGTTCCGTCAAATTTCTTTTATTGAGAGGGTATCTGTGAGAATGACAACTTTTTCCTTCTTTCTGAGCTGCATATTCAATCAGGATGTTTGCTGCATGACTCAGAACTTTCATTTCTGCTTCAAAGTTATTGTAGTATTTTCCAAAAGCAATTGATAGTGAGAGATCCTTATGCTTTAGTTTTATCAGCATGGCAAATTTCTGTCACTTCCTACAAGATTGAGATTTCTCCTATGCACCAACCCTCTTTACTCACTTGTAACAATATGCACATCTCTGATGGCAAGTATCATTCAGGTACTGAATACTTTATATCTGAGAGGTCATTTATCACACAGATTCCTAACTCAGGTGTTGTGAAGGGTTCTCATTCCCTAAAGTGTGAGCCAGACACGATGAAGTTAATATTTGTATTATAACATTGCAATCACATCACACATTTTAGGGAGTTACTAGCTAGATTAGGCCAGTCTCCTCTCCCCCCCACCTTAAAATAGATAAATAGGTTGTTTACTTTTTTATTGATCAAGATATTTTTAAAGGCATATTGACATATCATTCAAATTGTTCTTCCTGCTTGTACCCACTCCAAGTACATTTTTTTTTGTGAAAATCTCTGTGAACTCCCCAGCTTGGGAACCACTGGATTAGGCCACTCTTGTCATCTGTAAATTCAGTCTAGGGATACATTGTTTGTAAATGATGGTTATAGTTTTTTATTAATTAAATCAGTGGTTCTTAACCTTTTTGTTTTTTAAATTTCAGTCCCTTTTCAAAACAAATTTTCTTCCATGACCCCATCGTCCTCGAGACCTAAAATAAAAATATGTCAACTTTCGGCACGATTTCGTATATCTTATTAAATGCCTTAAACTAATTTAAAATAGCTACATTTTTTAGTGGTTTTTATGAGGAGGGATCTAAATGACACTAGTTGACTGAATGGCTCAATTTTTTGCCTAATTTGGATGCTGGAGAGAAAGACCAAACATCTCTGTGAAGAACCATGAAAAGCTAAGTTCTAAAGTTTTTGCTGTTGTGCATGGTATCCTGATTGGTGTGATGTGCTTTTAGATGATTACCTCTACCTTCATAAATATTCACTGCTAAAGTCTTACTCAAGTGTAAGATAACCTGGTCAATCTTAGTTCTCAACCACTAGTGAGATGTATAAACATAATATAAATTATATTACAAGTGCAATAGAAAAGAGAAATAGTACAAGAAATCAATGCTACAGAAAGATCCTAAGAATATCATTGTTAGAGACAAACCAAAAGATACTCACAAAAACCTGAACATAGAAGATTGGCTCATCAAACCATAAAAAATGCAATCATACATATTTCGGACATATAAAATATGGAAGAACATGATGTTGATGGACACTGAATATCAAAGCCCTTTAAAATATGACACTGAAAGAAATATGGTATCGTGCACAGAATCGAGAGGTTTGCTGAGTGGCAGCAACGATAACATTTTGTAAAGGATATAAAGGTGACAAAGGAAGATGAAATATAAAAAGTATGCCTACATCCTTTCTCAGCATCTGAAAATTGTAAAGAAAATTCATTGTTTTATCAAATATTTACGGTATATGTGGTTGCTACATTTTTGTAATCTATCTCTTCCGTAACAATAAGAAAAACAATTTTAGACTACATGAAACTTACCTGGACTCTCTACTCGTCGGTAATGATATGGATTAATGCACACCTCCTTTTGCTTTGCACTAAATGGATACTCGCACGAGTCCAAAGGTTTGAGTTCATGATGTGATTGAAGATCAGGCCATCGCCACACCCTGCAGTATATTACATGAGGCAGACCTTTTCGGTGTGACACTTGCAAACGTCCATCAAGTGAACGTTGAATGGTTACACATTTAGTGTGCGGATCCTTGCATGATAGTGCTTTCTCAAGATCCTCCAATGCACCTTATGACATAAAGATCAAATAAAATAATCAATAATTTTTCTTAGTAAAAAGGACATTTTATAAATTGTGAGTTGATTTGTGAATCGTATTTCTCATACCTGTTTCTACAGTTACATTATGTACTTACCTATATCATTGTTATCAATTTATATTTTCATCCGTATTTTTAAAAAATTATTTCTGTATTTCAATAAAAACATCCATATTTAGCACTAAAAAAATCCACAAAATTATTTTTTTTGTGAGTTGAAAATGTCAGCATTAGTAATAATAACTAGGAAATTTACACCAAGTGAACTTTTTTTTTAAAATATTTTTTTACTTTACAAAAATTGGGGGGGGGGGGAAGAGAGAGAAGAAATCCATATTATAATACGAAAAATCCATACTAGTTTATACCTATGCTATTCTATTCTGCTCTACTTTCATCTACTTCTCCTGTGGTGACATAGATCTTATGTTTGTCATTATATTGACACAGACCTTGTGGTCAAAATGTTGAATCTGTGTACGCATACTATTTGTAAAACTTAATTTTAACTGCTTTTTTTGTTATTGCATGCTAGACATTTTTTTCCATTTTACTTCTAAATTAATAATAAAGTGTCATTTAAGACTAACAACACACCTTTCTTTTTCTTCAATTTCTTGACAAGAGAATCAACTGCTTTTTCTGCCCACTTCTCCTCCTCATCCCCCTGTTTCCAGCCCAAAAGTCTTTTCACAGCAGGGCTTGTAAATGTGAATATACTAGACAATGGTGAAGTCATTGTCATGCCTGAATGAAGAATTAAAATGAAAAAGCAATTCAAGATAACTCAATGATCATTGTCAATTTCAAGAGTAGCTTTTCATTGTGTAAACACAATGAGAAATGCCAATGATAGTTGAAATGTTTGCATAACGGAACAGTGTGACAGGAAGCACAATGGTGACAACCTGTTTCCCTTACAGAAACTCTGGTAGAATTGATCTAAGGATGTAAATATTGATATCTTCTTGAAATAAATCAACATTTCATTTATCAATAACTGTCAATATCTTATTTTTCTTCTGCATTTATTCTCATACTTCTGCTGGTTAGTAGACTATAGTACAGAGAACAGAATGTGTTGTCATGGCTTACAGACTTGCTGTGCCTTTCAGCTTGACACATCCCACTTCTGCATGGAATGCGACAGTCAATTTCACCCTCAAAACATCCTTAGTGCCTCAAACAACATGCCTGGCAAGTCATCGTATTGCTAGTCGTTGCCCCTTATTTGAAACCCAGTAATACATGGACAATTCAGCACACACTACCAATGCAGACTCCAATAATCTGAGATTTTTTATACATAATTATAGGAGCCATATTCTTCTTCTTCTTCAGCGTTCATTCTCAAACTCCCGCTGGATCTCCCTTGTAGCAGGACCATCTTCCTACTAGATTTCCAGCAGGATGGGAATGCGTAGTGTCGCCGTTTTATTTGCGCCAATTGCCCGACACATCCGTCTTCTGCAAAAGGAGCCATATAAAACTGTTCTTCTACACATAGAAATATTCATATAAAATAGCTAGCAAGTAGATAGGATGGAGAGTGGAGTTTTTAACCCTGCTAGATTGCTATTTCCAGGGTTCTATTGCAGAATCACACTGATTGAATATGTGGAGATAACTGTGCTGCTCTTGCTATGGAGAGGATATTTTGATTTGTATATGGATTCTGTTCAATTGCCCCCAAAACTGACAGAGGAGGAGTCTGTAACAATGACTATGTGATCCTTCTTCTTCTTCTGTGTTTGTTCACTTATAACCACAAAGAATAAATCGTGTGATTTCCACCAGGAAGCGTGAAGTACGTTGTGTCGCAAGTTTCAGATTTGCACTGTGTTATGTGCACCTCGGTTGGCTCACTTTGTGGTCTGGACATCCGAGGTCCAGCACATCCATTTTAATCATGCCTTTAATTCGGGTAGCAGGCTTCCCTAGCCTGTGACAGCCTGCCTATCTGTTGACAGGCACACGGGTGTGTAATGACTCTTCACTGAAACGATTGTCATTCACTTCTATCTCGCACGGGATGTTCCACCGTCAGTGAACTTGCCTCATGTAATTAGACGGCCTGAGCCTATCGGGTATTGAACCTTTTCTCATCAGCGAGCCTGGTTCCAGTTAAGGAAGAACTCGACAGAAGAGTTGGACCTGGGCTCTTTCGCCTTCTTGGTTGAGGTGTTGTTCACCAATATCATAAACCCCTTGTCTAAGTTCGAGTCTCACCACACATTTGGGAGCAAGGTGCGTTCTTGAGCTGAACAACCATGTCCCATTTGTACCTGATTCCCTCAAGTACAGAATTCTTTCTCTCTGCGAGTGTGTTTCCGGTACAGGTAACCTTGACATGAGAGTTGGGCCAGGGCTGCTTTCTTTGCCGGGCATCCACGATTGGATCTGGCTCTCTACCCATAAGGAGCACCGGTAACTAGAAGCTTGTCTCCAGTCAACTGAGCTTGTAGTTCCAATTTCCTTGGGACGTTTTCATTTTCTATTTGCACTTGGCTCTGCCCTGCTCTTTCATTGTACTCAGTATCTTGTCTTTTTGTCTCTCGTCATTCATCTACCTTTTCGTGTCTTTTTCATTGGCCGCCCCTCCAATGCTTTGATCAGACTGATCGCGTCATTGTGTGTCGATAGTGCCACTACATGTGTTGGCACAGTGGTGTCAGAGATAGTCTCTTTTGCAGTCAATTGTCTTTCCATCTGCTGCCTCCTCATTCACGGACACGATCCCCAAAAGGTTTAGCCAGAAACAGCACAAGCAGCCTGTATTTCTGTTTCCAGGGTGCACCACGAGGAGGTACTTTTGGGATCTTGGTTATCTGTTAACCCTGAGTCAGCCGAGAGCAGTGTGGTACCCTTTGCACCATGATTATGTAATGATTTTTATCGCATGAAATTTAACTGTTGATGTACTAATTCAATGGCTGTTTTGATGGTCTCAATCTCTGCTTCATAATTTGAGAAACAGCTATTACTTGATAGCCTAAAATGACTCTGAGTAACAGAGTTTGCCTGTTTTTCTGATTTCCAGTTTGCTTCTACTTCTTCAGCGTTCATTTTCAAACTCCCATTGGATCTCTCTTGCAGCAGGATAATGGCCCTACAAGATTTCCAGCAGGATAATGGCCCTACAAGATTTCCAGCAGGATAATGGCCCTACAAGATTTCCAGCAGGATAATGGCCCTACAAGATTTCCAGCAGGATATAGTCCAGAGAATGGAAATGCGTTGTCGCCGTTTTATTTGCACCAATGGCTTAACACAACCATCTTCGGTAGGAATTTCCAGTTTGAATTTGATGGATCATTTCATTCACAGTTCGACATGTCTACATACCAAGTAGTTGAGGATAAGATTTGTATTAGTTGTTTATGAACATCATTGCACTCTAGGAAAAACCCACTGGTGCTCACTCTCCTTTAGCAGATTAAGGTATGCATACTGATGGTTCTCATTGCTGGATGGTTTACCACAGTTCTCATTCTGCCACACAGAGGTTCAGTTCTATTAGTGAGATTTCTAATGAAATGGAGCATATGCCTATGTTCTGTGGGCACATTCTCAACACTAAAATGTTTGGTCTATCAAGTATTAACACTTGTGTTCTAACAATTATCATTTTACCTAGTTACTTGTAAACCATGTTTTTAGTTAGTTTTCCCTGATGCAAATAATACTCACTTTTACTTAGGTCTATATACCAATGTCTCAACAATACAGTATCATCATAGGCTACTTACACACTAACACAGCACAGGCAAGGCAGTACTCAGTAGTAAGCCTCTAACTTCTACTATAAATACTTTACCTGTCATATATAATATATGAAATATCACAGTTCACAGACATAGCCTATGCAGTTATACACAAATAATATGCCATCTGTTTATCCATTTAGGCTCCATTTGAAGTACTGATGATAATCACGATAACAACATAATCAGACCATGGGCTAACCCTAACTACTGCTACAAGTACAAGTGACTAAATGACACATCACTCACTGACACCGTGACCCAATCCCGACACCGCGCTAATCGTTGATTTTAAACCCGGGACATTTGACAGTGAATCGAGGACACTTCATAATAATATTGTCTATTGTCAGGTGGATCATGGTCAGAATACCTACATTTGCGTGTAGGGGTGGTGACACTTCATTATTCAAACACTTGATTGTTTTTAAATAATAAAAGTGCTGCTATTAATTTTTTGAACGAATATATAACAACTATATGAATATGCCTACATAGTAACACACACTTACATAGTAACACATTTATATTAATATAATATTATAATATATTATTAATATATTATATATTACCTACTAGGTAACCAAGTATATATATCTGGTGTAAAAACAAAAAGTCAACACTACAGGACCAGAAGTAAAACTGATAGCATAATTATAATAAACTTCATAAATTTTTTGTATAGCCTAAATTATAAATATTAATAAAAGTAAAAGTTATGCATATATGCCTGACTAATAAGGGCAAGGCTGATATATTTAAAATTTTTAAAATGTAATTATAATTAATTATTATATTTAGTTTTAAGTTCTACTCGACTTTACTGTAATTTAATACCATTCTAGATAAGGTTAAACAATACTGAAGTAAAGTGTACAAAAAGTGAGCATTAAAAACATGCTAACATTTTATCAGCACATAATTGAATAATGGATTTCTAACCTCGGGTTACTTAAGTCCACTTCGGATAAGTTTTTTTAGTAGTACAGTTTCTCTCCAGACTCAAGCCAAGTCTTGGATTGTCTGTGTGTAGTAGTAGTAGTCCCAAACATTGGTTTTACTTGGGCTTTCGGCGACAATAACCCACTTCTGAATCTCATTCAAACGCAATTAACATTCAAATTTACCTCAATTAAAGCATTTATCTCATTCATTACTACCATAACGCAACAATTGCTAGCATTTTCACATATTTATTATCGACATACTACGCAGACAAGATGCAGAAGAAAGTTTGCAATTAGTATCATACCGCCTAAGAAAAACAAGCGCTTTTTAAATTAGAAAATAGAAGATACAGTGAATATTTTTAATTCATATAGAATATATATTATTTATTTGCATTTATTAAATACTATACGTCTTATTTATTATTATATTATTGATGATAATCGTTTTCGTTGTTTGTGGTGTTCTTTTATTCTCGTAAGCATTTTTACTCTGAAATTATGTTAACCGGCTCCCTTGCGCCCTTAGTGACGTCATCAATGTCGGCGACAATCAGACGAGAGTAAAATGGGTTGGGCAAACAGACGAAATGCGAGAGAATTTTCTCCCGACCCTTTCTCACTAAATTCACTGGTCGGTGCTTTCCTAGCTCGCCCAGAAGCACCACTTAAAACACTTGATATGCCACTCCAGTTGTATTGTAAATAGTAGTGAAGAAAACAATAGATTCGCATGGGTTTATTCTTCAAAAATAAAACTTGTTATAGTCATAGGAAAGCATACGGGGAATGTCCGCTACTGTAGGTCTATACATCACACTAGAGCGAGAGTTTATTAACTTGTGTGCTTTAGCCACGTAATGAGGTACGATTCTCTTTCTAAAAATATCTTACAGGGAACAGTTGAAAGGGGGGGGGGGGAGTAGGAGGAGGAGTAGGAAAGTATGGATTTATAATATTAAAACATGGATACGATTAAGATTCTCCACACTCAAACAATTAACAGGTATAGCGAAATGTTGGTGTTGATATTTCTAATGACAACCATACGACCTTTGACTTCATTATCCACGCTCACAGGGCTGTGTTCCCTGCACTCTCTAATTGAGTATAATGACGGTCTTGACTGCCTCTTGAAGGACAATATGAATAAGTATCCATTCACCGCCATGAGTTATGCCTTCTGGGGCGCAAATATGTTTAACGACCCATCCACTATTTGCCTCTCTTGAACCTAAATTCCTTCACACGAGGAAGCTCACTGTGTAGTAGGCAGTGGCGTAACGAGAGGGGCGGAGGTGCGGACCGCCCCGGGCGGCATCATCGGGAGGGCGGCAAATTTATTTCCTTCCAGGCTTTTACAATCATTGCCATATTTTTTTTATGTCACAAGGGCGGAAAATTATGATCCGCCCCGGGTGTCATTGACCAACGCTACGCCACTGGTAGTAGGTGGTCTATGTTGGAGCTCACGCTGAGGTAAGCACGGGCATGCCACATATCAATTCTGTGAGATACGCTAGGAAAATCAAGGAGAAACCTCATAGCCACACAGATGTGTCCCTTATACAACCAAGGAAGATCCGCATCGCTTCATTTTGAATTCTCTCGTCTCTCAATGTGTGCGTTACTGGCGGTGATAGTGACGCCTGCATATTTAATGACAGGAAGGAGCCTCATATAGGATTACGAGTTGTGGTTGTTTAGTAACAGCAACTGCCATCACTCTCAGAGCTGGAAGCCCTTTTTGGCCTTTGCGATATCATGATCGTGTTCCCGAATCACAGACTACGATCAAACCGCACGTCCAGATATTGTAAGGATGAGATCCTGATTACAGTGTACTCTCTCATCTTCACAGTCGGTGTTACAGACTTTAAGATGTGATTGTTAAGAGAACCAAGTCACAGCAGCCTTCTTTTGGTTGATCAATATCCCTGAATCATCACATCAGGAGGCGATACATCAGGCACTTCCTCACTAATGTTGTACTCTTTCTCATGAGTGATTTTGTAAGGGGCCATATCTGGCACTGGTAACGTTGGGCTAAAGATGATGTTTATTATCTGTCATTTGGTAGCCGAGTCTTTTTTTTTTTTTAGTAGTGGTGTCAGTTGGTATGTTCAACGTTTGCTTTTTGGAACCCCACCTCAATTTCTCTATCAATGTTGCCGTCTTCTGTAAAAAAAAAAATGCTTCATAGATATTTAAATTCTGATATCTCTTTAGTTTTGTGCCGTACACATTTAGCTGTTCTGTTGCTCTGCATATTGTAATATTTTCTGTTTTTGATGTATCTAATTTCATATTTAATTTCAAGATTTAATTAATGTAGTAGTCACAGAAAGTAAAGAGAAAGTCCTCTTCCTAAATATAAAGAAAACAGAAGTAATGTTTATTTCAAAGAAACAAAATACCACATCTTGCAAGATCAAAGTGAATGATATAATTAAAACAGGTCCAATAATTACAATATTTAGGCACAACCATTACAGCAGATGGAAGAAGTTCAACAGAAATAAGAAGCAAAATAGGGCAGGCAAAAATAACATTCAGAAAAATGAAAAATATATTGCGTAATATTACCTTGTCATTAGAGGTGAGAAAGAGAGTTCTGCAGTGCTATATAACTCCTATACTAACATATGGGTGCGAGTCTTGGACAATAAA
The DNA here is from genome assembly GCA_034231615.1 of Meghimatium bilineatum. Classification (NCBI taxonomy): domain Eukaryota; kingdom Metazoa; phylum Mollusca; class Gastropoda; order Stylommatophora; family Philomycidae; genus Meghimatium; species Meghimatium bilineatum. The sequence continues at coordinate 44,204,940 of CM067312.1, forward strand.
CAAACTGGAAAGTGGGAGATTGGAGGCAACAGAGATGTGGTTCTATAGAAGAATGCTGAGAATATCATGGACTACCAGAAAAACTAATGTGGAGGTGTTGAAAGAGTCAAATGCGAAATGCTTAATAAATAATATAAGATAAAAGATAATCTTCATTTTTTGGCCACTACATGAGACAGTGAAGTTTGGAGAACATAGTCACAACAGGCAAGACTGAAGGCACTAGAGACAGAGGGCGACAACGTGAGAAAATATTAGACAGTTTGACAACCTGGCACAGCAGTGAAACAACAGAGAGATTGATACATAATACTGGATGTGGAGAGCCACATATTAGAGCCATAATCGCCTACGCTAGCCGGCAATGCACCTGATGATGATACATTTTATATTGTATTGTTCTCAGGCTGATTGTAATGAATGTGTGTGTGTGTGTGTCTTTGTAGTTCATCCTCAGTTTCATATATTAGCGCCTGGTCATCTGCGATTGGTTGATCGTGCAGCATTTCCTAAGTCTCTTGTTGTTTCTGTGATGTTGTGCTCGCTTACCTATGCCTCTTTCGCTATTCTATCCATGCATGATATCCATGTATGTATGATATCCATGTATGTATGATATCCATGTATGTATGATATCCATGTATGTATGATATCCATTATAGAAGACAACATGGCAAAACGCTAAATAAAAAACTACCAATAATTAATAGGAGGACTGAATATTGTAAAGAATTGTACAACAACTCAAGACCGTGCAATCTTCTTCTTCTTCTTTCCTTCCTCTTTTACCCTTTACGGGTGTCGAGTGAGATAAAATGTTCTTATTCACGCTTTTCTGGCAGCTTCAGATAATGTTATTTGGTGTTCGTGTAATGTCTCTTTGATGTTGTCGATCCAGCGTACTCTAGGTCTACCCGTGGCTATTCTTTCTGCTTCTCCTCTATTCGTATATGCTTTATAAACTAACGAATCACACGGCATTTCTGACCAGAAGACACAGAATTAGACCGTGCAATACTTTACAATTTATACGATTAATGAGATTTAGGTGATATTGAATTTTGACAGAAGTTGAAAATGCTATACAACCATTAAAAAGTGGAAAGACGCCAGGAATAGATACTATATCTGCATAACTTATCAAAAAATGGGGGGGGGGGGAAGACATAATAGAAACAATAATTGTTATGAGAACAACTTTGCCAACGCATATGACAAACGAAAAAGTGCCCCACAGAAGGGACACAATCACTGATTATATCACTGCCAAAAAAGGGAATTAAAAATTGTGCAGAAATTATAGAACTATTAATCTTATCATTCATTCAAGCAAAGTGATGTTACGGATATTATTAAACAGATTGAAACATTTATCAGAGGAAATACTAACTGAAGAACAAGCAGGTTTTCGTAAATACAAAAGTTCTATAGAACACATTATCAACATCAGAATAATAATTGAGAAAAACCTACCACATCATCAGGAAATATATCGCAAGTTTATCGATTTCACTAAGGCATACGATTGTGTATGCCATGAAGGTTTATAGAAAATCATGAGCAGTTTTAATTTTGATAGAAATAATAGAAATCATTTAAGGACTATACCAAGTAGTAACTGGGGCTGCTTTAATTAATTGTGATATAAAAATAAACAGAAATATGTATAAGTGTTATTAATATTAGTCAATAAAACAAAATGGTAAGGAGATACGGTGACATACGATGTTTCGACTAAAAGCTTTCATCAGGATGAAAGACAACAAACAACATAAACAACATACTGAACGCAGGAAAGCATATATGAGGATGGCATGAGGAATATATTAAAGAGTGGTAAGAAATATACCATAGAGCAGAGAAAGAATGAAGATGTGATGTTTCAGCAAGGAAGGGAAAGACAGTCATAGCATGGCGAAGAGAAATTGATGTTATATAGATGATGATTAGGCAATGAGACAAAAATTAATAATAAATAAAACCAGTGACTTATCTCAATGTAATACAGAGTAGTCATGGTAAAATTGAATTATTTCTTAATTTGGCATAATAATTGCTAAATATACAAATATATTCGAAAAATCGCATCAAGTAAATATTTCGTTGTATAGGCCTATTAAAAATAGCAGATGATCGTAAGAGCAGGGGAATTAGAATCGAAGCAGTACATTCATATACTGCTATCATATACTGAGAGATATATACGAAATGTACAAGCACTCATTACCCAGTGGGATATGCCTACAAGTGGGTGGGAGACGTCACGATGTGGACAGTGTACAGTCTGACATCACAAGGTGGACAGTATACAGTCTATCAGAATACATCACCAAGGAAAAGAGACACAATATGTTGAAGGTCCATTGCAGCCAACTTTGGTTGTGGGGATGACACTTGGTGGTGATTATCTAGTAGCAGGAACGAAGCAGTAAATAACAATTGCAGAATGTTATCATTTGCTTAATGTTTTGGTGTACGTGCAGCGAAAGAACTATAACAAAAAAATTTAGCATGCGATTAATACAGATAAACAATTAGAAGACAAAATTGATGCCTTTGAGATGTGGGTATATAGAAGAATAGGGAGACCATCATGGAAAGAGAAGAAAACAAATAAAGAGGTGCTAAAGACACTTAATATGAAGAAAGAACTACTAAGAGAAATAAAGATCAGGCAAATAAAATACTTTGGACACATTAAAAGACATGACACCCTATTGAAGACCTTACTTGAGGGTAAAGTCAAAGGGAAGCGAGCAAGAGGTAGGCAGAGATACAAGTGGAAGAGTAACATCACACGATGGACAGGTTACAGTCTAGCAGAGTGCACCACCAAGACAAGAGACAGGAGATGTTGGAGATACGTTGCAGCCAACCTTCGTTGCGGAGACGGCACTTGATGATGATGAATACAGATAGAAATAATCTGGCCTGCATTTAATCCTGATGTTTGGTATCTGGTTGCAACGAGCAACAAGAAAAGGACTATCACTCAGTTTCGATAACAATTATATCAATAGGACGGAAACTCCAACAGTGAAATTTCACGGGATTGACATTTCTCTAATATCCGTATTGTTATCTGGGTGTGAAATTTGATAGCAGTCCGAGCTTCATAGAACAAATTGCTCATAACCAAGGCCCGCAGATTCTTATCGACGCTGAGTCATATCAGCTCCTGAAATTCCGCAGCCTCTGTTTGCACTGATATATTAGATAGGCATACTTGTTGATAATATAGAATAGGCCTACACATTATAACTGTTGATATGAGATGATGAGATAGTTGAAACGTGTTTAAACCCCCATCCAATGTAAATAGAGCATCATCATTAACACTATGCGGGGAAACTGAAACGAAAACACAAGTAAACAAATTATCCTCACCATCTTCTTCTGTAAACGACGTTTACAACTGAGGAATACTATCTCTCCCTCCGCACTCATAACATTTTTTTTCGAGAAAGAAGGAACGATTTTGTTTTATTTCAACAATTTAATGAAATTTAAATTTTACTTCAAAGAAATTACATTTAAATAAAACAGCAATTTAACCATAACTTCGTCTGTGTTCGCTGTCTGATAACCAACAGGAGAGTTCGTACGATTTCAGCTGGGTAACGTGAAGTACGCTGTGCTGCCAGTTTCACAGCAGAGATGCGTTATTTTGCGTATTCCGGCCAAGCACATCAGTTTTCAGCATAGTTTAAATTCGGGTGAGTTTCCCTTCTTCTTATTAGCAGGATGGAGTTCGGAGTACGGAATGCGTTGTTTCATGGTTTACAGCATTGCTGCAATATCTGCGAATTTAGGCCTAGTACATCCAACTTCAGCTTGGCTTTGGGTCACTTTTACTATACGGGATGGGACAGCCAAATCCACCAATAACCTCCTAAATCGCCTCTTACAACATGCATGGAAGGTAAATAGTGTTGCTATTCTTTGCTCTCCTCTTGGGCCTCGTAACACACAGGAGGTGAGCTTCCGTAACCTGTGATATTCTTTCTATCTGCCGCCAAAAGATAATGGGAATTACTCTACACCGTGACTATCACCCAATGTGTTCTTGGACTGTACATGTCAAAACATGTCCCTGGGTGACAGTCTCTGAGGAGGCGATAAACAGGGATTTATGATTTGTTCGACTACGTTTATCTCGTACAAGGTGTTCCACTGGTAGTGAACAGTCTCGCGTAATTAGAAGCATTGTCCCTGTGCCCATCGGGTACTGAACCTTTTATAATATGTGAGCTTGATATCGGTATAGGAAAGACTCTACAACAGAACTGGGTCCGGGTTCGTTCGACCTTTTAGCCGAGGTATCATTAACTGACATCGTGAACACCTCGTCCTAGTCTGAGTCTTTACACATATCTAGGAGCACCAGTACACATTTTCTGCTTCTTTTCAACGAGACATTCTTCTTGGAGGTAACTAGAAGCCTGTTCTCGAGACAATCTTCTTGGAGGTAACTAGAAGCCTGTTCTCGAGACATTCTTCTTGGAGGTAACTAGAAGCCTGTTCTCGAGACATTCTTCTTGGAGGTAACTAGAAGCCTATTCTCGAGACATTCTTCTTGGAGGTAACTAGAAGCCTGTTCTCGAGACATTCTTCTTGGAGGTAACTAGAAGCCTGTTCTCGAGACACGCTTCTTGGAGGTAACTAGAAGTTTGTTCTCGAGACATTCTTCTTGGAGGTAACTAGAAGTCTGTTCTGGAGTTGAACAATGGTTTAGTTACAATTTCAATATATCATTTTCTATATTCTGTTTGCACATGATGCTGTCTTCTAGTGTTATACTGCCCTCTCATTGCACTCAATATGCTAATCTTACGTCTCCGGGGACTTGCGTGCGACTCTCAATGTTCGTGATAACATATACCTATATCGATACATCGACATTGACTGCCCCTCCAAAGCATCTACGTTTCGGCTGGCCGAGCCATTATGTAACCGTGTGTCTTGCGTAACTGTGTGTCAACAGTGATAGTACCGCTGTTTGGCACAGATATGTCTGAGATATTGCTGTCTTTTTGCAGTTACTTCTCATTCAATCTGCAGTCTTAACATCCATGGATATGATTCATAAAAGTGTTGGTCAGGAACACAGCATGAGTTGCTGTATTTCTGTTTCCAAGGTACACCATGTACTTTTAGGATCTTGGTTATCTGCTAACCCTAGGACCATACGAGAGCAATACAGATCACTTTGCACCCGCTTCTCTTACTAAAGTTGTATCTGCAGCCATGAGATACTTACTTACAATTAACGTCATCCTGATTGCCAGCCTGAAGATGTCTTAGAACGAGGCCACATGTACGAGTATGATCTTGAGATGCACATATGATAAACCCTGTGTGGTAATAATATATATGGGTATGTGATTGCTACAGTCAAGATTGTGGTAGTTCGTGCTTATCTTAAAATTAATGCAGTTACATACCATCCTCTACATCCGCAACCTAGTAAGGTGAAACATCATCATCATCATCATCAAGTGCTGTCTCCGCAATGAAGGTTGGCTGCAACAGATTTTCAATATTCCCTTTCTCTTGTTTTGGTGGTGCACTCTGCTAGAATGTAATCTAGACTTACGTAAAACACAGGTTTATATATCGTTTCAATGGGACACGACAGACTATAGCTAAAACTAGTAGGTAATGATGGGCAATGATGAGCACACAAGAAATCATAAAAATTACAATACACAAATCAAAGTCAACGTTCTACTGTGTTTTGTTGTTAAATTTCACAGTATTGTAATTGTGTTTTGTAATTTTAATTGTAATTGTATTGTAAATGTAAAATTTAGCACGTAATTTGCCCATCATTACCTACTAGTTTTAGCAATAGTCTGTCGTGTCTCATTGAAGCGATATATAAACCTGTGTTTTACGAAAGTCTAATTGTTGTTACGTTTCACGCAGTTACCTTGTATTGATTGTCATATAGAATGTAATCTGTAAGGTGAAACATCATCATCATCAAGTGCTGTCTCCGCAATGAAGGTTGGTTCCAACAGATCTTCAATATTCTCTGTCTCTTGTTTTGGTGGTGCACTCTGCTAGAATGTAAGCTGCAAGGTCAAACATAGCATGTTCAAAAGAAGCAGAATGCGGTTGTCACGGTCAGAAGACATTTTTCGACAGGTGCACATGGTGATGTGGACCTACTGCCCTTATTCTGATTAATCAAGTGGTGCCTTCTGTTTTCTTATCACACTCAAAAGAAGTAACAGTAGGATAATCAGGTGGCAGGGTCGATACTGGAAATTTGGGTACCATCTGCAAGCAGACGTTACTTCTTTCACATTAAGTAGCTTCATTTCGATTTTGGCGTCCTTGAGTATTGCTTTGGCGCTTCCAATCCGTGTGGCGTCCCGGCCTAGGTAAGGCGCCGAACACGCAAGAAGAAAAGACATTTGGGATAGATATGAGATATCATGAAATTAAGACAGAAAAGTTTCTGCTTATTTTACTCTTTTGCATACTATTCAGTATATTGATTCAACTTTTGATCGATGTATTTTTAAAGCGGTTTCCCATCTCTAACATGTGCAATTGTAATAACACATTTACCGCTTGAAATTTACACAGTTCATTTCAGTCCAGCCGATATGCGCTATTTACAGAGATAAATCACAAAGGTCTTCTTCCTCGGTTCTTATGAAGGCTTTCTAGTAAAAACGTTGTCTATCTCTGTTTCTCGTTGTTATAGTCCTTTTACTCATTCGTAAACGTGATTGGAAGCTAATTTTCTCCGAAATTACATGTTAGATCGCAGAGAGTTTTGGCACGCAACTTTCGAATATCCATGACGCTAAAATATTGCTATTATGCAGTCCACATATGTTGTGGATTTAACACATCTGCGAATTCTTTTGAAGCTTTAGGACCATTGCCAATAAGTATAGTCAAATTTTAAATTTTTACAGTGCGCATATTATTTTCTAGTGACAATTTATTCATAATATGTCCTGTTGGCATACCGACATATGCGCTCATATATTTTCTAGCTATTCTTATATCCCGTTGCAAGCAATTGTGCATCCGGACTGTTCAGAAAGCAATGGCAAACTGTTGATCATGTTTATACTGCCTAGAGAATCACTACTGCCAAAATATTCTTTGTATGTTCTGAATAGGATATGCTACCATTTTGTTTATGCTAATGAAAATTGGTTGTTCCAGGAATGAAATCTTGATAACGCTTGTTGACAACCGACTGTTTTTGTGACACCGTCTTTTAGCATATCCTTTTGTATATCTACATGTCTGTGATTGTGTCTCTTGTCAATTACAATACTGTGAACTCATGGATAAATCATCATTCTAAAACCGCATTCAGATGCGGTTAGTCAAGTACGGAATACCCCGTTCACTTGGATTGCAAGGCGATTCAGTGCCGTTAGAACGGATCTGGTTCAAGAATCAAGTGCCAGACTCAATAATCATTCTAAAAGTGACGTTATTTAATTTTTCCCGTAATTTTCATTGACTGTCGAGAAAAAGTTACCAATGAAAAACACAGTAAGCGCCAAATAATCGTCACTTTTGAAAGATGATTCCCCATGAGTCTACAGGAACATGATTAACAAGAAGGACTCTGTAATTGTACTTGAATTTTTTTAATGCAGTCCACTTATCTCAACGGAACAGCACGCTGCTTGATGACAGTACCGCTACTATCACGTACCTCCGTAGCTTCAATTGACAAAGATCCGAAAAAATACACTTATAAACAACGCGTTACTGAGCTATATCGATTCTGTGGACATTTTGAATATATGACAGATACGAGTCCCTCGTCAATTATACAGTCATGTATAGTCTATTCCTTCGTTACGCTTACGCTATTTTACTTTCTCCGTGATGTTCTTTTGTTCTAAACAAAAAAGCATAAATAGGAAGATAAACACATAAATAACTGAGGTAATAGCAAAAAATCAGAAAGAAACACCACTACTATAAGTAAAAGTAAAGTAACCCATAGCATTTATTAATGCCGTAGGGGTGTGAGATGTTAGCGATCTCACATTTCACAGGCTCTGCAAATGAGGGCGGTAGCCATCTCCTCTCCCTCGCAGTCTTTACTTCCCGGATTAATCCGGTACCCATTTAAGGCTGGGTCGACCTGGGAGCCACTATTATAATCGATGATCAACAACTTGAACACGTAAAAAAATTCACTTATCATGGAACCATCATATCATTGAATGGGAAAACACCAATGAAATCCAACATAGCATACCGGATCTTAGGGCAGATGACCATTACTATGCTACCAATGTTAAATGTGGACACTAATAACAGAATCCAAAAGAAAACTTGACACAACAGAAATGGCTTGTCTACGTAGAATCCCCACAGTAACAATAAGTGACTGAATCAGGAACGAAAATATCAGAAGACTAACAGAAACAATGTAAATCTTGAATTACATAAGAAGACAACTGATTAAGTGTTTTTGCATGCTTTCGAATTACCATCAGACAGTGTCCTTCCAAAAGTATTACTATACCGACACGATGGATACAAAGCCAGGGGCAGACCTTGAAAACGATGGATTAAAATAATAAAAAAATTTAAACGAAAACAAACATATATGAAGCACACAAAAAGCCATCTCCAGAGATCTCTTCTACCCCCGACCCTGCAAGGCATAAAGAGGTATATTTACGCAGCACGGCATAAAGGGGTGTACAGCGAAAATTAAGAAAAACCAACACAAAGTATACACATTGACCAATGAAATTACGGAAACGTTCGAATAGCGCCACTTGGAAGTATGACTGATGAGCTTACAAGACTAGGGATACAATAAGGGAATCGGGCAGATGTCTCTTTGATCATTAAGAAATGAAGGTTCTCACTATTAATCACAAGAAGCAAACGGAAATTACAAGTTCTTCATGCCGAAATCGGATGTGCTGGACCTACAAAGCGCATAACGGTGGCACATCGTAACTACGCGTCCGGCGAAAATCACACGAATAACCGTGCTGGTTACAACGGAGCAAACGCAAAACAAACAAGTTCTTGTCACAAAATGTCAAATTTTATATTTGTATTTACTTGTATTCTTTTCGTTTGATAAAAAAATTTCCACAATGGCAGAGACAGAGGTAAACCTCAGGCTTCCAGCAGTGTCATAAAATTATTTTCAATGAAAGAAGACATGACATGGTCAAGTGCTTCTACGTCGTATGTTGGTTCAGTTTTCATAAAGTATTCGGCTGTTATAAGTCATGGGTGCTGGTTGCAACATATGCCGACATCTGTTCTACACTGTATTTGTGGTGCTTTTAATTTACAGCACAAACGAGCAGCGTCGATAATAGGCATTTTGGCGCATAAAACAAGACCTAGTTCAGGCACCTTTACTTCTTTACATAAACTAAATTCACTCGGTTGTAGAGCCACTGGGGTATCGCTTTTTGAGACTGTTGACTCTATAGTTTTGCCGATATCGAGTAGATGAACTAGGTTATTGCCAACTGTTCCTTTTCTTTTCCTGGATAGCTATACGACTAGTGCAGAGAAAGGCAATCCTTTATGGTCCGAAGGTCGAATGCGCAAAGATAGACTTGGTCGCGGGCAAGGACACACAAAAAAGCTAACCTGAAAGTTTGATTGCTAGTTGTGCCAATTTTAGATGCAGACAAATTGATACAATTTATTAGTCATGTGGTTCTATATTAGGCTCGAAAAAAGCACCCGGATTACTTTTTTTTATGAGACCGAGGGGCCAGAAGTCACGATTTTTGTTTGAGGACTAGCGGGCCGTGTAATTTGAGCAGGTGGGTCCGGTCCTGCCTGCAGGCTGTAGATTGCCGACCCATGCTCTAGTGCTTCCGATGCCACAAGAGTGCTGTCATTGCTAGGTAGGCGTTGAGAGGGAATGTTGTTGAGCATTGTAGCAAAGAATAGAGACACTGTTGTCAGACACGCATGTCATAAGAGGTGACAATGGGGTATTTTAGGAGTGGAGTTTGATGCTCTATCTCGTAGAGGTTCGAAGTGATCCGAACCATTGCAGAACTCGGATGTAGCCGGAAGAAAGGCGGAGATAACATGACACAACGTATACCGACTATATCATGCTAATCTGCAGGAAGTTGTGAATGAATGTACAGGAAGAGTTGTGTATTGTGAAGAAAATTAAAACTTATTAATTGAAGAATACTAATGATGTGTATTAATTAAATATTTGTAAACTTTTGAATCTGTTAAAAATTTAATTGAATTAAAGACAACTTAAACTAAAATGTAGCCTATAGGAACGAAAGGCCAACACGCCATGATATAACCAAAAACAGACTTGAGTATTAAGTTGAAAGAGTGTGCCTTTGCAGGTAGAGAAGTTAATTCCATAGACGTAATTTAACAAAGTATGGGTAATACTATAATTTGTTACTAGTTCACTTGCGACACGCAACTGACTGATGACATACACAGGATGTGGTTGAGAGAATTTGACACTAAACGTAGCAGGATTAGAACAAACTCACGTCTGGAATTTTGTTAGTCATTCCTCTGGCGAATATAGCCATTATTTTAGGTTCAAATCATTCAAACCAGTTCACTATTTTTTTCTTATTCTCAGATTTACACAATCTGCTTATGCTTTCAATTCCCAACCTCCCAATCGCCATTAAAAAAGTTAATTTCTTTAGGGGCCACAACTCAGCATGAATGACTTTCATCAGGGACAACTGTCAATATAGCAATTTAAAGAATGACATATGCCATATCTCCCCTTTTCGTTGTATATGTAAATCACATTGTTTCTCGACCATTGGATGTTTGGAAACTGAAAAGGAACAGAAACATGGAAGAAATGAAAATATGTTTCGTTGGAGTGCATTGTTGGTTACATGTTTAGGAATATTTTAAAGATACAATGAGAAGGTGTGTTATCAACCTGGACAAGGTATGTGTGTCATCATAATCATCAGATAGCATATCCTGGACAGGATGTTGAAGTCATCGCAGCTTTTCAAAACTTCTGTCGATCTTGAGCTAATCTTCCTGCGTCTTTGATATCTTACGTCCATCTTCTTAGAGGTTAAGCTCTTTTTTTTCCCATTGCCTTAGAATTATTCCCACTATTAAGGTGTTTTCTATGCTGTCGTTTGATATGACCAAAGTATTGTAATTTACTGGAATCATTACAAGTCTATGCATTTCTGCGAACCAGTCGATTTTAGTTCTTGATTCTTGATTAGAAATTGGCTTCACAGCAGGCGGGACATTCCCATAAGTGTCCCGCCCTCCCCTCCAGCAGATATCCCAGTGTATGTTGAGTCCCGGTCAGATGTTGATTATGTGATCTTCGTGACTTTTCAAAAAAATTACTTTTCCTCCCCTCACCTCTGGACAGCGGGGTGCATAGTGTAATTGCAGCCCGTGCGATGAATATTTTGACCCCCCCCCCCTGCCTGAAATTGTTTTTCAAAATTCCGAGTAAAATTTTACAAGTTTATTAATATTATCGATTTTATCCACATTTAACAAAGATAGAAATAAAATTTAAAATGTAAATTTAAAATTACAAATTCACTTTACGAGCTTTTTGATTAGCGAAGTTATTAATGACTGTGTCGAAGCTCACATCATTGACCAGCTAATGTTCGATTGATATAATTGCGAGGTTGTTTAATCTCAAGTTGCTCATAGTTGACATGCGATAGTTTTTGATTAATTTGAGTTTGGAGAAACTTCTTTCACGTGTAGCTATACTAACTCCTAGAGTTAGGAACATACACAGTAAGATGACAATGTTGGGTACTGAATGGGAAAGCTGATGTTTCTTAATGAAGACAAGTAATTCCATAGGCCCTTGGTCCTTTAAGTTCAAGACCGAAGATGCTGCGACAAAATTCATTAGTCACTTTCTCTCGAGTAAAAATGCATCCTTGTCGATGTCATCATAAAGGAGCGTTGTGAAGATCAATGTCAACTCGATCGTCTAACAGTTGCTTCGGAGAAAGAAAGCCAAACTTGTCAGCAACCTCATGCATTTGTGCAATTCTTGTTGAACTCTCCTGATTCACTCTGTTCATGGAAGCGCATATTTCCAACCAAAGTTCATTTCTGTAGCTTAACCTGGCATAGGCATCTTCTTTTTACGACGTATTCACAGCTGTGGCTTTGTAGGGATTCCACGTTCAGAACACACCGATTGCGCATAGCTCAAACTCGCATTGGTTACTCTTTCCCTCGAAGTTGTGAGGAATTCTCTCAAAGCTTTTTTTTCTGCTGCACAATCCTGAACGCTCAAGCTCTTCTTCTGCATATATGCCTGCGTGACATTTATTTCCATTAAAGCTGGAGCCAAGAACAGAACCATAGATACGTCAAGAACGTGAATGACTGCATCGCCACCAGCAAGCTGTCAGTCGCGGACTCATTTCCAAATTTTCGGTTCTCTCAATTAAAATTTCAAGTGTTTCCAGAATCTTCAGAAAGTGGCTTTTAACTATTATGACCACTTCGCCTCTCGGCTCCAGCGTGTTTCAGCTAATCGTTTGAGACTCATTCCAGTAGTTTTCATCAGCACTTCACAACGGTGAGTGAAATTGGAGAAGAAGGTGTGCAGACGATCAAGCGTGCCGAAGAAGGTCACATAGTTTATTACTTCTCGTGCCGCATGGATTCTAGCTAGGTTTAAACTATGGTTAGAACAGACAATATACTGGGCTTTTGGATTTATATCGCAAATCCGTTTCTGAACTCCCGAATGTTCCCCTTTTATCACAACAGTGCTATCGTACCCTTGACCTCGGCAGTCCGTGATGTCGAGGTTGTTCGCCTCTAACTTCTTCAAAATCAATCTTGCAATCCCGGCGGAATTTTTTTCTCTGTGACAATAAAGTCGATAAAAGAATCTTCAAGAGACACACGATGGCAAAATGTGCATAACAAGAAAAATATCAACTGTGGCACGACAAAGACACTTAAACCACTTTTCAAAGTTTTAATTATTTTGAGAGGCATTTTGATGCCCATCAAGTCTTGATGCCCGGTGCGACCGCACCCCCCCCGAACCACCCTTGGTACGCCTCTGGAACCACCATAAACAACAAGTATCGGTACACTATGAGATAACTGAATAATCTTCAAACGAAAACAATAGTATGCAACATGATTGAAGATATGTACCACATAGAAACATGGAGGCGCTGATATTTGCTTGTGTGTCTTCGTCCATCATAAGTGATGATGACCATTTTTACATCCACTTTTGAAATTTCATTTAGAATTATGACTATGCATAATAGTTCGTAGATGGCTAATGAGCCCTATTCGAGCTGTAAATGTTCTTAGACAGTTCGGACATGGAATGTCGACTGTAGGCGAATGTTGGTCTATCCGTGACTTTCTAGCTACTCTCCGATGTTGGTCTGCAGCATTTCTCCTCTTTTTACAAGATGATGAGCTCTTTTTTGACTGTAGACATGAAGTTTACATAAAATATCAGCAAAAGAATAAACATTGCTGCAGAAATAACTAAATAGAAAACAAGCCAATGTCAACAGGTGGTATTTCTTTCTTGTGCAATATCTGTCTCACAAGCCCTTTACAACAATAAACTGCCATACCAGAAGAAAGTCATACGTGAAGTGAGCATCCAAAGAAGGGTAGTACTAAAGTGGATACCATCCCATACCAGGGCGTGAAGAGACAATTAGGCTATGCTTGTAAATTACGGAGCAACACAGTAACAAAAATACCAAGAAATCACCTACAAAGAAAAGGAGACCGTCATCAAAGCTTTCAAAAAAGTCGAACAAAGACAACTATCAATATCTTTACAGAGCTAAACAGGTTATTATCTTCCGCTTCAGAACTGGAAAAAACAGTCACTTAAATAGACTAAGACTGGCTCCTTCACATCTGCGTCCATATGGACAGACAGATATGTTCCGCTGATTGTCAGACCTAGTGGAAAACAAACCCAGCAGTGGCAACGCTGCTCACCCCAGTATCTGCGATCTGTGATTATTTACAATTTGTTTTTAAAAAAAGGTAAAATTACAGTGTTAAATGACGGCAGATGTGAAACAGAAGTGAAAAGGAGAATAGAAGAAAAACACTAGAGCAAAGAATAATAACAAAACACTACCGCATACCATGCATGTTGTAAGAAGCGATTAAAAAGACTGGGTGTGGAGTTTAGAAGCGAATGCCATGATCTTCGATTGCCCCCTAAAGACATACAGGAAGCGTGCGATATGTCTTTGCCCTGACCACGAAGGAATAGAAAAAAAAGTTGAAATTTATTACAAAGATTATTTTGAAGATCACTTAACGATCTTCAACTTATCGATCACTAGAATTTATGCCATCTCTGCAAAACATTAAAAAAACTTTTAGAATAAAATAACCTATTTTTCAAACTAAACAAATTATCACAAGCCAGTCCCCATCGAGGCCAACTCCTTGACGTGGAGATGGGGCGTAGTCCAGCCAACAGAGGCTGGAAACTAAAATTGGTCGAGCCAACCCAATATCGAGCAGGGTCACAATCCTGCCCAAGCAAGCACAGGTGCTGAAGTATGCGCCATCTTCGCGACGAAAATTGGCTGCAACGGACCTCCAAAATCCCCTTTCTTTTGCCTTGGTTATGCACTCTGCCAGACTTTAACCTGTCCATCTCATGATATTTCTCTCCCACTTGTATCTCTGCATACCCTTGCTCGCCTACCCTCAATCCAGTAAGGTCTGCAATAAGGTGTCATGTCTTTTAATATGTTCAAAATACATTATTTGTTTTATCTTTATTTCTTTAATAGTTCTTTTTTTCATACAAAGTATTACAATTTTTTTTGTTCGTTTTCTTATCTTTCCACGAAGTTCCCCCTATTATCTCTCTCTCTCTCTCTCTCTCTCTCTCACACACACGTATGTGTGTGTATGTGCGTGCGTGCGCACGTTCATTATTACATGATGGTCAGACAGTCCCATATGTAAGCTTAAATATATATATATGGGTCATCAAGGAATAATTTTGATCAAAATATGTCTGTGTAATAAATCTGTGTTTTGTGATCTTCGTGTTTCATTATTACCTTGTTTGTATCACACTATTCTATTATTATAATAAGTTTTTAAAGTAACATTATGGTTTGTGTTTTTGAGATCCCCAGGAATTGTGAGAACTCTTGCTTTCTAAAGTTAGTTAGTTAGTCGTTGGATCATCATCACTGCACTCCGGACAAGTCCATAGATGCTCAGATCTCTCCATGATTTTAGCCGCCATTACGCGCTAACGGCCCCAGTACGCAGTTGATTGACCATCATTCTTTCTTGCCCACGAAACCAAATTTCTTGCTTCCTATGTGCAGTGGGATGGTTTTTCTGAGCTTTCTTTCATACCAAGGAAATTTCAGCTTTTGGCTTAGTGCAATGTCTATTTAAAGAGACTTCTACTCAGAGAGGGTCTATAGTTGTATAGATGAAATGCTACAAAGCTTCCATAAGAGAGTCTCAATATAACGGCATGCCATCTACTAAGGTTTTCTGTTGCAATGGTGGTTCTCTTATGGTAATGGTGCTCTTCTTTCAACCGCGGAAATGATCCAATTTCGCTCTTGTTCTTCTGCGTTCGTTCTCAAACTCCTGATCAGTTTTATGTAGTTCGGAGAACGAAGTGCATTGTGTTATAGCGTACATCTTAGCTGCGATATATGCGCTTATCGGTCTTCTAGATCCTACTCCAGCATAGCTTCTGCATCACTTTTACTCTTTTTTGGGATGAAACAACCAACGCGAGCCCAAGACATGCTTAGTCGCCTCTTACATCATGATTGGCAGGTAGCAATGTCGCCTTTCTTTACTCCAATTTATGACTCCGGAAACACTCAGACGCCAATTTGGTTGTATCATCAAAGTTTTTAACCATCAGCTTATAATAATAGAGGTTGTGTTCTGGTAATCTATTCACCGCGAATTCAAGAGTATGTGTTTAAGAGTGTGTTGTTGAACCAAAACTGCCTAGGTATATAAAACATCACGTTTTTATCATACCAATTTTATTATTGGAGCACCTTAATGCTGTTCAACACATGATATATTCTATCCAGAACGTAGTCTTCCTTATGGTTCTATTGAATTCTCCTCAGTCTTGAGCAAGGTGTACCGCCTCCTTCAGGGCAGACATTCCAGTATGTCTTCTGTCCAAGGGCGTCTTGGTTGGCCTTTACACCTGTTACCTTCTATCGTCCCTCAAATATCACTATCTCCATACCGTCATGTCTCTTAACATGACCGAAAAAAGCTAGTTGTTCATTTAATATAATTTTCAGAAGCCAGCCCTCTTGGGCGATGATTGTGCTTTGCACCACCTGGTTTGTTTTGCTTTCTGTCCATGGTTTTCTCAGAACTATTCTTTAGCATTTTAATTCAAATGATGTTGTTATATTGGACAATGTTTTATTTAGTACCCATGTTTCGCATGCTTTGCATTCGACGTTACTGGAAACACACATGTTTGTAATAAGCACAATTTGGTTCTTATTTGGTTCACAAGGTGTATCATCCAAATTTTCAGTTTTTGTACACAGGAATCATGGTCAACCTACGTATGAGTTTTTCATAATAATATTTTTAACATTTAAGACAGATGCATACAACAGAAAAAAGAACAAACTATTTGTTTAATTCGTGTTTAAATTCAAGATGTAGCAGGAGTACATTTCTTCTCTTTTTTGACACAATAATTAGTCTTCCTCTTCTCGTTCGCAGTTTGACGTGTCTACACAGCAAGTCCTGTTTTCTTAATAAATGCTGCTGTATTTGAAAGCTCCTCAGTGCTCCCATACATCTTTATGCGGATATCCATCTCCGTGGGCCAGTGTTCTTCCCATAACCGGTTTAGTGTATTGCAGTCTTGCAGAATATATTCAGTGGTCTGTGCTGCCTGCCCACAAGGACGCAGAGGTGATGGGACCAGTCTCAGTCTTTTTAAGTGCCTGTTTAATTTGTTTTTGTTGTTCTGAGGCGAAAGGTAATAACCTGTTTTGCTCTGTCGGGATAGTGGTAATTGTCTTTTGGGTGGTCAACTTTCTGATGGTTTTAATGAGTGTCCTTTTTCTTGGTAGGCGATTTCTTGGTCTATTTGTCCCTGTGTTGCTGAATCCTTTGCCAGTCTGTCTGCCTTTTCAATTTCCAGATATGCCACAGTGGGATGATAACTAATAACGGGAGAATAATTAGTTGAAACAAATCTATTGACAATTATTCTTATTATTTCCCTTTGATTGCAAATGTAAAACCGCCATTTATAAAATGTCAAGTTCTCTGTTTACTGTGATTAAATTTGTGGTTTAAAAAAAAGAAAGCATTATGTTAAATCAAAGTGACTATTTAAGACGCAGTAGTCAAGTTTTCTTCCTGTAAACAGAGCCCTTTTTCTATCTCGTACAGTTCACGAAAGTAAGATTTCTGCTAAGATGTCAAAATTAAGACCTATAAGAAAAGACAAAAACAAAAACATTGCGTGCTGTTGACTGTGATATGTGTTTTAGATCAGTGGTCAGCCCGAGTAATGTGTACTAAACTGTGTATGGTAGATTTTTGATCAGCCCGTATGATGTAGACTGTGCTATTTATGATAGATCAGTGGTCAGCCTGTGTGATGTGGAGTGTGCTATGTATTATAGATCAGTGGTCAGTCCGTGTGGTGCGGAAACCAGAAAATATAGCACATATTAGTTGCACTATTACCTGACATGCATATCGTAAATGGTGACTAAGAAAATTTTGAGGGTTGAGTTGGCTGACCCATCCCATTAACGGTCTAGTGATCCAGTGATCCAGAAGTCACAGGATTTCCTAGTCAAAAAGGTTACTTTATTTTAAGGCTGGAGATGGATTTAGCTGATATGTCAAGATCAACTATCATTTGGAAAAAAACAAAATCAATGCTATAGATTCATACATGTCTACAAGAATCATTACTTTGAATATTAAATGCATGCGGTTGCATCTGTGGGTCCCACAAATGTCCCACTAGACAAACCACTCATGCAACAGAAAACCTTAGTAGATGACATGCCGTTATATTGTGGCTCTTTTATGGAAGCTTGTAGCATGTCATCTATACAATTATAGACCTCCTCTGAGTAGAAAACTCATTCAATATGCATTGCACTGAGCTGAAGTCTCCTGGGTATGAAAGAAAGCTCACACACAAAAATTACAAAAAGCGTGCCAACTCGTAAACATGATCACACTTCTCTTGTTTTCACGAAGCTATACCAAGTGTATTCATTCGAACACGTGACACATTCGTTATATGCATATTATTAAACTGATAGAAACCGGGACACGTCACAACCGGGCGAGATATCAGGCAGCGATGTGACACTTGTTCCTAATCAAAAATCAATAATCCACAGAAATAAAAAAAATCATTTTCTTGTAAAATGTGACAATTAAGAATTTAAGTCATTAAAAACTATACATTATCACTATGTATTAAAATATTTTTCTTTATTTTTTCCACAAAAAAAATGTATTATTCAAAATAGTTTATTCTTTCCAATAAATAACAGTATCCAAATGTTAAATCAAAAATACGTTTAAGTGTAAGGGAGGTAACCGTGTAAATACAAATAATACTAACATTTAGATGATTTCATTACAAAAAAGTCGAGTGAAGCACTTTCTAAGCAGCTCTCCTATACCCCCGAGTTAACTCCTTCCCACTCTTGAGAAATCATAAAATGTTTTTTATTGCTTGGAATTTAGCCAAAGGGTGTTGATGAACCCCCACGCCCCACTGTTACGATTTTTTTAAACAAAAAGGTCATCACCCTTCTCATGTAAAAGATGGAATTATTTCATACAACAATGGACGAATGTTATTTTAACACTTTTTTAAAAGGCAGAACCCATTCCAAACCGAAAACGTCTCTACGGTACTGATAGTTTTCTATGTGTCTTTATGGAAAAACGGACTCCACCTCAAAATCCTCTTAGTTGCGTATTACAAAATGTTTGACAGATAACAGTGTAGCTATCATATGCTCCCCTTCCAGTCCCGGTTAAACAAAGGCAGTTTCTATCATTTGTTCCCACCCAGTCCCGGCAACACAAGGGCAGTTTCTATTGGAAATGAAATTTATTTAACTGCCATTGCTTTCAGATTGTTCACTAGAAACAAATTGTCAAATACATGCTTTCTTTTTAATTGTATCAAAGAACACAGTTTAGATGTGTTGGAAATATAATTTATTCATTGGATGATCCCCTGACAGAAGACCCCTGAAAATCACATAATATTCTTAGTTAATTTAATAAGTCTACAGAAAAAACGTTATGACCATTGATCTATATATAAATAGATTTAAGCCTTTACACTCGCCTGCACTTAGTGTTACTATGCACACTTGTCAAAAAAGCGTGCCAAACTCGTAAACAGGATCCCACTTCTCTTATTTTCACGAAGCTATACCAAGTGTATCGATTCGAACACGTGACACATTCGTTATATGCCTATTAGTAAATTTATAGAAACCAGGACACGTCAAAACCGGTCAAGATTTCAGGCAGCGATTTAAAACCAGGACAATCCCAGTGAGACCAAGCAAATGCATATTTTCGTTATTTTAGTGAGAAATATGTTTATCAAAATATTGTCAAAATATTCAAGTCAAAATAATTTGAGTTTACATTTAAAAAAAACTCAACCAATACAATATGTTTTTATATTGTGAATTTACGCTATTGTTGAAAGTAAATGCGTTTGATAAGAGAGCCTCAACCAATACGTTTTTTAAACTCATAAACTGCAATTCCAATTTATTCCTCAGAAATAAAAAAAATGTGTTTAAATTAACGAAATGTGATAATTAAGAACTTGAGTCATTAAAAACTATACATTTGTATATGTATCAAAATACTTTTTTCTTCTATTTTTTGTTATATTTTATCAAAAATTTATTCTTTCCAATAAAACCAAATAAAATAATTTGACTAAACATACCGTGTATAAAATGATCCTAAAATGTAGGGATACATTTTTTCTGTAGGGATACAGATTTTTTAAAAATGACAAAAAAGTCGAGTGAAGCACTTTCTAAGCAGCTCTCCTATACCTCCGTAATCCTCTCTCGAGGCGGTATGACATAGCAGGCGCCGACATCGAAAGCCACTCGGACGCTGAGTATAGCTCACCACTCAGCTGAGCACGTTTATGCTGTTAACATTCCGTACGACCGAAAACTTCACCCCGGTGACTTCGTCCTGTCTTAACATGTCATATGGGGAGGAACCAGCCTAGATCCCAAGCGGTACTGTGACGAGCGAGCTGACTCGACACTGGCTGAACCTTGACCCCGCGGTGGAGTCTAAGACATGTGAACGGACTACTGACACTGGTTTCCATACAAAGTCAAGAGCCAACTTTTGTAAAGTTCCGCGGGGAACTTGAACCTTATACGGACATTATCCCTTAACATTCAAAAACTTATGTGCCACACATTTTGTTACCCATGACAACAGTGAGGGAAGAATGTCGCGCATATTGCTTTCAAAAAACGTTTCTATATATAGGACAACGGGGAAAAGTTACATAAAGTCTCTCAATATAAATTACAGTTATTAATTTAAATGATATTGCCAATTATCAGATCAAAATATTTGTGTTTTGATGATTTATTAATATCTCATACTTATTACCACCCTTGATTTTGGAGTGTATGCCCAGCTATGGCCCTTGGTAAATAAATGCTACTATCTTTAACTTCCGGTTCAAATAATGTTTTTATTTTGCTGAATCAAGAACTGGTTGATCATTAATTTAACACATTAATATCGTAGAAATTAAATATCTGTGTTACTGAAACGGATTCAAGGATTTCCATATTTACATCATGATTCGTTCAACAATATTTAATTCGACAATCTAAAGCAAATTGCAGTGAAACGAGAGACATGGAAGGAAACCTAAATGTTTGTTGTAAGTTAGATACTTGGACAAAATTTTCAGATGTGTGCTACATTTCTACATAATTACAAATAATATAGTTAGATAGCCCTTCAAAAATGCAATTCACTGATACCTCAACGAAGTCTGTACGTCAACCCTGAAAAAAATGTGACATATTTTTTTCTAATGAATTTGACATCAAAATAATTTACATTGAAACTCATATAGTATTATCATATAGGAAAATATAAATAAAACTTATAATGCAACAAAATGTACCAAAGCTGATAATTTCTAACTTATATTTGTTATTTTCAATAATACAAGCCACAAACTATATGTTTTTTTGTGAGTGAAGACAAGACACATCTGTTGATCTTATTTCTGTAATTTTTAGGTGTGCACAGAACTAATTAATATTAAAAATGGCAGCAAATTAGCATAATTAAAATGATAATAAATTATAAAACTATTGAATATAATTAAATACCACAGAAATTATATATATTTGTGTTGGCAAAGGCAAGACGCATCTGTTGATCCTATTTCTATAATTTTTAGGTGTGCACAGAACTAATTAATATTTAAAATGGCAGCAAATTAGCATAATTAAAATGATAATAAATTATAAAACTATTGAATATAATTAAATATCACAGAAATTATATATATTTGTGTTGGCACAGGCAAGACGCATCTGTTTATATTATTTCTATAATTTTTAGGTGTGCGAAGAACTAGTTAATCTTAAAAATGGCAGCAAATTAGCATAGTTAAAATGAAAATAAATTATCAAACTATTAAATGTAATTAAATACTACAGAAATTATATATATTTGGGTTCAATACAAGAATCCGTGAACAAATCATGTGACAACATACCAACTTTTTAATTTCATGTGCTATTTCACTATCTCGGAAACTTAAAAAGTCGTAACTTAAATTGCCAATCTAACGATTTACACGCAATGAACTGGCCATCCACCTCTCACTCAGTGCGCATCGTGCAACATGTAGAATAGTCTGTATATGCAACTTTTAGGAATTTCGTTCCATCTAATTATGTTAGATATGTGTTCCGTAGAAAGCTGTCCACTGATTCTTGTATTGTACCTATATTTGTATTGGCAAAAGCAAGACGCATCTGTTGATCCTATTTCTATAATTTTTAGTTGCGCAGAACTAATTAATATTAAAATTGCAGAAAATTAGCATAATTAAAATGAAAATAAATTATCAAACTATTGAATATAATTAAATAGTACAGAAATTATATATATTTGGGTTCAATACAAGAATCCGTGGACAAATCACGTGACAAGATACCACTTTTAATTTCATATGCTATTGCACTATCTCAGAAACTTAGAAAGTCGTAACATAAATTACCGATCTAGCAATTTGCGCGCAATGAACTGGCTATCCACCTCCCATTCAGTGTGCAGTGCGCATGTCAAGTGGTCAGGGGCTCTCATCGCGCAATGTGTCGAATAGTGGACGCGTCTGTATATGCAACATTTAGGAATTTCATTCCGTCTATTTATGTTAGCTCTTTATTCCATAGAAACATGTTAACTGGTTCTTGTATTGTACCTATATTTTTATTGGCATAGGCAAGACGCATCTGTTGATTCTATTTCTATAGTTTTTAGGTGCGCACCGAACTAATTAATATTAAAAATTGAAGCAAATTAGCATAATAAAAATGAAAATAAATTATCAAACTATTGAAAATAATTAAATACCACAGAAAGTATATATATTTGTGTTGGTAAAGGTAAGATCCTACTTCTACAATTTTTAGGTGCGTGCAGAACTAATTAATATGAAAAATGGCAGCAAGTTAGCATATTGCTGCTAGAGTTTGATATGATGAGATATGCCTTCTAGATCAACGTTTGTCTTAGCATACATGACTTTCTTCTAGTTCACAAATTCTGTCTTCTAGCTCACACACCTGTCTTCTAGTTCACACATATGTCTTCTAGATCAACTTTTGTCTTAGCGCACACAACTGTCTTCTAGCTCACACATCTGATTTCTAGCTCACACATCTGTTTCCTAGTTCACACATATGTCTTCTAACTCACGCATCTGTCTTCTAGTTCACACATCTGTCTTCTAGCTCACACATCTGTCTTCTAGCTCACACATCTGTCTTCTAGCTCACACATCTGCCTTCTAGATCAACGTTTGTCTTAGCGCACACAACTGTCTTCTAGCTCACACAACTGTTTTCTAGCTCACACATCTGTTTTCTAGTTCACACATATGTCTTCTAGCTCATACTTCTGTCTTCTAGCTCACACATCTGTCTTCTAGCTCACACATCTGTCTTCTAGCTCACACATCTGTCTTCTAGCTCACACATCTGTCTTAGCGCACACAACTATCTTCTAGCTCACACATCTGTCTTCTTGTTCACACATATGTCTTCTAGCTCACACATCTGTCTTCTTGTTCACACATATGTCTTCTAGCTCACACATCTGTCTTCTTGTTCACACATATGTCTTCTAGCTCACACATATGTCTTCTAGCTCACACATGTCATCTAGTTCACACATATCATGTAAGCTCACACATCTGTTTTCTAGTTCACATGACTATCTACTAGCTAACAAAGTTGTGTTCTTTCTCAAAACAGGACACTGAAGCTTAAAATTGACTTATTCAAACTTAAAGAACAAAGTGGAGTCAGGAAAGCAACTATAGACAGAATGATTATCCAGTTGAATAAACATGTACCTCAAACACTTGGTAATGATGTTGTCTCGCTTTTCATATTTATTTGATCACGTGAATATATTGTTGTTGACATACTTGTCACACTACAACAATTATATTTCATATACTATATATTTATCCAAGACTGGTAACATTACCACTGTGTCTATGTGGACAGACAGCAGAACATATCCTGCAAGACTACATTTCATTAAACCAGTTAAAGGAGGAACACTGGCCCACAGAGATGGATATTCACAGAAATCTGTTAATTAATTTGGCAGACCATCTGACCTAGTTGGCAGACCTATCATTGTACCCACTATATGTAGATTGCCGATTGTTCTCATGGTATGGGTCAAGTGTAAACAGAACATTGTAACTCAACAAGACAGTCTATGGAACGGCCACCGATATAGAAAACAGTCAGTCAATTGATATTGGAGAGGTTGCAAACTTTCTTTGTGGTGTGGAGGAATTGGTTGCCATGCTTATCCATGTGTATATACAATAGTGCCGTTCTTACCCATGGTTTTTTGCTGTGTGTCTTGATAATGGTTTTTTGCTGTGTGTCTTGATAAAGGCTTTTTAGTTGAAACATCAGTTTGTGTGTTTTTATGTGTGTTTACAGTGATTAGCAAAACTTCATTGCGCTGTTCCAAGCTTTGCCTGATGGATTTCAGTTTTACTGCAGTCAGTACATATTATCGATCTATATCCATGTGTGGTAATGTTGTACTACACATACATGATTGATGAATACAGACAGAAACTTGACAAATAATGGAGAAAATGGAACAATGGAAAAGCAGACCTTTAAATGAATCAGCTGATATCAAATAAAGACGGGAACGATGATATTGTGTTCCCAGATAGATTTCTCCGTGGTGGTGAGAAATATGTTCCTTTCATACCACAGTCATGAAAAAAGGACAGAGGTTTTGATTCTCCATGTGTTGCAATCCTCTGCCTGCAGTTTTAGTTCTTGTTTGGTCCTGCAGCCTGTTATTTCCTCTTCTTTAAGCATGGTGTTTTTTAGGTTTGCTTTACTCCTTTCTCATTTTATTTTACCCTCAGGCATCCATGTAAGGGCTTGTTGGTTTATTCTCTTTTCATCTAGTCTTAAAACATAACCGAGGTATTTCCATCTGCGTTTTCTTATGATGTTTGAAACATATTCTTGGTGTGCTTTCTTTCTTAAATCACTATTTGTGACGAAATCGCTCCATTTTATGTTCATCAGTTTCCGGAGACATTTGTTTTCGAAGCTGTTTAATTTTTGATCTGTTGCTTGAGTTGATTTCCAGCTTTCTCTTTCATATGTTAATACCTAGACAATATAGGAGCTGAATAGCTTTAGCTTGGTGTTTCTTCCTAGATCTTTTGACTTTCAGATATTAGTTTGGTAAATGTGCTAGCTGCAACTGCTATGTGTGTATTTATTTATTTCATTGAGTCTCCATCAACAAACATTTAGTTACCCAAGTAATTAAAGTTGGAACTTTTTCCAGTATTTGGTTGTTTACTGAGATGTTATTTGTTGAACTGGTAAGTCCCGTGATTTTTTATTTATCTGAAAATATGAGAAAAATCTGGCTTGGGGTAATTATAACTATTGATATTGAGAGTTCTCATGAAGCACAATGGGAAATACAGAATAATTGCTTCAATTATGATGATTGTGGTTGAAGTCAATACTATAAGTCTTTAATGCTTCATGGTTTACAACTTGTCTGTGATAGCTGCTTCTTTTGACAATATGCAAATGAACAAAATATTCAGAACATCCATTGTCAAAACTATAACTATTTCTAAACTTCTGGGTATCAGATTGATCTATTGCCCTGGGTGTGCTGATATTCATAGTAATAAGAGAGCAGGCAGACTTGTATCTGTTAATTTAAGATAAACACTGGTGATGTACTGAAGTTTGTGGTCACTTGCTGGAGTGGACACTGGGATAGATGAGGTATCCAGGAGGTATCCGTGCTGCATCCAAGACAATTCAGTATCTTCTTCTTCTTCGTTCATTCTCAAACTCCTCCAAATTAGCAGGATGTAGTCCAGACAACGGAATGTCTTGTGTCATGGTTTACAGCAATGATGCAATATCTGCACCTTTCGGTCTGACACATATGACTTTAGCATAGCTTTGAGTCATGTTGACCCTATATGGAATGGGACAGCCAACTCCATCCCATAACCTCATTAGTCGCCTCTTACAACATGCATGGAAGGTAAACAATGTTGCTGTTCTTTACTTTCCTCTCAGACCTTGGTAACACATGGGCGGCAATTCAATATTATTTATGGTATAAATAGAACTGAGAACACGTCGAGTAGAATTAAGAGTGTTTATCCAGCTAGCTAGCCATGGGGACTATCAGCATGCATATTCTTTGACATCTTCTCAGGGAGATGTAGAATTGTGGGTTTGCCTTGAAGTACAATAACATGGATTAACCAATAGCTTCTTTAATGTGATATTTCTTTAAGCAGAACATCATCAAGCACTGCTACTCTCTGTTCTGT
The DNA here is from genome assembly GCA_034231615.1 of Meghimatium bilineatum. Classification (NCBI taxonomy): domain Eukaryota; kingdom Metazoa; phylum Mollusca; class Gastropoda; order Stylommatophora; family Philomycidae; genus Meghimatium; species Meghimatium bilineatum. The sequence goes on from CM067312.1 coordinate 44,231,137, forward strand.
GCAACCATCATCAAGCACTGCTACTCTCTGTTCTGTGCAACCATCATAATTTCTCCAGTGTCATATTAAGGAGGCCCTTTTCTTCTGTGTTCTATTTCAAACTCCTTCAGATTAACAGGATGTAGTCTGGAGAATTAAATGCACCATGTCATGGCTTGCAGCTTGGCTGTGATATCTTGGCCATTGGTCCTGACACATTTGACTTTAGCATAGTTTCTGTGTCATTTGACCCTGTAAGGGATGTGACAGCCAACTCCACCCCCTAAAAGCCTGAGTCACCTCTTACAACATGCATGACATGTAAAAGTTTCACGATTATTTTCTCCCCTTTCAGGCGGGGCAACAGGGCGAAGAAGGTCCTTGTCAGAATCTTTTTTGCCTATTCATTTATTACTACGGATTAACTGTCTGTCAATATTTGATGTAAGTAAAACTGAAACTCTACATCTTTTGAAATGTTTGGTCTCTTCTATTCTATGCCCATTTTTGTATTATTAAAGTAAATGTTAAATATCTGCATTAAATAAATCCACAGACAAAAGTCCACAAGTAAAAAGTACAAAGAGGAGTTTGTTGGAGGTCGTAGAATCTCAAATTCAAGGTAGTAACAATATCAGTGTATTTGTTGTCCTCTATTTTGTTATATTTCTTATACTATATATTCATCCAAGACTGGTAACATTACATCTGTGTCCATGTGAGCAGACAATGGAGCATATCCTGCAAGACTGCATTTCACTAAACCAGTTAAAGGAGGAACGCTGGCCTATAGAGACGGATATCTACAGAAAGATGTTAATTAATTTTGGCAGACCATCTGACCCAGTTGGCAGATGTTTTTTTTACACCTTTTGATACAGACCACAGAGTTTGATGAATCCATTCTCTTGAAGTGTTTTCTAGTGCTCTTTGGGCACTCTTCTTCTGTGTTCATTCTTAAACTCCTGCATATTAGCAGGATGTAATCCGGAGACTGCATGATCATCCTGTCAAGTTCGTCCGTCATAGTCGATAATGACGATTTGGGATCAACTGTAAACGGTAAAGGTAATATGAGTTATGAACCAGTGTCATAACACACGGTTTCCCATAAGTGCTCATCTGTCTAGTCAGTGGTTGACCAGAAACCCCCATCGAAGATGGATGTGTCGTATTATTGGTGTAAATAAAACGGCGACTCAACGCAGGGAATTTCCATTCTCTGGACTAAATTCTGCTGGAAATTTAGTAGGACCATTGTTCTGCTGCAAGAGATATCCATTGGAAGTTTTGGAATGAAGAAAAAGACCAGAAACCGCCTGAAGAGGGTCCTCGACAACACTTGATAAATTAATATGGCACAGAGTTTGAGCCCTGGTATCCAACTTTCTCATGTCTGGTTTAACCATGGGAGTAATTTTTATTTAAACCACGAATAATGAATGGACCCATGTGACGTCAGTGACCCACAAAGCTGTACTAAATTTGGTTTGTTGTACTGAAAGGAGCAGATATCTCAGACAGCTGTAAACCTTGATTTGGCAGATTCTGTTCTCCAGAATACATCCTGCTAGTTTACAAGAGTTTGAGAATGAATGCAGAAGAAGAAGTAACGGTTCATGCCTGGAACGTGTGCCTACCAATGTTTACAGCGCTCATAGTTTTTAAAGAATTGTCTGGTCATAATTTTTTAATAGTTTGTGACATTGCAGAATGCAATTGTTTAGTAGTTTGAAGCCAGGGCAATAATTAACGAAAATAGGAAGAACACAGTTTTTGAAACACAGCAGGAGGGGGTAGGGGGTAGGGATAGAATTAGAATTAGTTGTAGGTAAATGTAGGCCCCATGGCAGCCACCTGATGTCACGGATGAATATAACTTCATGCGCTAAGCCACAGCAGCTATTAATTGGGGTGGCCGGTTCCCTTTCTTATTGTCTTTACCTCCCCTAACTCATGTGTCAGGTACCCTATTACAGCTGAGTTGACAGGAGGAGTGGTCGTGTCCAGCGAGAAATCACAACAGGAATTTTTGTTTGTCCGGACAAGGTTTCGAACCTGGTATGCTGTAATCCAGAGATAGCAAGCAAGCTCACTATCAATTAGGCTACTGTGCTCCTCAGAATTAGTTTTAACACTGCTCCTAACACCTCTCCCCTCCAAACTCTAGCATTATCCCTTCTCATTAAATCATGGTATAATTTCACTAACATTAGCCATTTTTGTAATTTGTGGCGACACGCTCTGCAAGTGCTGTAAAATAATTGACTACATGAAAACTGTGTAAACCATAACAAACCTTCAATGAACCTGTACATAATTTCTGAGTTCGTTCTATTTTCTGCTTATAAACAAACTATTACATAGGCACGTGTTCCAGACAAGGACAGACGTGACATTATTCTATTGATCTGCTGATGCCCAAAAGGGGATCAAAGTATAGCAACCTTGTGACCTGCTATGCATGTTGTAAGAGACAGCTAAGGAGCTTTAGGGGTGTACTTTTCTATCCTATCACATGGATCAAAGTGACCATAAAGCCATGTCAAAGAATTAGTCTAGAGAACTGAGTTCATTATGTGTGGTTTACAGCTTATCTGCGATATCTCGTCTTTCTGCGACACATTCCAACTTCAGAATAACTTCTGAGTTACTTTAGTATTCTATGGGATGGGTCAAGCCAACCCCAAATTTCCTTATTTATCTTTTACAACATACATGACAGGTCATAGTTTTGCTATTCTGCGCAACACTTTAAGATCCCGTCAACATACTGGGGGCGACTAAATCGTCATATCTATGACAAGGGGTAGCCATTGCACTCAGACACGCATTCATTTCTACTTGTGGTTTATTTAATGTTTGTATGTTATGTCCGTATCTTGAAAAAGGCCTATTGGTTCGAAACGTCGACATTGTCCTGTGTATGATTATATTCTGTGTTTTGTTTTGTTGTATGTACCATATTCATTCATGCAAACATCTGCTAGTGATAGTGTGTAGTGTGTTAGTCGTCATTCAGTAGGACTTCATTACCTGTCTTCCACGTGAGTAGTAATAGTATTACAATCTTAGGGACTCCATCTATTCACAACCATAGAACCTGTTAGGGTCATGGGGAACATGAATTATATAATTATTAATTACTCTTCTTCTTCTGCGTTCATTCTCAAACTCCTGCAGATTAGCAGGATGTAATCCGGAGAAATGAATGCGTTGTGTCATGGTTTACAGCATTGCTGCGATATCTGCGCCTTTCAACCTGACACATCCAACTTCAGCATGGCTTTGGGTCACTGACCCTATATGGGATGGGACAGCCAACTCCATCCCATAACCTCCTTAGTCGCCTTTTACGACATGCATGGAAGGTAAACAGTGTTGCTATTCTTTGCTCCCCTTTTGGGACCCGGCAACACACGGGCGATGAATTAATCAATACACAGAATACTCCAGCAATTTCTTTCCCTAGCAATGCGAATGAGTGTGAAAAAATATTGACCTGTCCAATCTTTGATATTGTAGGATGCCTTGACTAAAATCAGATCTTATTACAGATGTGGTGTGGTTAAAGACAGAAAACAAGTTGACTCAAGCTGCAAGGTGAGTGGATGCCATCTGGGTAGACCTGATTCGAATCCTGTATGCTGCATTGTGATTTTTCTTTACTAATAAATCTCAATGCTTCTATATTACATTATTCATCTCCTACAAGGCAAATGTGTATGTAAGAAATAAAATATAGATTTATACAGACCCACAAGAATCATTTCTTCCACTGCCAAAGATGGATGTGTTATGGGCCATGCTCAAATAAAACAGTGATATAACGCATTTATATTCTCTTGAGATTAACAGGAATTGAACCAGTCAATTCTAATGGCACCGAATCATCTTGCAGCACGAGTAAATTGGTTTTTCTGCACTTGATTAACTGCATCTCCAAATTATGTGATTTTGACATTAAAACTGTGCACTCAGGTCACTGAGAACAGACCAATCGAAACAAGGACTATTACAACAACAACGAACATCCTGTATAAGTATTGAAGTATCCTCAGTAACACAAATATAGAACATCCATATTCGTATTCCATTCTCTGGATTACACACTGTTGGAAATCTCGTAGGACCGTTGTCCTGTTACAAATGTGATCCAACGGGAGTCTGAGAATGAAAGCTGAAGAAGATTACTTTCAATATTGCTACAATGATAATACACAAGGTTTGGACATGTATCCTGACATGATTCCTTGTCAAACATTGTACTACAGAGGGACAGCATCAAGGACTGGTCAGGATATTTCTTCACTCATCAACATCAGTGAACAAATTGCTGAAGGATTCTGTGTGTTGTTGTATTAGATGTGACACTCCTACACCTCTGACAGGTTATGGACTTATGGATATATATGGAAAGTTTACAAATAATCTGACAGGAACTAACAAATACAGAAATGGAAAAGATAAGATTGTAACACAGAATTTTTATTTCTGTTTAATTTATGCTTCCAACAGACTGACCTGAAATAATATAAAACATACCACAATCAACATATATCTACAATATAGCATAATTATGAATTGCCCACAAATAGACTATATATGTACTCAAAAAAAGGTAACCATTGATATAAAACAAAAATTAAACATTATAAAACAGTGCTGGCAAGACTATGGTTATTCATGTCCAAATTATGTTGTAAAGCTGCCTCGCACGACACAAATTTTCCAACTAAAAAACAGGTTTTAGTACACTATTATCAATATAACATGATTGTAAATTTAAAAACTCACCCTGTACATTATGTGGCAGCAGCAAGAGCATGTGGCTTTTATCACACAGCTACAAAATCCCTCTCTGCAACTCCTTAACGGGAAACGTAGTATTTGACAGCTTTTTTAACATTGTAAAATGTACCAGTGGTAATTAGAACAAATGTGTTCTTATTACGGTGTTCGACGAACGGTTGTTCCTTCCCGTAAGTTCCACTTATTGGAGGGTTTAATACGTTTACAAGTTTCACTTATTGGAGGGTTTAATATGTTGATAAGTTCCACTTAATGGAGGGTTTAATACATTTACAAGTTCCACTTATTGGAGGGTTTAATACATTTACAAGTTCCACTTATTGGAGGGTTTAATACATTTACAAGTTCCACTTATTGGAGGGTTTAATACATTTACAAGTTCCACTTATTGGAGGGTTTAGTACAGGCCAGGGCTATTCAATTATATTTACTCGGGGGCCAAAATGTAGAAAATGGGGATTATCACGAGCCATAAGTCCAAATCCTAGCCTTTTTTATAACTTTATTTCACTGTTTTAGTAATGATCTGCGGGCCACTTACTAGGCTTCTGCGGGCCAGATTTGGCCCTCTGGCCGCCAATTGAATAGCCCTGGTTTAGTAAATTTACAAGTTCCACTTATTGGAGGGTTTAATGAAAAACACATGTGATAAAATGAAAATGTAATTCTCGCAGATTAGCTGGCTTGTGTGCGCATGCATGTATGTGTGTGTGTGTTTTTGGCGGGCAAATAACACTCATAATTATTCTGGTTTTTGTATCCTTCTTGAAGTAAGGAAAGATACATTTTCTCTTTTTATGCCTATATGAGACAGGAACAATGATGATCACGTGCTGCTCATAGAGAAAGTATCTGGGCGATTTTTAACTGGGATATAAAATAAACTTAAGACAGGACTAGGTCAGAAAGACGAACCAAAGCAGACGCCAGCAGAGACCTGAACATAGAAGAAGACTGGCTCCACAAAACTATCAAAATAACGCAAGCCAGCATATTTTGGACATATAAAGAGATACAATGGTTTATAAATATTAATCATGGAGGGAAACAATCCAGGAAATCCAAGAAAGAGAAGAAGAGGCACATTAAGACCATGGATGGACATGACAACAGAAGAAGCTGGACAGCTTACAGAGCGGCAGCGAAGACAACGTTTGTAAAGGACACGTTACATAGATAGATAGGTCAGAACTTTTTCAGAATAATGTTAACATTTATGGAAAAAATTGTTTAAAAAAATGCTTTTTATAAAGCTCTTGCAGATGTCTTTCGGAATGTCTTGGGAAAATCCAGTATATGTATATGACACTGGGTTGAAACATGTGGAAAATAATGTGAATATAGAAGTAAATTGTTAGTTATAATTTGTGCAGAATACAAAATTATCTGAATAATAATTATCATAATAAATAATCGAAGAATATCCAGAATATGGCATTACTTCTCAACAATTGTTGAATTTTTATGCTCCACTCGTATGTTAAGCAAAATTTCCAGTTCAATATGAGCAGCATGACTACACTGCAATGTGAACCTCAAGCTAGTTTGCATAAGCTGGAATTGTAAGATTTTTTTCACTAACCTCCCTGTCACTGAAGCAGGGAGTTATCTGAATGATTTAGAATATTTGAGCCTTTTGAATAAGCGAAATTATAAGAACTGTTATTGGATATGGACCAACTTGCAACTCTGGGCAAACCCATTAACATGTGCTGAATCTTCTTACAACAAAAGATGTCAAAGCTGATGGTTCCCATGACTTACTTGATAAATACACTTATATTCTAGTAATCAAGTACCCAGTCTGATTCATGCAATGTTGGATTCCCAACTCTTTCAATCACTATATCATTTTCCACATCATCATCAAATAGATCAATTAGAGTACTTGTTAGTAATCTTCAACAACCGTAATACAGGTGTGGGCTACCTCTTTCGGTTGGTGGACAGATATTTAATTCTCTGTTTGATGGGATCAACAAGATTTCTTAAATGAAGTCCATTGAAAAATAAATCAAAGGACGTGTTGTTGCAGTAGTTGCCATCCAATGAAAATTTTCTTAGTGTTAAAAATAAATTAAAGGGCATGTTGGTCCAATTGTTGCCATCCATTGAAAACTTTCTTAGTGTTAAAAAGCTTCATATATTGGAAGTCTTCAATGTGAAGCATTCAATTTCTGCAATTGGAAACACTTTTTTTCAGCTAGTAACATCACATTTGTGATACAATAACGGCCTCCTTATCACTTTTCAATGCAATAATATCCTCCTTATCAATTTTTAATGCAATAATGTTCTCCTTATCATTTTTCAAAGCAATAATGTCCTTATCACTTTTCAATGAAATAATGTCCTCCGTATCAATTTTTAATGCAATAATGTTCTCCTTCACACTTTTCAATGCAATGTCATTCTTATCACTTATTAATGCAATAATGTCCTCCTTATCACTATTGAACATCACATTTTAGTTTGGCTCAGATAATATGTGATTTAATATTTTATGAGCTAAGGGGCCAGTGTGTATAGTAATTTGTAATCAACTTAGCGGACCAGCAAATATGACCGGTTGACCGGATTTGGGCCCTGGGCCATATTTGACCACCTCTGGTTTAACACAAGTTTTCCTGCTCTCATTACTATTAACATTAGAAATGAAATAAATACCACTAGCTACAAGTGCTTCACTTACTAATTCTGGTAACTTAACAGAATCAACCTCACTGTATGGATACAACCATAAGTGCTCAGTCCCCTTCAACTTACTGAAAGTACGATAGAGCACGTACACAGTTGCTCTGCAGTTGATTATAAAATGCCTCTCAACATAGAAAGTTGGATATTCATTATCTGCTTGGTGGATAAGATAATCATAGTCAGCAGGATTTAAACCTGTCTCAATTCAATATACCAATCAGTGTCAGTTCTGTAAAGGCAATGTTAAGAACTGCTATTTATCAGTCACTTTCTCTCTCTTAATCTAGGTACACCCTAGACTTATCAGTACTTGTCCTCAATGCTCCACAAAACTGATTTATTGTTTCCTTTTAGTGATCTCAGTAGATTTCCAATTTCAATGGATTTCAGGATATCTTTCATGGTTTATTGTGTTAAGACAATCCTTTGAAACATGCAGTCAAAAACATATCATGTGACACTAATTTTCACCTGATTTTATTGTTAAGTGGTACAATAATTACAAGCAAACCCAGCCGGAAGATAACTGTTAAATCAATCATACCGATAGCATGTAGACACACTCGAGCATTATCAACTAAGCTTACACATTTTAGGCTATTTTTGATCTAAAAATTAGCACTCTGATTATGGCACGTTTACAAATTATAACACAACAGGCATACAAAATTAAACTAAAATAATAATGGTAGTATTTCATGAGTAACATACATAAATTGTAGCCTGTCAAATTAATAATTGAAATATTTACAAATTATTAAACCAACCACAAATATTTATGATTTTTACAAAACTCAACCAAGCATATGAAATTATTAAGATAAAAATGGAGTACATTAATATAACAAACTTAATTCCAGTTCTTTTATTAGGAAACTCTAAATCTTAAGAAATGTATAAATATTATTGTGGTCAATTAATCTTGGTTCTAAAAATTTGTTTTCTGATTGTCTTTTCAGTTCCAATGTTATCTTTTTCAGATAATTAGAAAATGCTGTTGTAGTTTAGCTTTTTATATAGCAAATTTTGCTCACATTTTAGGATTGTTTATATTGGTAAACACTACTGTTTGGTGCAGAAACTTGGATTTATTTTATTCTCTATTCTTCTTTCAGGTTTGTGGTCATGCTAGATCTTATAACCTGTCGTCAGTGCGAAGTCAATCATCCTTTCCAAGTCAAGATGGCAGCCACATACATTCTGCTTTGAATTTGCACATCTGGTTGTTATATTGCTGCGAGACATTGTAAGTTAAACAATCATAAATATGTGTTCAAGGGTCTTGATTATAGTTCCACATTGTTTATGTCAGCAGAAACCAGGTAAGATTGAAGCACGACTAGTAATAATCTGTGACTTGAACTGAAAGAAAACTATGGATTATAGGCATGACGGTTTACCATGAGAAATTACATGAACAGAGGAATCTTGGTTTAATACAAGTAGAATGGATGCATCAAGATACATCAGTCTGTTGATTGTTGATATAATACAAGTAGGATGGATGTATCAAGATCATCTGTTGATTCTTGATATAATATAAATAAGATGGATGTATCAAGATATATCTGTTGATTCTTGATATAATATAAATAAGATGGATGTATCAAGATATATCTGTTGATTCTTGATATAATACAAGTAGGATGGATGTATCAAGATCATCTGTTGATTCTTGATATAATATAAATAAGATGGATGTATCAAGATATATCTGTTGATTCTTGATATAATACAAGTAGGATGGATGTATCAAGATCATCTGTTGATTGTTGATATAATACAAGTAGGATGGATGTATCAAGATATATCTGTTGATTCTTGATATAATACAAGTAGGATGGATGTATCAAGATCGTCTGTTGATTGTTGATATAATACAAGTAGGATGGATGTATCAAGATATATCTGTTGATTCTTGATATAATACAAGTAGGATGGATGTATCAAGATCGTCTGTTGATTCTTGATATAATACAAGTAGGATGGATGTATCAAGATATATCTGTTGATTCTTGATATAATACAAGTAGGATGGATGTATCAAGATCGTCTGTTGATTCTTGATATAATACAAGTAGGATGGATGTATCAAGATCGTCTGTTGATTCTTGATATAATACAAGTAGGATGGATGTATCAAGATCGTCTGTTGATTGTTGATATAATACAAGTAGGATGGATGTATCAAGATCATCTGTTGATTCTTGATATAATACAAGTAGGATGGATGTATCAAGATCGTCTGTTGATTCTTGATATAATACAAGTAGGATGGATGTATCAAGATCGTCTGTTGATTCTTGATATAATACAAGTAGGATGGATGTATCAAGATATATCTGTTGATTCTTGATATAATACAAGTAGGATGGATGTATCAAGATCGTCTGTTGATTCTTGATATAATACAAGTAGGATGGATGTATCAAGATCGTCTGTTGATTCTTGATATAATACAAGTAGGATGGATGTATCAAGAAGTGGTCAAAATACATCAGTCTGTTGGAAGAAATCACTATGATAAAGAGGTAGAAAATGTTGGAGACCTATAACTGCAAATATTTGGTATTAAGTCAATAATTTGTTTAATTTTCTGTTTTTCACTCTATTATATCCACTTAGAATTCTCTATGTCAGCCCCACATCCAGCAGAAGATGGATGTGACGGGCCATTGGCGCAAATAAAACGGCGACACAGCGCATTTCCATTCCTAGGACTACATCCTGCTAAAAATCTACTAGGACCATGGTCCTGCTACAAGGGAGCTCCAGCGGGAGTTTGAGAATGAACGCTGAAGAAGAAGCTCCACATGAGCATACATTTTTTTGTATTGCTAATTAACCCCTAAAAAAATCCATTTTACCAATGTATTCATGTGTTCCCATCTGAAACTGGAGAAATAATAGCAATACAGTGACCTATCATGCATTTTGTAAGAGGCAACTAAGGAGGTTTGGGGGTGGAGTTGGCTGTCTCTCCTTCATGGAGGGTGAAAGTCATCCATAAGCCTTTGAAGTTCAACTTGTCTGGTTGAAAGGTGCAGATATCACAGTCAATCAGTAAACCATGACCCAACACATTTCATTCTCTGGATTTCACCTGACTAACCCTTTTAAACTAGGGATTTTGACATCCATTTTCAGCCATGTTATTCTTTGATTTTCCAAAAGATGGATTAATCAACCCATACTTAATGTTCCTTAACTGCTCTGCAACATGCACATTAGTTTACTGTGTTACTATTATTTGATCCTTTCCGGATCCTCAAAATATGGAGGCTCATTTCATCTGACAAAAAGCGGTTTACTTTCTCTTGACTAAGATCTCAGTATCCTGACATACTCTTTAAGCTAAATAAATTTTAATACATTAATAATGCAGAGTTATTTGCAAAAAACATATATATGATTTGAATGAAATATTTCAGTACGTCTGCTGTAAGGGCATAATTTGAAACAATGTATAAACAAGACAATTCTGCATGTTATAAGTCACTTTTGTGACGATGAATGTGACTAGTAAGCATTGCCGATAGATGTTACACAAATATAGCCTCATCAAAGGGGGGTCTCTCAGTGCGTTACACGCAGATCGATGTGTGCTGCGTTGCTTGTGCCTTTAACAAAAGTTCGTTTCGTTAAATAATGCATGAGATTAGTTCTGTAAAAAAATAGGGCACATTCGCTTAACATGAACCACATTGCCCAAGCAAACACAAGTGAAAAGTGCATAGTGAAAAACACAATATGACTACTTAAAATTTCTTATCCCTCTTATTCTTCTTCTTAAACATTTCAAAGAAATGTGAATGTACATTCTTCTTTCTCTCATTGGAAGGGGGGGGTGTGTGGTGGTGTGAGTGACCTGTTAGTATTTTCTCCGTTTTAGGTGAATGCTACTCACTCTTTTCCGAGTGTGCAATGCTGTTATGTGAATTCTCCTACTAAAAAAGGGATCTTTTCCAGCACATTACTCATTTAAAATAAATATTTTGTCAAAGATGGATGTGTCTGGCTATTGGCACAAATAAAACGGTGACAACGCATTTCCATTCTCAGGTTACATCCTGCTGGAAATCTAGGACTTCAAGATAAATCCAGCAAGAGTTTAAGAATGAACGTTGAAGAAGAAAATAAATATATAGTAAGATAACATGCTTGAATAAATGCTCTTGTCAACCAAGAACATCTCCTATCAATGGTGAAATATTTCAAACTTGTGTATTTCAGACAATGATGAGGACTGATTTCCTTTCCAAGACTGCTCTGCAGGGATGGTTGATGGTGGAAAAAGAAGAGGACAATGAATAATAATAAGACCCATAACCCGTCACGGTCGTAAAGGGTGCCACACTGGAGACATCAGCAGAAAAAGCTATCCAAACAATGATATCCTCAGCCATTCTGAGAAGTTTAGAAAAATCATGCCCAGACCATTCATTGATGTAATAAATTCAAGATTTTCTGTCCTCCCCTCCTCCTTCCACCCTCGACTGTTCCTGGCAAAATAATTTGAGAAAGCGAGTCATGTCTCATTACATGTTGAAACCAAACAAGTTTATGTCATTCCACCACTACCATCAGTGGTTCTTGATAACCTGCAAGTATATTTAAATGCTGCCTAAGAAATATATTTTCGTGTGTTCTATATAGTTAATTCTTAACAAATGTCTGTAGCACTTGTTATCACAAGACGGAATCCTTCTTTCTGTGTGAAGAGGACAATGGAAAGTATGGATTGATAATATTAAAGACTGTATAGGATTAAGTTTCTTCACACACAACTGAGAACAGAGACAACTGAGAACAGAGACGCATGGAGGGATTTTGGAGTTTATATTTCTTAAAGTGACACCCCTATGACCCTAAGGGGTTATGAGTTTGATAATGAATAGTTCAGAAGATGTCTACCTAATAAAAAAGGACAGCAGCAGCCAGCTCAGTGGTTAGCACACTGGCCTCCGAGTCTGGTAATCTGAGGTTGAATTTCCAATTTAACTGATAATATTTGTGAAATCACCATTGGTTGAAATATCAAATCAGTCTAAGGAAGTGGGACAGTAAACACGGTTGTCATAATGCTGACTACATCATTCTTAATCCCTAGGTAAGCTGTCGGTCATGAAAAATACAGACCTAACACTATATTCCCCAATACGCCTCAAAGGCTTCTAAAAAAGGAAAACTTTACTTTTTACATAGTAAAACCTCAAGTGCTGGCTTATTCTCATAACACATTGCTCATGATAAGTAAGCATATCTACTCAACCATCTAAAACACAAACCATTTATGTAATATTTCCTCAATAAGAGTACAATGATGATGGAAGGAAACCATGCTACATAATAAAGTACAATTGAACATAGAAAAATATACAGATGGCAACATTTGATCAAGAGAAGCATCATAATTTTATGTAACTCAAATATAAATTAGGATGAATAAAATAAAATATCATGCTGAAACTGATATGAAAATATCATGCTGAAAGTGATATGAAAATATCATGCTGAAAGTGATATGAAGGTAAATAAATGATAACGGCGACAATGCTACTAACAAGTTCTCAGACATTGAAGACACTCTCTGCTTTAAACTGCATTCTTGCTTCATTTAGTTTTTATAGTGTTTTATAGCCAAGTTCTTTTATGTCCAGCTTTTTCAGTATCTATCTTCTTACTGCTCAATCTGATTAGCTTCCATGATAACATATTTTTCAGCAACTATTGATAATTTATATGCCAGGAACAGTTGTGATATACCAATGAAAAATTACTGTCTTGGAAGAATTTTGGGGAATAGTTTGATGCTGTAAAAATGTTCCACAATATTTCTTACAATTTCCTCCAGCTCTTGTTGAACTTCGCTGGCATGTAACCTGAGGAAACAAAAATAATATCAAGGTCAATTTAAGGTCAAAATGGTTTCCATGCTAAAATATAATAATATAATGGAGAAAAGTGTGTTCATTAACTTGTAGGATACTTGAACTAAACACATTTTTACACACTCTTTCTAAGCAACAAAATTAAGAGTGTGTTTACATTTAGTATTTTATTTATTTGTAAATCTACAGTTCTACAGCTGTGGTTTGACAGAAGAATCCTGAGAATACCATGGACTGCCAGAAAAACTAATGTGAAGGTGTTGAAAGAGTCAAATGCGAGGTCAAATACCTCTTACTCCAGTCACCAGATGTCGGGAACTAAGACTGGCCATGCCCCCTACCAGCATACGGAAGGTTGGGTAGCAACTATCAATCGCCACCAGATCAACCACTATGCAAAATTGTATTTCTAGAAGATGATATAAGTGTATAGTGATGCTTTATCATCCCTTCTGGAGTAGAGGGCCCTCCCACTTGTAGTATTGCACTCCACCATAGAACCTATGTCCTGCGACCGGAATGGCAGGATCTTATTGGTGTGATGCTTTATGTCAAACCGACACCCAGAAACCAACTGATGGGATTGTGAAACCAGCAGCAAAATGTACATCATGTTCCACAATGGAAATCACACAAACTCTCGTGTTGGCTGTCAGAGAAGTGAATGCAGAAGAAAAAGAGGAAGGGGAAACCTGAGGTGAAACTATCCAATTCAGGATGAGATGACCATACATATTTTTCCATATTTGGCAGATATGGCATATGTCTTGTGTGCCGGCAGACTATAAGTGGTGAGGAACGGAGAGTGATGAAGCACACCTCTGATCCACTACCGATAGATGGAGTCTAGGAAGAACAAAGTGAAGCTGCTTCATACCAGTTGAAAAATAGTGTTCCTGATCATTGGCCCTACTTTGTTTGAGCAACCCTCTGGGTTTGAAAGCAAGATCAAGAAAAATAGTCCCAGCATGAAAGTCACTAAACACAATATTTTGGCTGCAAACAACACATGCACCACTTAACAAACACGTACAAAGAATTATCGCAGACCATGTTAAACCAGCAAAATAAACAAGATGGTACAATGATCACAGACCAACCCCTGTTTTGCGGGTAATAAATTCAGCGAAAATCATTGTCGCACCATTTGGTAGTTGTGATGAACATTTCGTAACACACTATTCATTAACGATATGACAAAATGTAAACAAATGAAAAAATGGCAGAGAACATTGTTCAAGCCGAATTCCACACACTAAATGATGTCATCGTGGGATAAAATTGTCAGTCCCATGTATTCTGTCTTTTGTTAGGGCTAGATCTTAGTATTAGGAATAGCAGTTAGGATTAGGGTTTAGTGTTAGGTTTTGGGTTAGATATTATAGCTAGGGTTTGGCTCTAGATTGCCGGCTCACAAAAGTGTTTTCGAAGTAACTCTCCATGACATTGCAAAATATTGACCTCCAGAAAATGTTTTGTAAGAAACAACCCTAAGATCTAACCCTAATGCTAGGCGGAACACATGCTTAAAATTTTATCCTACAATATCATCATTTAATGTGTGCAATTGTGCTTATAATGTTTCAAAACTTCACACATTACAAACCCCAAAAAAACAACATAACTCGTTGGTGCGAACTGGGGGTTGGTCTGAGATCATTCTACCAACAAGACATATTTTTCATCAACAGTTTAACAGAAGATTCAGACAGTACCTACTGATTAATAATGAAACTTTCCCTTAAACTCACCCCTTCTCAGGATCAGGTCTGTGTTCTGTATAGTACTTAATCTTTGGTTCAGTTCCACTAGTCCTCAAAGTGGCAACACAACCATTGGCAAACTTGAAAGTTATCATCTGACTAGATTTGCTTGAAGGAAGTATCTGTTACATGAAAAAACTGGTGTTATCACTAATGGAATGTATTATTTTGAAAATAAATCTGAATCCTATGCAAAATATATCTTAGTCTAGAAATCTGAATCATATACAAAATATACTTTAGTCTAGAAATCTGAATCATATGCAAAATATACTTTAGTCTAGAAATCTGAATCATATGCAAACTATACCTTAGTCTAGAAATGTGAATCATATGCAAAATATATCTTCATCTAGAAATTGTAATCATATGCAGCCCTATCTTCAAATCTAGAAATATGAACATACCTAGAATACAATTTGTAACTAGAGATATTAACTGAATGTTGAATATATCTGCTTCTCTATTCAACTTTGAACTCCCTTTGGACCATAAGGTCCTCAACAAACCTCTTCATTTTGTCCTATCTTTAGCTATTGCCTCCAGGTTGTCTTTTTTTTCAAGTCTAGAGTTTGTTCCTTTCATGCCAAAGGTAGCACATAGGGCAGAGGTTTTGATTCTCCATGTGTTACGGTCGGCTGCCTGTACTTTTAGTTCTTGTATGGACTTGCAACCTACTATTTCTCCTTCTTTAAGTAAGATTTTTAGAGTAATTTAGTCTTCCTTTTTCTTTTCCCCTCAAGTGTCCATATAAGAACTTGCTGGTTCAGTCTGTTTTCATCTAGTCTAAGAACGTGCCCCAGGTATTTTCATCTGCATTTTCTTATAACATTTGAAACATATTCTTGATGTGTTTTATTTCTTAAGTCTCTATTTGTGATGAAATCGCTCCATTTTATGTTCAACTATTTTGGGAACTTTTATTTTCAAAGCTGTTTAATTTTTGGTCCGTTGCCTGCGTTGATTTTCAGCTGTCACTACCATAAGTCAATGATGGAATAACACAGGAGTTGAAAAGTTTTAATTTGGTGTTTCTTCCTATGACTTTGGATTTCCAGATGCTCGTTAGTTTAGTAAATGTGCTTGCTGCAACTGCTATGCGTATATTTCTTTCTTTCATTGAGTCACCATCTGCAGACATTCTGCTACCAAAGTAAGTCAAGGAGGATACTTTTTTACAGTATTTGGTTGTTTACTGAGATGTTATTTGATGAGTTCCATGATTTTTTTTAGTTTAGAAAAGAGGGCAACATTTTAGTGGACCAGATTCAGCTTACTTTATATAGAATGAGGATAACAAGCTTTTAGAGGGACATATTTAGTTTTCTTTGTGTGTGATAGGACTAACAAACTTTTAGTGGGCCAGATTCAGTTTTCTTTGTGTGGGATGGGGCTAACAAGATTTTTCAATACTTTGAAGTTCTAAAGGACAGCAATGAAATTGTTATCATCCACCAAAAAAACTGTCCCTACATTAAAAGGCCTGCTGCATTAAAAGTCTCTAAGGTCAAACATCACAGATTTGCAGCAGGCAATACTATTTTCAGATAGTATCATCAAGTTTGATATAATAATTTCTTATCACTGTTTAGTATAATATTTTACAGTTTGGCTAAGATAGCTTGTGATTTGATATTTTATGAGCTCAGGGGCCTGTGCATGTAATAATTTTAAATCAGTGGATTAATAAAAATGGCTTGGCATGCCACATTTGAGCCACAGCCCACATTTTGCCCTCACCTGATCTAGAAATATTAATAATTTATAGAATATATTCAATGAATTTACTAACTGGTTTCTTGTCCTCAGTTTCGCTGTCATATCCAACTGTTAAATCTCTCACATGGGCAATGTCAAATTTGCCACATTTGGTAGGGTACTGAAAAATATTGAGTAGGTACTAGAATTACGTTATTCAAAATCGGTTCATACATCACCATGTATTGACAGGGCCTGAAAGGGGAGTAAAGAATAGCGACATTATTACCTTCAATGCATGTTGTAAGAGGTCATTAAGGAGGTTTTGGGGTGGGGTTGGCTGTCCTATCCCATATAGTCAACGTGATTCAGAAATCATGCTGAAGTCAGATATGTCAGGCCATAATTTGCAGATATCACAGCTAAGCTGTAAAGTTGACACAATGCATTCAGTTCTCTGGACCACATACTGTTAATTTTCAGGAGGCTGAGAATGAACTCAAGTACATGCATACATTCAAGCCCTCAGTTCTCACATACAGGTATAATTCAAAGACACATTCTTTCCAGTCTACTCTTTCTCTAGATTTCATTTATGTCTTTCAACGTGTTACCAATACCACTGAGAAATTTCAAAATCTATCTTCTCCAAGATGTTGTAGGTCTTGCCTGTCTTTCATTTCCCTGTGCACTCCATGTCAATGGTTGTCTTGCAATATAGTTTTCTGTCTCAATGATTGCATTTGCCAACCAACCTGCCACATGCTCAAATCTGCAGGAGTTTGAGACAAATACAGAAGAAACTCTGTTGATCCTACACAAAAACAAATTTGTTTTGTTGCTTTCCTGAGTTCTGGAATCTCTATTTCATCAATTGTAAAAGGACCAAAATGTATAGTTTTAGCCAGTTTACTATCAGCATGAAGTCCAAAGAATGGAATGTACTGTGTAATGGTTAACAATTTGACTGCAATATCTGCATTTTTCAGACTGAAACACTAAACTTAATCATGGCTTCTGTCTCACTTTGACACTATGGGATTGGACAGCCAACTTCACTCCTATACTTCCTTAGTTGTCCCATATGACATACATGACAAGTAGTAGTGTTGCTATTCTGTGCTTCTCTTTCGGACCCCAGTAATACATGGGTGAATCAATAGATTCAATTAATTAGTCTGTGCTAAAACTCGTGTACGGAGTAAGAAATAAAATCGAGATGCTTGTAGGCCTACAAGAATCACTGTTTTCAATAGTTAAATGATGAAAAAATAGTATGATTTGGATATATCAACTGACAATAGCTATTTAAAAAAATCCTGTAGGTAACATTCAAAGGAGCAGAGGAAGACAAAGAATATCAGGTATTTTATATATAAATATATATTTTATCTACTTTAAATTTTTATAAAATGTTGAAGTGATCTTAAAATGGATTATAGTTGCCAAATTGGCCTGTAAGTTTGCACGTGTTGATTTCAATTACTGTATTTTATGATTAATCATAAAACTAACCCTAACCCTAACCCTAAAGAAATTCCATCTTTTTCAGAAGATGGTTAAAAGTATGTATGCTGATAGTCCCCATGGTGTGTAGATTGTATATTTTCCCAGTCCTGTCCATCAATGGTTCCCCCTTCCCCACTATCTCCCTGAGCAATTTCAAACTCCCTCAATCTCTTAATAAAACATTCTTGTCCATCATGGTATCCTCATCTAACAGATATGCATATGTAGAATGTACAATGTCTCCATGTCCAGCATCATATGTCCTGACACATGTGCTTTTAACGCTACTCTATCGTCTCTCTCATAACCAATTCCAGCGTGTATTATTATCCACATTATCCATAAATCCTTGGAGGTGCAAAACCCCAATATACTCCATCCATTCATAGCATGGATTACTTCCGGGAAAATGGCACAAAGTGACAGCTGTGTTATTTCTTGTGACCACAAATGGAAATCCAGTTCAATGTTCAGGACTTCACATGGAATATGTGGTTTCTGTATGTGTTAGTTAGAGATCGTGGTGTAGCTATGTGAATTTCCTGTTACAACACTGAGACAGGATTAGCAGATCGGTAGTGAGAGTTTGCACACATCAGCAGACTACCATCAGACAGCTTACCACAGCAAGCTATGCTACACAGATACAGTGAAGGCAGACGCTGGCCACGAAAATGATGGACCATTGAGATAAATGTGTGGTGCATGGCCGAGAGGTTAGAACGCTAGTCTCACACGAGTGAGGTCTAGAGTTCGATCCCCGGTAAGAACTGGGTATTTTTCTGTCGGAGGGTAAATTAAAAAACTCACCCTGTACATGATGTGGCGACAGCAATAGCATGCAGCCTTTATCACACAGCTATTCAATCCCCTCCCTGCAATGCCTGAACTGGTAAAATTCAGTATTGACAGTTTTTTAAAAATTGAGGTACAAGAAGTAACAAATTCCACAATATACTCAGCACACACGCGGGCCATCTCCAGAAAACTCTTCTACCCCTGACGCTGAAAGGCAACAAAGGGTTTAGCGAATAGATAGATTCATTTCATAGCCATCCATTCTGAATTTTGGGGATCATGAATTGAGAGTCGGATACAATAACAGCCATGATTGTTACTGTTTTTTTTAAAGATATATTTTAGAGCCTCTGTAGCTGCCTCGATTTCCATTCTCATACTGGAGGTTGTTTTATTATACAATCCACACTTTTAAGCAATGACTTAATTTCTTAGTATTGCAGAAAAACCCCAGCCTGATCCTAACCATCTCAGCACAGAACCATCTGTGTATATGCCCACATCATTCTTGTCTGTTAGTCAGTTATTATTTTTTTAATTTCTAGATCAGTTTCTTTATTGTACCACTTCATGCATTTCCTGCAAAGTGTGATTACAACCTTTCAATAACTTGACAGGTTTTCACAAGTTACTCCCATAGCACAGTGGTTAGCATACTGTCTTCGCATGAGTGGTCATGAGGGTTCATTCTCCAGTTGAGGTGGAAATGTTTTTCAGACCACGATGGCTCCTGGGTTTATCCAACCTTGAATTGGATACCAAATCATCCGGGAAGTAAAGACTGCGAGGGAGAGGAGATGGTTACCACCCTTATACAGCTGAGTCATTGAAATTTGAGATCGTAACAGACCCCTATGGCAGTTAAATGCTATGGGTTCACTTTACTTTACAGTATTTCCTCAACAAAGATGACCTAAGCAATAATTTTCTTTTTGTCTACTGTACATGACACTTCACGTTGGAGAGTCTTAAACCCATAACATCATGTATGTTTCCTTGCAGGAAAGCCCCTTGTCTACTTATCAGTCTCATGTAGTGTGTTACCAGTGCCAGTGCATGTCTTGATGTTAGTTAGTTTGTTCCTTTTGTGCCGCAAGCGACACATAGGGCAGAGGTTTTGGTTCTCCATATGATGCTGTCCGCTGCCTGCAGCTTTAGTTCCTGGATGGTCTTACAGCCTATCTTGATGTAATAGAGACTAATTCCAGCATATGTCTCATGCATTCTATGAAGTTACTTTCTAACTATTTTTTGTTTCCTTCCTTCTGTGTTTATTGTATTTTTCTTGATAATCAACTGCTGTTCAATTCCATGTATTTGTTCAATATAAAACTACATTTTAACCACTTGTTTGGATTTTCTTTAGTTTATATTTCCCATATATAGAGTAATCATGAGAATGATATTCATATAGTAACACAAAACAAACTGTTTTCACACTGTTAGTTATAAGAACTATTTTTAGCATAAAAAATAAGTAAATGGTAAAAAAAAGTTCAAGGTAATATTTACCTGGCGACTTATCTGATATACCAATAAGACTACTTATAAGAAATAAGAAATACAGCTAATTACCTGGCCAGGACCTTCAAAATTTCGAAGTCTTTCAAACATAGCCTTTATGGTGTCAGCATCATGGCATATGAAATATGATGTCACACTCAAATGATGACCATATCTGATGAGAATAATCAGAAAATTGCTTGTATAATGTGGCAGTAATCAGAAAATTGCTTGCATAGTGTGGCAGTGACTATGTCAAACAGCAAGTGGTATGACTACATATTGCATAGTGTGGCAGTGACTATGTCAAACAGCAAGTGGTATGACTACATATTGCATAGTGTGGCAGTGACTATGTCAAACAGCAAGTGGTATGACTACATATTGCATAGTGTGGCAGTGACTATGTCAAACAGCAAGTGGTATGACTACATATTGCACAGTGTGGCAGTGACTATGTCAAACAGCAAGTGGTATGACTACATATTGCATAGTGTGGCAGTGACTATGTCAAACAGCAAGTGGTATGACTACATATTGCATAGTGTGGCAGTGACTATGTCAAACAGCAAGTGGTATGACTACAAAATAGTTTTATGATTTTAATCTTGACAGCACATTGTTTAAAATTATTGCTTCAAACACTACACTTGGAAGGAAGTCAGTAGCAGATGACATCGTGATAAGATTAGACTGAGTTGAGTTCATTAGAGCAATTCTTGGTACACTACACATTGACAAAGTTAATTAGAGCAATTCTTGGTACACTACACATTGACAAAGTTCATTAGAGCAATTCTTGGTACACTACACATTGACAAAGAGGAAGTTGAAAGAAATGTATGTGTTCAGAGAATGATAGAAACAGGAGTAACCATGGGAAAAGAAAGGAGAGAAAGTGTACTTTATCTGGAAAGATCATTTATTTGTACCAATGGCCCAACAAAATTCTAACTAGTTAATATTGAACACACTCAACAATAGGATAATTAAACAATATGTAGACAAAGAATCCAGAACATGTTTTTTAATGCTAAGACTGCAACAAGGCTTACATTTCATAAATGACCTCCAACTGCCTGGAAAGTGTGCTAGATGATGAGTACACAAAACTGGCTAGCTCAGCCACAACTGCTGCTGCAGTAACCCCATCCTTGTCCAGCACTTGTGAGCCACACATGAACCCTGGGATAAAAAAAATTAACACACATATGTATGTTGTTCATCCATTGCAAGGGATGGTGACTATTTGGTACATCTAATTTTGAAATTCAGTTATATCCTTGACAATTGAGTTCGTAGATGGCTAATAAGCCCTAGGTCCTACTCTGGCCACAAATGTCTTTGAAAAGTTCAGGCATGGAATTACCACAGTAGATGGGTTTTTTAAAAATCTACCTGTGACTTTCTAGCTACTCTCTGCTGTTTTGCTGCTGCTTCTCTTTTCAAAAGATGATGCACATTTTTTTAACTGTAGGCACCTTATAGCTATTTTCCGTGTATCTTGGTATGGAGAAAAATATTTCAGTGAAGGGATTGTCAGTGAGTAACAAGTCCTTGTAGCACTTTTTTGGCCACTTTGAGACTTATGCCTTTCTGTAACACACCATAGAGAAGTATTCTTGGTGTGAAGTATTTAACTGCACCATCTTATAATATGATGGATCAAGGGCACCAACTTCTAAATATGATGGATCAAGGGCACCATCTTCTAATATGATGAATCAAGGGCACCATCTTCTAAATATGATGAATCAAGGGCACCATCTTCTAATATGATGAATCATGGGCACCATCTTCTAATATGATGAATCAAGGGCACCATCTTCTAATATGATGAATCAAGGGCACCATCTTCTAAATATGATGCATCAAACGGCACTATATTCTTTGCTCTAAAATTCCTACTAATTAACTGGATGTAGTCCAAGGAATGGAGTGTGCTGTGTCATTGTTTTCAGTTGGGATGCAATATCTGTATATTTCGGCATGACATATCCAACTTCAGCATGGCTTTTGAACCACTTTGACTTAAGGGATGAGACAGCCAATGCTACCTCTAACCTCCTTAGTTGCCTCTTGCGATTTGTATGACAAATAAGTGTTACAGCCAAGCTGTAAACCATGATTCAATTCATTTCATTCCATGGACTACGTCCTACGAATCATCAAGAGCATGCAAACACACGCACAAAAATGACATGATAGTGCCCAGTAGATATTTATGAAATGACATGATAGTACCCAGTAGATACTTATGAAATGACATGATAGTGCCCAATAGATACTTATGAAATGACATGATAGTACCCAGTAGATACTTATGAAATGACATGATAGTGCCCAGTAGATACTTATGAAATGACATGACAGTGCCCAGTAGATACTTATGAAATGACATGATAGTACCCAGTAGGTACTTATGAAATGACATGATAGTACTCAGTAGATACTTATTAAATTGCAAAGAATACTTTAAAAGCTATATAATAAATACAATTTACACTCATCTTGAGGCCATATTGAAGCCAAGCAGTCATATCGAATGTGTGGTCAAATGTAGGCAGACTAGATATCTCTTCTGCGCTCATTCTCAAACCCCAGTGGATTAGCAGGATGTAGTCCAGAATTAGTTGTGACTTGGTTTACAGATTAGCGGTGATATCTGCGCATATCTGTCTGCCACATTCAACTTCAGCATGTCTTTGGGATCACTTTAATCCTATATGGGATGGGATAGCCAACTTCATCCCAAAACTTCCTTAATCGCCTCTTACGACACGTGGAAAATAAAACTGCTGCTATTCTTTACTCCCCTTTTGGCTCCAACATCACACAGGCTATTAGATATCTCTAAATAGTTGCAGACTTTTATGTGATTGAGTAAATAATTAATAATGCATACATACAAAATAATGTAATTGAGTAAATAGTTAATAATGTCTACATACAAAATAATGTGATTGAGTAAATAATTAATAATGCTTCCCACACAATAATGGTGCAAGCCTTCTATATATACATAGAAATTTCTTGAGTATGAGGTTTCCTCTCAAAGCATGGCCTACTGCTGAGAGTTTGGAGGACAGCCAGTGCGTTGCCAGGGCTTGAATGGGGAGTAAAGAATAACAACACTGTTTACCTTCAATGCTACCTAGAGGCGACTAGGGAGGTTTTGGGGTGGGGTTGGCAGTCTTATCCCATATATGGTCAAAATGACCCTGAAGCATGATGAAGTCAGATGTGTCAGGCCAAAATACACAGATATCACAGCTAAGCTGTAAACATGACATTGCATGCTGTTCTCTGGACTACATCATGCGAATCTGCAGGAGATTGAGAGTGAATGCAGAAGAGTTGGGAGTTTTCTGGGTATGAAAGAAAGCTTGTGAAGAATCCCTCATTGCATTTTAGAAACAACAACTTCACTACTAGTAAATGCTGGGAAGAAACCTGCTGAACACAGATATGTCAGACCATTGGTGCAAATAAAACGGTGACACAACGCATTTCCATTCTCTCTACTACATCCTGCTGGGAAGTCTAGTAGAACAATGGTCCTGCAATAAGGGAGAGTTTGAGAATGAACGCTGCAGAAGAAGAAACTAACAAACAAACATTCACCTTACCAATGGCTTCTTCAAATGCAAACAAAACATGCTTGTTTGCTTTCAGAAGTGTGTCTGTTTCATTTCCCATCCATTTAAATCCAGTCAGTGTTTCCTAAGTTTACAGAAATGCGACAAAAATGATAAAATACAAGTTGATAATAAATATGTTTATATATTATAGTGGTTTCTTAACTATTTCAAATGAACCCTACTCTCCCCTCCAAAGTTTATTATTGTCTACATCCTCTCCACTGAGGAAAGTCAATAATAAACAATGAAATTATGTGTTTACTTTGATATCACTGCCTGAGTGTTGCCAGACTTAAAAGAGGAGCAAAGAATAGCAACACTGTGATCTGTCTTCATGTCATAAGAGCTTGTTATTGTCGATATTCAATTATTTGTGAGTAGCTCTACTCATGATGGCTCAATGCCATTCTTAAAAAGTGCAGGTCTTCTGAAGGTGACTTAGTGATTCTTGAGACTAACAGGAATTGAACGAGGTCCATTCTAGCGGCACTGAATTGCCTTGTAGCTCAAGTAAATGGTTTTTACGTACTTTACTAACATCCCCCAAAAAACATGTGATTTTGTCAAGACATTCAAACTGTGTACTAACACCACTGAGAATGGACCAATCAAGACAAGGACTGTTACAACAATGAACATCTCGTAAATGTATTGACGTATTCTCAGGACCATAAACATAGAACATCCGTATTCATACTACAAGTACCATTAAGTCTTCTTGTGAACATAAATAACATAGAGACAGTACAATGTTGTTTCAAATAATAGCTTAGTGAACTCAAGTAGGAAGTACGAGGATAAATTAAAAATTATTGAGACTAAAAGGAATTGAACCAGTTACGTTCTAGTGATTTTAGTGATCCATACAACGAGTTAGTGACTGTTAAGGGTGTCCTTAAAAGTTTTTCCCTGGCAGTTGAGATGGAAGATCAGTCAATAAGGAATTTTTTCTACTGTTTCATTGAGACAAAAGCAGTGTCTACATATGGATAGGTGCTGGGGTCCAATATTGGGGTTGAAATGGCTATTGACTCTCACATGCTCTCTTCGAAACTGCAAAAAAGGATTGGATTACAGTTTGGCTCAGATAGCTTGTGATTTGACATTTTATCAGCTCAGGACCCAGTGAGTATGGTAATTTCGAATCAGTCTGGCAGGTAAGTAAAGATTCAAAGTTTCTGACAGGAAAAGTACTGTACAGGCATTTTTTGCCACAGGCATATTAAAAATTGTGTAATTTGGGAATTCCAACCAAGATGATAACTTCCAACCAAAATAGGTAAAGTTAAGCTGAGTTATCAAACAGCAACTAGGCACATGGTTTTTCCTTAAGTGCTTAGCTGCCAAGTTAGTTGCTGACTAGAAACTGCCTGACTAGTGTCACCTACCGCACTTGGATAAATGTAGATCAGTAGCGATGGCATCATTCCTCAACCTTCCCAGAACATTAGCTCTGGTACCTTATTTCCTTGTGGCTGGATGAACCATGGGAGGTATATTTATTTCAAACAACGAATAACAAGTGAGTGCAAAACCTGGGGCATCATGGTCAGCAGGTGATGACCGTAGCGTCTTCAACCAAGATGACATTTTCCAAATCAAAATGACATTGGTATTAACAAAAGTATTATTCAAAATCATAAATAATGAGATTTGTATTAACCCCCTTAGCTGTGGAGGTATTCTTAAGATTGCAATGAAAAGTCACCACCATTTTGCGGAGATCCACCTCTTCTTAGCATCAAATGGAAAAAAATCTGTCTGAATGCTAATAATAAAGCTTCCAGAAGAATTGTTTCCTTGGGAAATTAAGACGAAGAAGATCTCAGAAAAATGGTGGCAATCCCTCATCATATCCTTAAGGATACCTCGGCAGCTAAGGGGTTAAGTAATAAATTACTTAATTACTTTGCTAAATAGGGATTTTCATTAACCCTTTGCTGACTAGCAAGCCAGAGCATACTCATTGCTCAGTATCGATAGTCTATTATGCACATTTATTAGACATCGTCGTCTTTAAAAATCTGTATAAAATCTAACTTGCTCAACAGAGCCTTGAAACTTTCTATGTGCCTTAACCTTCACCAAGCCTATATCAACCCCGGCCGCCGAAAAACAAAATGGCGGCGCGCGCTTATGGCGGCCCGTCCCACCCAACGAGAATATCGTGAGATTTACACGTACCACAGTCCGTGCACATAGCTGGGGACATGCGCAATCGAAGCCGGTACATCCCCCACTTCCGAAATGATCGTTTTTGAGAATGGCTAGCTATTCGTAAACGTTTAAGAGCAATTAATCTGACCACATCTGCACACCGGTACGATGCAATGATGATGGATCGGTTTTATAGACCTTTATTTCATCGTATTTCAAATAAAATAACATTGAATAGTGGCTTGAATCATGAATTATTAGGTTATTTAGTTTCACAGCAGTGAATATACAGAATACCGTGTTGGTTTGGGGACTTGTACGTTTGATATCGAATATGTTGAAGTGGCAGAAAAAATAACTCTAGGCCTAAGCTCAAAGAACTATTTTACTGCAAATCTACATGTTTTATACAGTTCCCCCGGCTATATTTTGATAATTTCGCAGTGAAAGAACATAAATACAACAGATTTGCGTGATGTAGTTTACAGTGTTGCCAAGGAATTCGATATGTAAGGTAAGTTATTTTTTTTTTACTTATTTTTTTCCTCTTTATTTGTTATAAAATATATGTTTTTTGTGAAAAACGTCTTTACCTTTTCTCATACGTCTGGTATCACACACACACGTACATAAATTACACCAATATATGCATAATTCAATTCTTTATTTATATGTGCAAATATTATTTAAATATCTCTAACAACCAAAAAATTATCCCATTTTCAAAACAGTCACCATCAATAACGCAAATTTTCAAAAACGAATCCGGTGGGAGACGTTTCGTATTTTTTAATCTGGCTTGCTAAAGGTTAATGACTGTTTGCACTTTCTGAATGAATTTGAAAGCCTCAGAGTTATTTCAAGTGCAAAATTCTACTTATTATAATGTTGGTCCTAGATTTACATTACTTTATATATATATATATATATACCCCATAAGACGGATGTGTCGGGCCATTGGCGCAAATAAAACGCAGGCACAACGCATTTCCATTCTTTGGACTACATCCTGATGGAAATCTAGTAGGACAATGGTCCTGCTACAAGGGAGATCCAGCAGGAGTTTGAGAATGAACGCTGAAGAAGAAGAAGATATATATATATCACAATCTTCAAATGGAAGACTAGACAGAGAAATAGTAACATAGTCTTTAACAGCCTCGCAACAGAGGAAAATTGTTACATGTGAAATAAAGTGTCTGAGAAAAGCTGCAATGGTTACCTAACTAGATAAAATAAGAAACTAAGAAACTAGGAAAAGAGTTGACATAATATGTGTTAAACATATTGAGAGACAGCAAGTAAAATGGTTCGGTCACCTTATAAGAATGAACCCCAACCAAATACCAAAAAAGTGCACATAAAAGAATATCCAGGCATAAGGCCAAAGACCAAGAAAACATCACATCCAGATAGCATTGAACAAATATGGACTTAATGCAACCAAGGCGACACATCTGGCCTTGGAACAACAGCCTAAGCTCTCACCAACATGCTTAACGGCAAGTGTGAATACGAACAACCATCATTCACCTAGGGACAGACAATAAACAATAGATAGACACAATCTTACTTTCAAAAACTCTTGATTTCTTCATGATTAATACTCATGAACCACATCTGTAAATTATCTCAAGGGTGACACAATTTTGAAACAACATACTTTCACCGGGTGAGCTATTTATAGTAACACTATTGCTATGGTAGCCGTAAATCTGATGTATCATAGCAATTTTGACGATTGATAAAATTGGTCACCAAGGTTCTATACTGGAAATTCGCTGGTCGAAATTGATCTGTAAAGTGTTAAAATCATTTTTGCCAAGACACGATTTCACTTACCTGGTTCAATTTCAACTGAAGGCATTTAGATATCTGGACCTTTCATAAAGCAATGGCAGCCTATTCAACATATAAATATTACCTAGAAAAGCACTATAGCCAAACAAATTCTTGACTGATCACTATGTTCTGAACAGGATATGCTAATAACGTATGTTATCACAGCATAATGAATGAATACTCACAATGAATCTAAAGCCTTCCCTTTTGGCAATGGCTTCAAGGATTTTTGATGACACAGTGCTACTCATCATATACACATCATTCACTGTAATATGGAAATATATTAAAGCATATTATGAATATATTTGCAATTATTCTTTTTTTTCCTATCTATTTATCTATACACTGTGGCCCTTGTTTGCTTTGCGGCATCAGGCAAGAGTTCTCTGATGATGGCCTTCTAGTGTGCTGCTTGTAAGCTTTTTCCTGTGGTCTCTTTGACTTCAGTGATCCATCTTTTACATGGTCTGCCTCTGGCTTTATAGCAGTGATGTCTATGTGTCATGGCCATTTGCGGCATGCTGTCTGTTGTTAGTCTGGAAGCGTGTGAAAACCACTTGATCTGTTCTCTTGATGTGTTCCAATACTGGTATTGTTTTGGTTATCTGTCTGATGTTATCGTTTCTAATTCTATCTCTTAATGACACTTTTAGTATTCTTCGTAGACATGTCATTTCTGCTGTCAATATTTTTCTTTTGTCTTGTGCTGTCATTGTCCAGGTTTGGCACTGGTAGTACAGTGATGGGATAATAATAGTCTTGTATAATGCAATTATTTTTTTGATGTGTCAATAATAACACCAGATGGCAGAACTAGCACTGACATCAAAAGCAGAACGGACAAGAGTAAAACAGGTTAAGCTAACCTAACATTTGAAAATTTTCTTATTATAAGATAAATGAAACTAAAGATGTAGAAAAGCTATGCAGACTGTTTCTATGGCTAAATGGTGGCATCTTTCTGTCTTTTCAAATTTTGTAAAATTCTTGAGACTAACGGGAATTGAATTTTGTAGAACTTTATTTTGTAGAATTTAAAAAAAAAAATTTTGTAGAACTTTAAAACTTTCGCTATCACTACAAAATCACGACAAAGTTGTAGAAGCACAAAATCAATTTCACTAACACTTTGCAAGACTTCTTTTATTGAGAATTTTACAGTCTTGACACATGTATTTCGTTAGGTAGTAATTCCTGCTAATAAAAAAAAATGTCATTCTAAAATGGGTGCACCCATGATCAGATAAATTTAGTAACAATAGAGTTTCAATGATTTTGAAGCATTTTTTTTCAATCAAAGTGAGTGATTTCTTCAAAATGAGTGATGTTTACACAAGAACTGATGGTCATTATTAAGGACAAATGTTTGTGGAAATCTACGACCTCATACATTTCTGGCATGTCATCTAATAATATTTAAACATACAATCCCATCTTTCATTTAATGTCAACACATAAAGACATAACGATTATGTAGATAGAGCAATTTGATAGTTTCCACAAGACAATTTAGTTTCTCAACTGATGCATTCTCTAAATTAGAAACTATCAGGACATATTAATTAACAGGACCAGCTAATACATATAAAATTATTTTCACTACATGAAAGCTGATTGAAATACGTACAATCAACATCTGGATGTTTCTCCCGCCAAGTTGTCCAACACCACCAACCCAAAAGAGCTCCTATCTCATTTCCTGTGAACACTCGCCATCCGCTGAAATTAATACGTAAAAAAATTATAATTGAAGAAACTACATTAACAGTTCAATTTTTTAAAATTACTATCTTATATAATATGTCAATGGAAAGATGCTCATTTTTTTAATATTTTGTATAATATTTCCATTGAAAGATGCTAAATGAAACAAAAGATATTATTAAAAAAAAGATGAACATAGTATTGCAGGGAACTGTCTAACTGTGAATGTGATCCTGAATATACTGTTTTAGAGAATTCTGAACTAAGAAACAGATGTACATTGTCTCTGGTGTTTATCAAAATATGTAAGGATCATAGCTTGCAAGAAAAGCACTGCAGTCATAGAACATCATCTTGATCATAGCTTGCAGAAAGCACCTCAGCCATAGAACATTCATAATTGGCATACTTCAGCATTCATTCTCGAACTTCTGCTGGATCTCTCTGAAGCAGAACAATGGTCCTACTAAATATCCAACAGGATGCTGTCCAAAAAATGGAAATATGTTCTGTCACTGTTTTATTTGCTACAATGGCCCAACACATCCATCTTCAGTGGGAATTGACATTTAACCTCTCTGTAATCTATGTTTTAGTGATGATATTAACTTTACGACTGGATTTGATATTTAGTAAATATACTTCTGTTTGTTTTCAAACTCTTGCTGATTGGGTTAGGTTAGATATGTTGATTATCTTCTGCGCACACCAGACATGTCCATAGATGCTCAGATCTTCACTTCAGTAAATCTTGCAGGGTATAGTAGCTTATGGTTCCGATTCTATGTTGGTTCAGCGCTCTTTTAGAGATCTTTGTTAGGTGTTCTCTATGGGCCTCACTCCCAAATTGCACATTCTCAATATTGACTCAAGCTCATTTATCTCACAATTTCTGATCATGTGGATTCACAAAGAGCACTGAGTATTTCTGCTCAGTCCATAGGCTGACCATCTGTTATGGTGCAGAGGTTAGCTAATTGGTCAGTCCATTCGTTTTCCACCCACATGTCTAGGACAAAGATAAGCGTAATTTTCCACAGTGAAAGCCTGCATGTTAGCTCCCTCTAATGACTCCACCTATCCCCTAAGTATATCACCTGTTTGACTTTGTGAATCATATTCATTGAGTCACTTAGTATGCATGCATGAAAACAGGCTTGCGATTCCAGCCAGTTTAGTTCCTGCATTATGGCAAATACTTCCATAGTTAAAATGCTTGCTGCTGCGATAAAGGCCTCACTGGTTTTATGTACTGTTCTTCCTTGTGATCTGGCAGAAGAGGCCCATGCGTACCACTGGTGTATATGGTCAACAGTTCTATGTAAATAACAACATCTGTGTCATCAGCATGTTCGCAGATGAGACTTCTGCATCCATGCTCACAGGCTACACTCCCAGCACGCTATTGAGTAGTTAGAAGGATATAGTCCAGAGAAAGGAGTGTGTTGTTTCATGGTTTATACCTTGACTGTGATATTTGTTCACTTTCAACCCGAAACATCTGAGTGAATATGAAACTCACAGACAAATTTTGAACCATTTATTATAAAGATTGCAGGATAAATGTTTAAAGACAAAATAATGTTACTGGCTAAGATAGTTTCTGTCAATTGTATTCTAATATCAAACTGCAAAATCCCTCCCAGCAACTCTCTAATGGGAAACATGCAGTATTTGACAGTTTATTTTTGATACAGTAAAATATAAGATTGTATGGTTGAGACATTTAACAAGATAGAACTCCCTTTGAAAAACAGTTCTACAATGTACAAGTTAACCTTCACCAAGCCTATATCAATCCCGGCCGCCGAGAAACAAAATGGCAGCGCACGCTTTTGGCGGCCCGACCCACCCAGCGAGAATATCGTGAGATTTACACGTACCACAGTCTGTGCACATAGCTGGGGACATGCGCAATCGAAGCCGGTACATCCCTCACTTCCGAAATGATCGTTTTTGAGAATGGCTAGCTATTCGTAAAAGTTTAAGAGCAATTAATCTGACCACATCTGCACACCGGTACGATGCAATAATGGTGGATCGGTTTTATAGACCTTTATTTCATCGTATTTCGAATAAAATAACATTGAATCGTGACTTGAATCATGAATTATTATGTTATTTAGTTTCACAGCAGTGAATATATAGAATGCCGTGTTGGTTTGGGGACTTGTACGTTTGATATCGAATATTTTGAAGTGGCAGAAAAAATAACTCTAGGCCTAAGCTCAAAAAACGATTTTACAGCAAATCTACAAGTTTTATACAGTTCCCCCGGCTATATTTTGATAATTTCGCAGTGAAAGAACATAAATACAACAGATTTGCGTGATTTAGTTTACAGTGTTGCCAAGGAATTTGATATGTAAGGTAAGTTATTTATTTACTTATTTTTTCCTCTTTATTTGTTATAAAATATGTTTTTTGTGAAAAACGTCTTTACCACTTTCTCATACGTCTGGTATCACACACACACGTACATAAATTACACCAATATATGCATAATTCAATTCTTTATTTATATGTGCAAATATTATTTAAATATCTCTAACAACCAAAAAATTATCACATTTTCAAAACAGTCACCATCAATAACGCAAATTTTCAAAAAAGAATCCGGTGGCAGGGAGACGTTTTGTATTTTTTAATCTGGCTTGCTAAAGGTTAAAGGGAAAGGAGAAAATAACAACAATGGCAATTCTGGTTGACAACATTAAAGAATGGGCAAAGAATGGATTTTGTTCCACTTGTTTGAACAGCTGATGAGAACAATTGTTGAATATGTCTCAGTGTTGCCACCAAGGATTCCAAAAGCAGTGTCTACATAGAGTTGATGGTTATATTGTATTCTTATATTCTTGTTATCACTAACCTATCTGTTCTTTCTGCAACAGCAAGCCTGTCTGCATCTGGATCATTAGCTAGAATGACTTTGCTCTTGAACTTGTCTGCAGTCTGTATGGACAGTTTCTGCAGGAGAAATAACTTTTTCAATAACTAGTTGTTTATCTATCTATCTACTGTATTTTCTCTGCTTTTGCTGCAAGTTGTCACAGGAATAATAAATAAATTTTGCTATATAGAGTACAAACAATAAAAAATAAATATAACTGGGAATTTTGAAAAGTGTTGTTATATAGAGATATGTTATATTGAGATGCGCTATAAAGGGATTCCACTGTACTACTTAAAAACTAATAAAATCAACGCACCAAATAACACACCAATAGACAGCTGTCTGTACACTATAGAAAACACTGTTTACATCATTTTCTTTGACATGCATTATATTCTATGATCTACACCACAGGACTACTTAAAAAACTGATGTCACATTGTTTCTTCTATGGTCATCAGAATAGGCTAGACCGACTATTTTGATTCCAGAAATTATTAGCGAGGAAACTTGTTCCTATGTGCAATGGATTTTTTTCCTTCCAGAGCTTTCTTTCATACCCAGAAGATATCCAACTTTTTTACACAATACTTTGAAAAGAAGCCGCTTTTTTAGGGGGTTTATATATGTGTTTTACAACTTAAGGATTTCTATGACTTTATTTTTGTCCCTTCCGATGAAAAGAGATGGCAATGAGACATCTCAGTGAATTTTTTTATAATTAAATAAGTTTGTTTTTGTTTAAGTAAATTCAATTAGGAAGCATTTCAATTCCCGTCAGCTGTAAGATTTGTTTTTGTTTCCAATTTGTATTCGTTTCTTGAAAAAGGTCCCTGTTAGACTGCAATGTAGAAAAAGGTCCCTGTTAGACTGCAATGTAGAAAAAAGTCCCTGTTGGACTAGAATGTAGAAAAAGGTCCCTGTTGGACTGCAATGTAGAAAAAAGTCCCTGTTGGACTACAATGTAGAAAAAGGTCCCTGTTGGACTGCAATGTAGAAAAAGGTCCCTGTTGGACTGCAATGTAGAAAAAAGTCCCTGTTGGACTACAATGTAGAAAAAGGTCCCTGTTGGACTGCAATGTAGAAAAAAGTCCCTGTTGGACTACAATGTAGAAAAAGCTCCTTGATGGACTGCAATGTAGAAAAAGCTCCTTGTTGCTTTGTATATTGTTATTTATTTTTTACATTAGTTTCACTATTTAATAGTTAGAATATCCAGCAACATTATTACCTTCATATAATATTTACTGTATGTATGTTAAAAGGTATGTTCATTCATTATGTGTGCAGACATCCAATCACATACATGAAAGCCAATCATTTTATGGTATCCATATTGGTTACCTTTTGACCACAGTTATTATGATTACATGACTTTAATACATGCTAATCAGAACTATATTGAAGACGTTACTTGAGGGTAAAGTCTAAGGGAAGTGAGCAAGAGGTAGGTACAGATACATGTGGGAGAGTAACATCACAAGATGGACAGGCTACATTCTAGCAGAGTGCACCACAAAACAAGAGACAGGGGATTGTTGGAGGTCTGTTGCAGCCAACCATCGTTGTGGAAACGGCACTTGATGATGATGAATCAGAACACAAATAACTCAAGAAACAGTACCAGAAATGGATAGGACTTACATTAAGTAGACCAGGGCTATTCAACTATATTTATTCAGGGGTAAAAATGTAGAAAATGGGTATCATCACGGGCCAGAGGTCCGAATCGCAGCCCCCAAAAAATTATTTATATTTCATACTATAGGAGAATAGTTATAGTTATAGTTTTTATTTTCCTCATAGATTTATTTAAAAAATATTGAATGATTTTATATTTAGTTTTTTTTATAAGTTTATTTCAGTTTTAGCAATGATCCACGAGCCACTTACTAGGCCTCCTTGGGCGGGATTTGGCCCGCGGGCCGCCAATTGAATAGCCCTGAAGTAGACAACGGAAAGAGCATTGTGAGACATGCATGTTCTGGAACCCACATACAAGAAGTGAAAGAAATACTTTCAGGACAAGGAGATATTAATACACAAGGTATGGTTATAACATGGAAAGACTGGAAGCAATAACTAAGAAAGGAAAATATGAAACAAAATGGTGGACTGTAATAAAACTTGTATCTATAAGTATTCATGGATAACACAAAGTTTCTAGAACATCCTATTCAGGATGTATTGATTAACCTTGAAGTTTTTGGCTTAACGATTTTCAAGGAAATATTATACACTAGTGGGTTGCCAATACTTTCTGAATGGGCAAGATGCACAATTGTCTGAAAAGTAATAAACTTCTTTAATTTTTTTATTAATAAAGAAACTGATTAATTTGCATCTTCAGTTCAAACCTATTGAGAATATGGAAGCCTGTGGAGGACCTATACTCCGCTGGAAGATGAATGAATATATTTCTCATTGTGATTTGAGTCAAAGTATATTGTGTTTTAAAAAAAATATATGTAAGAAAAGCTAACAACTGACTTCATACCAATGCACCCTCTCCTTCTTCAGGGTTTGGATACTTGACAGTTGGAAAATCTGGGTCTGGATTAATCTGTTGAAAAAAATACAATTGAATAAAAAAATCCATACGTTTTCAAACAAGATGTAAAATTTCACATGTATATGCATACTCATAAGTACAGTGCTATCTTAAATTTTATCCATAAGTACAGTGTTATCTTGAATTTTATTCACAAGTACAGATATATCTTGAATTTTATCCATGAGTACAGTGCTATCTTAAATTGTATCCACAAGTACAGTGTTATCTTGAATTTTATTCACAAGTACAGATATATCTTGAATTTTATCCATAAGTACAGTGCTATCTAGAATTTAATCCACAAGTACAGTCCTATCTTGAATTTTATTTACAACCAGTAATGTGAACCATTTCAACAGCCAAGGAATGACTATAATATATGCATACATTGACCTCAAATAAGTATGTAAAAACAACTGAAAACAAGTGCCTCTTATATCTATACCTACAATTACACAACAATTTTTCAATAATGAAAAAAACTTATTCAACAAAAGAGTTTTTGTTAGCTTAGGCACTTTCATGTTGGGGGGTTATGTTTCTGGAGCCTGTTTTTAAACCCAGAGGGCTGATCCAACAGAGTAGGGCCTGGGTCCACGAACACCATTTTCCAACTGGCATGATGCTGCTTTGACTTACTCTTCCCAGACTTTCATCTATTGGTAGTGGATGTGATGTATACTACCTACAGTCTGCCGGCACACAAGACGCATGCCATGTCTGCGAAATTTGGAAAGACATGTAGGATTGTCACGTCCTTGATTGGATAGTTTCACCTCAGGTTTCCCCTTCCTCCAGTTGGTTTCTGTGTGTCAATTCAACATGCAACATCAAACCCATGAGATCTTGAAAGTTCAGTCACAGAACCTAGGTTTTATGATGGAGTGCAATACCAATAATGGATGGCCTCTACTCCCGGGGGTATGACTGACAACAGGACATTACAAAATAAAAACATATAACTGTAAAGATAGAATGCTGTTGGGGTTTTCATTTTTAAAACCATCACTATACAGTCTCATCATCTTCTACAAATATAATGTAGCATGGTGGTTAGTCTGGTGGTCACTAGTGGTTGCCACCCGACCTTCCATATACTTGTATGAGGGTCGGGCCAGTCTTAGTTTCGGCTGGACTAAGCCCCCATCTCCATGTCAAGGAGCTGGCCTTGATGGGGAATTTTTGTTAGACACAGGGTCAGTTTCCAGGAACTGTATTTTTAATGTCCTAAACATGGGGAGGAGGGAGAAGGAGAGAGGTGTGCATATTTAGCAAATTTCTTTCTTACTTATTAGCAATCTTTAAAATTATTCTGTAACGTGCGATTGGCGGCTGTAATGCACAATGGATGTCTTTAGGTACATACTGGTCAACAATGCCTATGACCCATTGCTATGCACTCATTTATCGACTACATGTTTAGCCTCATGTGACCGGAATCATAGCTAGCAATTCTATTCTACTTCCGTTCTCTGCATATTTGTTTAGTTCATGATTGTATTTGGATGTGTATATACTTTCATTATCTATCCTATACTGTCAAATGTTATTCTTCTTTACACATTTCTATGTTCCCTATATATATTTGTAGCCCCTGCTCCTGCGTGCACTATCTTTCTCTATCCTTTCCCCTTTTATCTCCCGCCGCCCACTTAAACCCCTCCCCGCTGTTTTTGTCAATGCTATTTGGTGTCCCTTTTCTTTAATTTTTCATCTTTTAGCATTTCATAATTTAAACATATTGAACGCATCAATATGCACTTATTAATAGTTTGTTGCGCTTGATTTGTTACTGGGTGATGATGATTTCCTGGTGAGAGAAATCCGTCTCCCAGCCATTTGATTTAAATTCATTATGGTTTTGTGTTCTTAACTGTTTTTGTTGTCTTGATAAAGGTCCCAATTGGACTGACACGTTGACAATTGTATTAGTTCTTTGTTTTATTGTTATTTTCTATATTTTATTATTTTATATTGACAGTTTTCTACAGTAACCTTCCTACCTTATTCGTATTTACCTTCCTTTTTCTGCATTGTGTTTGAGAGAGAGAGAAGAATATCGAAGTTGAAAATTTAAATTTCTAGACACCTAGAAATTTTTTAGGGTGTCTTTAACAGGGTGACCAGGGCAAATCAAGGGTTATAATGGATATCATTTTCAGTAAAATCATTATGGATTGTGATTCTGATGAGGAATTTGTAGGGAATTACTTTTGTTTTAAAAGTAGATATAATAACACATTGGTTTTGTTATGAAATGATACCGGACAAGTATAGGCTGAATATATTGACACCTTGAATTATAGACACAAGGCCTAGACATGGTGACGAATGGACCGACAAGGTAAGTGACATCCACATGTTTTATTTGTTTGTACAGTCTATATTATGTTAGTTTGGTTATGAAACCACATAAATAAAATAGGCCTAGCTAAGTGGAAAAAAATTTATCAGGGTTGACACACGTCAGTCAAGTATATCTTTGTCAAGAAATGTATTTTTTAAAAATTTTCTATCTTCACAAACTTCTCACACCTCTTGTATCACACATACACAAACTAACACCAATAGATTTAATATTCAAATTCTTTATTTACATTTAAAAATATTATTTAAAAATCTCTTTAAAAAACCCCAAAAAGTAACTATGTTTTCCAAATATCCATCAAAATTAACGCAAATTGTCAAAAAAATAATTCAGAGGCAGGGGAGAAATTGCATATTTTTAATTTAGTGTGCTAAACATGATCCAACCAATTTCTTTCTAACCTGTTCTTCAACAGGAATTGAATCCTTAAAGCCAAATTCTCTCATAATGTACTTGAAATACTCATAACCAACACCATGCATTGCTGTGTATGTGAACTGTACTGAAGAATCATGATTATGCTCTCTGAAGAGGAAATAAAAGTACTCAAATTTAATTGATAGACAAAAGCTGCTAAATTATAACAGGAATACAGGGTGTCTATAATTTCACAGTGCATTGAATTTGAAATGAAAAATATGTTCTCAATATGACATCAATGGTTGATTGCTGATCCAGTGGTCTATGTATGGGCTCATGCCCTTTGACCCAATGCCATTGTGTGAAATATGCATGTGTTTGTGAGATATTATTTTGTTCAATATAAAGTGTTACATTTATCTGGTCTCCGAGGGAGAAGCATTTTCGTGACTTCATCCAGCGATGGACATTCAAAAAGGTGGTGGTCAACAGTTTCATAGGAATGAATTATGCATGACATCTTTGAAAGATTTTTTGTATATCCATTGTCCAGTGTACAGTGTGATTCAGTAGATTGCTGTTAGCTGTAGAGTGAACTTTTATTCCCTGATCAAGCAATGACTCTGGTGTGTAATGAGCAACTTTACCCAATACAGAATTGACATGAGCAGTAGTATTCATAAATGTAACAGCAATGATATCACACAGAGATCTGCACTAAATACCCACAATTCATGTGATGTAGTGTCAACAGTAATGTAGAAGAGTGCACAGTGACTTTATATTTGTACTGGAAATGTGGAATGAATGGAACAAGATGGGAGGTACAATATAATATATGGGATATTCATCTTCTTGTTCAAAGTTTAACATGTCTACACAGCAAGTCTGGTTTTCTTGATAAATGCTGCTGTATCTGAAAGCTCCTCAGTGTTCCCATACAGTTTTCTGTGGATGTCTGTCTCTGTGGGCCAGGATTAGATATGTTGATTATTGTCTTCGTACACTGAACATGTCCATAGGTGATCAGATCGCCGCTTCAGTAAATCTCTCAGGGTATAATGACTGATGATTCTGTTTCTATGTTGGTTCACTGCTCTATTTGAAATCTTTTGTCAAGTGTTCTCTATGGGCCATGCTTATCTTCACACCCATTTCGCACATTCTCGACATTGAGTCATGTTCATTTATCTCAAAATCCTCTGATCATGCGGACTCATGAAGAGCAATGAGTATGTCCACTCGGTCCATAGACTCACCATCTGTTATGGTGGTGAGACTAGCTACTTGGTCGGCCAGTTCGTTTCCCTCCATGCCTGCGTGTCTGAGGACAAAGAAAAGGGTTAGTTTCCGTAGTCATGCCTGCATTTTAGCTCTCTCTAATGAGTCCACTCATTCCCTACATACATCACCTGTTTTGACGTTCTGAATCATATTCGTTGAGGTACAGATATTGTAGCCAAGCTGTAAACCTTGACAAGAAGTATGTTAGGGCTGACAGCAAAGTTGTGTGGGTTAAACAAGTCAAAGATTTAAAGAACAGTAGCCAAATTTCAAACAAAAACTGTGCCTATGTGTGGCAGGGGATGAATAATGAGCAAGGAACACTTACACTGTAGCCTGTCAGACATGTCTTAAGAGATTACTAAGGAGTATTGAGCATAGAGTTGTAGATTCTATCTCAGAAAGTCAAAGTGACACAAAAATGCCTTTTTAAAGTTGGATGTGATGATACAAAGACCCTGCCAATAGTAGACTTCTTTTCAAAAGATTGCGTGCCGCTGAGAGATATTAAAGGCACTGGTTATGAAAGAAAGTTCTGGAGAAACACCCCTTCCTTCTTTACACAAACACAAATGCACACAGAAAACAAGAGGTTTATATTTCGTAAGTTTCGAGAATCAAAATTAACAAGGTGGATGTGTCGAGCCAAAACGTGCATATATTGCAGCAAAGCTGTAAACTAGAACTTTCTCTTGACATGCATTCCATTTTCTTGACATCCTATACATGAGAGTTTAAGAACAAACTCAGGAGAAGAAGAAAAAACACATACTTGACCACATTGAGGATCAAAACATAAAGGATGACAATCTTTACAAAGAATAACAACAGAATAAACTGAAGTTTCAACAAAAAGGTCTTTAACAAGTATTCAGTGTGAGCAATGATAAACAGGTTGCAGTGAAAGGCTGGCATACTAGTTTTCTTCTTCTTCTTTCGTTCACTTGAAACATGTCTATATCTGTAATTCTGTCTCCTTAATAAAACTCACTGTCTTTTGTAGTTCATACAGTGTCCCATAGAGATTTGATTCCAGTGTTGTTTCCTCTGGCCAATATGTCTGCCTCAGTGTTTCATGCTCAGAACACTCTTGAAGTATATGTTTGGCACTCTGTGCTGCCTGTCCACATGGCCATGTTGCCAATCTTGAACTTTGTATACATGTGACTGTGAGGACGGTTGTGTCCTGTTCTGAGACGTAAAATTATAACTTGTTCTGATCTGTTCATAATGTGATAGTCATCTTGTGCTGGTGTTTGTGGCTTTCTTATTGACTTGATCATCTTTTTTTTCTGGCCTATTAGTAATATGGTTATTGACATTCATCATTTAGTGGAATTGGGGAAACACTAAATATATTAGATACTCTTACAGAAGTCAATGTATAAGGTCATTGACATAAATTCAATGGGGATGCAACACAACTAAGTTTTCACATTCTACTCTTATCTAGTAGGACAATTGTCCTGCTAGAAAAAAAAAGTTCAAAAGGCATAGAAGATTGACTTCACTGTACTCAGGGTTACCCCATATTATGCCGTCCCTCTCAATGAAGCGGTATGCCACCTGTCAAAAGTACCGTTCATAGCACAAGTTCCATATTTTCAATGGATAAACTCTAGATCTCCAAAAAATCCACTTTATAAACAAGATGTTGCGAAAGGGATTTCAACCCACAACCTCTTGAAAACAAAGTGAACGGCATGTCCTGCTGCAAGAGATATGACCTTAGATATGATGTGTCAGCTGTGAACTAATAAATCTATTGGACAAATAAGCAGCTAAGAATGAGGAGCCAGAATAGAAATGTCTTTCTCAGCCGGATGGGATAATAGATGCTTCTAGTGTGCCCTCAATATTATCTTAAACAGCTTAACTTTTGATAAATAAACCAAATTGATGCCCATCAAACCGATTTCTTGCAATCTCCACAGACATATGGAAAGAATATGCAAAAGAAGCTCAGACAGAAAATACATTATAATGTTCTGAAGACAAAAGAGTGCCCAGCTAAGGTGCATGTACCAGAAAAGATCAAGACTCTGTGCACCTTCTAAAATAATGTAATACCACTTGAAAGTTGAACAGAATATAGTCATTCTTCTTCTCCTGTGTTTGTTCTGAAACTCCTGCTGGTCAGCAGGATATAGTCTAGAGAACGCAATGCTCAGTCACATGGTTCACAGCTTGACTGTAACATTGGTGTTGCTTATTCGCTGGGACATATCCAACTTTTGCATTGCTTTTGATCACTTTGACATATGGGATAGGCCAGCCAACTCCATTCCAAACCTCCTTAGTCACCTCTCAAAACATACATGGTAAGTCAGTCTTGTTTTTGTGTGTCCCCTTTCGTCCTGACAACACACAGGTGATATTGCTATAAAATATACTGTAAAGGTAGGTCCCATGGCAGCAACCTGCTGTCAGGGATGAAGATAACTCTTCATGTACTAAGCCGCAGACAGTACATTTAGGTTGCGGTGGCCAGTTTCCTTCCTTGCTGTCTTTACCTCACTTAACGTATGAGTCAGATAAAATGTAAGTTAGGAGTAAAAAATAAATTTCATGTGTACATACCTAAAATAGCAGTTAGCCAGAGCAGCAGAATAGGAGTAAAAAAATAAATTTCATGTGTACATACCTAAAATAGCAGTTAGCCAGCGCAGCAGAATTATATCTCTTGATAACCTGTTCTAAAGGATCAACAACCAAATCTGAGATGGTGTTCAGAAGTTCAATCTCCCATGATGATTCCAGTGGCACCAAACTCTCAGTAATGGCTTTACTTATGCCCTTGTCATGTGGAGATATAATCTGACGGACATTAAGTCAATTTGATCAGACAAGATTCATTTTACTAAAAATCAACTGAATTGAATAGTGAATTGTGCGAAAGGTGCAGATATTGCCGCCACGCTGTAAACCATGATGCATCGCTTTCCGTTCTCTGGATTACATCCTGCTAATTTTCAGGAGTTTGAGAATGAACACGAAGAAGAAAGAAAAATTGTGTGACTGTCATATCAGTATTCTTCATCTACATTCATTCTGAAACTCCATCTATTCTTCTGCATTCATTTCTCAATAGAAGCAAACCAGAGAAAGGAATGTTGCATCATGGTCTAGCTTTGCTGCAATATTTGTATCTTTTGACCCAACACTTCTGACTTCAGAATGACATTTTTTGATCACTATGACTTTTTATTAGATCTACCTCTATGCCCAATAATCTTCAGTTGCCTCTTATGATATTACATAATTTTTCTAGGCAATATTTATGTTTACTAGGTTGTAATTGCTTTCTGAATGGTCTGGATGCACAATTGTCTGTGGCAAAAATTAAACCAGGTACATTTCCAGTCTACACAGAAAGTCTGGTTTTCCAGATTTCAGCAAATCCACAGCAAGGACTGTGATCCTGCTCAATATTGGGTTGGCCCGATCAATCTTAGGTGCTAGCCTCTGTTGGCTGGACTACGCCCCATCTCCACTTTAAGGAGTTGGCTTCGATGGAGTGTAGTAGAGTTGAAAGTGAGCTCTCCTCACAAACCCAACTTGTCAAATTAGCTTGTGGTTCTAAGCAAATCATCGACATCAAGCAAGCAATACAATTGGATGTAGTAAATATGTAAACAGACATCCAACAATGGTTGAATACAAACATCCGTATACAACGGATACAACTTCAGTATACAACTTGCATGATCCACCTACCCTCTGCAAACCCAAATTGTTGTCCACCATCATGCAAAGATGAATCATTATCCCAGCACTCAAAATTTGAATT
Organism: Meghimatium bilineatum; assembly: GCA_034231615.1. NCBI lineage: Eukaryota > Metazoa > Mollusca > Gastropoda > Stylommatophora > Philomycidae > Meghimatium > Meghimatium bilineatum. Next base: position 44,274,386 of record CM067312.1, read on the forward strand.
AACTGATTGAGAATACATATGTATAGAAAATTTTTAATTGGTGAGATGGGCTTATGGAGTGAGTTAAGAAATTGCAACATATTATTCATTGGATGTTAGCTTCACAGAAAATGCAGAGAAAATATGGAATTTTCTCTCCATTTCTACAAAAATTAACACAGGAAGAAAGTTTGGTTCTTCCTACTCCAATGACCACGGGTTCCCACAATTAAGAAATAGCATTGTTTCATGTGAAGTCACGTGCCAATAGTATAAAAAATCATTTTGATGCACTCTTAAAGATGATGTCATTGTGATAGAAATGTTTGCTACATCAATAATGCATTTCCAACAGTTCCTTCACTGTGTCAAAGACAAGAAATCTGAGCAGCAATTCAGCTTTTTCAAGAACATGACATCTTTCATGACTTTTGGAAGTGTTCACATGGACAATCAATGTTGTTAGCATTAACCCTCCGACCTGGTATCACACGATTTCCGCGTTCTCCACCTACAGGCTTAATATTACGCATCCCGCGATTTCCGTGTGCTCGCAATTATTTATGTTTCTTTGCATTCCTATCCCGTGATTTATATTACTGATAATATTCAGAATTTTGCTTTGAGGTAAGAACAGAGTTTCTATATATGTATTTGAAGGACTAATGAAATTGAAGGGGAATCTGATGATGCAATGCTTTACGTGCCTGCCAATGCTTTACGTGCCTGCCAATACATTTTTTTAAACAGAACTTCCGGAAATAAATACGCGGCCAGAGGGTTAACACAGAAAAACAATAGATGGAGGTGCAACAATTAACCTCACATCTCATTCTACAACTATTAACAAAAACAATGTGCTCAACTATTTAAAAACAAATCAAGTTAACATATAAAATAACACATCAATAAATAGATGTCTATACTATAAACAAGTCAACAAGAAGCATTGTTAAAAATCAGGAAACTGTAAACTCTGTTGGTACGGGCATGCGATGAGATATTCCTCAATGACAAGAGATGTTCTTCAAGGTATGGTGGAGAGGAAAGAAAACAAGGAGACAAGAAGACATGGCTGGATAATATCAAGAACTGGACAAGATGTGAAGTTTCCAAAGACATGGCTGGATAATATCAAGAACTGGACAGGATGTGAAGTTTCCAAACTCATAGAAGATAAAGATGTGTGGAGATATCTCTGCACCAAATTTCAAATTGTGACATCCTATGACCCTGATCCTGGGTTTTTATTATTATACTATAGAAAGCTCTGTTCTGTAACCTATATTATTTGACATTCCCAAAATTGACACATTGGAAATTCTGCGGTCAACAGAGTAGGAAGGATCCAAAGTTAAATTAAGTACATCAGCATCTATACAAATGAAATACATTTGTATAAATACATATATATATTTCTAGAAAATAGCATAAATACTCACCTGAGCACCATTGGTCCAATAAACCTGAAAAATAACAAAGACATATTCTAATGTGATTGTGTGGTTATATGATTGTGAGATCTCCCTTTCCTAAATGCTTCTACATCTGTTCTCAGACGCCTGCAGATTAGCAGGATGTAGTCAGTAGAAAGGAATGCGGTATGTTGTAGTTTGGGATTTAACCTGTGCATTTCTCCCGCACTTGCAGTATTCGCTTTAGATGGCCTTCCAATTCATCGCCAGTCGCTGTCTGTGTATTTTGACTCTTCGCCATTGCGTATATTACCCAAAGAAGTGTAATCCTATCTCGGACGAGGAGCTTCGCAGTGGGTACTGAACCCAATTCTCTCTGTATGAGCTATGGTGGGCAAAGGCCAACAGTAAAATTGGGCTAGGTTTGCAGTATCGTTATTGACTTATGCCCCCCTCTATGTTGCCCAAAGGTCCAGAGTTCAAGTCTCAACACTGCTTCAGTCAGATATTTTGGCAATGCACTCCCCAACATTTGGTCAGTGTTTGTCTTGTGGGCAATGGGGAGCTGTATCAAAGCTTTTTTTCATACCCAGGAGTGCATGTTCAAGTTGGTGTATCCAATACCTGAGTCATGACTCCTACTTTGCATGGAGTCAATTGTGATGGGACATCCAGGCTTCTGTGTGTTCTTGAGCATGAACAGCACTTTCACCAGTTGGTCTCATGCTGGACTATTGTAGCTTTGTTGCCACTGAATTGATTCACATACACTACGCTGCCCTCTAGTGTATGTTGCCTTTTCCAGATTCAGTGTGTACTCAAATGATCCCCGTATGTTAGAAGGATCTACCTGTATTAGGACATTGACCTTGGCTGCCTCTCCAATGTTTCTGCTTTTTATCCTGGCCGAGATGGAATGCACAGATGCCTTACATCCCTGTGTCCCGACAGTGCTGTTGAATGTAGAGGTCTCAGAGATATGTCTTGTATATTTGCAGACAATTCTCATTAAATCTACAGCACCCACATCCACGAGCCTAAAAGTGTTGGCCAGGAATACAGGAGGTACTTTTAAGATCTTGGTTATCTGCTAACCCTGACTCTGCACGAGAGCAATGCGAGACCCTTTGCACCCTGTCATAATAGAATAACATATATCTTGTGCTACTAACTTTATATTTAATGTAGACTTCAAAATTGTAGTTGATTCTGAAATGTAGATTGTCAGCTTTCATGTAAACATTTTATTCTTAAGCTTGATGATGATAATGAAAGATGAAATAATTCCTTTGGCTATGAGAAGGTAACCCTTGACAGCTCATAGCCTTTCTAACAAAAGTAGAGATCCACATTTGAGTACTGAGGTTTCAGTCCAGTACACCTGGACTTGCAATCGGTTTGTTGTCCTGACTTTGACCACCCACAAGGTGGTGTTAGGGAGGGTTTATGGATGCATTTTCTACAGACATGTTCTTAATAGTCGCTAACTTACTGTATGGATTACTAAGTAAACTTCAGAAGACTTGCACTTTTTTAAGAATGGAAGTGTGCTGACAAGAGTAGAATTACTCATCAGCATTTGGATATCGACAGAAACAACAACAACATGGATGCATGTTTAGTCACCATAGGTAGGCATTCCAGTGTCACAGAATCCCAGGATTATCATATCCTGGTAGGAGGTTGGTATATATTCTTCTGGACTAATTTCTAACTATCTAATTTTTCTGTCACATTTGTTGACAGATCTCTGCTACTAGCATTCCCTGCCAACTAGAGTCTGACACAAAAGGACAAAGATGAAATATTCAATGGCCTGCATTATCCATCGGGGATAATTTGATAGCAGACAAAAACTAAGGAAGATTTTTTTCACAGGTGACAGGTTTTCAGCCTATCCACAATGTTCCTTAGTCACTATATAAATTAAAGTTAACATATTTTGCATTTATTAATGCCGTAGGGGTATGAGATTTTAGCAATCTCACATTTCAGTGGCTCTGCTATATGAGGACGATAACCATCTCCTCTCCCTCGCAATCTTTACTTCCCGGATTAATTCAGTACCCGATCAAGCTGGGTCGATCAGGGAGCCGTTGTGAACTGAAAAACATTTCTGCCTTAACTGGGGAATGAATCCAGGACCACTCATATGTAAAACCAGTGCACTAACCACTGTGCTACGCTACCCCCCACCAATTATGACATGTCTGGAAAGGTGGCCCTATTCTTTGCACTCTGAACTAGAAGTCCAGACTTCTGTATGATAGCCACACATCTACTTAAGCTTAGTTTGTACCTTCTGCACAGCCGAAGACAGCTGTGTCGGGCCATTGTCGCAAATAAAATGGCGACACAATGCATTTCCGTTCTCTAAGCTACATTCTGCTGGAAATCTAGTAAGACCATTGTCCTGCTACAAGAGAGATCCAGTGGGAGATTGAGAATGAACGCTGAAGAAGAAGAAGTACCTTCTGTAAAATATGGAATGCATATACTCTCATACTTACTGGAGCAAAATGTTATGCACACATTTTATATTTACTTTGTATTCACTGTAGAATATGAAATTCCTGTACAGTCAGACTTCATCATTATCAAGTGCCATGCCAGCTGGTATAGGCGAGCTTGCATCTCCATGGATTTCTATCTTTAGCGTCTTATATCAGGATTTTTATTGACTCTTGCCATGTCATGATGTTTTTCATGTGATTTTTTTTCAGGATGTCATCCTATGTCTCTTTTGTTTCCAATCTTGCCAAATTTAACTGTTCTCCAAACATCCCCATATCATAACAGGACCAAAAATTAAAGATTGTCTCTGTTATTAGTTTTAAAAAAACTTGTCACATATATGACTCTTTTAGAACCTACTCATTAATTTTTCTAGCTGTCAATGGCACTATCAGCATTCTTCAATAGAATCACATCACTGCTGGCTCTAATCTTCATTGTAACCTCTAGATGTAAACTCTAGATTGTGCAAGGGCTTGTCATTTTTTTTTCAGCCTTCATTCTCAAACTCTCTCTGGATCTCTCTTGTAGCAGGACAATGGTCCTAATATATTTGCAGCAGGATGTGGTCCAGAGTATGGAAATGCATTATGTCGCCTTTTTATTTGCACCAATAGCCCAACACATCCATCTTCGGCAGGTCATAAGTCTTAACCATGATGGAGTAGAAGGAAAACATTGAAATTTGGCAGAAATACAGCTCACTCAAAAGCTCATTGTAATGGACATATGAAGCATGAATTTCTCACCTCAACAGCCTTCTCAATATGGCACATGGCAAACAAACACCATACTAACCGGATTTGCTACTTCAACAGTTTGTCAGAACAATGGAGAAATCAGAGGATAGGACTGACATTACTTGATGTTACATGGAAATACATAGGGAGATGGAACCAGTGTTTGAGGAATTCTGTTCTTCGTATGCTTCTGTAAAAAACTGCTGTAAGCAGTTAAAGTGTGACTGTTCCTATGTTGCTGAATAGGAAAACTGTACTCAGAATGAAAATACAGAAAAGGTGAAGAAAATCACTGACCAGGATAAGAAAATGACAATTACAGAGATATCTAGTTCAGCAAAACTGAATGAACGTACAGTTTTTAGAATTTTACACAATTTAGACTGAACATGAGATATCTAATTCAGCAAAACTGAATGAACGTACAGTTTTTAGAATTTTACACAATTTAGACTGAACATGAGATATCTAATTCAGCAAAACTGAATGAACGTACAGTTTTTAGAATTTTACACAATTTAGACTGAACATGAGATATCTAATTCAGCAAAACTGAGTGAATGTACAGTTTTTAGAATTTTACACAATTTAGACTGAACATGAGATATCTAGTTCAGCAAAACTGAGTGAACGTACAGTTTTTAGAATTTTACACAATTTAGACTGAACATGAGATATCTAATTCAGCAAAACTGAGTGAATGTACAGTTTTTAGAATTTTACACAATTTAGACTGAACATGAGATATCTAATTCAGCAAAACTGAGTGAATGTACAGTTTTTAGAATTTTACACAATTTAGACTGAACATGAGATATCTAGTTCAGCAAAACTGAGTGAACGTACAGTTTTTAGAATTTTACACAATTTAGACTGAACATGAGATAAGCGTGTGCCTGTATCTGTTGATATACGAACAGAAACAAACGAGGATTGATTGATGTGACCAGTTGCTGAAAATGTGGCGGTCGAAAAATATATTCATGGCCATAGTGACAGTAGATGAGACTTGGATTCACCATTATAAACCAAAATCCAAAGTTTCTAGTATGCAATGGAATATACCAGGACTCACCAACACCTCACGTCACGAGCAGAGAAATCTGCAAGAAAAGTGGTGCTGTTTCATTTTTTGTGACGTCAAAGGTGTCATATTGAAAGATTACCTGGCTCACAGCAACATGATTAATGGTCAGTTCTATGTGGATCTCCTAACCAAACTAAGAAAGAATATGACCAGAGAATGAGGGGTTGTGTGCACTCTAACTCTGCCTTTGCTTCAAGACAACACACCGTCCCATAAAACATGGCTTGTTCTGCATATAGCCAATGATTTTAATATTTAAATTTGTTCACATCCACCATATTCTCTGGATTTAGCTCCATCTAACTTTTTTATTTTCCAAAATCTAAAATAAACGGTTGAAAGGAAATCAGTTTGACAGTGACAATGGTGTCATACTGGCTTGTGATAATTGGTTTAGTTTTAAAAAGAGGTTGTCTCTTCAAGATTAGGCAGAGATAGCAGAAATGTATAAATTCAGGTGATGGCTACATTGAGAAGGAATAAGCACTGTGCCAAATTTCTACTTTCTCTTCCAACTTCTTCACGGCGAGTGTAAAGACTTATGATTAGCCTCTTTTATGTGCTCTCATACTTACTAGTATACACATTAACAGCTTTCATGTACACATTTCAAACTTACTTTGTATCCATTGTCATCTTTTGGGTTGTGGCTGGCAGTGATCATAATACCACAGGCTGCTTTCAGAACACGAATGCCAAATGCCTTATGAAATAAATATAACAAAGTTTAGAAGTGAGACAATGGGAAATATATTGTATTTACTGTATATATTTCTGAATATAAGCTGGTCTGTTTATAAGCAGAAGATGTAACATTAATGTCCAAAATGTGGTAAAAATGTACACAAATTCTCAGCTTATATTTTGGAATAAATGGTACTATAATAGAGTTAAGTTTAAAGGAACCATTTCAAACATATAATGCTATGTCTGTTGCAAGGGTCCAAAATGGGAGAAAAGAATTGCAACACTATGCATGTCGTATGAGGCGACTAAGTAAGGTTTTGGGGTAGAGTTGGCTGTCCCATCCCATATAGGGTTAAAGTTAAATAGAAGCCATGCTGAATTTGGATGTGTCTGGCAAAAAGGCACAGAATATCCTGACTACATCCTACTAATCTGCAGGAGTTTGAGAACAAATGCAGAAGAAAAAGAGAACATACATAAGGAACAAAAGGCAAGTCTCTGAATGCTTAAAAAACAGATTCTGATGCTCCTATTGAATCTCTCTTATAGCTGGACAATGGTCTTACTAGATTTCCAGAGAACAGAATGCATTATGTCATCATTCTGTGTCAATGACCTGACACACCCAACTTCAGTGATGGTAACAAATACATTCAGTGTTGTATCAATTCCACTGAATGGTAGATGTTCGTAGCAATATCATTAGTAGGCTAGCAGTGTGACGCAACCTTTTTATCAGTAATACGTGCACTATATGTTGTCACTTTTTCACCAATTTGAATGCCAGTGTCATGGAACATTGCTTTGCCTCTCTCAGCTGCCTGGGTTTTTATAAACCTTTCCACAGACAAACCGCCGAAGATGGATGTGTCGGGCCACTGGCGCAAATAAAATGGTGACACAATGCATTTCCATTCTCTGGACTACAGGACTGCTGGAAATCTAGTAGGACCATGGTCCTGCTACAAGGGAGATCCAGCAGGAGTTTGAGAATGAACGCTGAAGAACAAGCACATACAAGAGTAAAACCGCCAGTGTGTTTCTAGGGCCCGAAAGGGGAGCAAAGAATAACAACACTATTTACCTTCCATGAATGTTGTAAAAGGCGACTAAAGAGGTTATAGGATGGAGTTAGTTGCCCCATCCCATATAGGGTCAGTGACCCAAAGCCATGCTGAAGTCAGATGTGTCAGGCCGAAAGGCGCAGATATCGTAGCAATGCTGTAAACCATGACACAACGCATTCCGTTCTCCGGACTACATCCTGCAAATCTGCAGGAGTTTGAGAACGAACGCAGAAGAAGAAAAGTAAAACATTTTGGATGAATACAACACACACACACAAAATGACACCAAAGTACTTAAAAAAATACCTCTGCAAAAATTTTGCATTTCCCACAAACTTAAAAATTGGGTAAATATTTTCAGTTGTAAAATATAACACAAAACTTAACACGCAACAAATAAATAATTATATAAATAATCGTTTAATTAATTTCATGCAAGTGAATTATCTACAGTGGTGACCTCATGCTCGTAATGAAATGAAGTATGGACAATAGGACTTACCACATATGGAGTTGGACACACACGTGAGAATAAGTAAACAGGTATCCCAGCATTCACAAAAATTGTGCAGACAATCTTTGACCACCTAACAAAAGGGAGATTAAAAACATCACTTTTCATGGCAAATGAAACAAGTTAAAATAGCAGCAGTAAAATAACACGTTGGCTACTGAATTGAAATACAGGATGTGACATAATTAATTTGTGTTTTATTTGCTTCCTTGATGCTCCATAAAGGAAGTGAGCTGTAATTTTATTTATCTAACAGTATGCATAGCAGGTTACAGTGTTTCTATTATTTGTTCTCCTTTCAGGTCTTGCAGCACACTTTGAAGACATATTTATATATAAAGTATACATACTAATAGTATATTTTCAACACCTATCAATTGATGATTGGTTGCCGATCCTGCAGTCTATGGGCTCATGCCCTTTGACCCAATGCCATTAAATGGCATTATATTGCTGGAAGTATATCAATTGATGGAGAGTACATTCTTCAGTGCACTTACACTGTGAATAAGCACTAAGTTTGTGTGAAATACATTTCGATGAAAATATACTCCTTTTGAGGATAAGGTCTTCTCTTAATAAATTTTTTTACTGTGGACCGTAGTCTGAGGCATAATATTTGTAATATAGCAATAAAAATGTATATAAAATGAAAGTTTCAGCAAATGATATAACTGAAGATTAAAGAGTGAGAAAATGTTGTTTTGTTGCAAATATTTCATGTTTTAAAGAAACCAAATCTCCAAAGAAAATTCTTACCTGGAGCTGTTGTGTCGTCCATCAAAGCCAACCACAACTCCCATACTGTTCAATGACGGTAAAGTTTCCTTGCAGTATTTTACCATTCCCTTCAGAGACCAACAACACATTATTAGCACACAAACATACATACATAATATTTTATATGTTACATTTTACACAATCCCCATCGAAGTCAGCTCCTTGAAGTAGAAATGGGGCTTAGTCCAGCCGACAGAGGCTGGAAACTAAGACTGGTCTGGCCATCCTGTATACCCATCAGGGCGACAGCCCTGCCCAAGTAAACACGGGTGCTGAAGTTAGAAATATCAGGCGAAGAGATGCACCAGCAACCATTCAACCCACTAAGACACATGTCTGCACAATAAAATTAATACTTGCTCTTGCTGTGTAGACATGTTAAACTTCAAACACAAAGAAGACATAACACAATTTTTACAGCAATCTTTCACTAAACAAATGATTTGCACTCTACAAACACATTTAAATGTTTTCTGTTTCCTATACGATGCAGTTAGGTTCAAATGATGACAATTCTGAAAGAATAATGTTTAGAGAAGATCCATACAATGTCAGAAGATCCATTTTAAAATGTTCAGACCAACAAATTGAAACTCAGCCATGACGTTTCTGTTAAAACATGATGCTGGTCAGGATTTGGTCTTCTTCCTACTCCCAAACAATGTAATTTTGGCTCTTTCTCAGACTTGACTTTCACTTAAATGGATGAGATTTCAGGAGAAAGATAAACTAAAGACTAAAGGATGTTTCATGGGCAGTACTGGAAAAATTACTTCCAGCAGATGGTGAATCATTGAGAGAAGTATGTTAATTCAGAAACAACTTATTTTGAAGAGAATTTTTTTTTGAACTTCACAGACAGTTACTATTTTCAAAAAATCTTCCAGCAAACAGGAGTCGAACCAGATACGCCCAGATAGCACTGAATTGCCTCACGCCTTTAGTCAAGATGTCTTCTGTCTTTGACCACATCACATTCCTAAAAAAAGATGTGATTTTAGTCAAGACTTTCAATGTGTATATTCCCAAACTGCTATGAATATGGACCAGTCGATTGATACACAGACACCAACAACACACAAGCTGCAATGATATGTCCACATATCGAGAAACACAATCGTTACATTAGTAAGTGCGAGAAGGTTTCAATACTACAATGACCATATTCATAGTAGACGTTTCTTAAATGTCAGTGTGTGATCAATATTTGTAGTGTTAGTATGTAAATTATTCATAAATTTCCTCAACCGAGTAACAGGAGCAAATACACGAACGAAGGATTAGGGTTAGCATAAGCATTTCATAATATAGTAGCTGTGCATCATCAACGATCTGTTTTTTTGGCTAAATAATTACTCGGATTTATCGGCATACACAAAATAATGAAAAAAAATCTAGTCACAAAACTTGTCTATTACATTGAGAACACCATTTTCTATGTACACCCAGCCCAGTTGAAGCATTATCTATATTTTAGAATACACATCTCTTCTAAGTACCCAATTTTGCCCTAATAATATGAGCATTAAAAAATATACTAGATTTTAAATAAAACAATAATAATATTAATTTTTTTAAAGTTGTGGTGTTAAATATTTTTTATGATGCGTTTAAAATTCACAAAAAAAATGTAACAATATAAAATAATAAATTTATTAATTAAAACACAAACCTGGGTTGTTTGAATGATAGTCAAATCATTCATTTGAGAATTTCCTGGACCCATCCTGGCTCGCAAACCTGAAACCCCCACAAAAAAAGATGTCAAACAAAAATTGTGAAAATAAAAAACTAGTACAAATCAATATCTCAGCAATTAAACAATCTTTGTGTGTGCTCATCTTCTATAGGTTAGTGGTTAAATATATTCTTCAATGCACTTGCGCTGGGAACAAGCACCAAGTAGATGTGAAATACATTTCCGTGTGTTGCAAGGGTACTTAAAAATAGCCAAGAATAATAACAGCACTGTTTGCCATCCATGCATGTTGCAGGAGGCGACAGAGGAGGATGTGGGGTGTAGCTGGCTGTTCATACCATGTAGCGTAAAAGAAACTCAGAGGCCGATATGAGGTCAGATGTCTCAGGCTATAAGGTGCAGATATCGCAGCAAAGCTGTAAACATGACAGAAATAGTTGAGAAATCCTGTTCCTTCTTTGTCAGCACTCATTCTCAAACTCCCACTGGGTCTCTCTTGTAGCAGGACAATGGTCTTACTAAATTTCCAGCAGGATGTAGTCCAGAGAATGGAAATGCGTTGTGTCTCCAATTAATTTGAGCCAATGATCTGACACATTCATCTTCGACCGTAATCTTTTTCCAATACATCAAAGTTTTAAATTATCCTTATAATGTGCTTTAGTTGGTTGCTGATCCAGCACTCCGTGGGCTCATGCCCTTTGACCCACTACAATTGTATGATAAATAAATGTATTTGAGAGCTGTTGTTTTGTTCATATAGGTAAAGGTAGGTCCCATGGCAGCAACCTGCCGTGGGAATGAAGATAATTCTTAATGTACTAAGCTACAGCAACTATTAGGTGGGGTGACCAGTTCCATTCCTTACTGTCCTTACCTCCCCTAACACATGCATCGACATTACACAATGAGAACCCCGATCACTGGATATGTACGCTACACAATGAGTGGGGGATTGACGGCCAGTGTGTTGCATGCAAATCACAAGTTCCTTATCCAAAGTTATGACTTTTTAACATTGATACGGCAGCCATTTTGACATACAATATTTTAAAAATATAATTAAACAACTATTTAAAAACTATGATCATTGTAAAAATTGGTAGGCACTAATTAGTCACAAGTTCCTTCTCAGCAAGTTTCAATTAAAAGTGAAATTAACTTAGTTATTCAGTTATTATTTTTTTGTTAAATTAATCTAACTTTTACCAGCAGTTCCAAATTCCATCCTATTAAGCATCAGCTTCTTCAGTTCTGGGATGTTCTTTGCCTCAACTAAATTTTTGATGCCCAAACGTGTTTTTTCATTCTGTATGTTACCCAATACAATAGAATAAATGAATTATTCCAGAATAAGTGAATGGTTACATAATAAATGATTACATAATAATTGATCACAATATAAATTAATGATCACAAAATAAATGAATGGTTAAAGAATAAATGAATGATCACATAGTAAATGAATGATTACAAAAAACAAAACAAAAAAATAAAAAAAATAAATAATAGCAGTGAATTATTACATAGTATATTTCATAAGAATCACATACATAAAATATAAGAGCTTCAGATGGCCAAGAGACAAGGTTAATTTTTTTTCCACTGCAGGCAATTGTGCTTCTGAACCATTAAGAAAGCAATGGCAATTATATTGAAAATACACATTGCATAGAAAATCACCATAGCTAAAAAATGTTGGGTTGATCGCTATGTCCTGAATGTTGATCGCTGTGTCTTGAATGTTGATCGTTATGACCTGAATGTTGATCACTATGTTCAGAATACGATAAGCAACTAACATCAAAGTATTTTTGTGATATTGACAGCTTCTTCTTTCATACTCACAATCCTGTAGATTAGCAGCATGTAGTGCAGCAAATTGAATTTGCAGTGTCACTATTTACACCTTTACTACGATATCTGTGCCCTTCAACATGACACATCCAACATCAGCATAACTTATGGGTCACTTTGACCCTCCGTGAGATGGGACAGCTAACTTCATTCCAAAACCTTTTTAGTCGCCTGTTATGACATACATGGCAGGTAAAAGTGTCGTTATTCTTTGCTCCCTTTCAGATTCCAGCTAGAAAGTGGATAATGACAGACTGAAGAAGATACGATCCTGAGACTGAAGTAATTTAAATTAAAGTGTGGCATAAGTTGCATGGACCTTTATGAGGAAGAATGAGAAATGTGTATAGCTAGCAAGCTACACATGCCCATATCACTCATGATGTCCACATCAAAGAACATGTCAAAAGTATGTGTACTACATGTTATGTTATGTTCCTCCAGGGCCATAGGCGGCGCATAAGGCAGAAAACCATAGCTTTCCATTTCTGTCTTTGTGTTGCCAGGTCTTTCAATTCTTGCGTGTTGTTAAGGTTCATTGACATGCCTTCTCTATTAATGGTTCTTCGTAGAGTTTCTCTAGGTCTTCCCCTTCTTCTTACTCTGGGTGGCACCCAATATAGTGACTGATGGGGAATTCTTAGGCTGTTCATTCTAAGAACATGGCTGATGTATGTCCAACGCCCTTGTCTAATGAAGGAAGATATATAGGTTTGTTTGCTTTCCTCTCTTATAGTAGTGTTAGATTTAAAGTCGCTCCACTGTACTACATGAAAGGATGAAATAATCCCTTTAGCTGTGAGCAGGTAGCTCTTGACAGCCCATAGTCTTTCAGACAAATATTCTTCTCAGCTGTTAACTGAGGTGATACTCTGACACATGTAAGGTTGTTTCAAAGACAATGGTTGTGTAAGAGAAGTTTATGGTTGTGTAAGAGAAGTTTATGGTTGTGTAAGAGAAGTTCATGGTTGTGTAAGAGAAGTTCATGGTTGTGTAAGAGAAGTTCATGGTTGTGTAAGAGAAGTTCATGGTTGTGTAAGAGAAGTTCATGGTTGTGTAAGAGAAGTTTATGGTTGCATAATTACATAGTTGTCAACTTATTTTTCCATAAATCTATATATTTAACAATTTATTTTCACACAATGGCATTGGGTCAAAGGGCATGAGCCCATGGACAGCTGGATCAGCAACCAACCAAAAATTTATTTCCGTATTTCAATAAAAAACTATTTTAAAAAACTGCCAAAAAAAAACCCACCATAGCCTTTTTTTTGCCTATGAATACATACAAAACATTTGCATTAGTAGTAATTACGGCTCAATTCAGTTTTAGGTCATCATTGTCACATTTGTTCTAGTTTTGAGAGGTATTTCCTAACCTTTGCCTGTACGGTATAGAATTAGGATTTAGAATTACGGTTTGGGTTAGAATTAGTATTTAGAATTACAGTTTGGGTTAGAATTAGGGCTAGAATTATTATTTATAATTAGAGTAACATTAGCATGTGTAGCAGTTGTGATATTTAATCAACTAATTTACATTTTCAAAAATTTTATCTAAAATTCTTATCTGCGTCGGGAGATATGACATCATGACATCAATTGATTTCATTGGTGTCCACTGAATTCTGTGACATCAGCTAATTAGGATTTATTATTTATAGCGCAGTGAAGACCTAAAACCGAATTCTACCATAATTACTGATGATGTAACACCAAATGACCTTTTTTTAAAAAAAATAAAAAATTAATTTGTGGGGTTTCTTTTTTTTTGGGGTCTCGAAATCCGTATCAATATGGAAATTCTGTACTAGTTGACACCTATGTAATTAGTGAAGTACTTGCTATTCCTTTTCCACATTATTATTGTGTATAGATTAATACAGTGTTAGCTTTGAAATGTTTATTGACCAACAACATACCTAGGGATGGTGTAGTTAGCCTTATTCACCACCGTTATCTTTTTAAAAGAACTTGTACCCTATTCCCTTAGGCTGAGTCAACTAGGGGCTATTGTGGTCATAATTTGTACAGTTCAACTGGAAAATCAAAGATCAGATACTAACCTTATCCCATTTCAACCACTGTGCAATCTCTAAATTGAGCAACTCATCTCCAGTGTCTGGTTCAACCATCTTGATCAGGCTAAACTTTATGCAAGCACAAGGATGATGATCTTAGAATGGACTGCAAAGAAAATTTTTGCATTCTTTACAGTAAAATAAAAGTATATTTTCTTAACTGATACATTCCATGGCACTGATTAGTTGGCACAACTAAAGTGGAATCCCTCTATAGCACATTCTTTTATAACATATTTCATTCTATAACAATACTTTTCAAAATCCCCTTCTTCTTCTTCTTTCCTTCCTCTTTTACCCTTTTACGGGTATCGAGGGAGATACAATGTTCTTGTTCTCGCTTTTCTGGCAGCTTCAGATAATGTTATTTGGTGTTTGTGTAATGTCTCTTTGATGTTGTCGATCCAGCGTGCTCTAGGTCTACCCTTGGCTCTTCTTTCTGCTTCTCCTCTCTTCATATATACTTTATAAACTAATGAATCACACTGCATTCTTTCCAGATGACCACACCGTTGTATCTGTTGGTTTTGTATGTATTGTAGAATTGATATGACACCCACTCTTTCTCTTATGACATTGTTTTTAATTCTGTGTCTTCTGGTCACTTCAAAATCCCCAATTATATTTATTCTGTATTGTTTGTATTGTTGTATATAGCGAATTTCTGTTATTACATACATATTTTGTCTGTCTGGACCAAGTTCTTATAATGGATTTTACTGTATTTTCTCAAACTGTCATAAAGTCAACTGATCTTCATTTTGAAAAGTCTATAAATTGATAGCTGCACCCAGAGGTTTAAAACCTCATGAGTGTATCAATCAATGAAATGATTGAATATGCAAAATAAAAAAATAGGAATGATCAAAAGTTTAATGAAAGAGATGAAAGATAGAGAAATTAAATGTTTTTGACCAATAAAGTATAATGACAATTTAAATTTAGGGTTACAAGAAGTTGTGGCAGACACATAATGAATAGAAGCAACAAGCAGCTTAGATGTTATTTCAGAACTGGTCATCACTATAAATTTTGCTAGGCAGAGGATTAAATTATAGGAATAATGTCTAGGACAACCTGTCCAGTATGGATACTGCCCTCACAGAAAGAAACTGCAGACAACTGTGAGCATTAATGCAAAGTAATTATCAGTGACAGCTGAAATGACATGCTTACGCAAAATCCTAGGAATATCGCTAAGAGACAGAGCAAGGAATGAGGACATTAGACAAACAACCGGCACCACACCAATTTTGGAATATATTAAGAGACAACAGATAAAATGGTTTGTACACATCAGCAGACTACCACCAAGCATACCACAGCAAGCTATGCTACACAGATACAGTGAAGGCTGATTCTAACACTTTCTCAGTTCTCCCCCCTCCTAAAAATATCTATAAACTAATTCTAATCCTTTTAACCCCCCTTTACCAAAAGCTATGGTACAAGATTGTCATTCCGCCGGGATCATCATTCTATCATGTTAGGAAATACCTCAAAACTAGGTCAAATTTCACTGTGACCGTAGATACGAAAGATGCGCCTCAATCTTTCTTTCCTAAAAGTCCAGCTGAAACAAATCATGCAATGCAGTCTGTTAGGGGTGCCTGCAAAATGCTCCCTGGTGTTTTTTTAGTGTGAGTTTCACCAGATTCTAATCTGGGCTGTTGATCCAACAGGAAAGGAGAAATACCAAGGCCTCAAGAACTGAAATGTCACATTGATAAAATTTTGATTTTACACAATTCCACAATCAGTGTCGACTCTAAACAAGATAGGCTTTGCGTAATGAATGATGAAATATAGTCAGACTACTATGAATTTTGAATGCAATGGAACAATGATGCAAGAGTAGACTAGAAGAGAAGGTGGTGTTATTTTAATGAAATATCAAAATTACTCAGTGGTACTGTGAGTAAAATTGTAATACAAAAACGTCAGATATGCATAAAATGTAGGCCTACTCTTAAGAATAAACATAATAGTAATAGGTCTATTTATAAAGAAATATTCACTAGGAAAATAACCAAAATACATGCCAAATGCAGTTGTCCTGAGTTGATACTTGTTAAATGTACGGTGAACCTAGGACAAGGTCAGGGTCGAAAACACGACAATATCAGTGTTACCATTCAATAATTTAAACAGGCCCAAGTCCGAGGAATAAAAAAAAGCAAAGAAAAAGCTATTATAAATACCAAAATAAACTTTAGAGATTTTTTTTGGTATAGCTTGTATTGTTAATGACACATTGTCTATAGATGAAACAACAACACATGTTTTTTAGTTTGTGCCCTGATGGTATGTGTGTGAAAATATCCCAAAAACATGTTCAGATAAATCTGACAATGTCAATATAATATGCCTCACAAAAATAATGAAAGCAATTCAAACTTTCAACTGCTTAGGTGTAATTTTTCATTGGTTAAATCAGAAATGGTTAAAACATGTTTAAATCTGAAAAAAAAACGTAAACGTTTCTGGTTAAAAGAGTGAAGGTCAGTCCGTTTCTCTTTTGCCAAGTTTGGCACATAGGGCGGATGTCATAGTTCTCCATTCCTGTCGGTCAGTTGCTAGGGATTGCAGGTCTTGTGCATTTATGCCTGTTGATTTTAATTCATTCATAAATGTTCTTCTAAGCGTTGTTTTTGGTCTTCCCTTTTTTCTTTCCCCGTCTGGTGTCCACATGAAGGCTTGTCGTGGAATTCTGTCTTCCTTCATTCTAAGTATGTGGCCGATGTATGTCCAGTGACGTTTTCTGATGATGTTTCGTCACATAGGCCTATTCTTGTTTTGTCTCCTCTCTTAGTATGTCGTTTGATATGAAGTCTTTACAATTAGTATTTGTGATTTTTCTGAGGCATCTATTCTCGAAGGCAACTAACTTCTTATCCATTATTGCGGTAGATTTCCAACTTTCACATCCATATGTCAATGATGGAATCACACTTGCATTGAATAGTCGCAGTTTGATGTGTTTACTTTGGATCTTCGATCTCCAGATGTTTGAGATTTTGTTAAAGTCGTTGGAGGCGAGAGCGATTCGAGTCTTGATTTCTGAGTTGGTATCCCCGTCTCAGGCTGTTTCTTATTACCGGCTATGCATGTTTGTTGATAAATATATGCTGTGATCTCGAAGATAGTCCTATATAGAACTATAGTCCTAGATGACACATAACTCATATCGATACCGTTCATGGAGATACCTCGAGGTATGAATTAAAAGTGATACAATAATCGCCTTATTAAATAAAGTCACAAATGACCATTTTATGGTATCCATCTCAAACTCCATGCAGTTAACTTATATGATCAGCTAGTATTGTAAAACATTTACAAACAACTAAGGAAACATTGACTGACTAACGTTCTCATTAAAAAACTACCCCCCCCCCCTAAAAAAAAACACACACACACACGGCGAACCACATCATTCATTATTTTTAATGATAAAAGGCCCTGTTGTAACCAAATTGAAATATTGTTTGCGATTGGAAGGAGTAGGATATGCGTTAGTATAAGGGGTACTTTTATATTTTAAAAAGTACTAATCTTACCCATTCAAATTTATTATCTGTGTAATCGGCATTTATCTAATTGCTTGATTTTTTTTGTTTTCGTTCGCTTATGTAGTTTATCTAATTGTCTTAAAAAAAATAATGTGTGTGATATCTATCATTGTTTATGTTTTTATATCTATCCAAAGATTTTTGTTAAAAATTAAACGGTTCATTGTTTTTTCAAGTTAGTTAGTTAGTTAGTCGTTGGATCATTGTCACTGCACTCCGAACAAATCCATAGGTGCTCAGATCTCTCCCTAAGAGTAGCCGCCATTACACGTTGACTGGCGGTCCCAGTACGCAGTTGATTGACCACCATTTTTTCTCGCCCACGAAACCGCTCATTACTAGAGACACCACATTTCCAACCAAACTCTCTTATTCTATTGTGGAATAAGAGTCATCATCACTTATACAGTCATTTGTTCGTGCGTTTTCTCGAAGGATGTTCAAAATGTCTGCTCGGTTCATCGCTCCGCCAACAGCCGTAGTTGCAGCGTGTGCGGTCAATCTATCTGCTCTCTCATTACCCTGGATTCTGCATGTCCCGAAACAAAAATACAAGTCACTCTACGCACACAGGAATTATTCACTGCATCCAGCCACTGTTCCCGAATGTACCTTGCCTGAACTTTCGCAATCATACTAATCGAGTCACTGAGTATATATCCATTTCAAAGCTTTGGTTACTGCCAAAGTCGCCATTGTCATGCTGCTTGTCGTCTGAGCGAATGTACCACTCCTCTCTGATGGTCTCCTCCCACCTTTGAGCCATGAAGGCCCAGGCACTCCTGATGTGTCTCTAAACCAACCCATCTGTATATATAATCACATCACCCTCTCTGGAATTCTCATCGATCAGAGCGAGTACCTCCGAATCCACCACTGTCGGACGCCATTCCCTGCATTCTCTATTGAGTGTTATTATTACTTTGAAGGCTGTTGGGCAATCTAAGGGCGCCCGACTCCATTCCGCAACAGGTAGCACATCCACCAACCTGCACACATTCTGTATATCCTCTGCGTCCCCCATCCACGACTTTCCTCTCTTAAGTTGGCTGTCTTTCACTTTGAGAATTTCAGGGTGTAAATGATGTTCTTTATCAGCGGCGATATGTAGGTAATCATGCGCCCTGCACATTTGTACTCTTTGCTCCGCAGTTGGGCAATCGCATAGCCCTTGCCGACGTATCTCTCGCACACAACAAAATCATTCGCATTGCCTCATTCTGAATTCTATCCAATCATTTTTTTTCAAGTCACCGAAGGAACCGATGCACCAGTTTAAAAACCACTGATCAACATCATCATATTTTAGGAATAACTATGACAATAAATAGCTACAGAAAACGATACATATTTGTCTGAGATTTCGTAAAACTTGAATACACTTGGTACTAATATGAACTTGTAAGTAATTAATATAATGCGATCTCTTGCGCTATTTTAAAAGATAAAGTAATTTTCTTCAGTAAAGAAAGGAATGTTTCCCTTTTACCTCGCCGCTTTATCTGGTGTACCCTTTACAGTACGCTGTCTTCACTGTCACACTGTAATGCTCTCGGTTTTGTACAAGCTGCACAAGTTTTTCCAGTGTCATTTTCAGAAAGTCTTTGATGAGTCTCCATCGTAGTCTTGGTCTGCGTCTTGTTCTCGTACTTTGAACGTTTCTCACCATGATTAATCTTTCCTTCTTCTTCTTCTTTCGTTCACTTGAAACATGTCTATATCTGTAATTCTGTCTCCTTAATAAAACTCACATATGAACTTCCTCACCTCTCTTGTCGATATGATCGTAGCCCCAGCTCTGAGAGTGGCTGTTGAAGTCACCACACACCATAAGTCTCTCTTTGTCTGGAATTGTGTATAGTGTCAATGGTTTATCATTTGGGCAGTAGTAGTTCAGGAGATGGAATTCTGCACTGTCTGTTTTTAGGTGGAGCATCTGGTATTCTGCCCCTTCCATATATACTTCCAGCTGATATGCGCTGATATTGTTTTTAACAAGTGTCAGAATTCCACCCTTTCGCCTGTCCTTTCTGTCAGACCAGTAGCACTGGTAGCCTCTGATTTTGAAGGCTATGTCGCTGCTGAGGTATTTTTCTTGGATACAGCATATATTAACTTGTTCTTCACTGAGGACATTTTTAAGTTCCAATATTTTGCTGTATCCATCTCTTTTACTGTTGACACCCTCAACATTCCAGTGTATTATTTTTATTGGTCGTTTGTTTATTTGTTTGGCTAGTAGCTCTATTCCCTTGCCTCCTGGCTCCTCGGGGCAATTGAGAAGGACTTCCAGTAACTTAGGTTGGGCCCTTTCGAGGTATAGGGCCCGGCACCGTCCCTGCCTGAACGTCCGCCACAGGGCAGGCACCATAACTATTTATAAATACAGACATGTTTCCATTGTGTTTTGTGCGTCGCATCCTGATTATCTGTGAGCCTTTTGGCTGGATGCCTCCGTCTTCAGCACTTTGCTTGCTTGGGCCGGACTATGGTCCTGCTCGAGTGGGACTGCCCGACCAGTCTTAGTTTCCAGCCCCTGATGGCTGAACTAAGCCACATCACCACTGCACGGTGCTGGCCTCGATGGGGATTAATCTTTCCAAAGCATTATCTCTTTATATGTCCGAAATATGTAAGTTCAAGCTTAAAAAAAATAGTTTTCAAGAACCAGTATTCTTCTATGTTCAGATCTTTGCAGAACTTCTGCGTTGGTCCGTCTTTCTGTCCATAACTTTCTTAGGACCTTTCTATAACATTTCATTTCAAATCCTGATATTTCTTTTCCATTGTAGGTGTAATTGTCCACGTCTCACAACCGTATGTTGCCACTGGAAAAATATAGACTCTTAATAGTTGTAATTTTGTCCACGCCATTAAGTCTATTGGGGAATACATTGTTGTAGAATACGCATTTTAAAATTTACAACGGCATGCCTGGGATGATGTGGTCATCGCGAGGTCCACCGCCTTTACTTTTCCAGATCTGGGTTCCCATTTCCTTATGCTGGTTAGACCTAGGAACCGTTGATGATTTAAACAATATTTTCAGTCTATATTCAGTATTTTCTTGAGTGCTTTTCCAAAAGTGTAGTGTAGTATTTTATATTCAGGAGACAAGTTTTTTTTTGGGACCAAATAAGTTGGTAACACTGAATAAAAGCAGGAGCTAATATTTTAGGTGCATAAAAACATTTAGTTGAATACGTCAGAACAAAGATACAAGTGGGTCCGAAACATTAAGAGATATCATATTATATTTTATCTGAGTATTCCACAAAGGCAAGATACAGTAAGCGATGGAGACCCACAGATCCATTGTATAGACAACCTCTTCAACGGAGTCGGATCCCATCTGAACTTACCTGTCACATGATCGTTCAAAATGGTGTCCAAAATATCACCAACTTTCGATATTGAATAGGAAGCTGTGTGACATATAGATGGATCCTTTTTCTAAAGCACATCTGCTGTGTTTTTTACTTCCTTATTTATTTGAATTTTTGGCTCACTCGCAGCAGACACTGCAACTAAATGAGCAACTTTTTGAGCAGTTCAGTGAATATGCAATTCGCTACAAAAAACCTTATGCCTACATTACAAATTCTTCGGAGTTTCTTAACAGGTTTCAGATTTTCCAGGTACATTCTTCTTCTTAGCATTCATTCTCAAACTCCTGCAGCTTAGCAGGATATAAGCTGGAGATCGGAACTTTTAGTTGTGGTTTTTTACGCACTAAAGTGCAACATATTAAATTACGGTAAAACTACGGTTTAAGTCATCAATCAATCAAGTGCCATGCCGACTGGTGTAGGCGATCATGTTTCTCCACGACTCTCTGTCTCTTTTGTTGTCAATAAGCTCGGTTGGCGAGCTTCTACCGTGCCACGATACAAGCCCATCTAGAAATTTTCTCTTTGTCGACCCCTATCTCTTCTCCCTTTGATCTTTCCAGTGGTTATTAAGTGTTCAAGCTGTGTTCTTCTCAGCACATGCCATAGAAACCTTGATTGTCTGCCCCTAATGTTTGATATGATTGATCTTTTTATGCCAGCATCAATAAGAACCTCTGCATTAGTTTTCTTGGCTGTCCATGGTATTTTCATCATTATTCTCAGAAACCACATTTCTGTAGCCTCTAATTCGCTTTGAATTTTCTTGCTTACAGTCCATGATTTACATCCATAAAAAAGAATTGGTTCGATATAACATCTCAGCACCTGAATTCGGGTCTGTGTTGATAGACTTCCATTGCAAAAAATGGTTCTCACTGTATACTAATTAAGTCTTCACTGTGCTATAAATAGCACACAATGTTTACATTTTTTACTAGCCGATGTCATGGATTTCCATGTAACACCATTGAAATTAATGGCTGCCGTGACGTCACATCTCCCGACACAAACAACATGAACCACATTTATAGTTATAATTTTTATAATTAATTTAAAAAAAAATTTATAACTGATCCTAACCCTTATTCCTAACCCTAATCTAATCCAAATTAATAGGCCTATGCCTTTTCAATTAATATACCTTAATTTTAAATACAAATTCTACTAATCACATTGCAAATGTTAGGTAATACCTCAAAACTAGAACAAAGGTCACAGTGAAGACTTAAACCATAGTTCCACCTAAATTACATATTACATTTATTTTGTGTGTAAAGATAATGAGACTCAAGTCTAGTATAGGTCTCAACCAACCAACCTGTCAATATAGTGAGACATACTTCTTATGGAAGCATCACAGCATTTTATCCACATAAATACATTTTCCTTTGTGGTGCAACATTCAGAGAATTCAGCATTGCACATCACAATGGGGGAACCAGATGAACTTCAGCCCCAACCATGATCCTAGCTGCGAACATGTGTATCAACATGTAAAGATACATGATACTTTACAGGAAATGGATGCTTAGTAGGGAAGCTTATGACTTCAAAGCTGCATGTTGCGAAAAGATACTCCTCACTAAACTCCTATAATTTTATCCTCTCTGAGTACAAGACATCTGAAAACTCACTAAACTCACTAAACTCCTAGAATTTATCCTCTCTGAGTACAAGACATCTGAAAACATTGCACAGTGTCCTCTAGGTATGAAATAAAGCTATGGAGAAACTGCTATTACATGCAATCTGACAGCTGTCAGATTGCAGGACCAGGGGAACCATATCTTATGCTGATGACATCTTGGTTTATAGGCACGGCAGAGATAGAGAAACGATCACCAGGAATTTGCAGAGGGAGCTTGATCGTATAGGAGAATGGTGTAATTCTGGAGCTTTAGTTAATCCATCAAAAGCATCGATAACATGGTTTTTTTCTAATCACATAGTAAACACGTCCATGCCATCAGTTACTTTGAGAGGGGGATGTCCTCGAGAGAACCAGCACAATGAAGTACTTGGGAGTTATGTTGGGAGTTATGTCTGAGTTTCAATGATCATGTTGACCACATAATTGTAAAGGCTTATAAAGGTCTTGCGACGATGAAAGTTATGGCTGCTGGTCAATATGAACAGAGTCTGCTATTTCTGCTGAATCAGGGATTGATGGTGGCGGTGGTAGAGTAATTCTGACACTGGTAAGTCAGACTCAAACAGAAAGATTTGATAGAATCCAATATGAGGCAATGCGAATCATTTTGGGGTGTATGAGAGATACATTGGCTCAGGCTATGCGATACTGGATTGCCCAACTGCAGAGCAAAGAATACAAATGTGCAGGGCGCGGGACTACCTACAAATCATAGCTGATAAAGAGCACCCTCTACACCCAGAAATTATCAAAGTGAAAGGCAGTCGACTTAAGAGAGGAAAGTCATGGATGGGGCACGCCAAGGACATTATACAGAGCCTGTGCAGATTGGAGGATGTACTACCTGGTGCCGAATGGAGTCTGGTGCCCTTGGATTGTCCAACTGCCTTCGAAAGATTAATAACACTCAACAAAGAGTGCAGGGAAAGGTGTCAGACAGTGGTCAAGTCGGAGGTGTTCACTCTGATCAGTGAGAATTCCAGGGAAGGTGATGTGGTTATATATATATATACAGATGGATCAGTTGAGAGACACATCAGGAGTGCCTGGGCCTTCACGGCTCAAAGGTGGGGGGAGAACATCAGAGAGGAAAGTAGTGCATTCGCTCAGACGACAAGCAGCATGACAATGGATACTCTGGCAGTAACCAAACTTTGAAATGGTTGTGCTCACAGACTGTCTGCGAGCATGCCTGTATACTCAGTGACTCCATAAGCATGATTGTGAAAGTTCAGGTGGGGTACGTTCGGGAATAGTGGCTAGATGCAGTGAATAATTCCTGTGTGCGTAGAGTGACTTTTATTTTTGTTACGGGACATGCGGGAGTCCGAGGTAATGAGAGAACGGATCAAGCAGACATTTTTAATGCCCTATGGGAAAACGCACGAACAAATGATTGTACAAGTGACGATGACTCTTGTTCCATGACTAGAATAAGGGAATTTGGTTTAAATATGGTGTCGCTAGAAAGGAGCGGTTTCTTGGGCGAGAAAGAATGATGGTCAATCAATGACGTATTGGGATCGTCAGTCAATGTGTAATGGTGGATACACTCAAGGAAAGATCTGAGTACCTATGGACTTGTCAGGAGTACAATGACGATGATACAACGGCTAACTAACTAACTAACTGCTATTACATGTAGGTGGTACCAGATAATAAAACAACAATGATGATGATCCAATGACTAACTAACTAACTGCTATTACATGTAGGTGGTACCGGATAATAAAACAACAAGAGCAAGTAACCCATCTTCTAAAAAGTGCAGGAAGTATAAGTAATGTCAATATTTTTGCTCACTATTTTCAAGTAAAAAAACCGACTACAAGCATCGCACTAGGATCTGAACATTCACCAGTTTACATTGATACATTGGAAAATCAATTTAGCAAGTCACAACCAATGCCTGGACAGTCATACATAATTTTCAAAGACAAGAAAAAGTTTATATCTTATTGATATGGTGGGGAAAGGAAAAACAATTTTGGCCTGACTCTTCTGATATCAAAATGGCTTTTGGATCATTTTGACCTTCTGTTGGATTGGACAGCCAATCACATCCCAAAAATCTCCTTAATCACCTCTTATGACATGCATGGCAGGTTTGCTACTTCTTGCTCCTACTTGGCAGCACACAGGCGATCTAGATTGATTGACGCAAGCAATGGTTTTTCTTCCGTAATATAGTTACTATAACTATGACAAACAATAGTTTTGTAATCCCTGACATAGCGGTTAAGCTGTTGTGTTCTGTGCTCAAGAGATCTCGGGTTAGAATCTCACTTATGACATTTTGTGGCAGGGGATTTTTTTTTGCAGATATTTGGAATATTACTGCTTGAAGCCAGGAAGTCACATGCTATGAGTGGTACTCTTAGTAGGCACCGAACAGCTGTGTTGATAAGGACGGAGTACATATGGGGTAAACCAAGTACGGTGAAGTAAATTCTCTACATATTTTCAACTGTTTCTTTTTGTGCAACAAAAAATAAAATAAAATGCACCGAAACTAATCTAAGTTTTACTACATAATTGTAGGCTGTAGCAAGTTTAAATTAAAATATGAAATATCAAGATGGTGTAGATTTGTGTATTGAAATTCACATAATAATTTTTAATGCAATTTTGGTTCATTTCAGGACAATATTGCACATTCCAAATACATGAATAGAGTATACAACAACAGTAACCAACCAGTTTACGGAATTAATAAGTTTTCAGATCTAACACCACAAGAATTCAAAGGTAAAGTTGGTGTTTAAATAAAAAATTAAAAAAAAAAGGTATTTGGTAATATACAAGACTGTACTTCAGTGTATACATGATTTGACAGCAAAAAAACCAGTCTATTGATCCTGGCTAATCAGATATATTCATTGGTCACTTTGTGTGTACTATGTAACGACCAACAATGAAAAGCATTGATGAATCAGAGGCCAGCCAACTGTTGTTTTCAGTTGTAAGGTCCTAATAATCTGAAGAAAGCTGAGGTAATATTGCACTCCAGGAAAGCCTATAGATGATTAGTATTTCTCCTGCATTACGTTATTCGACATCTGCTGGAAGAGACTGGGTACATATGGGTTAGACCAGAATGTAATTATTGAAATTGCAATATGACTTCCCTCCAAGTAGGAAGTTGCATCTTCTGGAATTTTCCATCTGAATAGAGAGATATAGCATTCTGGGAATTAAAGAAAGCTCAGGGGGACACGAGTCTGACATGTTGGCACCAGATTCTATTCAAATCGTAGTGATTAACCCATTATTTGTTGACTGTAGTGATTTTCTAGACAATGTAAATATATACTGTAAGTTGCTATTGCTTTCAGAATGATCCAATGCACAATTGCCTGCAGTGGGGGTTTGAATCTGACAGATAATACGTAAAACAGGATAATGAAGTTAAAATGTTAAAATGGTTATTAAATATTTTTTTCAGAACTATATTTGACAGGACTGAAAAGAAATGGACGCATGAGTAAACAGTTTGCATCTGCAACAACTCCAAACAATTTTAGAAATGTGGATATCCCACAAAAGTTTGACTGGTATGTTCTTTGTGTACTAGTATAATAGAAATATTGTTACATTTCTTACTCAGTTTAATACATGTATATGACATAGCTGTCAACCTATGGGTTCATAAATCCATGTTTTTAACAAGTTATTTCTGTTTTTTAATAAAAATGTCTGTATTTAACACCCAAAAAAATCCCCAATGTTTATTTGTGCCAGGACATGCTGGCGTCTGGGCAAATGAATGCACGGTTAGGCTTGCTTTTGAGAATTCAATATTATTGAGTAGAGCAGAAGAATGAAGGCTCAGATGTGCATTAGTCAAACAATGTTATTTTTCTATTAATATTCTGCAAAAAACTAAATTGTTTATGGATAAACAGATTTAGTCATCAAAAGACATGTTCAGCTCATGCCTGATTAACTCTATCTAGCACAGACTTACTTCAAAATATCTGTCTAATAAGGCAGTATATTTATTCATTAAAATCTTCAGACTGCTGAGAGTAAAAAAGACATTGCAAGTCTTGCTTCTGAAGCACAACCTGGAAATTGTTGTTTGATTGAAATTCTTATACAGACATACTGTTATGATTGTTACTTTTGTAATATGTGTTACAATCAAACATTTGTTTCAGGCGAGATAAAGGTGTCTTGACTGGAATCCGGGACCAAGGAACATGTGGTGCTTGCTGGTATAATTGTATTTTGTATTATTTTCTTTACAAGTTACATATTTTAGAATTGTATTAGTTGTGACTCCTTTTTATCAACCTTGTATATGTATGTGTTGCTAGGGCCTGAAAGGGGAGCTCCACCGAAGACGGATGTGTAGGGCCAATGGCACAAATAAAACGGTGACACAACGCATTTCCATTCTCTGGAATACATCCTGCTGGAAATATAATAGGACCATGGTCCTGCTACAAGAGAGATCCAGCAGGAGTTTGAGAATGAATGCTGAAGAAGAAGAAGAAGAAAGGGGAGTAAAGAATAGTAACACGGATGTCTTACATGAAAGTTGTAAGAACGCTGGACATGAGGTTTAATATCTCATACTATGATCTCTACAGTGATAAAACCCATTGAAGTCTCACGCCATAACTGCTGCTAGGTTACTAACCTTTTTATAAAACCCATTGAAGTCTCACGCCATAACTGCTGCTAGGTTACTAACCTTTTTATAAAACCCATTGAAGTCTCACGCCATAACTGCTGCTAGGTTACTAACCTTTTTATAAAACCCATTTAAGTCTCACGCCATAACTGCTGCTAGGTTACTAACCTTTTTATAAAACCCATTGAAGTCTCACGCCATAACTGCTGCTAGGTTACTAACCTTTTTATAAAACCCATTGAAGTCTCACGCCATAACTGCTGCTAGGTTACTAACCTTTTTATAAAACCCATTGAAGTCTCACGCCATAACTGCTGCTAGGTTACTAACCTTTTTATAAAACCCATTGAAGTCTCACGCCATAACTGCTGCTAGGTTACTAACCTTTTTATAAAACCCATTGAAGTCTCACGCCATAACTGCTGCTAGGTTACTAACCTTTTTATAAAACCCATTGAAGTCTCACGCCATAACTGCTGCTAGGTTACTAACCTTTTTATAAAACCCATTGAAGTCTCACGCCATAACTGCTGCTAGGTTACTAACCTTTTTATAAAACCCATTGAAGTCTCACGCCATAACTGCTGCTAGGTTACTAACCTTTTTATAAAACCCATTGAAGTCTCACGCCATAACTGCTGCTAGGTTACTAACCTTTGTATAAAACCCATTGAAGTCTCACGCCATAACTGCTGCTAGGTTACTAACCTTTTTATAAAACCCATTGAAGTCTCACGCCATAACTGCTGCTAGGTTACTAACCTTTTTATAAAACCCATTGAAGTCTCACGCCATAACTGCTGCTAGGTTACTAACCTTTCTATCATTAAACCAACATGAGGAATGCCTGTGGGTCTCACAAATGGCCCACAGAGAAACTACCGGGTACCCATGTGAAAGAAAATCTTAGTAGATGACATGCCTGTATATTGAGGATTTATTCTTATGACAGCTTCATAGCATATCATCTATACAATTATGTTTTTCTTAATTTTATGTATATTTTTTTGAATTTGTTGTTTGTGTATTTGCATGCACCCCATGTGGCTGGGAGAGTGCCAGGATGTACTATGTAGCACTGGGGAAGAGGACACCATTAGCTACACTATTTTCAGCTCTTGTTTGGAATCCGTGTCCCCTATTTGATTATTTCCTTTGGCTAATTTTATCAGTTTATGTTTATTATTTATTAATTTAAATATATATTTTTTAGGATTAGATTTAGTTAGTAAAACATAACTAACCCTAACACTAAAAAATTAATTATTGATTAATTATTGATATACAATTTAGAGAAATTAATCCTAAAATAAACAGGGAGACACAGGTTCCAAACCAGAACTCTGTGGTTTGGTCCCATCATAAAGGTGTAGGGACTCAGGATATGATAATCCTTTTGCTTTGAACATGTGGTTTCATGTCTGGAGCCGTCTAGAAGTTCATATTAACCAGTAGGAAATTGGTGGAGGAGAATGAGTACAATGAACCATATCATGGCTACAATAACTCATAGATATAAACCTACCTTCCTGGTGGTGTGACAGTTATTTTCTGGTTTTGGCCCGGGATGGGTAGAAAATTCACTGACCTCCCAGAACAATAATGATGGGTCACAGGACATGAGCCCATGGACAGTTGGTTGTTGGTTGCTGATCCAGCAGTCCATGGGCTCATGCCCTTTGACCTAATGCCATTAAATGGCATTATATTGCTGGCAAGTCTGTGGATTTTCGGCCCACCCCGGGACAGAGCCAGAGAATAACTATCACACCTCCAGGAAGGTAGGTTTCAACCTATGCACTGCTCCTATCCACTGTAGCCAAGATAGGGTTCACTGTGCTCATTCCCTGCCACCAGTTGACTACTGGTTATGTCGAACTTCTCTATTTCTCCAGACACGCAACCAAATGTTCAAATCAAAAGGATTGTCATGTCCTGAGTTACTGTGCCTCTATGATGGGTCTCAGCCATAGGAAAAAAACAGTGCTGTCAATTTCCTTCTCCCTAGTGCTGCACAGTACATCTCTGGTTCCATCCCAACCACAGAGGGTGCATGCATATATATTCAGGTACACATGAAACACATTTCAACAACAAAATAAAAGCATAATTGTATAGATGACGTACTATGAGGCTTCTATTAAGAGGATAACCTTAATATAACGGCATGTCATCCACTAAGGTTTTCTGTTGCATGGGTGGTTTGCCTAGTGAGTCATTGGTGAAACCCACAGACGCAACCACATGCGTAATGGACCATTGGATCATCAACAAACCAACCAACTAGTCAATGGACAGCTGGATCAGCAACCAACCAATCATAAAAACTATACAGTTTATACAGACAGAACTGCAACTGTGCTGTTCAAAAAAAGAAACACATAGTTAAAATGTATCCCAAAATTTG
The DNA here is from genome assembly GCA_034231615.1 of Meghimatium bilineatum. Taxonomy (NCBI): domain Eukaryota; kingdom Metazoa; phylum Mollusca; class Gastropoda; order Stylommatophora; family Philomycidae; genus Meghimatium; species Meghimatium bilineatum. Next base: position 44,304,467 of record CM067312.1, read on the forward strand.
TTTAACATAATTAATGTTTCAACCTTGGCATGAAGAAACTTTCAGACTTTAACTATACCAAACCTGTCTTCAGTCATTCCCAACAGTTCATTTCCGATTCTGGTTCATCCACTGCAGTTAGTTCTGGTGATGCAGGTCCGTAAGAACAGGACCTCTGTAGGTTTTTCTAGACAAAAGAACAGTGTCATGCAGCCGGTTCCTGCCTGTTTGATCTGAAATTCGATGAACTACTAACATTGACTGGACTGTGGATGATGCAGATGTAAATTGATTCCTGAGGTGATACAGCCATAGGAAGCGGTCTTCTGCAGGAGTTGTGACTCTGGGTCTTCCACTGTGGTGCGATCTGTGGTGGAACCAGTTTGTTGTAGTCACCTCCAAAGGCGACTAATGGTGCTTCTAACCACATTAAATTGTCTATTCACTACACTTTGTGATTGTCAAGTCTGTAAGTGTCCAATGATGATGTATCGTTGTTCTGTAGTGAAATGAATCATACTTGTGCATTGAATTTTCAACTGAATTTATTCGAGGACTGTCAATCTTTTATAGACATTCAATAATATGATCATAGAGTTTTGTGTTCAATAAGTTTCATGTGATTCTCATGAACCTGTCACGAGTTATTGCCAAAAATGTTGTTGTGACCATGACCTCTTTCATGACCTCACAAATAATGAGGTGAGTACAATTCATGTAACCACGAAAAATTAATGACAAGTTGGACAGAGTCAATAGGTTGAATGATGTCCAATCAGCGAATATCTTTTTAAAAAGTAACTCCAAAAAAGTTGTGTTTCTTTTGAAAAACAAATATCTGCTTAGTTTTGATAAAAGTTTCATGTAATTTTATCATGTTTTCATTAGGTCATTCAGTGTTGTGGAAACTATGGAAAGCATGTATGCCATCACATACAAAACAAACTTTTCCACACCAGAACTGAGTGTACAGCAGTTAATAGATTGTGACGATGGCAACAATGGATGTAAGGGAGGAGACATATGTCAAGCGACCAACTGGGCAAATTCGGTAATTTTTAGGATTTTATGACATTCAAATGGGCAGATATAGTAATATTTATCTTCGTCTTCAGCGTTCATTCTCAAACTCTAGCAGGATCTCTCTTATAGCAGAACAATGGTCCTACTATACTCCAGAAGGATGTAGTCCAGAGAATAGAAATGCGTTGTGTCTCCGTTTTATTTGCGTCAGTGGCCCGACACATCCGTCTTTGGTGGAGTAATATTTATGATTCTGGAACATTCAATTGTGATATTTTTTTCTGCATTAGTTCTCAAACTCCTGCAGATTAGCAGAATGTAGTCTGGAAAGTGAAATGCGTTGTGTCTTGGTTTACAGCATTGCTACGATATCTGCGCCTTTTGGCCTGATACATTCGACTTTAGCATGGATCACTTTGGCCCTATATGGGATGGGACAGCCAACTCCAACCAAAACCTTCTTAGTCGGCTCTTACAACATGCATGGACGGTAAAAAATTACGCTATTCTTTGCTTCCCTCTCGGGCCTCAGCAACAGGTGATAATGTTTATAATTCTGAAACATTCCAATGAGTAATTTGTGTGATTTTGAAACATTCAAATATAATATTTATATTGTTTGTTCTAAACTCCTGCAGAATCTCTCTTGTGATCCTACTGGACATTAACAAAAATCCTACTGGATTTTGAGTAGGAAGCAATCTAGAGAACGGAGATGCATGGTGTTGCTTTTTTTATTTACATCCCTACCACATCCAACATTGTACTTTTTGTATATTGTACAGGCATTATACTTTTTTATGATTTTGAAACGTTCAAATGAGAAAAACATGGATGTTTGTGTCCGGGTCAATTGTGACCCATACGTGATGATGCTTTGCTGTTATGTATGTATCTTGATAAAGACCTTTTGGTTGAAACGTTGAATATGATTTGTATATTGTAATTTGTATGTTTTCTTGTGTGCACATCATTTCCCACTATGTTTAGATATAGTCTGTCATGTCTGATTGAAACAATTATATAAACCTGTGTAATATGTAAGTACGATTATTATAAATGGGCAAAAGTGCTAATTTTAATGATTTTGAAACATCACACATGCCCATTTGGAAATTATTAGTATTTTGAATGATAATATGCAAATATGGTTTTTGTTTTCATTGTGAATTATTCAAATGTAAAAATTATGTAATTTAGAGACAATTATCAAGTGTGCTCAGCTGATAAAAAATGAAGGTAAAAAATGAAGATACAAAAATTAAGGAGTGAATCCATTGCATGAAGGTAGTTTTTTCATTCAGAACAGGAAGGAAGAATCATCATTTAATTAACACATAATGAGAAAATACAAATTAATGGCAAGGAAAATTAATGCAAAAGGAGATAGATGTGATGATCTATCTATCTACTATTCGCTAAATTCTTTATTGCCTTTCTGCATCAGGGTGACGATAAGAGGATAAATGCCTTATGGCATTGAGAACGTCAGTGACAGACAAGGTTGTCAGCAATAAAGATAGGAAGTTGTCAATATCTATTGAATTGCCTATGTTGGTCAATTCTGGTAGAATGAGTGACCAACTTCAAATATTTCTCCATAGATGATTAGGTGAACTTGTCTTTATTGAAGTCATGCAGTTGTATGGTCTCTGTGATCAGTGATTATGGATATCTCAACTGATGGTGGAACACTATGGGCATCCCCATAGGAGTTCTGTCTCTTTCAGCAAGGGGGGAAAGGTATGCATGCTGATAGTTGCCGTAGGCTGTTGGTTGTATATTTTCTTAGTCCTACTCATCAGTCATCCCCCTCTACTATCTCCTCCATTGAACTCCCTTAAGTCCGCCGAAGACTGATGTGTCGGGCCACTGGAGCAAATAAAACGGCAACACAGCGCATTTCCATTCTCTGGACTACATCCTGCTGGAAATCTAGTAGGACCATGGTCCTGCTATAAGGGAGATCCAGTGGGAGTTTGAGAATGAACGAAGAAGAAGAAGAAGAACTCCCTTAATAACAGCCTCATCCACCAATGTGTCCTTGTCCAATAGACAGATATATAGAGAATTTAGAATGTCCTGTAAAGGTCTGATCAAAAGTGGCCAACATTGATACCACTGAACAGTTGTCAGGTTTTTTCATGTGATTTGATGTCTGTATACAAAAATTAAAATTTCATCACAGATGTTATCAGAAAACGCTGTTGGTCCTACATCGGGCATGTCCTACGCGCAGACACCAACAGAATACACCACCAATCTCTTGAATGGATACCTACAGGCAAAAGAGCAAGGGGTAGACCAAAAGAAACACTCAGAAGAACAATACTTAGAGAAAGTAAAACAACCAGTATTCATACTATTCAAGAACTGCACAGAATAGCTTTGAACAGACAGAATTGGAGAGATCTGACCTCTGCCCTATGCGCTAACTTCAGCGCAAAAGGAAAATGAATGAATGAATAAAAAAATTGTCATCTACATACATAGACCTGTTCTCTGAGTAAGAGGCTTCTTTGTTAGCAACTTAAAGCCAACATAACTAAAGCTAGTACAAGCGTAAAGTAATCACAACTAAGAACACAAGCCAGCAGTAGCAACTTCAAGTAATGACAACTTACAGCACAAACCAGAAGCATCAGCTTGAAGTAATCATAACTAAGGGTAAAGGTAGGTCCCATGGCAGCGGCCTGCTGTCAGGGATGAAGATAACTCTTCATGTACTAAGCCACAGCAACGATTGGGGGGGGGGGAGAGACCAGTTCCCTTCCTTTCTGTCTTTACCTCCCCTAACTCATGCATCAGGTACTCAATTACAACTGAGTCGACTCGAGGAGTGGTCGTGTCAAGCGAGAAATCTCAACGCTGATTATTTTTGTCAGGGTGTGGTTTTGAACCAGACACACTGTAACCCAGTGATAGCAAACAGTCACCATCAACTAGGCTACTGCGCTCCCCCAACTAAGAGTACAATCCAGTAGTATCAACATACTATTTTAAGTGATGACCAGCATACATCTTTTGGTGCAGTACAAGTAGATGCCACCACATAGTCGAGTTATTTCACTTGTATATGCTTATAAATTTCATTTTCATCATTTAATAATTTAAATATTAATTTATTTTAGGGTTGGGATCAGGATAGTTGTGTCTTACATAACCAATTCTAACCCCAACCATAAATAAATAAATATTTCAATTATTAAATGATGAACATGAAATTTACAAACATAGACAAGAGAAATAATTAAACATGTGGTGGCGTCTACACGTAATGTACCCATCTTTTAATCTCAACCTTGTCCTCCTCTTCCTGTGAAAGTTCCCTATACAGTATTTGTTGTGAAATACAACTATGGCTCATTTTTTGAAAATGGTCAAACCACCTGAATGAATGATAACAAATTCCACATTGCTTTGCTTTCTTGTAAAATACAAGACATTACTTGCTATGATTTCTGTTACCTAATGGAAGCACACACAGCAAATGTTTGTTGGCACACACAGCCAATAGTTAATATCAAGTAAATGCAACAAAAGCCAGTAATAGTTAATATCAAGTAAATGCAACAAAAGCCAGTATTAGTTAATATCAAGTAAATGCAACAAAAGCCAGTAATAGTTAATATCAAGTAAATGCAACAAAAGACAGTAATAGTTAATATCAAGTAAATGCAACAAAAGCCAGTAATAGTTAATATCAAGTAAATGCAACAAAAGCCAGTAATAGTTAATATCAAGTAAATGCAACAAAAGCCAGTAATAGTTAATATCAAGTAAATGCAACAAAAGCCAGTAATAGTTAATATCAAGTAAATGCAACAAAAGCCAGTAATAGTTAATATCAAGTATATGCAACAAAAACCAGTAATAGTTAATAGTGGTAACATTGAACTAGCATAGGATAATTTTATCATTGTTGAGATTATTTTTCTCAGACTGGAGTTGTTAATGCAAGCTTGTATCCACTGACTGACCGTACAGACAACTGTAAAACACCCCCGGTTTCAGTGCCACGTGTTTATGTTTCAGATTACGCCTGTAACAGGTCAGTAGAAAGTGTCCTATTTAAACTTAATTATTGATTCCTGTAGTCCTTTAGTGCATATATTTAATTGCCATGCTGAAGTCGGATGTTTCAGGCAGAAAGGCGCATATATCGCAGCAATGCTGTAAACCATGACACAAAGCAGTCTGTTCTCCGGACTGCATCCTGCTGATCTGCAGGAGTTAAAGAACGAACGCAGAAGAAGAAGAAGAAAGAAAGACAATCTTGGATAAGTCATCAGACTTATGGTTAGAGGATGATTTTTCTACACTTATCTGAATGGCTGTGGGCAGATTTTTGGATGTCTTTTTGTGCTGTTTCAGCTACCGGGTGGTATGTGTTTTTAGCCAGAAAAGGGAGCACAGAATAGTGGTACTGTCACTTGCCATACACATTGTAAGAGGCAATTAAGGAGGTTTTGGAGATGAAGTTGGCTGTCCCATCCCATAGATGGTCAAGTGACTCAGAAGCCATGCTGAAGTTGGATGTGTCAGACCAAAAGAAGCAGATATCACAACCATGCTGTAAACCACGACACATCACATTTTATTCTCCAGACTACATCCTGCTAAATCTACAGGAGTTTCATAATGAACACAAGAATAAATGCTGATGTGGCACCATATAAACCTGACAGATTACGGGTCTTATTATTATTTTAATGGCAAAATCATTCTGTCTGCATCTTCATCTTCATCTTCATCATGGTGTGAATAAATTATGTCTGCATATTCATCATGGTGTGTATAATTAACTGATAGGTTTGTCACACTAACTTTATTTATATTGCTGATTAACATATTTTATGTATATGAAAGTATTCTTTTTCACAAACAATAATTATCTTTCCATTATTTTCTGTTCTTTCATCCTATGTGTAGCTATACAGGACATGAGCATGAGATGCTGAAACTCCTTGCGCAGCATGGACCGATTGCTGTGGCAATTGATGCAACAACTTGGCATAATTATATTGGTGGCATAATTCAATTCCATTGTTCTGACCACATCAATCATGCTGTCCAGATTGTTGGTTATGACTTAACAGGTAATAAAACCTTATTTTAGTAATAATTTCAGTTTATATCTGCTTAATTAATAAGTTTACCATTCCAACTTTTTATAAAATTTGCGCTGATCTTAAATTCTGTGACGTCACTGACTTCTAGCTCAGTTCTAGATACAAAATGGCTGCCGTAAGTTTGTTAGAGATGTAGCATGTCTGATACAGCCGCAGAGACTGCTGCAGATGGAAAATGGTGCTCACCACCCACTAAGAAGCCCCCCATGTGCGTCTAACCCACTGAGAGCCCCCACTAACATATCCCTCCTAAACTAAATATCTCGACCTCCAACCACTGATAGGTAATTATAGCCACAGGAAATAATCAATGAAAAATGAAGTACACATATTTGCCTGCACCTTATAATTTATTTGGTTGCACTTTCTGCAAAAAAGGTAATCTCTCTAAGCAAACATGAGCCATTATTTCCAATTATTTATCTTTCTTGTGTTGTCTAAATGCAATTATGCATCTCAGAACAAGATACAACTGACTCTGTAGTCACATAAGATACAACTGACTCTGTAGTCACATGTACATAAAATTCAAGATTGGTAATACACCCCTGTGTACATGTGGACAGAACCTATACTGCAGAACATATACTTCAAGAATGTCTTAAATATGAAATTCTGAGACAAACATACTGACCCATAAGACAATGCTAGAATTCAAATTCTGTGGTCACCTGTGAACTACAAAAGATGGTGAAGTTTATTGAAGAAACAAAATTAAGGATATAGACACATTTTAAGTGAGCGAAAGGTGTCTATTGCTACTTGTGTTTTGCAGCATAATTTTATCTCTTGGAGTTAACAGCAAGACTGGAAACATCTAGCAAAAAACTTGACATGGAGATCAATGTAGATTAAGAGTAAAATTTTGGTCCATCTATTCGCTAAACCCTATGTTGCCTTTCAGTGTCAGGGGTAGAAGAGTTTTCTGGAGATGGCCCTCGTGTGTGCTGAGTATATTGTGGAATTTGCTGCCTCTTTTATTTTGGTGGTCCATCGTTTTCATGGTCAGCCTCTAGGTCTGCTTTCAATGTATTTGTGTAGTACAGCTTGCTGTGGTATGCTATCCGATGGTAGTCTGCTGAAGTGTGTAAACTATTTGATCAGTTGTCTCTTAATATATTCCAAGATTGGGGTGGTGCTGGTTCTTTGTCTAATGTCCTCATTCTTCACTGTCTCTTAGCGATATTCCTAGGATTATGCATAAGAATGCCATTTTAGCTGTCAAAAGTTTACGTTTGTCTTATGCTGTCGTTTTCTATGTTTGGCATTGGTAGCACAGTGTTGGCATAATAATCGTTTTGAATAGTGTTATTTTGGTTTTTAAATCTACATTTTTGTTTCTGAAGATTGGTGTCATTTGCCCTAGGGCTTGGTATGCTTTACTACATCTATTGTGTATTTCTTTGCTGCTCTAGCCATCTGTTGTTATATTACTTCCTAGGTATGTGAATTCTGTCACTTATTTAAGTCTGTTGTTTCTAATATATATATATATATATATATATTGGTGTTTCTTTCTGCTCTTCCTATCTTTATTACTTCGGTCTTTTCTATATTTATCTTCATGTTAAAGGTTTGATATTTGTGATGTAATCTGTCTATTTGTCTTTGTAGTAGCTCTTCTAATGATGCAAAATTTTGGTAAATAGGAGTATTAATTTAGTCCCAACCAATATAAAGCTTAACAAATGAAGGCTTGTGGAGGTGATTAGTGGTGTTGGTGAATAATAAGCTGGAGTTTTAAATCTAATTTTAAAATCACTGTCACTGTAGAAACAATTCAGACAGTTGATAACTTTTCCTATTTAGGCAGCAAAATAACAAAAGATGTTTCAACCATAATTGTGTTGGCATCATGTGCGTTCAATCATCTAACAAACATCTGGAAATTAAAAAAACAATAACAGGGTATACCAAACTATGACTGATCAACTTTAATGTAATATCTGTATTAACGTACGGTTGGGAAATTTGGAAGATAACAGAAGCACTGGAGAAGAAATTAGATTAATTTGAAAATAAATGTCTTAGAAAAACTATTAAATATTTGTTGGGAAGAATTCAAGTCAAACAAACAAGTAAGAGAAGACACCAAACATCAATATGTTTCTACAACAATAAGAAGAAAATGATGGGCTTATATCAAACACGTACTTATGAATGAATGAAAACAGACTGCCACTACAAGTATTAAAATAAGTATCAGATGGCAAAAGAAAAAGAGGAAGACCAAGAGAGACTCTTCACAGAACAACCATCAATGAGGGTATGACTATGAGTCTCAACAACCATCAATGAGGGTATGACTATGAGTCTCAACAACCATCAATGAGGGTATGACTATGAGTCTCAACAACCATCAATGAGGGTATGACTATGAGTCTCAACAACCATCAATGAGGGTATGACTATGAGTCTCAACAACCATCAATGAGGGTATGACTATGAGTCTCAACAACCATCAATGAGGGTATGACTATGAGTCTCAACAACCATCAATGAGGGTATGACTATGAGTCTCAACAACCATCAATGAGGGTATGACTATGAGTCTCAACAACCATCAATGAGGGTATGACTATGAGTCTCAACAACCATCAATGAGGGTATGACTATGAGTCTCAACAACCATCAATGAGGGTATGACTATGAGTCTCAACAACCATCAATGAGGGTATGACTATGAGTCTCAACAACCATCAATGAGGGTATGACTATGAGTCTCAACAACCATCAATGAGGGTATGACTATGAGTCTCAACAACCATCAATGAGGGTATGACTATGAGTCTCAACAACCATCAATGAGGGTATGACTATGAGTCTCAACAACCATCAATGAGGGTATGACTATGAGTCTCAACAACCATCAATGAGGGTATGACTATGAGTCTCAACAGAATGCGTGAATTATACAGAATAGCATCACATCGCTTGAGCTGGAGAACTGGTTTCTGCTGTATGCACAGTATTTGGTGCTGAAGGGACATAATTAGATAGATAGAATGTTTTGCTTCAGTTATGAATGGAAGCAAGGTGATCTAAATATATCTTCATCAGGGAGGGGGGGGTGTGATGATGGTGTGCAAAGGGATTAATATTAAAATTCTAATAAATGTATGAATTTATAATTTATTTTTAGGTGATGTCCCTTATTACATAATTCGTAATTCTTGGGGTGAAGATTTTGGCGATCATGGATTCATTTATGTCAAGTATGGTGAAAATCTGTGTGGTAAGAACAAATTAGGGATGTACATTGTTATCATATAAAAAAAAGAGAACACTGAGCTGCAGATTGTTCTTGTGTGGAGTTAGGTCAGTAGCTAATACCCTAGATTCTTGATTAGAAAACTGGCCTCACAGCACGTGGGGCATTCCTATAAGTGCTCCGCCCTCTGTTCCAGCAGCCAGTTGACTCGATGGTGTTTCAAATCCAATGTCGCCGAAACAGACGTCGACATCAGGGCACAACTCTGACCCTTACGACAGGTTTCTTTGTTGTTCTGCCCACTCACACCGTTCCAGTAACTAGTTCAAGCACAACGTCGGCCTGTTGGAACAACATTGTAACTGTTATCGAAAGTTACGACTATAGCAAATACCCTATTATTAAGCACCTCCATATGCTTAATGGTAGAGTGGTAGGGTGTTTTCTTATCACAAAGACAGTTCAGGCAAAGTTGCTTGTGGTTCAAAAGCAATCATCCATATTGTACTGGCAATACTTCAGAGGAGGACATATAAACCCATGGACAGAGAACATCAAGGATTGGACAGGTCAGGATATTTCCTCACTCATCCTTATCACTGAAGATAGAAATTGATGGAGGAATCTGTTTGTTGATGCATCCAATGTGGCAACCCTGATGGATTCTGGGCTTATAGATGGATATAGATTGTACTACTACTGGAGTGACTAGAGGCGATGGCAGAAAGTGCCCCCTCTCCGGAAAGATTAGAAGAACGAGTAATCAGCAACTGACTGGGACACTGAGCATATACACTTTTAGATGGCTGATGGAACGGCAAGTAGAGCATATATGGGAATGTCCTCAGTGCTGTGACACTTGTTCCTAATCCAGAAATAAGATTGTACTGGCAATGCAAATGGTTGTATTAGTGGCATCTAAAAATTCAACAATAGTTGAATAGCAATGTCCTGTCCAGGATATGTTACAATCACTTTTGGCAGCGCTGAAACGGATTGTTTGGTTTGGACATGTAACGAGACATAATGTGCTCTCTAAATTTATTAATTATTGCAAGGAACAGTCGAGGATGGAAGGAGGAAAGCACAGAGAAAATCCTTGATTAATAACATCAAAGAATGGTCTGGGCATGATTTTTCTACATTCCTCCACATGGCTGAAGATAGAGTTGTTTGGGAGAGCTTTTTGTGTTGATGAATCCAGTGTGACACCACTACGACCATGATGGGTTATTTTTATACGGGTTATATTATATAGGTCTTATTATTATTAATACAATTATGTTTAAATTTTTCATGCACCTCCTTGTGCTGCATCAAAAAAGTTAGGATTTTGAATATTAAACTGCAGATTTATCTATCTATTCGCTAAACTCTTTGTTGCCTTTCAGCATCAGGGGTAGAAGAGTTTTCTGGAGATGGCCCTCATGTGTGCTGAGTATATTGTGGAATTTGTCACCTCTTTTATTTTGGTGGTCCTTCGCTTTCATGGTTGGCCCCTAAGTCTTCCTTCACTGTGTAGCATAACTTGCTGCGGTATACAGTCTGATGGTAGTCTGCTGATGTGTGCAAACCATTTGATCTGTTGTCTCTTAATATGTTCCAAGATTGTGGTGGTGCCAGTTCTTTGTCTAATGTTCTAATTCCTTACTGTCTCTTAGTGATATTCCTAGGAATCATAAAGAACAGAAATTTTCAAATTTTTTACTATGTTTTCAATAAACCCTACATTATGAGTTGGCAATTTTAATGTTTGTTAAGTAGTCCCAATCAGGTAAATATAAATCCTGAGTGTTACACAAAATAAACATAACAATAATCTTATGATATTCTTTTTACTTAATTGGTAAACAGTTTCAATTAAGATTGTCCTGTATTAATTACTTTGAACTAATTACTTTGACTGAATAAGCTAAATGAAGTGGAGACTGCAATAAAACAGTGTACCATATATGACTCGTAGAATTTAAAAATATAAGATTTTAAAAAGTCAAACTACTACCATTAAAGGTTAACCTTCAAAAAGAGCATGAAACAACAAGAAGTTTACAATGGTGACAAAGATTCTCAATACACCAGGCATGAGTACTCGATATTCTCTTTTATGGGTCTGAAACATGGACATCATAGCCGTAACAAGAAAGGATATTGAACATCTTCCATTTATGATTTATGAAAAATTTTGAATATCAAGTGGAAGATTAAGGTAATCAGCACTGGGGTTCTGCACCGGATCAAGCTTTCAACAATAATTTCCACATTCAGTCACTGGAGACTGGTGACTTGGCCATCTTCAAAGTATGAGATGAACAGATACTTCATGGGGGAACTTTCACAGGCTGCTATGATGTTCGTCCGTCGTGATCGACGATGACCAAAAACTCAACCATAATAATAATAACAATAAATAATAAAATAATAGACTGCTATAAGAAGAGACAGACCCAGGTTGTGATACATAGATATATGCAGGTCATCAATGAATGCTTTTATCATTGCTTCTGACAACTGGTACTTCTGTAAAACACATGACAAACTAGTTGTTTCATTCATTGAAACTGCTCAAAGTACAGTTTATTATAACTGGGAAAGGCTGGCAGAAGGTTGTGTCATATGAAGAGAAATCCTACATAATGATGCTATGATGTTTGAGAATTAAATATTGAACGGAGCAGAATGAAGGCTCAGATGAATGTTGCAAGTCGTTACAACATGTTCCTTTACTTATTCTACAGCCGACCAAATCGATCATGTATCGTTAGATTTAGTCATGATAAGACATTTTTGACTCATGCCTGATTAGCTCCATCTGATACATGCTTGCTTTAGAATGTCTATCAATACCATTAAAGGACAATATATATATATATATGTATATAAGGACAAAAATATGTTAAATAGCGGTTTTATATGAAATAAATAACATGGAATAAACACTTCAACCAAAAAGTCATCTGGATAGTGAATACAAAAAAAACCAAATTGGACTTAAGACTACATGTGATTATGTGATGAAAACTGACATCTGGGAATAAAAAAGTAGCAAAAGAAATAAATAATACAATGGAAATATGTGAAGTACATGTCAAAAAAATATTGTATATGTATAAGTGAGGCCTGAAATGTCAAAATAGTTGAAAATGAATTTCATGTACATTTACATGCCATGCTACAATTATTATTTATTATAATACTTTATATCCATACATAATTTTATGCTGAGATGTGTTTTTTTAAATATTCTTGGAATAAATTGTGTTTGGTCTTTATCTGCAGGTTTGACAGTAGAAGTTTCACATCTTGATGTGACAGATTATCGTTGAAACACATTTATACATATTTTTTTACTAATGTTGTTCAATGAATTTACATTCCGTCTTACACTTTTGATATCCTACCAGATTGTACATTTTATTAGTTTTGCGTGTGAAAATAATTTGACAGTTTGGTAATTTAACATTTTAGTCTATGCATAAACAGCTATTTTTAACTGTGTTTTTATAGGGGAATCCCTCTATATCACATCCTTTTATAACAAATTTACCTATTTCACATCAAAATCTTCAATTATACCAGGGTGTCTACAAAGTATCTGTGCACTCATGTACATTTGTGGTGACACTACATCATATGAATTGAATTGTGTGTATTTAGTTTGGATCTGTGTGACCGGTGCACAGCAACTTTATAGACATCCTCTATTTACTCTTTATTGTTTGATCTCATTAAATATCCAATCCATTTGATTTGTTGTTTCTTGTACTACATACCGGTACATATTTCACTGGTTTGGACCAAGATTTGGCTATCATATTAGATAAGTAATGTCAACAAATTTGGTAACAATATATTTTCTGAATATGTACTGACCTAAAGGTTAACATAGTTGAGTTATAAATCAGCATTACAAAACAATTTTACCTATTCTTCTTCTGCTTTCATGTTATATTGTTAGGCCTGTCGTCAGGGCAAAGTCCATCGTCTTCTCCAGGTCAGAGCGGCTGCCCCATAGCTTTTGCCTCAAATCTGTATCCTCTGGTCAGATCTGTTGTCTCTGCTCTTTGTATGTTGGACAATCAGGAAGTATGTATTCAGGAGTCTGGGTTCCGGATCCACATGGATTCCTCTGTGTATGAGATTCTCAATTGATCCATGTCTTGTCTTATCCACTTGTGCCATAAAGCGGCCATGGGGAGTTGAAGTCTATGTCCTATTGCCAAATATGTTGCTGTTGTTGTCCCATAGGGTTGTAGAATGTGTCTCTTATATTGTCGATCCATTTACATCTTAGTCTTCCTCTTGCCCTCATCCCGGATATTCTGCTGTTATATGCTCTCGACGGGAGGCAATCAGGTTCTTCTCATTAAATTCTCATTCTCAGTCCAAACCATTTGATTTGTATCTTGATGTCATCATTGAATGGTGTAGTTCCTACGGGTTCTCTGATGTCATTGTTTTGCATTCTATCCATTCTTGTGACACTGACAATCTTTCTCAAAAACATCATCTCACATGCTGTGATCTTACTTTCCTGTGCTTTGGAAAGGTCCATGTTTGACATTGATAGCACAATGTTGGTATAGCAATGTTATTTATTAGTTGTTATGCTGATGTCCACTTACCAGATATCTAAAATCTCCAACCTGTTTAAGTTGGTCATCTTTGATCTGTTTTACCCATGAGTACGTGTATAAAAGGAAATTGTGATAAATATAATATTGAAGTAATGATATGTAAATAAAACAGTGGCCAAGAGAATAACATCATTTGAATTAAAGTGTTATAGAAGAGTTTTGAGAATACCATGGACAGTGAAGAAAACAAACCAGGAGGTGTTGCGAACAATTAACGTCCAGGAAGGCTGGCTTCTGAACACCATATTAAAGAAAAAGCTAGTTTTTTTCGGTCATATTAAGAGACACGACGGCATGGAGAGAGTGTTACTGGATGGGATGATGGAAGACAACAGGAGCAAAGGCCGACCAAGATGCCGTTGGACAAAAGACATTCAAGAATGCCTGCGCATGTCACTGAAAGATGCAGGGCAACTTTCTCAAGACCATGGAGAATTCAAGAGATCCATAGGAAAGACTACGTTCTGTAAAGAATATGTCACTTGATGATGATGAAGTAATGATAAACAAAGGAACAAGGACTATTTTCATGTTGCAGTTTAACAGAGACCTTTTTCATGAAACAAATACACTTTGTGAAAGAGACTTAATAGTGAGACTCTCAGGCCTTCGACAAGAATATGATATAGTAGCAACAAAACCCAAGGACAGATTTTTAAAAATGTGTGCCTTTTCCATGTACTGAGAACATTGGTGAGAACATCTCTGTACATACAATTAAATAAGTTTGTATTTCTGTTTTCCATTTGTACTCGTGTCTTGAAAAAGGTCACTTTTGGACTGCTACTTGGAAATAGTCCTTGTTAATTTATTTTTCTTATATTTGATAGTTAGAATTTTCAGTAGCACTATTAATTCATTATAGTATTTACCATTATTTTGTTTTGCTGCACTCTCCAGTTTGTCAGACATCCTCTGGCAGTTTGGTTATTTATATTTGTATAAAAGAAAACATGTTTTGACCAATTGCAAGCATGGCATATTTCTTTGTTTCGATCTCCGGGAATTATAAGCAATATCTTCTTCTTCTTTTTCAGCGTTCATTCTCAAACTTCCACTGGGTCTCTCTTGTAGCAGGACCATGGTCCTATTAGATAACTAGCAAGATGTATTCCAGAGAATGGAAATACATTTTTTCACTGTTTTATTTGCGCCAATGGCCCGAAATATCCGTCTATGACGGATGAGCAAAATAGCTTGTAACCTTTTGTGCAATGGGGGTTTCCCCCAGAGATTTATTTCATACCCAAAAGACTCCAACTCCTAGCTATGTTTTGAGAAGAAGCCTCCAACTCAGAGAGGGATAAATTTGACACCTATAAGCCACTAGGGGTTTCTGGCTTTTCTACCTTTTCACAACATGTAACTGTGCAGATGAAGTACTGTGTGACTTCCACAAGAAGGAAACTTCACTGGCATGTCATCTACTGAGAGTTTCCTATTGCAGAAGGAATGTTCTAATTGGGTCAATAGTGAGACTTTCAGAACTTCTACAGGAACATGATATAGTAGCAACAAAATCCAAGGACAGGGGATGTTTCAACTAAAAAGCCTTCATCAGAATGAAAAATAAGCAACAAACAATGATGAGCCTGCATGAAAACACAAATATAGTATGGCATGGTTAGACAGAGGAGATAGAAAATAGCAGGGAGGAGATTCATGATAGGTTAGTTGATGATCATTCATCCATATAACCCGTTATCCGTAGGGGTACCACATTGGATGCATCAACAGAGTCTTCCATGTTTCATTTCTATTTCAGTGATGGTGGGAAATGAAGAAAAATCTTTACCTGTTAGTCCTTGATATTGTCCATACTTTTTTATGCCCCCTTTTGTTTCTTCCACCTTGATAGTTCCCTGCAGTATTGTTTTTGACAAGTAATCATGTTCAAACTATGAAAATGTTCGCTGTTTCACTATTGAAAGTAATGGTTCTTATGGACCTGTATATATCTCTATTTTATTTCTTATGTACACTTTGGTCTTCTGTTCTCTATAGGAGATAGTGGTCCATGCCCTTTGACCCAATGCCATTGTGTGATATATACATGTGTTTGTGAGCAGTTATTTTTTCCCCATTTATCTAGCCTTGGAAGGAGAAACATTTTTCTATCATCACTCAGAACATTTAAAAAAGGTGGTGGTCAAGTTTTGTAAGGATGAGTGCATAGTCTGCACCCTGGAGTATGTTGTCATATCTGTTTTGGTCATTGTATACATGTTGGGTGCTCTGTCAGAAAATGGTACTTTGGTCTTTCTTTGAGAATGATAGGTAATGTATGAGGTAGTAAGGATGTTATTGCATGGTCATCATCATCAGATGCCATGTCGGCTGGTGTAAGGGATCATGGCTCTCCACAACTCTCTATCTCCAGCATTATGTATCATTGTGGTTTTTGTTTTCCTGCTGTGTCAACATGTTATTGCATGGTACATTTATATCTGTATTAATCTTGTGTGTTTTTGATGCCCAAACAGTGCCAGCGTTTTCCTGAGACTGTTGATTTACCTCTGTTTTACCCATGAATACTCAGCTGCCCAGCTAGTGGTTGATCAGAAATTGCCAGACTAGCGGTGTTTTCTAATTTCTCAGAAGATCTGGTACCAGTTGCCTTGGTCAATCCAAAAACTGTTTATAGTCTAAAAACTGTCCAGGTTGAACTGGAAAATGGAATTTGGCACAAGTACTGGAAACTTGTGGGACAAAATTTAAGTGTATGTTTAACCAGTGAGTCACATGAATCATAGACATGCATACCCTTTGGTATCTTATGGGTGAGGCTGAGTATGTATGTTTTTATCTGGAGTACAATGACATCTGTTAATACCGGTAACTGATAATGATTATGAAGATAAAAATAATGAAGAAATCGGATGTGCTGGGCTGGAAGGCACAAAAACACAACTCCACTGTAAACCAGCAGCACAATGTACATCACACTCCGTAGCGGAAATTATACAATTTTTCATGTTGGTTATCAGTGAGTGAACGCAAACAAACAAGAGAAAAACTGAGTTGGGAGGAAGCAAGACAATCAATTACACATAAAATCAATGACAAAGAAGAATGACTAAACAAAAGGTCACAATCAGAGTTGCAAACATCTTTATTAAATTATGTTATGTTTGTTTTTCTAAAACATCGTTATGGATAAATCAACACAATTAATTTGACTGTTTGAATTGTCTAGCTAAAAAAACAATAACAAATTACATAAAATCTTAAAATACAAATTTGAGCCATGTACTTATTCTGAATATTTCACACATTTTAAGAATGTTACAAAATGTAAAACTTCAACCAAGAACTGTTAAATCTCTGTGCCCTGATTACACCATTTAAAAGTGAGCTTAAATATTGACTCTTTCCAAATATTACTGTTGTAGGAAGCCCAAATAAATTATTGGGAAAAAAATCAGAAGGTATCACAGAGGGTTCTTGATTAGAAAATGGCCTCACAGCATGTGGGGCATTCCTATAAGTGCTCTGCCCTCTGTTCCAGCAGACATCCGACTTGATAGTGTTTCGAGTCTAATGCCACCGAAACAGACGTCGACATCAGGGCACAATTCTGGCCCTTGCGATAGGTTTCTTTGTTGTTCCGCCCACCCATGATGTGCCCGTAACTAGTTCAAGCACAATATCGGCCTGTCGGAACAACATGGTAACTGTTATCAAAGGTTACGACTATGGGATTATGTAGATGAGGTGCCATGAAGCTTCTATACGAAGATAACCTCAATATAAGGTTTTTTTTCTGTTGCCATTGTCTAGTGTGCCATTGGTGAGACCCCAAGACGCAACCGCAATTACAGAGGGTTGAACCTGTCAGTCCAGTTGAAAACAGTTCTTCTTACGACTCTGAGTCAGTCTTATCATATTACCCACTAAAAAGTCTAGAATCAGTTTGGACTAGGGTATCATCAGCTACACCATTCATTGTGAAGTCTATACAGAAAAATGCAACAATCATCATCTGCACTGAATTGATCCAATAAAGGGTGCCATCATATTGTAATAACATTTGTAATACATGGGACATCCTGCTCTCAATAATACCGGTGTGTGTGTGTGTGTGTGTTTGTGTATGGGGGAGGGGTCAACATAATTTCCCAAAAATGTAATTGTCATATTCACATACAATAGAAATTGTCTGTGGCAGTGAAAGGGACTTAACTTGATATAAACAAATTTATATGAAACAATTTAAATTTGCAACAATTTATGTCGATATAAATAACATCACAATAAATTTATATATATATATATATGAACTCAGGGTACATCCAAATGCATGTTTACATGATATAATTTTGACACAAAGTCATGGTAGACAAACACAACCATAGATCAAATAGCAACAGTCTAAGTTGACTCTGAATCAGGCAAGTCTAATGGCTATTTATATCAGGACAATTAATGTGCATATTTCTTTTGCGTTAATTATTAATCTCCTGCTGATTAGTAGGATGTAGTCAGGAGAATGGTATGTGTTGTGTCATGGTTTACAGCATTGCTGTAATATCTGAGCCGGACACATTTGACTTCAACATGGCTTTGGGTCACTTTGACCATATATGGAATAGAACAGCCAACCCCACCCTATAACCTCCTTAGTCACCTCTTATGACATGCATGGAAGGTAAACAGTGTTGTTATTCTTTGCTCCCCTCTCGAGTCCTGACAACAAACCAGCAAATGTGTACACAAATATAAAGTATTAAAAAAATATGTTTCCTCTGGTATTTGTTCTATCTATTTGCTAAAATTCTTTATTGCCTTTCAGCTTCAGGGGTAGAAGAGTTTTCTGGAGATGACCCTCTTGTGTGTTTAGTTTCTTTCTGTATGTGTTAAAGATTGCGGCGTAGCCATGTGAATTTCCTGATACAACACTGAGACAGGATCAGCAAACCATCAGTGAGAACACAATGACTCGTAGTCAAATGAAGAGTAGACAGTCATAAGGCACAAATTCAGCAGTTTTTACTGCAAACAGCACTTCAGCACAGTGCACAATATTCAAATGTCTAAATAAATCGCACAAGAAAGGAAAGTTAGATAGGTTAGCTCTTTAAAACTGATGTCAGTAGCAAAGCGTTTATGTAGTAGCAGCAAGCACTCTAAATTTTCACAACTGAAAAAAGGTTTAGTGCCAGTTTTCCTTGGAGTGGATTGCAGTTGTATCATGATATAACACCAACAATCGATGTGCAAATTCAGCCCTCTTCTACTGGGTTTAGCTGTAAACTAATTAGTTTAATCACTATCTTTCTTATCTCCAGCAATATTAACTGAAACAAAATTTTATCTTGAGCCGTGAAAAATAATTGTTGGCATATCTATAGAATTATGCACCTCAATCAATTTAACTTCAGCAATATCACTGTAGATTTGAGCAATATTTAACTTCAGCAATATCACTGTAGATTTGAGCAATATTTAACTTCAGCAATATCACTGTAGATTTGAGCAATATTTAACTTCAGCAATATCACTGTAGATTTGAGCAATATTTAACTTCAGCAATATCACTGTAGATTTGAGCAATATTTAACTTCAGCAATATCACTGTAGATTTGAGCAATATTTGTAGATATTACAAAATATAATGTTCTTCATTTAACCTTTTAGCTACTACATTCTTCCCAGTTACTGATCCTAGATGTGCTAAATTATTTTGCCCAATGACTTTCACACTGTGCTGATTCCTTTTCTTGTCTAACAAAAATAAGAGTTTCTACTGTATTGGTTTTTCATTGACACCAGTAAATATGCACTGCATAGATGATGTGAAGCATACTGGGATTTGATGATTTCAGAGTGAAATAGGGGATAGAAAATTTACAAAAAAAAGCTAACTCATCTTTACCAGTCAGTGGGAGGAATAAGAAAACTTGTGTGTAGTAGTTAAAGGGTTAATAAAGGTAACTTGTTTTATATCACGACAAATGATAATCATTATATTTACAGCTTACCTGATATCAAGACCATTTAACACTTTTGCTGTTGGCAATGACAAAATTCTTTGAAGCACAACATCCCTTTTACTTCTGGGAGCAGTGGTACTGTAGTGTTAAGGTACTCCCACACCGACCAGCACTATGAGTTCGATATTCATGATTTTAACTTGAATGTCCATGATCCACATGGACATTCATCTGTGTATGAGATCCTTAATCGATAAAGGTGACCCAACAATCTGCAGTGACCTGTTCTAAGGAGAAATATTGTGGTCTGTTGATATCTCTGTAGGAGATGTATTGCATCATGTTCGTATTCCCCTTCCATTTGTTTCTTCCACTTTGCTGTGTATGTGTTGCGGATTATTGTTTTTACTTCTCCGTAAGACAGTGGGTGTCTGTGTTGCTCCATTTCACTTCCTACCTTTGACAGAGCATCCGCTTTCTCATTTCCCATGATTCCACAGTGTGATGGTATCCACTGAAGGGCAATAGCTGTTGATTTTTGGATCTGTCTTAGCTCATGTCTGATGTTGTACAGAAAGCTTTCGTTTCTGTTGCTCTGGATTGATTCCAGTGGGGATCTGCAATCTGTGACTATGGCTATCTTCTTTGGTCTTGGCAGTCCTGGTTCAGTGAAGGCTTTCAGTGCTTGATGGAGTGCAACTGCTTCTGCTCTAAAATTAGAGGAGTATTTCCCGGTTGGAAAAGCTTTTGATATTGTCTTCCCATCTTTGAGTCTTATAAAAATTCCACCTCCTCCATTCCTTACTGCTCCTTCTGCCGATCCATCTGTGTAGACGTGTCCAATCCTTGGGATTGTATTTTATTTCTATCATGTAGACATGTGTCCAATCCTTGGGATTGTATTTTATTTCTATCATCTCCAGTGTCAATGCTTTTAGTTGAGGTGGAGTTTGGTATTCCTTATTAATTATTCCAGGAACCTGTGTTATTATGGAGACATTCTGGAGACTATGCCTGGCTCTTCAAAGTCCGTTAGTGTTTCAATTTCATTTGGGAGGTTTGTGAGGATTTCTTTATGTTGTTCATGGATATCTTTAGAGATGTGACAGAAGCTGGTTCTCTTCAACCTGCTTGTGGTTGATCTAGAAATTTGTGCATACATCGGATGGTTTGGCATGCACTTAATGTTTTCCCTTTGAACAAGCACTCTTTCTTCTCTTCTGTCATCCAGTAGGCGGATGTTTGCATGTTTTTCCATTGCATGGATTGGAGTGGTTTTCATCCCTCCAGAGATAAGTCGAAGTCCTGCATTTTGTACTTTAGATAGGCGATTATAGTCCGTTCAGAATCGTTTGCCGAGATGTTAAATTATTTTTATCAAAAACGTATTGTTCATTTGGATTGATCATTTGAAGTTAGGTTTAGAATAATAATGTCGCTATAGAAATATTTTTTTATCAAAGAAATGTGATCCAGTATCAAAGATACCTTATTTAACCTATATTAAAAAAAAGTTAATCTAAATTATAAACAACCGCTGGATTATGTAGATGCTTACATCTCACATCTGATTATTAAATATAAAGGCATGACCCTCACGGTAGAATGTGCACCGTTCTAAAAGTAGTTGTTTCCACTGTACATTTGTATAAAGCAATGTTACATATGGAAATTCCCGTTTAGCACCAAATATTATTTTTCCTGAACTTAGAATTATGTGAAATCAAAATCGGATATTGACTCGATTTCAAGTCACAAGTCAGAGGCACGTCTCAATATTTACAAAATGTAGGCGGCACTAAGCATATTACCTTCTGCAAGTCTATGTGAGAATGAATCTGAAAGCGAAATATTTTACTGAGCATAACATTGCTATAAAGATTTATCAATACTTCTGCAGAGAGCGTAAAAAGGGACATCTTTATTGTTCTTTATCAAATCCTGAGAAGAGAACAATGCATATTTTAGGTTTGTGTAAACGTTCATTTGATCGAATAGTGGAAGCAAGCGGATATTTATTGCCAACAAATTCACGAAAGCAAGGAAGGAAAGAAAAGATAGACAGTTTCGATAAGGACCTAGTAAAAAGAGAAATATGTAGAATGTTTGATAAAAACGAAGAAGTGACACTTAGAAAGTTGAAGATTTGGCTGAAAACTAATAACGACATTGAAATATCAAAAACTTTATTATGGAAAACTGTAAGAAATGCAGGCTTCACCTTTAGAAAGTATGCTGGTGGAAAAAACATTATTTGTGAAAAGCCACATCTGGTAGCTCTTAGAAGCAAGTATTTACGTGAAGGGAATGCGCGAGAATGGTTATGATATTGTGTATTTAGATGAAACTTGGATCAACGCTCATCATACAAATGAAAAGGAATGGCAGTTAGCAGATGGAAGTATTAAAAGATCAGTACCAAGTAGTAAAGGGCAACGTTTGATAGTTGCACATGCAGGTAGCAGACATAATGGGTTGTTGCAGAATGCTCATCTAATTTTCATTTCAAAATCCATTGACAATAGAGACTACCACTCCGAAATGAATGGGCACATATTCGAAGACTGGATCGAAAAAAGTATTCTTCCAATATTAGATAGACCTTCTTGTCTGATAATGGACAATGCTTCATACCATAACGTAGTGAACGTAGAAGATAGAATCCCAACATCATCAAGTACAAAAGATGCAATCAAAACGTGGCTCATAAAAGAACACATACCATTTACCGACAGGTACTTGAAACCCGAATTGCTTAACCTTGTAAAACAGACACAACGAACAAAGATATTTAAAATAGACAAGTTAATTGAAGAACATGGTCATAGATGTTTGAGACTACCTCCATATCATGCACACTTAAATCCTATAGAGCTAATTTGGGCAAAAGTTAAAGGACACGTAGCATCTACAAATACAACTTTCAAATTATGTGATATTGAGACTCTTACAAATCAGGCTCTATCAAATATACATAAAGACTACTGGGTGAAATGTGAGGATCATGTGTTACGCCAAGAAGAGGAATATTGGAAAAAGGAAGGTTTGTTGTTTGTTCAGCCGAAAACAGTAATCGACCTATTTGACTCGTCTGATTATGAATGATCATTACTCTGATTAAGTCTACACTAAAAAAAGTTTGATTTGCAAAATTTACAAGTTGATTTGTAAAACATTTCATTGCTCAATACCACCCAAGCAATTCAAAAAAATGTTATAAGCAAACCATCAACCATTACTTATAAAAATTAGCCCGCTTGATTCAATACAGAAGTTCAGATATCTTGGATCAACTATTACAGACAAAATGTCCTTACATGAAGAAATATATGTACTTATTTCAAAGGCAGCGACAACATTTGTGAAACTCACACCAAGAGCATGGAACAATATCAAATTGACTCTACGAACAAAAGATATATTTTAAATTTTTTTTACACCTGCCACCATGTAAAATTTTGTGGACACGCCTATGGGTCATCATTGCACTAGATTACTGTAAAATATTTTGTTTATGGTCGAAATAATATTTACATGGGCAAACATCAAAAGAATTCGCCGCTTTCAAATAACCGTTACAGCTAGACATCAAGTAACACATATGTTTTCGCGACATGGACATTTTAACAATGTATGCCAAAATTCATGTGAAATCATCAAGAACTTTTTGAATTATAAATCATAACATCTCGGCAAACGATTCTGAACGGACTATAGTATTTGTTTTTGATGCTGATGCCCAGGCTGTCATTCCATATTCTACTACAGGTCTGACTGTACCCATGTAGACTTTTCGGAGAATATTTCCATTTGCTCCCCAGCTTGTTCCTGCAAGTTTCTTCATCAAGGATAGCCTCCTGGTTGCTTTTTGCTCGGTGGTTATTAGGTGTGGTTTCCAGGTGAGTCGCTTGTCTAGTGTGACCCCTAGATATGTAGGGTTCTCCACATGTGCTAGCTCACTTCCATTTATTTTAAGATTTGCTTTTTCTTGGTGGTTTGAAAGTGAGAAGATGGTTGTCACCGTTTTGGAGAGGTTGATCTGGACTCCCCAGTCAGATGCCCATTTACTTAAGGTGTCAAGCGCTGTCTGCATTCTGTTTTTTTGCAGTGGATAGGTTTCCTACTCCAGGCAGCAAAGTCATCTGCATGAAGAGCCTTTGAAATATGATGTGACAGTTTCTCTCCCATATCATTGATGAATACTAGGAAGAGGATAGGAGAGATCACTCCCCCTTGAGGTACTCCTTGTTGCAGAGTAACACGTTTGCTTAGTTTACCATCTATGTAAGGGCATGTGCTCTGGGAAGATTGAGGAATGGCTGCTGAGCAAGGCAAGTGGTTTATGGTCAGCTACTGACTAGGCAGCTGAACACTTGTAGGAAAACTGTGTACTATGATGCTGGTTCATAACTCTGCTTGCTTTTACTCCCCATTATCCCTTTCATCGTCACAAACAACTTTTGTGAGTATAATTTTTTCGTAGTGAATTTTGCAGACCCAACACAACAATTACTTTATGCAATACTTCCTGTCTACGGTATTTAAAATCATCACCTCAATATGAATGCACCTTTGATCACATCAATTTAACACAGTTTTAATAATTTTATTGCATTTTTTAAATGGACATTCTCAAACTTCCACTGGATCTCTCTTGTTGCAGGATAATGGTCCTGCTGGATTGCTGCAGGATGTATTCCAGAGAATGGAAATGTGTTGTGCAACCGTTTTAATTGTGCCAGTGGAATGACACATCAGTTTTGGGTTTAAATGAACATTACAAAAAATAGATGATACCCAGGTTAAAGAGTTAACAGAGATAACAGAGTCAAAAGAGTTAAAAAGAGATTCTGATCTTTCAGCAAATAACAGTGACAAAATGTAATCAACATCAGACACATAATTTCCCACAGAAGACAGATGTGCCGGGCGCAAATAAAACGGCGACACAACGCATTTCCATTCACTGGACTACATCCTGCTGGAAATCTAGTAGGACCATGGTTCTGCTACAAGAGAGATCCAGTGAGAGTTTGAGGATGAATGCTGAAGAAGAAGATACATTGGACTATGATTGAAGAAATGATTGTTATATATTGATAAGAGACAGACATGTTGATCCAGGAGTCACACCAATCTTCAAACCAGTAAAGCGGCACAAAATCAAGCATTAACTCATAAAATATGAAATGCCAATGGAAGTGGCTGTCAGGTGTCACCATTTTTACTCAACAACTGAAGTGGCGTCAAATAGTCATTTGTGATAAAGTAGCTCTTAAAAATGTGGTATCATGATGAGTATTCTAAGAGTTTATTAAATTTTTGGAAATGGAATGTTTTTGAAAAAAAGCTTGAGAGAAATTTTAAAGTTCTCACTTTATTTGTTGTTTTTGAATGATTACTTAAAATTGTGTGAGGGCAAGAGTGGATAACAAACCAACAGGGGAAAGACAATAGACTTAAAATCATCACCCGTAAGACTCATCTTACATCAAACATAGTGTGGCAACAGGAAAGACTTGGTTGAAAAATGTTTAGTAGCGAAAGTGTTAAACAGTATGGCATCAGTCTTAAAATATATTTGGTAATACTGAAACATACAGTTGAAACAATACTGTATAAACAAAATGACATAAATAAAAATAAATTTATATTACTTTATAATAAAATAAATGCATAATGTATACAAAAAGATGTAGGTATAGAATTATAGAGATCACAAAATGGAAGTTTTTGTCCCTGGAAGAGAGACAGCTAACATGCTTATGCTGGTATGAAAGAGTATACAAACATGCAAACTTTGGCAAACTTGCAGGTTATAAAGAATCACTTTTGGCAGTGGTGTTATATTTGTCCAACAAACTTGCAGGTTATCAAGAATCACTTTTGGCAGTGGTGTTATATTTGTCCAACAAACTTGCAGGTTATCAAGAATCACTTTTGGCAGTGGTGTTATATTTGTCCAACAAACTTGCAGGTTATCAAGAAACACTTTTGGCAGTGGTGTTATATTTGTCCAACAAACTTGCAGGTTATCAAGAATCACTTTTGGCAGTGGTGTTATATTTGTCCAACAAACTTGCAGGTTATCAAGAATCACTTTTGGCAGTGGTGTTATATTTGTCCAACAAACTTGCAGGTTATCAAGAATCACTTTTGGCAGTGGTGTTATATTTGTCCAACAAACTTGCAGGTTATCAAGAAACACTTTTGGCTGTAATGAAACAGTGTAAACTTGTTTGGTTAGGACACGATTTACTCTCTAAAATTATTTTGCAAGGAACAGTCGAGAGTGGAAGAAGAGATGAGAAAGAAAATCTTGGATTGATAACATCAGGGAATGGTATGGGTATGATTTTTCTATACTCCTCCAAATAGCTGAGGATGTTTGGAGGGCTTTTTGTGCTGATGTCTCCAGTGCAGGACCCCTATGGCCCTGATGGGTTATGGGTCTTATTAGATATAGGTATTAGGTATGTTGATTATCCTCTTCGCACACCAGACACGTCCATAGGTGCTCAGATCTCCGCTTTAGTAAATCTCTAAGGGTTTAATGGCTGATGGTTCTGTTTCTATGTTGGTTCACGGCTCTTTTTGAAATCTTTGTCAGGTGTTATTATGATAGTGTCACTGATTGGCTTGAGACGAGACAAACTGTTGAACACCCCGGCCTAACTTTTCCCATTTAATACTCTTAATTATATATATAGTAAGGTAATAATTGCTAGTAGCTCAAAGGATTAACTTGTACTCTGGTTTCATCATATGCATCCCTCTGAATAGTGCAGCACATCACCCGCTGAGAGTACCATTCCCATCAATGTAGTCTACAACTTCAAGCGATAACCCCCATAAACATCTAAAAAAAATGCACTTCCGATTAAGACATAATGACCCACTATGAAACTTCAACATAGTGAACACAAGGCAATAATAGCTACTCCACGGAGAACCCCTAATTGCTAGGGAAATATAGTTAAATATCAGTAAAACATAAAGTGAGGAAGTTCTGCAATATGTATCTTTATGTTTAAGTTAGCAGTAATAAACAAATTTAGGGACAAGTCAGTGATTTCCACATTAACACCTGTACAACTTGGACATGGCCTTTTAGATAGGTTTTCAAAGTGGTCTATATGGACCCACAGGGGTCGATTTAAACTTACAGTGGGTTCATGTCACAGAGAAAGAAATTGTGAGCGCGCAAGATTTTAGTAGATTCAGCTATGTTTCATTCCAAATATTTACTTTCATTTTGTATCTTTTCAATAAAGGTATGAATAAAAATTGTACATGTTCCTCTTTTTTTACATTGTCCACTCTACAAAAAAATTCAATCAAAGTGAACAGGTCTGCGTCAGCTGTCAAAACACATTTGAAGTTAATATGTTAATGAAAATTTAATATTAGGGAGGAAAGAGGGTCTATGAAATTTAAAAAAAACGGCAAGTGGTCTACGGAGCAAACAAATTTGGGAATCTCTGTTTTAGAAGGATGTTAAGCAAAATGTATGTCACTATTTGTTAAACTGACTGTTGCCATATAAATTTGCACATTCCTTACTAGTGTATGTGTAGGAGAGTGCCACTCTGTGAGATCAAAAATGTTAATTTAAAAACGGGGGTGTTTCTTATCAATGCTTAACACCTCTCTAAAGGTATACACCACTTCTGTCTGTGTACTACAGGTGTTAACGAGGAAAGCATCTTTAAGTCAAATGAGATGACAGAAGTCTGGATCAACACACTAACATTTTACTTCATCTTAGTAGCAGACTGCAACTACAATCAGGTTCCGCAAGAAAAGATCAAGGAAAGAGAACAAGTACTATGAAAAGAGTGCTGAAAAAAAGATGTGTTTGTGCAGTCTCGGCAGCCCACAATATAAAAACATATTTTAGGGCAACTAAACCACCTGTGTGTTGTTAAAAAGGAGACAGCAACATTGTGCTGCTGAAGTTAAGTCATTTAACAGAATAAAATGACAATAATGAATTTTTTTTACTCAGGAAATCCTGATGGGAATCTAGGGACATTGTCCTGTTTCAAGAGAGATCCAGAGGAATTTGAGAATGAACAACTGAAGATGAAGAAGCAACAAAATGATCTGCAATGCATGTCATAGCATACAACTAGGGAGCTTTTGGGGGTGGAGTTGGATTTTTCCACCCCATAGGCCAAAAGTGACCCACAATCCATGTTAAAGTTGAACATGTCAGGCAGAGAGGTGCAGATACTGCAGCCTAGCTTGACACAATGCATTCAAGTCTCCTGCTAGCCAGCAAGAGTTTGAGAACAAAGAAGGGAAAATGAAGAATCACATTTTTACAGTTTGACAATCAAGTGGATCCAATAAATTGCGCCATAATAAGATCCTGTCATGGTTGTAGGAGTGTCACATCGGTGAAATTAGCATAAAAAGCCTCACCAAACACCAGTTCTCAACCTATTTCGATGACTGTAAAATGAATCATGCCCAGACCATGTAAATCCAAGATTTTCTTTCTGCCTCTTCTCCCTCAACTATCCCTTGCAAAATAGTTTTAGAAAGTGAAACATGTCTTACCACATGTCCAAACCAAGTGACATGTCGTTTTACTATTTTACTGCCAAAAGTGGTTCTTGACAACCTGTCTTTTTTGTGTTCTCGGTAATTCTAAAAATTCCTACTGAATCTCTTTTGCAGCAGGATGGTCCCACTAGATTTCCAGGAAGATAAGTACAGAGAGCAAAATTTCACTGTGTTACCAATTTATTTGCAACAATGGTCTGACACTTCCAGCTTCAGTGATGGTAACTAATACGCTCAGAATGGTGAACATTTGTAACCATATCACTATTTGACCAGCAATTCATTGGAACATGTTGCATATACTGCTCGCTAGTCATCAACTCCAAACCCAGCCTTGATCAAACTTACAAATAACCGGTCCCCAATTAATAGATATTTTCTTATGTTCCTTGTAACAGATGTCTAAGAAATTATATTCAAAACCTGAATCCTTCTTTGAGTGTCTGCACTTCTTTTAAATTATGACAATCAATATAATTTAATACTCCAGTGAAATGGAACAACAATAGTACTTACGTAGAACACAGTTTCTTTTAATGTTTCACTTGAACACAACAGACGGACTGTCATTAAGACTAAGGGGTTATGAGGTGTAAACACGAAAATATACAAATTACAAGACATTTTCAACATTTCGAACCGTTAGGTCTTTCTCAAGATTATATAAAACAAACAGTGAAAAACAATGAAAACAGTAAAAACAATGTTACCACCACAGAGGCACTAGATACACTATTGACATGTAAATAATAAGGAAGTTCAAAGTTGACAATGTTGTACATGGAACCATGTAGTCATGGAAGCAGGTTTTGTTGAAAATTTGATGGAATATGATAACAGATATAACAGATTATTACCCAATACAAAATAGATAACAATACAATAAGGACCAGATTAACACAAATGTAAACAAATTAATGTCCAGAGTTAAGTCCAAAAGGTTTGAGGGTACCAAACTAAAAAATAAATTGATTTTCAAGAGCGTACTTAGATCTGTCATCAGTGATGCATGATCTGAGGACAGTGACCTGGATATCGAGGGCACCATGATGACCATCACCATTGAAATGAATGTGCAACACGGGTAGGTTCTCTGTGTTTTATGGCATGAAGATGCCCACAGACGCGGTCACTCAATCACTCAAGCCCGTTTCACCTATATACTTCTTGTCACAGCATTTACATATGATAACATAAATGACATTACAGGATTCACATACAAAGGTCTCATCGATAGTGAAAGTGGCCTAAGGAAATGAAACAGAACAGATCAAGTGCAACATAAAAAAACTGTGGTCTACGTAAGTACTATTATTTAAATTATGACATAAACAAATCAGATAGCAGTTATTTCCTACTAAATTAGTTTCTTCTGTCAGTTTATTATTATGATATAAATTTAATTAGAACTCATAATTACGGCTAAGATCAGTTATTTTAATCAGAAGACACACTCTGTTACAAAGATAATAATTCAATTTTTATTTCCCATGTTTCACAGACTTCTTCAACAGTTATAAAGAATATGCCAAATCGCAATTATCAGGTGCAGCTAATAATTACAAATAAGTATGTTTTAAAATATATGGTAATTAAGTTTTGTTGGTCACTGAAAGTACACAGGAAAACACATTAAAAATGTGCTTTCCAGTGGTTCGTAGAACTTAATTACTCTAGTATCATGTATCCCGTCACGTTTGTATGTGTTAACATTTCACCTGCTGAATTAGTTGTGCTGCAGTCTTACCTATTAATAAATAAGTAATATGCAGTATTCTACAATGTTACCACTCAGTCATACTGTTTTTAATTAGGAGATGGTGTGTCCACTCATGTAATCATGAAATCTTCCAAGGTATTTTTTAGTCGTCTCATATGCTAAAAATAAGGCACCTGTTGCTGGGAATGTTCTGATAACTGATGGCCCAAGTCCTGCATATAATGCTTTTATACCTTGAATCAGAAAGAAATAAAAAAATTTCAATTAAAAATGAAAAAAAAATCAATATAAATAAAGCGAAGGTAATGAAGAATCACAAAAAAAAAAAACGATTATTGATTATACTATATAACAAATCAGCAAATATGTCTTCAGTTGGAAAAAATAAATCTGAAAATTTTACATTATTCTTTGTTCACACATTGCAACATTTATCTCTGGGTATTTTTTGGTAGTCGTCTTGTCCTCTTTCCCAGTAAATTCCAGAACAATGCCTGTTTTATAATACTTTTGTTAGTCTTCATAGCATATGTCCTATCTCCAGTCTCTTCTTGAGTTCTTTATTTACTGGTGTCTGTTTAGTTCTTTCTATGACTGTTTCTCATTGACGTGTCAGTGTTACTAATCTTTGCTTACCTTTTGGTTGCTGGCAACACACCGCTAGCAAACAAATATATATATCTTGTCTATATATATATTTATATAATAATTTGTATAATATATTATACAAATATATATAATACATATATATATATATATGTATTATTTTCTCTGCTACATGCTAAGGAATCAGTCTACCAGAATAAAAGACATTCATAAATTTAATGGTCTAGTTCAATATGACACAATTTAAAATGTAGCATGACATGTTCATGCTCATAGGTTCAAATTTTGTGATGGTTGGTTGAAGTGATTGCAAACAAACAAAAACTAATTTGGCTTTGGTCAAGGAAGACAAGAATCATTTCATTGTTGTATATCATTATCAAGATTTGTTGTGTCCGCATTGTGATATTGATGTCTAAAACATTTGCGTATACCCTCAGTAACGGAAGATAGGTACGCTCTGGGTTGCTTGTCAGCAAAGTGTTAATAATTTTTCTTCACAATGTGAAGGATGAGAAAAATGCAGCCATTCCACCAGAAATAGCTTCTCCAGTTCAGTGATTTTTATCTCTTTACCACCAACTACATTTGCAACCTGAATAATATAAAATGTGATAAATTTGTAATGATCAATATCTTCTCTGTGGCAGAGTAGTACAGGGCCAGTTTGTGACAGCCAAGGTACCGAGTTTGATCCCTGCCACAGGAAATCGTGCATCCGGACCATTGAGAAAGCACTGGCAAACTACTGAACAAATTTATATTGCCTAGAAAATC
Organism: Meghimatium bilineatum; assembly: GCA_034231615.1. Taxonomy (NCBI): domain Eukaryota; kingdom Metazoa; phylum Mollusca; class Gastropoda; order Stylommatophora; family Philomycidae; genus Meghimatium; species Meghimatium bilineatum. Next base: position 44,336,053 of record CM067312.1, read on the forward strand.
ACTACAACAAAAAATGCTGGGTTGATAGCCACGTCCTGAATAGGACATGCTACGAATATAACTGAATATATTACATAGGATTCTGATCTACAGTTGACCATGGTGTATCTTGTTAGAAATCAGTCATATGGTTGGTTGGTTGCTGATCCAGCGGTTCATGGGCTCATGCCCTTTGACTCACAACATCACATTATGTGAAAATTAATATGATGATGAAATAATCCCTTTAGCTGTGAGCATGTAGCTCTTGACAGCCCATAGCTATTGACAAAATCATAGATTTACACACAATCCAAGACAAGAAAGAATATGTTTATACCATACCTTCCTGTCGAAAAATCTTCATAAACACTTCTCGGAATGTTGGAGTAATGCCTGAGACTGATTGTACCTGAATTCTGGATTTAACAACATCAGCAGGAAAAATGGCTACCCACAATGCAACACCTCCACATCCACCGCATATAACTGTTCTTAAAGACCCTAAATAATAAAAGAGAAAAAAATGTACATAACATAATTCTGGTTGTGTTGAAACTGATAGAATTATAATTACTCAGTAAAATTGTTAGAATTATAATTACTTAGTAAAATTGTTAGAATTATAATTACTTAGTAAAATTGTTAGAATTATAATTACTTAGTAAAATTGTTAGAATTATAATTACTTAGTAAAATTGTTAGAATTATAATTACTTAGTAAAATTGTTAGAATTATAATTACTTAGTAAAATTGTTAGAATTATAATTACTTAGTAAAATTGTTAAAATTATAATTACTTAGTAAAATTCTTTTAGAGTGTATGTTCTCAGACTCCATGTTGGATCTCTCCTGCAGCAGCACAATAACCATACTACATTTACAGTAGGATGTAGTCTAGTGTAGTGCTTCTCAAAGTGGTGTTCCATGGACATATGCCGGCCTGTGAGCCATCAGTGAAACTTATATACATGATATAGAACCTTTGACCCTCAGCACCCATGCCGGCCCCTACCAGATTTAGAAACGAGTTGTAGGTCTGTAGCAAGAAAAAAATTTGTTTAAATATTTTGTTTTTAGTTCGCTCCATAATAATCAGCACAGATATTTGTGCAATTTCCGCCGGGAGCGTAGTTACATTGTGCCACCATTATGTGCTTTGTAAACCCAGCACAGCTGATTTTGGCATGCTTTAACATTTTGGGTGGGCTACCCTAGCCTATGACAGCCTTCCTATGCCAGATGGCGAATTTGTACAGACGCAACGCTGATATGGTTTGATGTGAATATGAAGTGTCATTCACAAACGCCGTGAACCCCTCGTCCAAGTCTGAGTCTATACACATACTTAGGAGCTTTGTGACTAGCATTTTGTTCTCAAGCTGAACAAAGCTTGTCTCCTTGAATGATTATGCCTGTGCCCATCGGTACGGAACCTTTTTCTCTCAGCAAGCATGAATTCCAACATAGGAAAAACTTAACAGTTGAGTTGGGCCCAGGCTGGGATCACCGGTAACTAGAAGCATGTCTTGAGCTAACAATACTTTAATTCTGATTTCCTTGAAATGTTTTCTGTTCTCTTTGCACATGGCCATGCTAAAGGCGCTGCCCTCTAGCTCTGTGCTTTCCTCTCAGTGTACTCATTATGCTATCCTTATGGTGACTGACACACCAATTCTTAACATTTCTCATAGCATCTGCATTGGCTGCCTCTCCAATGCTTCCGCCGTACTGACTAGCTTCACTGTGTGTCGACAGTGCTGCTGCATGTGTTGGCGCAACAGTGTCAGAGATAATGCCTGTCTTTTTGCAGTCAATTCTCTTTCCGTATGTTACCTCCACATTGACGGACATGATCCCCAAAAGTTTTAGCCAGAATCAATATAAGCAGCTGTATTTTTGTTTCCATGGTGCACCACGGGGAGGCCCTTTTGGGATCTTGGTTGTTATCTGCTAACCCTGGGTCTGCCAATAGCAATGCAATACCCTTTGCACCCCAACTTGTCTAGTGAAAAGAGATGTGTCCCCATTTCATTTCTGCCAATGGCTGGACTTTGATGGTAACTAGTTAATTAATAATGTAACTGGGTACTTTCCTGTTAAGCAGGCACACACATTTAATGAAACAAATTGTGAAATGAAATAAAGTGTAACCAATAGAAAAATAATTAAGAATACAAAAAAATGTCCAAACCACACAAGTTTTCATCATTTTACTATTAAAAGTAGTGAACCTGAGAGTCTTTACTTTTGTTATTTGCTGTTATGTTTTGCATAATAGGCTCCTTTTAAAATTGAACAACAATAATAAATTCACAGATGACCATAATTACAAATTATGCAATCTGCTGCCGTTGACTGCATGCAACATTCATAACACCCCTTGAACTCGCAACTTTGGACGCATGCTATGAATGAACAAATCCTGACCTTTGTTTTCAAAATAGTTGAAAACCGCTGGCATATCCATTTCTCTGTTCCAATATGGGGGGAAAAAACCATGTATTGCTTAAAAAAGTATTTAAAAAAATGTAATTTACTCCTGACTGTGAGGAGACTTATGAATAGTCTAGTGTGCTGGAGAAAAGATATTTTTCAGTTTTCTCTTTATGACCATTTCCCAGCCATATGGTGATGACCTGAAGCAATATTATATTATTTTTTTAAATTGAATTTTATTTCCATCAATTTTTGAGCATAAATATGAAAAAGCTAAGAGATTATGACAAATAGGTGTAAAGTTATAACATTTTTAGTATAGATCTAGTGTGTCAGACAAAAGATTTTCTGTTGCCTTTTTGGGACCACTTCACAGTTACATACTGATGAGATGAAGTAATATTTCATCAGTTTTCCAGTTGAATTTTATTCACCATTCACATTTGTGCATAAATTTAAAAAAAAGTTATGACATTTTATTTTAGTTGTTGTTGTTATAGGATATTTTCTTTCCAGAATGTTGTCTTCCCTATGAATACCTTGAAATCTCCTCGGTTTTAGGCAAGTTGTCCTGAAATTTTAGTACACCTTAGAAATCAGTGGTTTTTTTTAAACTGCAGTACTATTTGAGTGCGGTCGTCAGTGGGTTAAAGAATATCGTGCATACATGTTTCAACTATTATTGAATTTTTAGGAAAACGAATAAATAAAATCACAGTCAGTACAATGTAACGAGTGGCTTTGTAACTACTAGCGAGTTTTTGCGAGTTGTGTTCGTAAAAGAAACCAACTATCCATCTACCACCAAGCAGACCTATAAAATAATAATGTTTGTTTATTAAATAGAAAATGAACTCTTACCTATTTCATCTTTGGTCTTCCCAGGTGGTGTTAACAAATGTCTGGTGAGTTCATACCCTCCAAAAAAGAAGAAATATCCTGGCATTTCCCTCAAGAATGTGGCAGTAAGACCCTTGAAAAGTCCCCGAAAACCTTCAGCTTGCAGAATTTCTTTGGTCAGGCCAAATGGGCCACTGAAAGAACACAATAAAATATACTCAAATTTATAAGATATTTGTTTTCACAATAAGGTGAAAATCTAGTTTGATAACATAGCCACATCTCGACTGTCACACAGGACATGTTCTTTGGCACACAATGACAAATCACAAATACAACCCAAAAAAATAAATATCATCAATTGCTACATATTCTACATAACTTCTGGGAGCTGAAATCTTGACAATGAACACAGATTTAGAAGACAGAATTAACATCTTTTGGGGTGGGCATACAGTAGAAGAGAATCTCATGGAAAAATAAAGAAAAAAAGGAGCTCCTGAAAATGTGAGTTTTCTTCTTCTGTATGTATTCTCACATACCTGTAGATTAGCAGGATATATTCCAGAGAATGGAGTGAATTGTGTCATGGTTTACAGTATAACTGTGATATTTGCACCTTTTCGCCTGATACATCTGACTTCGGCATGGCTTCTGAGTCACTTTGACTCTATATGAAATGGACAGATGTCACCTCGAAACCTACTTAGTTGACTCTTACGATATGCATGGAAGGTAAACAGTGTTGCTATTTTCTGCTCCTCTCCAGGGCCTGACATTGCATGGATGACTTTGTTGAGAGCAATAGAGTACATATAGGGAAATCTTAGTACAATGAATTCAATCCTCTACATATGATGATGTCTTTAACCTTTAGCATTTAATTTATAATATAGAACTTATAATCTACAATACACAATGATCCTTCAGGAAGTAAACAAGTACGATAACATAATTGCAATACATAAAATTACATTTTAAGTCTTTCTAGTCCACCTTCTAACTGTCCTTTAGTTGCCATTTCTCTCATTGCCTGAAGTCTGCACTTGATAAGTTCTGTTGGACACAATGTGAAGGATGAGAAAAATGCAGCCATTCCACCAGAAATAGCATTCTCCAGTGGGTTCAGTGATTTTATCTCTTTACCACCAACTACATTTGCAACCTGAATAATATAAAATGTGACCAATTATGTAATGACCGATATAATGACTCGAGATGGTGATGGTTGCTATGGCAAGGTTAAATATGATTTGGAAAAGTAAGATCAACCTATTCAGATTGCTAGTACTAAGTATATTTTATACAGATGTGAAAGTTGGAACTCAATGCAGAAACAGACAGAAGGATTCAGGCTACAACGTTTGCTTACTATATAACAATTTTTCATAGGAAATTTTGCTGCACCCGGCAGAGGGAGAGAGGAGGAGAGTGTATGCAGGAAGACAATGAATTCTCATATTCAGAAAAGAAGAGAGCTATACAAACCATCGGAAGTGAACATAGCATGGCAAAAGATGCCTAAAGCTACCTAAATTGACAGGGACAGATTACCATACTTCACATGAGGACAGGGCACAACACTGTGCACTTGTGAAACAGATGACCAGACCTCTGAACACATTCTGCAGAACTGTACCCAGTATGAACAAACGAGAGAAGTGCTGGCCCAACGCTGCAAGCAAAGATATATGGGACCAAAGAAGACCTTCAGACAATGATGGAGTTCATACATAAGACTTGTCTGAAAGTGTCTGACATCAAGTAGTGAACAAAAGAAAGAAACAGAATTAGACTATGGTGGTCATAGGTTGATACAAGATAGGTCTCCGGATCCAGATGCTAGTGATGGATAGCTGACAAACTAATTCGTAAAATAATTGAGAATTAAATATTTTTGATAAAAGCTTGAGATAAACATTGTTAGATATCTTATTCTTGTCTGCATGTATTATAAAAGTTTTAACGCCCTAACTGTATTTGTTGATTTTAAAAAAAAATGATCACTCATAAAACTCATCATATATAGAAGATCCTACGAATATCATGGACAGAGAAAAAGAAGAACATTTAAGTTTTGAAGTTATTGAAACTAAATGAAGGGTGACTTCTAAATACCATCATAAAAAGGAATACAGTATCATACAGTATTTTGGACACTTAAAGCGACACACACACACGTATGTATGTGTATATATATATGTATACAAAAAAATATATATATATATATAAATAAATAAAATTGGTTGGCAGTGAGAAACACTTGACAAAAAAAGGCCCGGTAGCAAAAGTATTAAAACTAAATAACTCACCAATTTCTGGCAAACTCCATAAAAACAGAATAGCACAGCATTCTCTGACACGTTAGCAGCTAAAGATGGAATTGTCCCTGCATAAAGTCCTCTTGTGATACCATCTTGTTTAAAGGTCTCCATGAAGCAGTGAAGGCCATTTTTATACAAAGTTGGAAATGTCTGCATTTTTACTTTAACTGTATCCAATGGCTGACCAACATAAACACTGGTAATGCCCCCTGTAACATCATTCAATAATATGAATCTAATAAACAAAATTCTGCGGTTGTGCTAACAGCAAAGCATAACTTAAGTACAGATGTTATTAAAATAGCATTATGCAATGGATGATCTGGAGGTAAGCTCTTGCTTAGCACAACTGTAATCTATGTTCCATAGTTGAACAGTCAAGTAAGAATCACATTGCTTGTAGAGATTCTTGTGCACCTAAGGGTAATATGCATTGCCTCATTCTGGATCTTATTCAACCTTTCTGTGTCTGATGAAGAGTCATAATTGATAATGGATACTCCATCACAAAAACAACCAATCTTTGGTTCAGAAAAAATAGTAACCTGTGTTCAATATGTCACAGAAACAACCAATCTTTGGTATAGATTGAAATAGTAACCTCTGTTCAGCGGCCATTACTTTCAATGCCAGACTATCACCTGCCAAAGATATTTCTCTATGGTGAGTTGGAGAAGGGTAAACGATCTCAAGGTGGCCAAAAGAAGCGCTACAAGGAATCATTAAAGACCTCACTGAAAGCATTTGAAATAGACAAAGACACAGGGTAAGAACTTGCACAAAATAGATCTACATGTCGCTCTACAATCAAAAAGAATGCATCATCTTGTGAAAAGAGGAGAAATGCTGCAGTCCAACAGCGGGGAGTAGCTAGAAATTCACGGATAGACCAAAATCCGACTACCGTCTTATTTTGCATGGTCATAGTTCTAACTGAATTTTCAAAAGTGGATGTAAAAATGGTCATCATCACTTGTAATGGACGAAGACACACACACACTTTCAATGCTGAAAGATCTTTTCTAGACCTTGAAATGATGTGATCAACATGTTCATTGAAGTTCAGACTCCCGTCAAAAAGCACACCCAAATATTTCATTGTTCTGGTTCTTCCAAGAGTGTCCTGCACAAAGTCACACTGTGCATTGGTGTATTTATGATGTGACTGTAGAGAACAAGAGCCAAACATAAACATACATGGAGAGAAACTACAACAAGTAAAACATTATCAATATCTTGGACACATAGTCACAAATGATGGCAGATGTGAAACAGAAGTTAAAAGGAGAATAGGAATGGTTAAAAGTACCTTCAATGACATGAGGAAAATAGTAACATCTAAACAAATTACAAACAAGTTAAAAATGAGAATTATAAAATGCTATATCTATATCACAAGATGGACAGGTTACAGTCTAGCAGTGCACCACCAAAACAAGAGACAGAAGATGATGGAGATCTGTTGCAGCCAACATTCCTTGTGGAGACGGCACTTGATGATGATATAGAGAACCAAGTAAGTACGGGTGCTTTAGACAAATTAACTAATAATGTACCTGAGTGACTACACCACTCTTCTATTAACTAATGTACCTGAGTGACTACACCACTCTTCTATTAACTAATGTACCTGAGTGACTACACCACTCTTCTATGTTATCTAGCTCATATTATAATTCCTTGATTCATAACTCTCAACTTCTAATCTGGCTATACACCAAAAATGTGACCAGCATACGGCATAGTTCTACCTGTTCCTGTGATCTGTTCACCTGTAATTTGTACTGTGCACACATTACACAATATTAGTGATAATGGAGAACCTCCATGATAATCCTAGGACATATAACTGTTTAGTCTGGATGTCCAGCTACCACATCTAAGAACGACTTGACTCTGAAGCAGGGCAGCAGCGACCCATTAACACAATAAAGGGGCGTACGTACATCAAGTTTCAAAAGTTGATTCACTAGATAAAAGCATTGACAACAACATGCAATAATTACACATAGCAGCATCACATCTTTCGAACTGGAGAGCTCTGGCATCTGCCCTACGCAATGTATTAGCCGCTGAAGGAACATAGAGAGATCATATGAATGATCACCTTTTGAACCACGAGCAAATTTGAATGAGTTGGGTATGCGAAGCAAGCTCACTATCCACTCTACCGAGCCAACACAATTCAGTTATAGTTTTTTTTTATTGTGCCCAAAACTGCCTCATCTATGTGACATTTTATTTGCAGAAAGTTGTCCTCATTTATTACTATGTAAACCTCTTGGTTTTGTGCCATCTGTACTGCTCTCCAGTGTAATATTTAGGAAGCCATAAATACCCTTTGTTAGAGTATATTATCTAGGATGGTCTCATTTTCGGATCTGTCTTTCCATGACTAGCCTTTCCAAACTGTTTTATCAGCCTATCTTTGTTGTGCCCGCTTTCATCTTATAAGTATTATAGAAATGACTGTTTGACTAATCACTATACCCAATTCTGACCCTAAGATGTATTCAACAAAACAGAGCCGATCAAAACCCTACTGTACCTCCACTCCAAGCAGTAGCTTCTAGTCTTTTTCTTCGTTCATTCTCAAACTCTTGCAGATTAGCAGGATGTAGTCCGGAGAACAGAATGTGTTGTGTCATGGTTTACAGAATCGCTGCGATATCTGCGCCTTTCGGCATGACACATCCGACTTCAGCATGGCTTTGGGTCACTGACCCTATATGGGATGGGACAGCCAACTCCATCCCATAACCTCCTTAGTCACCTTTTATGACATGTGTGGAAGGTAAACAGTATTGCTATACTTTGCTCCCCTTTTGGGTCCCGGCAACACACAGGCGGTAGCTGCTAGTAACAGGTTGCATTTGTACAGCCTATTTCAGCAAGTAGGTATAGAAGATGAAAGGTGTGTTGAACTTGATGGAAGAAGATATCACAAGTCTTTCTGCTATTTAATGTCAGAAACATTTATCAAGGATAACAAAGAACAAGAGAAGAAATTTAAGGTTTCATTTTCTTCTTCTTTAATTAAGCTCATACAGCTTATCAGAATGCAATCTGAAGAATGAAATGTATTGTGTCATGGTTTATAGTATGGATGCAATATCTGTATTTTTCAACCTTACACATCAAAATGCAGCATACTTTTGGGTCACTGAAATTTACTTGGTGGAGTAAAAAATACCATACCCTACCCCTTAGCTGTCTCTTATAACATGCATATCAGGTCACAATTTTGTTAATTTTGCACCTCTTCTGAACCCCCATAACGTGGGCGTATTCAAGGTTTAATAATTTTCCCCCCAAAATGTTATTACATTGAAAGGATTTATAGACATACCCACGGTTCCTCCAGTGAAATCAATGACAGCATCAATAATTGTAGATCTAGATTTGTTTAGTAGACCTGTATCCTTGTCTATTAACTGAATGGGTGGCTCCATAATTAATTTCTATACAAATTAAATTATGTTGTGCTCTCAGTGTTATCTGATGTAATAAATGAAACCTGAAAAAAGAAAAGTTAAATTATTTCAAAAAGCATTAACACAATTAGCAAAATTTTGTGCTTCAAGTGATGTAGAATGTTGTCACAATACACACAAAAATCACGGATGAAAAATCTATGATAAGGGACAAACAGAAAAACAAAGTTATAAATATAAATGCTATATTTTCACAGTGGCAATGTATAGTTATGAGACTTGAGCAATGACTTCCGCAATGGAAAAGAAAATATCAGCATTTGAAATAAAATACTGTAGAAAGATCATAAGAGCATATCATGGACAGAAAGATTATCCAAATGCAGATGTCTGTAAAGACCTGAAAACTGAATAAGACAGGCTCCTCAAAGTCAAAACTATCAAAAAATACAAGCAAACATATTTTGCACATATATAAGAAACCAAATGTCACCTTGAAGTCAATAGTTACTCATTCCACTCCTCCCTGAATATGACATAATAATAATAATTGAAGTATTTTCTGTATAGGATATTTTAAATAGCATGCTTTTCAAATATTGCCAGGTATATGAAACTGCAAGACTTCTATTCCGCTTGCACCATGACCAAGTTCATGCAAGTTGGGGCTATTATTGTGTCTCAGTAGTCCCTCTGCTGTGAAAACTCACTGAACATTATTTACTGATGACTGCACTGATTTACCTTTGCCTTTCCAAACACAAAAATGTATATCATATATAGGCGCATTCGTCGTATCTACGGTCACTGTGAAATTTGACCTAGTTTTGAGGTATTCCCCAAAGCTGAAGTTGCGCTGATCCACTGTACGCGCGGAAATGTGCCAAGGATTGTGAGAGGTTATGATATCATGGTTCGCGCGGAAAGTGTTTTAGTGTATTTGAATCGTTTTGGAGATCCGAGGTTAGTTAGTTAGTCAAGGTTGTGTGTGGTTTTAAGGGGAAAAAAGGAGATAAAAAAATAATAAAAAAGGAGAGGGAGGGGTGGTATAAAAAAGGGGGGGAGTGGATTCATGGCATATGAATGTTTAAAAATGGGGGCCTGGGGGGTCTCCCCCCAGGGGGAGGGGCGGCATAAAAAGGGGGGGTCTTCCCCCTCATGACATTTGAATGTTAAAAAGGGGGAGGATTGAGGGGGTCTTCCCCCTCATGACATTTGAATGTTAAAAAGGGGGGGGGGGTCTCCCACCTCATGACATTTGAATCTTAAAAAAGGGGGGGGGGGGTTGAGGAGGGTCTCCCCCCCTCATGACATTTGAATGTCCAGTTTTTATTTCAAATTAAAAAATTATTGAAAAAAAATATTCGAAAGAAAGCTCTCAAATCTAGTGCTTTATGATGAAATAAGTTGGCAACACTGGGCGAGGCGTGATCAGAAACCAGCAAAAGCCCGCACATTTCAACAAAGGGGATTGGTGCTCATGGTTTGTGTTATTCTTATGATTTGAGATTTATATTATAATTAATGCATGGTTTGCGGAGAATTTATCCCTGATGGAACGGTGAAAAAGGTAAGCGCTTCATTTTACCCATTTCACACTACATTTTAATTAGGCGACTGCAGATGTCTGCTAGTGAAATCTCTGCTCAAATCGATAAAATCTTTTTTTTTTTTAAATGTTGCCAAGCACAAAATCACTTGGCGTTCGTTGGGTGTGTGATGTCATCGCACGCGGGATTTGATTGGTTGCCGGATTTTCTAGCGGAACTCCATGACGTCGCTTGATTTAAAATGGAAACAGTGTGCTATTTATAGCGCGGTGACTGTAGATAAGAAAAATATACCCATATTATATTATATATGTAGATCATATATAATATATTTTTTTGTTGGAGCGTTGGCTAATATGTGAGCAATAAAAATCTGCTATCACTATGGATGGCTGTGAAAAAACTATCATCCATGAGTGAGTCTAGAATTTTGTGAAGATGAACTGGATCTACCATGGCACTTGCATATGATGATGATCATCATCTATGCTATGGCTTGAGTGAGAGCTTGATGGGAATATAGTTCAATATAGTGACAAAAGTAAAATAATGACTAGTTAATCATACACGAACTAGAATTTCTACTGTGTTGTAAGCTGTACAACAAATGAACACACTCTCTGAGCTCTCCATCTTACTGAAGTCACCAGTTACTCTTATCTTAGGCCTACCTTTTATTGTTTTTATCAATGATTCAGTCTTGTAATTGTAATACAAAACTTACACATCCATACTCTCAAATATGTAGGTCTAAACGACCCAGCAAAACTCCACCCACGCCGAATTATTTGAGTTAAAATACTTTAATGTTGAAAACTTTCTTACTTTAACACATCGCAAATATTATTGCTCACAGCTGGTGCTGGGTCACGACAGACGTGTTTTATAAATAAGTGGGTTACGGGCCCTGCACACCAGATTTTCTTCCTCCCATTGTGACAATGGGATTGACAATGTTTGTCTATTTTACAATAACCTTATGAATGATAATTTCATATAAATTATATGTAATTGGATATTTTTTGCTACCGAAATGTGTGACAAACACAATCATAAAACATTTTTTTAAAAACAATAACGAGCTATTTGTTATTTTTCTATTCTGAGTCTGAGAATTTTAGATTCTGGTTTTGAAACGCCAACTTGGCGTTTATGGCGTTTATTTATTTTTATTTTTAATGAAATTTTTAGGAAATCCTAGGAATTTTACCAAATGACTGGTAAATCTCCACTCCATTCAATTTTAATAAAAGGTAACCATAAGTTACATGGATCATGAAAACAGCGGAATTGCACACGAAATGAAGGGCAATTTTTATTTGTTTTAACAATATTTTGGGTATCTTCGCTAGTCCTGGGCTTATTTATAATTAATTATTATATAGTCTTGGATACCTACTGGCAAAAGCAAGGGGTAGACCAAAAGAAGCACTCAGAAGAACAATACTTAAAGTAAAACAACCAATATTCATACTATTCAAGAACTGCACAGAATAGCTTTGAACAGACAGAATTGGAGAGATCTGCGCTAACTTCAGCGCAAAAGGAAAATGAATGAATATAGTCTGGGATTTTCACAGGGTGATCATGTCTTTTTTTTAAAACGTCAGTTGTAGCACTTATTATCATTACCATCAGGAGATAGGACTATATTATTATCGTTTAACGTCAAAGTTTGTGGTGTACGTTTATAATTCCCTTTTTTTGCATATAAATTCAAAATTAATATTCAATAATATCTTATTTTTAATGTGTTTCAAAACTTTCGAAATCAAGAATTCTTGAGACTAACAGGCCAATGCAGATGCATTTTTAATACTTTAATTTAGTCTGACTGATGCCAAATCTTCTTTCAGCCCCTACAAAACATAAACAAATTCCACATGAATGACATAAAGTTACTACTATTTCAACTAAATAACCAAGCAAAAGAAGTGGTTCTCCAGTGGATTCTAGGCCTATCACAAATCGGGAGAACTGAGATAGCAGACTAGCTAGCAAAGACCGGAAGCAGCTGCCAACAACAGATGGAAGATCAGTATCATTTCTAGAAAAGAAGTCCATATCTAATGCTCCATTAGCATGCAATGAAACTCAGCTCACCCATGCAGCCAAATAGACTATGCTATCAAAATGCTTGGTTGCGTCTGTGGGTCTCACCAATGACTCACCAATCATGCAACAGAAAACCTTAGTAGATGACATGCCTTTATATTGAGGTTATCTTCTTATAGAAGCTTCATGGCGCGTCATCTATACAACCCCGTAGTCGTAACCTTCGATAACAGTTACCATGTTGTTCTGACAGGCTGACATTGTGCTTGAACTAGTTACAGGCACGGTGTGAGTGGGCGGAACAACAAAGAAACCTGCTGCAAGGACCAGAGTTGTGCCCTAATGTCGGTGTCTGTTTCAGTGGCATTAGACTCGAAACACCATTGAGTCGGATGACTGCTGGAACAGAGGGTGGAGCACTTATGGGGATGCCCCACATGCTGTGAGGCCAGTTTCTAATCAAGAATGCTTGGAATACAGGAATAAACAATCATTTTTAGAAATGAGAATAGGCCACAACAAACTCAATACATATACAGGAAGTTTGGAATCGGTGGTGATATAGGCTTATGCCCCTGTTGGCAATCTCCAGAAAACAGAATATGTTCTGAGAACATGTTTATTCTTTTACAGAACTGTCCATTGTGCGATACCACAAGAAGAAAACTATGGCCAGCTGAAACAGCTCTAAGGACAAGCTCTATGTCAGTGCTGGTGACCACATTATAGTTTATTGATGCATCCATATCAGCATCTGACTTCGACTGGAGAATGTGGAAGAAGAAGAAGTAATTTACTAATTTAGTGATCTGGGTGCACCAAGATTGTGATGCAGTCAGAAAGCTTTGATTTTTCGATAAGTTCGATATATTTTGATGTTTCGTATTCCACACAAAAAGCTCTGGGTACTTCTGCAGAAAATCCCATGAAAATGAACTATCTGGTAGGTATCATAAGATACTTCCCCACCGCCGAAGTTGGATAATGCCAGTCCACAAGGCACAGAACCTGAAAGAGGACCTTACGCTACATTATTGAATCCATGCACTGTACGGAAAGTGGTCAAAATGTTGTTCAAGAGTGCGGGCACAAAGTAAACTAACTTTTGTTACTCCATGTTTTCCTGTGAAGGAATGCAGGGAGGCTTTCTATGGGCTGTGGAAATAAAAGCCGCTTTGCCATAGCAGACTCCATGACATGTATAGGAAGGATTTTGATTGCACCTCCAAAAAAACTCAACCGTAAAGTAAACAACGCGGTCAAATAACCATAATTAAACAGGGCTACAGACTACAATATTGTCACATCTTTGTTCTCTGCAAAATAAGTTGTGGAGGAACCCAACACAACCTAAAATAAACCACTCTATACATGACCAATATTGGACTAGATGTTTAACAGTTGATTTAAAAAAAAAAGAAAATAATTACACCATAGTGTTATGGTTATTTGACTATATTATTTAGACTATACTATATAAATATAGCTTATTTTATTAGCCCATGAACACCAGTGCAATAGAGAAAGTAGCTACACTATACAAATGTGGAGAAAAATTAGCCCATGAACACCAGTGCAATAGAGAAAGTAGCTACCGGTACTCTGTACAAACCTGGAGAAAAATTAGCTCATGAACACCAGTGCAATAGAGAAAGTAGCTGCACTATACAAAGAGAAAGTAGCTACACTATACAAATGTAGAGAAAAAAAAGCTCATGAACATCAGTGCAATAGAGAAAGTAGCTAAACTATACACATGTGGAGAAAAATTAGCTCATGAACACCAGTGCAATAGAGAAAGTAGCTACCGGTACTCTGTACAAACCTGGAGAAAAATTAGCTCATGAACACCAGTGCAATAGAGAAAGTAGCTGCACTATACAAAGAGAAAGTAGCTACACTATACAAATGTAGAGAAAAAAAAGCTCATGAACATCAGTGCAATAGAGAAAGTAGCTAAACTATACAAATGTGGAGAAAAATTAGCTCATGAACACCAGTGCAATAGAGAAAGTAGCTACCTGTACTCTGTACAAACCTGGAGAAAAATTAGCCCATGAACACCAGTGCAATAGAGACAGTAGCTACTCTGTACAAATGTGGATAAAAATTAGCCCATGAACACCAGTGCAATAGAGAAAGTAACTACAGGTACTCTGTACAAACCTGGAGAAAAATTAGCCCATGAACACCAGTGCAATAGAGAAAGTAGCTACCTGTACTCTGTACAAACCTGGAGAAAAATTAGCCCATGAACACCAGTGCAATAGAGACAGTAGCTACTATGTACAAATGTATAGAAAAATTAGCTCATGAACACCAGTGCAATAGAGACAGTAGCTACTATGTACAAATGTATAGAAAAATTAGCCCATGAACACCAGTGCAATAGAGACAGTAGCTACTATGTACAAATGTATAGAAAAATTAGCCCATGAACACCAGTGCAATAGAGACAGTAGCTACTATGTACAAATGTATAGAAAAATTAGCTCATGAACACCAGTACAATAGAGACAGTAGCTACTCTGTACAAATTTGGAGAAAAATTAGCCCATGAACACCAGTGCAATAGAGAAGCTTAAAACTTTTGTTTACATGGAAAGATGTGAGTTAGTCCTAAGTTTATTTAGAATAATAATGGAAAAAGTTAGTCATCTGATCATTATCATTGCACTCCAGAAGCATCCATAGATGCTCCGACCTCCACTTGAGTGTATAAATTCTTACATGATTGACAGTCCCAGTTTTTGATTGGTTGAAAAACATTCTTCTAAGCCTACAGTAGTGCTCATTTCTGGCATTGCCGCATTTCACGCCCAGTTCCTTATTTTGGACATGGTAAAGGAATCATTGGTTTCCTTAATTTAATTTGTCCATATTGTTTCTTCTAAGGAATTTAAAATGTCATCCCGATCCATTGCTTTACCACCCTGACACAGTAGCAGTGCAAGCCAGCTGATCCACTCTTCGTTCTATTGAACACCCACATGAAAGGCAATAAAATGAACTGTGTTGCATGAAATGAGCAGTATATAGGAATAAAAAAAAGAGTTATTAAACAACAAAGTCTGCTGAAGACGGATGTGTAAGGCCACTAGTGCAAATAAAACAGAGACACAACACATTTCTATTCTCTGAACTACATCCTACTGGAAATCTAATAGGACCATTACAAGAGCTTCAGCGGGAGTTTGAGAATGATCACTGAAGAAGAAGAAACAACACAGAACTGGAACAGATACAACATGCTGAAGGACATACTGAATATGAGATCGGATACAACATCTGAAGGACATACTGAATATGAGATCGGATACAACGTGCTGAAGGACATACTGAATATGAGATCGGATATAACATCTGAAGGACATACTGAATATGAGATCGGATACAACATGCTGAAGGACATACTGAATATGAGATCGGATACAACATGCTGAAGGACATACTGAATATGAGATCGGAGCACCTATGGATGTTTCTCAAGTGTATCTGCAGAATAACTACGGTAATTCTCACCTCAGTTAACAAAGATATATTACATTGGATGTTCTTCATCTTGTTCTAGATTTAACTTCTTTAATACATTATTCTAGTATTTTTATCCAATCTATTTGCTAAACCCTTTTGTTGCCTTTCAGCGTCAGGGGTAGAAGAGTTTTCTGGAGATGGCCCTCATGTGTGCTGAGTATATTGTGGAATTTGTTGCCTCTTTTATTTTGGTGGCCCACGTTTTTGAGGTAGGCCTCTAGGTCTGTCTTCGCTGTAACTGTGTAGCATAGCTTGCTGTGATACACTGTCTGATGGTAGTCTGCTGATGTGTGCAAACCAATTGATCTGTTGTCTCTTAATATGTTTCAAGATTGGGGTGGTGCCTGTTCTTTAATATCCTTATTCCTCATTTCATCTTAGTGATATCCTTAGGATTCTATACAAACATGTCATTTTTATCCAATATTCCCAAATATTAACCATTATTAAACAGAAAATAAACAGAGTAATGGAAAATATTAAATAGAAAAATATTAATTTTCTTAACTAGAAACCATTTTACAAGGTGTCAAAGATATATTACATAGAATGTTCTTAATCTTGTGAAATGTTGCCCTTGCATGTGTTATTAAATTTTGACTTATTTAGTGCATTGTTCTTCTTCTTTATCAACGATTCCAAATATTTGCCATTATTGAACAGGAAATGAACAGAGTAATGGAAAATATTGACTGGGAAAATATTCATTTTCAAGAACTCGAAACTATTTTACAAGTTGGTGTCAAAGATATGTTATTTCTTAACGAGACGATGAGCATGTGTCTAACCCCTCTGTGTCTTGCCTGCAAATTCAAGAGGGAAGACCTTTTGACAGTTTTACTGCACCATGGGGCAAGGGTAGATAAAGGTTGTTCATGTCATGGGAGATTGCCTCTTCATTTTGCTTGTGATCACAGTAGTGGAAATCGTGGAATGGTGCTAAAACTTCTAGAGGCTTCGGTAGACGTAGATGCTCAGGTAAGTTTCTTAAACTTCTAGAGGCTTCAGTAGATGTACATGCTCAGGTAAGTTTCTTAAACTTCTAGAGGCTTCGGTAGATGTACATGCTCAGGTAAGTTTCTTAAACTTCTAGAGGCTTCGGTAGATGTAGATGCTCAGGTAAGTTTCTTAAACTTCTAGAGGCTTCGGTAGACGTAGATGCTCAGGTAATTATGTGTATTTGTTTAAAACTGCTGAAGATTTTACATTTTTATTCTTGTTTCATCTTTGTATTAAGCCTTTCAAAGTTTAAGTTTTTTTTTGAATTTAAACAAAAACATACACAATTCATTTTTGACATCGAATGATATGTCCTTCAGAGAGAGTTGTCCATACAGCCATTCTGTAAACCTCTCAGCTCTGTGCAAACTGTTCTGCTTCATCCTGCATCATATTTAAGAGGTCATTAACCCTTTGACATATTAACATCTAAACAAATTACGAACAAACTAGAAATGAGAATTATCAAATGGTACATTTATTCTACATTAATGTATGACTCTTCTTGCAGAAGAGCCAGGGGTAGACCAGAAGAAACACTCAGAAGAACAATACTTAGAGAAAGTAAAACAACCAATATTCATACTATTCAAGAACTACACAGAATAGCTTTGAACATGCAGAATTGGAGAGATCTGACTTCTGCCCTATGCGCTAACTTCAGCACAAAAGGAAAATGATGATGAATGTATGACTCAGAAACATGGATAATGAACAAAAATCTAGAAGACTGAATTGATGCCTTTGAGATGTGGATATATAGAAGAATAGGGAGAACCTCATGGAAAAAGAAGAAAATGAACAAAGAGGTTCTAACAGTACTTCATATGCGGAGATCTCCTTAAGGAGCAATGAAAAGTTACCACTATTTGCAGACATCACCTTAAGGAGTGATGATTCTTGTGTTCATATAATGTATTGCGGAAAGTACCTTAAGGTATTCAAATATTCTGATTGGCTAGTTCAAACTGTCTAGAGGTCATCTAAAATTAAAAGATTTTGTAATTTGACTTGCTTGTTGTAAGTGCCATTTCTGCTTTTGTGTATCGACATAGCTAAAGTTTCTTTGTGTTTCTTTATCTTACACTGTAAGACTCTTTGAATTTGAAAATTTATAAACTTTTGGAAGACAGTTTTTCTGATAATTTTGTCATTAATTTATGTGATGCTGGAAGTGATTTAGAGATTTTATTTGCATTGGGGTTTCAGCTTGTGTATTCAGATGCCAACAGCATCAATGTTGAGACTATGGTTCCAGCTTCTTCTGAATTTGTTCTCAAACTCCTGCAGATTAGCAGGATGTAGTCCGGAGAATGGAATGCGTTGTGTCATGGTTTACAGCATTGCTGTGATTATCTGCACCTTTCGGTCTAACACATCCGACTTCAGCATGGCTTTGGATCACTGACCCTATATGGGATGGGACAGCCAACTTCATTCCATAACCTCCTTAGTCGCCTTTTACGACATGCGTGGAAGGTAAACAGTGTTGCTATTCTTTGCTCCTCTTTCGGGCCCCGGCAACACACGGGCGATGGTTCCAGCTTGTGTATAATGTTCAAGGGCATGTAAATGTTAAGAGTTCCTGAGTTGGGAGTATAGGTTTATATCCTTTTGTTTATAGAAATTTCAAAATGTTTTGACAGAACTGGAAAATCCTTAGGAACTCGAATTAAAAAAACATTAAGTTACAAGATTAAATAATTTGTGTTCATCTTTTACATGATACATTTTCTGGTCTGTTTCACAGGACAATACAGGAAATACAGGCTTAAATTTGGCATGTGAAAATAGAAATATCCCAGTAGCTCTACTCTTAATTGAACACCATGCCAATGTGAATCACATGAATATTAATGGAATATCTCCTCTACTTCACGCCTGCATTTTAAATTGTGCTGAACTAGTTGATATTCTTTTGAAGGCAGGCTGCAAGCTAAATGGGCTCAGAGAAAACCCAATCCAGCTGGCAATACGTTGTCTATCAGTTACAACTTTGAATCTTTTGATTGCAGCCGGGGCTGATCTTGATGAAGAGGGTTACTTGAATGAAGCTTGTGCGGAGGGCAATTATTCAATAGTCAAGGTGAGTGTTACTAAAAATACATGTTAAGGAACTCGTATGGAACTTCATTAATATTTCTTAGATTTTTACCAAATTAATGTTCAGTTGTAAAAATTTTTCTTAACATGTATTTTTCACTTTATTATTTCATACCGTTGGCCTATTATCAACCAATAAATAAGGGGGGGGGGGAGTGTCTTGTGTTATTTAGGCCTTTTCTTTATATAGGCCTAATTATTATTATTATAACATAATTATTAATTATTAAATAATTATTATTATTATATACACATATCCCGCCGAAGACGGATGTGTCGGGCCATTGGCGCAAATAAAACGGTGACACAACGCATTTCCATTCTCTGGACTACATCCTGCTGGAAATATAGTAGGACCATTGTCCTGTTAGATCCAGTGGGAGTTTGAGAATGAACGCAGAAGAAGAATGTACACATATTTGCTGACTTCACACAAATTTGAGAGCATTACATTGACATTAGTGATTCATTTACTATCACTATATGCTTGTACTTAGATTATCAGTTATCAGCTAGTTAATGTTACTTCATGTTACCCTCAATATTAGCTTAGGGAAAACTGATAGCACATTGACCTTATTTCAAGTGTGTGTTATCTTAAGACTTTCTAGTTAACAACGATTATCTCCAAATGCTAAGTTTGATATGTCTGAGATGGAAGTTGAGTTGTGAATTCAAAGAATATTGATACAAGTTGATAGCTATTTCTTATATAGCCATAAATTTATATCATTCCTAAGTGCAGTCTCCGCAATGAAGGTTGGCAGAAGGAACTGACTACCAACATCCTTCCTCTTGGCTTTGATCCTGTCCGTCTTGTGATGTTTTCCTCCTACTTTTATCTCTGCCTTCTTTTTGCTCATCTACCCTCAACACTATTCTCAAGTACGATCTTTAACAGGGGGTAATTTTTTTAAATTTGTCCACAATATTTTATTTGCTTGATTTTTATTCCCTTTAATTATTTTTTTTTCATATGAAGTATTGTCAGAACCTCTATGTTCATTTTCTTCTCTTTCTATGAGGTTTTCCCAATTCTTCTATATATCCACATCAAAAAGGCATCAATGCTGTCTTCTAGGTGTTTGTTCATTATCCATGATTCTACATTAATGTAGAATAAATGTACCATTTTATAATTCTCATTTTTAGATTGTTGGTGATTTGTTTAGATGTCAATATTTTCCTTATATCAATAAAAGTACTTTCAATTGTTCATATTTTTCTTTAGTACTTACGTAGAACACAGTTTTTGAAAGTTTCACTTGAACAAGACGGACTATCGTTAAGGGGTTATGAGGTATAAACATGAAAACATACAAATGACAATACACAAGACATTTTCAACGTTTTGAAATTTGTTCTGTAGAGCTATTTTTCTTTTAACATCTGCCATAATTTGTGATTATGTGCCAAAGATACCTGTAATGATGTACTTGCTGTAGTATCTCTCCATCCATTTTTATGCTTATCATGGTTTTTGTTTTTTGGTATAGCTGCCCATTAGTCATTATTAATTGCAACATAACAGACAGGCATTAGTGATTATATCTCTGCAAATTTTGTAGACTAAGTATCTGGTTTCTTGAATAAGTTTATTCTCGCCAGTGTGAGGTTTGTAGATTAGGTATCTGGTTTCTTGAATAAGTTTATTCTCGCCAGTGTGAGGTTTGTAGATTAGGTATCTGGTTTCTTGAATAAGTTTATTCTCGCCAGTGTGAGGTTTGTAGATTAGGTATCTAGTTTCTTGAAGTTTTCTTTTTCTTCATTTTGGACCCCAGGAATTGCGAGCAATTATCTCTTACTTCCTATGTGCAGTGGGAAAGTTTCTCCGAGCTATTTTTCATACCCAAGTGGCTTCAGCTTTTGGCTTGGTGCAATGCCTATTGAAGGAGCCTTCTGCTCAGAGTCTGCTATGATAAAAGTACCACATGTCTCATATCTTGCTTGTAAACGGAAGAGGTATATGTCAATTATGACAAATCAAAAGTGATTGTGCAAGAAAATTAATATGAAATACAATTTGCAATCAATTTTTATGATTCAAAATCAGCTTAACAGACAAATAGAAGAGGTACTGATCTGTGAACATATCTTTGTAAATGTCATGTAAGACAAGTTTACTTGTCATGTAACATTAAAAAGAAAAAAAATTACTACCAGTTTCATGTCGGCTTCATTTATTTGTGTCAATTTGTTTGCTGATAAATGAAAGCTGCAAAGCAGTCTCCCTTGCACAGAATGACAGCTACATTTTGTAACTGTTAACTACTCTAAAACATATAGGCCTAGTTCACATAAAGAAATCTCTAGATATCTGGTGAAACAGGGTTCCAAAACGATCTCGTTTTTCTGAAAATTTTGATATCGGCAAATACGTTTGTTCTGCGCATACCCCCCAAAGAATTACTCAAGTAGAAACAGTGAAAACTAGACCTAGTCTTAAAAGCAGAGTAATGTTTTTTTTGCAGGACCTGATTTTTCGTGAAATTGATCAACTGTATTGACTATTCTCAATCATTACTAGGTCTATGGTGCACGGGACTAGCACTGATGACTTGTGAACTGGTCAATGATGGCTCATGGACCGGCAAAGATCCACTACTTTGAGAAGCACTGATATATAGAATTAGCTAGTTATTTCCCATTGGGCCAAAGATAGCACATCACAAGTCATTTTTGTCAATGTTGAGCACCTCATTGATGTGGTTCTTGTGTATTTCTTATTCCCGATATTGATCTTTCCCTGTTGATTGTTCTGTGTAGTTACTTTTGGGCGACTACTTTTCTTTTGCTATATAGGATATGCTTCAATAATTTTCTTATTATGTATTAAAAATACAGCTTAGATAAATGAACAGAAACAAATAAGTTTGTATTGATGTTTCCCATATGTAGGCCTACGGTATTCATTTCTTGAAAAAAGGTCTCTGTTGGACAGCAGCATAGAAAAAAGGTAACGCAGGTCTGCATTTTGAGTGACTCTGAATATGATTAAGAAGGTACAAGTGGGTCTCGTTTGCGAACAGTGGATTGAGGCCTTGAGAAAGGCGAGCTTGAAAGTGGTTACTTTTATTTTCGTGCCGGGACATGTGGGCGTTCGAGGCAATGAAAGAGCGGGTCAACTGGCATCGTGCGTGATTGCGGTTCAGGGCGATGGGGCAATGGATCGCGCTGACGTTTTGAACTCCTTAAGAGATATAACACGTGAGAGTGAGACTAATGTGGATGATGATTCCTTTTCAATGGCTAGGATTAAATATCAGGGATTGAAATGCGGTGTTGCTAGAGGTGAACATTTTGGAGGGCGCATAAGAATGATGGTCAACCAGCATAGGACTGGTACTGTCAGCAGAAGTGTAATGGCAGATACACTCAAGGAGAGATCGGAGCAACTATGGACGTGTCCGGTTTGCGTGATGATGATCCGACGACTAACTAACTAACTGACTATAGAAAAAAGTCATTGTTCCTTTGTTTATTGTTTACATTATCTTTACTATTTCATAGTTATCATATCCCGTAGCATTATTACATTAATATAGTATTTATCGCTTCAGATATATGATACATTTATGCTGATATTTATGCAAAATATCCTCAGGCTCTTTTGGAAGGTGGTGCAAAAGTGAACAGACCCAACAACATAGGTTTTTCACCTCTAATGTCTGCCTGTTATATGTCAAGTGAGAAAATAGTCAAACTACTACTGGAATGGGGTGCTGATGTGCATGCTTGCACAATCCATGGATATACATTACTACACAACGCTTTTTGTTTCCCGGATGATGGCAAAATTAAACTTCTTTTGGCGTATGGAGCTGATGTGAATGCTAAAGATTACCAGAAACGTTGTCCGCTTATGAAGCTGGTAGATACTATATGGCATCAAAGTCACTCCAACAACATGTTGACAATAGTGCATCTCCTGTTAGCAGCTGGTTGCAAACTTCCTCATAATGATTTTAGAATTGCGAGTCTTGTTCAAAAAGAAAACAATTGGGACAATACATTGAATTTTTTAGCATGTGCCGCCAATAATCCACGAGATTTGCAATCTGAGTGCCGCATCGCTATAAGAAAACATATCCCCCCAAATATAGATGAAAACGTGAATAAATTGCCACTACCTCCACTAATGATAAAATTCTTAAAATTTAACAATATTATCTCACCTAATAAGGGTAGTGGTTGTTCAGTGGTAACGTCATCCGATCCTCATGCATTTATAACTGTCAACTTGTGAGTTTTTGAATTACAGTGTACAAATTTTCAGCTATGTTTGGTAGTGTAACCCTTACATCATTGATGTAGTTAGAAGAATTTAACATATAATTGTAATATTTGTTTTGTGATTCATGTAATGAATGATCATAGTTTATTTCTCTGTAAGGCCTTTTTTTCTCAGTTTTTTTATGCTCTGTTGGTTTCAGATAATAGTGTCTCTCATCCATAAATTTAGTGGAGAGTATTTATGACATCTTTATTGTAATGAGGGTGAGATCATTAGCATTTAAGGAATTTTTTTACTAGTTTATACAGGGATATATATTTAAAGCATGCGTTATAACATTAAAAAGAAATTAAGACGAGTTTAAATAATTGGGGATTTTAAAAAGTGTCGTAAGCTTAGAAATTCATTAAAAATTGATTTATTGTACACTAACAGGATTTAACTACCATTAGCTTATTGAAGTAAATTAAAATAGGAAGCAAGAGGATAAATTAAAAATTCTTGAGACTAATACGAATAAAGATATATGTTTGTGTTACTGAGGATATTTCAATACTTATAGGATGTTCGTTTAGGTAATAGTCCTTGTCTCGATTGGTCCGTTCTCAGTGACTTAAGTACACATTTTGAATATCTTGACAAAATCGCATCTTTTATTGAAGATTTGGTTAGTCAAGTACAGAAAAATTTATTTGCTCGTGTTGCAAGGTGATTCGGTGCCGTTAGAACGGACCTGGTTCAATTCCCGTTAGTCTCATGTAAGTTCATCTGTTAGTCCTGTATGCACTCTCAGAAAACATAAGAGGAGATATCTTTCATCTAAGATTCCACAAGGTCTTAAACATCAAATGGCAAGAAAAAATCACCAACATGGAAGTGTTGCGCCGCACTCAGCTATCATCTGCCATAAAAACACTCAATATAAATAGACTGTGTTGGCTGGGTCACATCTGCAGAATTCCAAAATGCCACATCCCAAAACAAGTACTATTCGGGGAACTGGCTGAAGGCCATTGAGTCTGCGGTAGACCAATGCTGAGGTATAAAGACATCTGCAAATCCTCAATGTAAAGCTTCTGCATAGAATCCAAAAACTGGGAAAACACGGCAGAAACTCAGGATGTCTGGAGGCAGAACCTGCGTTCAGCATGGAGCAGCATTGTTCAGAAATAATATGTTTAAAGATACTATGCACATATTCTCATTTTACTATTATGAAGTTATTTTCAGATCACTCCCATTTTTTTGTGTACATTTATTTAATTCATTGTTGTCATATTAACCATTTTATGACCAGATCACATGTGGACACAGACTACTGGTCATGAAATGTATTTTGGCCATTTAAAAAATTTTATTTAGCCTTTATATGAAAATAACTTTATATGAAAAATTGGACCCTAAGTAAAACAGCGGCAAAGAAGATCAATGCCTTTAAGATTAAATGCTACAGAAGGATACTTAGAATATCCGTGAAGGAAAAAAAGAGAAACTCAGATATTATAAACACATTTAAGATTCCAGAGTGTTGGTTACTAAACACAACAACAAAAAGAAAACTACACCGGTTTGGTCATATAAAGAGACAACTGTTGAGAAAGACAAATAATGGAGGGCAGAGAATCTGGTAAGAGGAGAAAGGGCAGACCAAGATGGACTGACGACATTAAAGATAATATGAATACATCATTGGAAAATGCAATGCGCATCGCTCAAAACAGAGAGGGGTTCAGAAAGTTCATTGGAAAGACAACGTTCTGGAAAGAATATGTCAAATGACAATATGAAAATATCTACATTCCTATATTTTGTTCATTTGTTCTGAAACTCCGCGGGATGTAGTCCAATGAATGAAATGTATTGTATCATGGTTTACAGATTTGTTTTATGAGTCTTCAAGCCACTCACTGAAATTTACAAGACCTGCACTTTTCTATGAATGATATTGAGCTGCCAAGATTTGATATACTCAGTAGCAATTGGATAACATCTCAAAGCAGATGTTCAGGTTTTAAATTTGTATTGAAAAAAAACTTTTAAGTGTGGTGACTAGTTTTCAAGTCAGCATAAGCTTAAACACAGAATGCCTATCTGAAATAGAATGTTTCAACCAAAACAGTAACTTACATTTGATTGTTTCAAACTGATGAATCTACTACCAGGATATATAGGAAATACAAAATGAAGTAAAATGGCTACAAAAGAATACCTACCTATCATTAGTAAAAAATAATAGCTAACAATCAAAAATAGAACAAGGACAATTTTCTACATTGCAGTCCAACTGGGACCATTTTCAAGAAACAAAAAAACTATCAAAACCATAAATATATTAACAGCTATAATGACTTGAACCTGTCTCCCTCACCAAAGAAACAAGGTTAAGTGAAAATATGCAATGTGTGTCTAATAAATAACAAATTGCGTGCATTCAATATGTGGGCATAAATTTCTGCACTATTGGAAGACAGAGATAGACAAGTATCGATGGGTACCCATCATTAGATACCCATCGATCTTTGTCTATCTGTCTTCCAATAGTGCACAAATTTA
The DNA here is from genome assembly GCA_034231615.1 of Meghimatium bilineatum. Lineage (NCBI taxonomy): Eukaryota > Metazoa > Mollusca > Gastropoda > Stylommatophora > Philomycidae > Meghimatium > Meghimatium bilineatum. Next base: position 44,362,098 of record CM067312.1, read on the forward strand.
TGCCCACATATTGAAGGCACCCATCGATCTTTGTCTATCTGTCTTCCAATAGTGCACAAATTTGTGCATGTAATGAGTGTTTGGTGTCATCACAGGACTTTATATATTATATATATATATATTTCTGACACACCTTTCAAACATGACAAACTTTCTCAATAAGTCAACACATTTTATTTATTCATAAATGATATAGTGTTTTAATACCCGTGTTTTATTAATTTCTATACACAGATTATGTAGAGATGTGGTTTCATGGAAGAATGTTAACACCAATGAAAGATCACAACCATAATCAAGATATTTTTATAGAAGTTAATTTCAAGAGAGCTGCTCGCTCTCAACATCTGCTCGCTCTCAACAGCTGCTCGCTCTCAACATCTGCTTACTATCAACAGCTGCTCACTCTCTCATGGTTAAATTTCAACAGAAATAAGAAGCAGAATAGGGCAGGCAAAAACAATATTCACAAAAATGAAAAATATATTGTGTAATAAGACCATGTCATTATAGGTGAGGAAGAGAGTTCTGCAGTGCTATATAAGTCCTATACTAACATATGGATGTGAGTCTTTGACAATAAACAAACAGGAAAGTGGGAAATTAGAGGTAATCGAGATTTGGTGGTTGTTCTACAGAAGAATAGTGAGAATACCATGGACTGCCAGGAAAACTAACGTGGAGGTGTTCTATAATATAAGAAAAATACAATCTTCATTATTTGGCCACGTTATGAGACAAGGAGGTTTGGAGAACATAGTCTAACAGGCAAGATTGAAGGCAACTGAGACAGAGGGCGACAGGGTGAGAAAATATTTGACAGTTTAACAACCTGACATGGCAGGGAAACAAGGATTTTGATACATAATACTGGAGATAGAGAGCTGTGGTGAACCATGATCGCCTACGCCAGCCGGCATGGCACCTGATGAACGAATGATTAAAAAACACCTAAGCACAAAAGTGGAATATTCAAGACCAGTTGCCTGAACAATTTTCACAATTATTCATAGCTCTGCACTATTTAAATATAGAACTCATGACTTTTTCTTGCCGTTCTTGAATTTTTTCCAGGGAGTATTTGAACTGCTATTATTCTTGTTGTCCATTGTGTTACTCTGGGTGGAGTGCTTTCTTTTTCCTGAATTGAAGTTCAATACAGCATCTGTATGGTGTATCAGAGGGAAAGAACAGTAAAGGATTCAGAAAAATATATGATAATAAATGCTATCACTACATGATTAACATTTGAGATGGGTAGTCTTTATATTGACTTAAAGAAAGGTACATCTTTTTAGATGGACAGTCTTTATAAAGATTCTAAATTTTGTTGTATCATTATCGGTATGTATATCAATATAATTTATACAAGTAAATTCAAGTAGGAAGCACCAGGATAAATGAAAATAATATTTTTACCGATGATGAGAATTGAATCAGGTCCGCCGCCGAAGACGGATGTGTTGGGCCATTGGCGCAAATAAAACGGCAACACAACGCATTTCCATTCTCTGGACTATATTCAACTGGAAATCTTGTAGGACCATTGTCCTGTTACAAGAGAAATCCAATGGGAGTTTGAGAATGAACGCTGAAGAAGAAGAATCAGGTCCGTTCTAGCAGCACCGAATTTCTTCGCAACACAAGTAAACAGGTTTTCTGTACTTGACCAACCACAACCCCAAAAAAAGATATCGTCAAGACATTCAACCTGTGTACTCAAGTCACTGAGAACGGTCCGTGGAGATGTGTTTGGTTCTTATCAAAAGTGTTATATGTTAACATTATTTATAGTATAATTTTAATGTGTTATGATGTAAATTGTGTAAATTATTGATAATATTTAGACGGGTAATATGTTATGTCATTTTATTCTCTGTATTTTCTTAATGGAACAAGTGGAAATGACAATAGATAGATAAGTATTTTATTTAGTTTGGTTACATTATTTAAATCCAACCTGGCAATATACCTAACTCTCATAGTGAAGATTTACAAGGTTTAAAACTGATACCATGTGCTTTGTTTCACCATTTCAGATGAGATGTTAATCAAATTTGTAGATCTAAAGTGGGTTTTCAAGAATGATGATGCCACTATTGTGTGAATAACACACGTAATTAAAGCATGATGCTTAGATACAATTCATTTTTGTGTTTGTAAGATACAAAAATAAAACTACATGAAAATTCACAACCTGTGATTAATGAAATTTTTAACAATTACATGGCGGAACAAATGAGTGGTTTTGGAATTTAAGAAATATCACTCTTGTTAATTTTGGACTTCTTCTTCTTCTGCATTCAGCATCTGAATCCATATATTGTCAGCTCTGTCATCAGGGCAAAGTCCCCTGTCTTCTTCAGGTCAGAGCAGCTCCATAGCTTTTGCCTCAAGTCTGTATCCTCTGGCCAGGTCTGCTGTCTCTGCTTTTTGTATGTTGTGCAGTTTTGAAGTATGTGTTCAGGAGTCTGGGTTCCAGATGTACATGTACATTCATATGTGTATAAGATCCTCAGTAGGTAAAGGTGACCTAACAGTCTGCAGTGGCCTGTTTTAAGGCGAAATATTGTGGTCTGTTGGAACTTTGGAGGTGATGTATTGCATTGGGTTTGTCTTCCACTTCTGTTTCTTCCACTTTGATGTGTATGTGTTATTGTTTTTGCTTCTCCGTAGGACAGTGGGTGTCTGTGTTGTGCCATTTCACTACCTGTTCTTGACAGATCACCCACTTTCTCATTTCCGATGATTCCACAGTGTGATGGTATCCATTGAAGGGTAAATTTTGGAGTTATTTGCGACATGAACAAACAACACAGTAAATAAATAATGTAAACATAGGAATGTCGAGTGTCCCTCCAGAATTAATATACAGTAGATGTAGCATTTGACAGTTCTCATTTTTAGTTTTTGTGATTTGTTTAAGTGTTAGTAATTTCCTCATGGCACTGAAAGTACTTTTATTGGTTGCTCCTATTCTCTTAGAAGAATCTCTTAGATTTTTAACGTTGCTATAAAATCTATCTAGTCTTCTTGTTCGCAGTTTAACATGTTTACACAGCAAGTGATCTATCTGGTTATTCTTTATATCTCCAGGGCTCTTACATGTACAATCTTCTATTTTATTATTCAAAGAATGGGCTGCGGATGATCACTGGGAGCTATAAAAGTTGCTGTTATTTAAATCCTGAACAAAAATTTGACATTGTATCCTGGCAGCTGGCCTGGAGATCTAGCAATATAACAGAATCCTTAATGACAAATCTATTACTTGAATAATGACTCAATAATATTTTGTGTTCTGTATCTGGAAACAAAAGCCAAGCTTTATGATCTCTGATATCCACTGACCTTTAGGCAGAAAAGTTGCAGGAATTCTATTGTTAGCAATGTGGTGAGGTAACAGGATGGTTGGATCTATAGGAATCCAACGCAACTGTTTGTCTGGATTTATTTTCTTCTTGGGCTTAGCAACTCCTTCAGATTTGACTGGACTGCAAACATAGTAAATATAATTATTAATAGTAGTATATTTAACACGTTTATTTGTGTTAAAAAGTTACAGTTGCCCAGTTATGTCTTTACAATTCAAATTAACTTATATTAAAACATCATGGAAATGGGAAAATTTGAATTTCATTATTTGGTTCGCATGTAGAGATCCAGCATACAGGGAGATGTGTTTGGTTCGCATGTAGGGATCCAGCATACAGGGAGATGTGTTTGGTTCGCATGTAGGGATCCAGCATAGAGTGTAAAAGTTATGCAAAGAGGGAGATGTGTTTGGTTTGCATGTAGGGATCCAGCATACAGGGAGATGTGTTTGGTTTGCATGTAGGGATCCAGCATTCAGAGAGATGTGTTTGGTTTGCATGTAGGGATCCAGCATAGAATGTAAAAGTTATGCATACAGGGAGATATGTTTGGTTTGCATGTAGGGATCTAGCATAGAAAGTAGAAGTTATGCATGCAGGGAGATGTGTTTGGTTTGCATGTAGGGATCCAGCATACAGGGAGATGTGTTTGGTTTGTATGTAGGGATCCAGCATAGAATGTACTCACAATATGTGGGTCCCTAAGTAAATATTATTGTTTGTCTTCTGTCTTTCATCTAGATCAGTGTTTCCCAACGTGGGGCTCATGCCACACACAGGGGGGCAATTTGATTGTTATGGGGGGCAATTTCAATAAGTTGTAAATTAGACTTCATTTAAGGAATAATTCAATTTTTTAATATAAGAAATATGTATATGTTACATAGGACATAGGTGGGCATCTGAATTTTAAAGAAAGACTTAGGTGGGACATGGTAAAAAAAAGTTGTGAAAAACTGATCTAGATGAAGGCTTTCTAGTTGAAATGTCATCTGTCTGTGTGTCTTGTTGTTAGTATGTTATTTTACTATTGGTAACAGTAATACTTTACCTATATCCATTTATCTCTACCTTTGTCCTGTGTTGCACCAGCCCCTGCATCTTCAGGACTGTTTCCTGACCGTGGTGATTTCTCTCAATTTTCTGTTTGCTATTTGCTGTCCTCCGTATCATGTTCTAGTTTTGGCACGTTGCGCTAAAATCCCATTCTGCATGATATGTGGCAAAGTTGCCAAGCTATTTATCTTATGTTCACGAGATTACAAGTTTTAAATCTGATAGCAACATCTTTGCAAGTATTGTTTTCAAAGGTCATATTGATTAAACAGTTCACCCTGGAGATGAAAGATTAATGGAACCAAAGAAGAACTGCAGACAGGTCGAGTTAATTTAGACATGTGGATAAGTCTTACAGTGTAGACATCCAGCAGCAAACAAAAGAAAGGGAAAAAATGAAAAATGCCATATCAACAGCTCTCTGAGACTATTTGCAGGATTATGTTTAACACTTCGATGACCACATTTGATGATCATCGAAATTGTTATGATTCTTCAGAAATATGGCAACTGTGGTGATAGTATTACTAAGAATAGCTCATCTGGGATTGCAAAATGGTGGCACCCATGAGATACAGCCAATCAACATGCCTTATTAACTTTATTCTTGATCTGGGTTCTTGTCTGGAATGTGTGTCTATGAAATAGTTCATCTATAAGCAGAATGTAGAATGAACTTCGATATCATGCACATGTTCATTGAAAGTGCATTATGGTGTGTTCACAGTTAATGATTTTACATCATTTGCAGAGCATGTCATCTCACAAATAACAATAATGGCTAATGTTAATGAAATTATGCCATGATTTAATGAAAAGGGGGGGGGGGGGTTTAGGCATAGTGTTAGAACTAATTCTAACCACCACCACCCTCTCCTAAACTCTATACATCTGTGTGTCAAAAACTGTGTATTTTCTATTTACAAATATACAATTGCATTCGGCAATGACATCACAAAATACTATGTTCTTCCTATTTTCTATTTACAAATGCATTCAGCAATAATGTCACAAAGAGCTAAAATATTATGACCTGACAATTATTTAAAAACTATGAGCTCTGTAAACATTGGTAGTCACGAGTTCCAGACAAGAAAAAAAATCGGATACTTTATATATATATATACACACATATATATATATATGATTTATATTTTAATGATTAAATACCTTGCAACAGTTCTCATACTTCGAATGCCACAGAAGTTATCACCAGATTCATGGGTCAAGAGATAAACTCCAGATTTCAGACTGGGGACAAATAGAAATATTACACATTACATATATAGCTAATAACAATCTGATATCATTACCATTGTGTCTTCAGTATTTATTGTGGAATTGGAAAATTGGAAATCTGCAGGGAAAAATTAGGATTTTAATCAACTTAGTGAATCACAGGCATAGTCAGCATGCATACCATTAGATATTTGTTGGGGGTGAATGAGCATCGCTAAGTTAGTTCATATTCAATAACCAGCTTCACTGTTCTCTCTTCACTAAGTTAGACTACCCAATATCTACTCTCTAGTGATGCCATGTCTCTTACACAATTTTTTAGAAATCTGTTGTCAATATCTGTTCTTATCCCTCATCATGGTATAATGTGGCCAACAAATGTGGATTTTATTTTCCGGATGTCAGTATGCAATTTAGGAGTTCTGCTGCAGAACAAGCCCATTAGTTATTCTAGATATCTAGATCCCTCCAGTGCCTGATAAATGGAACAAAACAACAGCTCACAAACACATGCATATATCACACAATGGCATTGAGTCAAAGGGCATGATCCCATGGACAGCTGGATCAGCACCCAACCAACCAACCTAGATAAGAAATTATAACATTCAGAAAAATGAAAAATATATTGTGTAATATGACCTTGTCAGGTGAGGAAAAGAGTTCTGTAGTGCTATATAACTCATATACTATCATAAGGATGCGAGTCTTTGACATTAAACAAACAGGAAAGTGGGAAATTAGAGGCAGTAGAGATGTGGTTCTATAGAAGAATGTTGAGAATATCACAGACTGCCAGGAAAAATAATGTGGAGGTGTTGAAAGAGTCAAATGCAATATGGAGCTCAATCAATATTATTCTCTTTTTCTTCTGCGTTCATTCTCAAACTCCTGTAGATTAGCAGGATGTAGTCTGGAGAACGGAATGCATTATGTCATGGTTTACAGCATTGTTGCGATATATGCACCTTTTTGCCGGACACATCCAACTTCAGCGTGGCTTTCGGTCGCTGACCCTATATGGGATGGGACAGCCAACTCCATCCCATAACCTCCTTAGTCGCCTTTTATGACATGCATGGAAGGTAAACAGTGTTGCTATTCTTTGCCCCCCTCTCGGGCCCAGCAACACACGGGTGAATCAATAATATAAGAAAATGACAATCTTCATGTTTTGATCACGTTATGAGACAAGGGGGTTTGAAAACAGTCACAAAAGGCAAAGTTGAAGGCAAGAGAGACAGAGTGAGACAACATAAGAAAATATTAGACAGTTTAACATCCTGGCACAGTGGGAAAACAATGACCCTGATACATAATACTGGAGGTGGAGAGCCATGATCGCCTACACCAGCCAGATTGGCACCTGATGATGATGAGATAAGAAATAAAACACAGGCTCATTCCTTTAGTGATAGAAACGGTAATCCTTTGAACAAGGCACAACAGACTGAATAAATGCATGCACTGGATGCGACGATCTGCTACATCAATGTGTACTTGTGGAACGGATGAGCAGATCTCTGGGCAGATCCTGCAGAACTATACACAGTATGAACAATTGAGAAAGACATTGACTTCAATATTGAAATGAAAGATCTGTCGAATACGGATGTGCCGGTAACTGGCACAAATAAAACGGTGACACAATGCATTTCCATTCTCTGGACCACATCCTGCTGTAAATCTAGTAGAACAATTTTCTTTCTACAAGAGAGATCCAGCGAGAGTTTGATAATGAATGCTTAAAAATAAATCAAAGATATATAGATCAAAAGAATTCCAGACAAACGCAGAGTTCATTTAGAAGGCTTGTCTGATGGCATAGACATCAAGAAGTGAACAAAATAAACAAATACATAAATTCTTACTATAGCAATAGAATTGTTTATTTCACTGTACCAGACAGTTTAGTTAATGCTTTGTCTTCCATGTAGAAATAAACACACGTATAGCAGTGGCAGCTAGTACATTTGCTAAATTAACTGATATCTGGAAATCAAAAGATCTAGGGACAAACACCAAACTAAAGCTATTTAACTCATGTATTGTCTCAGTGTTAACGTATGGTAGTGAATGTTGGAAATCAACTCAAGCAACACAACAAACTAAACATCTTCGAAAACAAATGTCTTCGTAAACTGATGAACATAAAATGGAGCGAGTTCATCACAAATAGTGATCTAATAGACAAAACACACCAAGAGTATGTTTCAAACATCATAAGAAAACGAAGATGGAAATACCTTGGTCACATTTTACGACCAGATGTAAACAATAAACCAACAAGCCCTTATGTGGTCACCTGAGGGTAAAAGAAAAAGAGAAAGACCTAAAACAACCCTTAAAAACACCATTCTTAAAGAAGGGGAATTAATAGGCTGTAAGACCATCCAGGAACTAAAGCTGCAGGCAACGGACCGCATCATATGGAGAACCAAAACCTCTGCCCTATGTGTCGCTTGCAGCACGAAAGGAAAAAAACTAATTTCCATGTTGGAATTTTCTGTTGACTTTCTGATGTGTAAGTTCTCAGTGCTTTCTTGGAAATGTCAGTCAGAAGACTAACTGTGCAGTGTGGCGACAATATCATGGACATCTTGTATTTCAGAAGCATATTGATTTAGAAAAAGAAACTAATTTCATTTTAGCTGTTATGCATTTTTCAACCATCTAAAGGGACTCATATAATCAGTGAGACTAAAGTGTTTGCCTGATTTTGGGCTCTCTCCCAGGAATTGTAACATCCTGCACAGAGTTCCTTTTCACCACACATCATGTGTCACCTGTTCATAGGTGAGGCACTGCATATATATTGGCAGCTCTAGGGTTTGGTCAGGTTGGAGCTCATCTGGTACTCCCAGCTTGATGTGCAATGCTGGGTTCTCTGAAGGTTGCATCACAAAGGGAAAATTAATTGCGCATGAAATACTCTGGGGCTTCCACAAAAGGAAAACCTCACTATATTGACATAATAATATGTAAATATTTTGAAAAGCCGTGACAAAATGGCCACTTTGGCAATGGTTTTTGTAGGGAAACCATTGTCCAAGTCGTGGCATTGTTTTAATTTAATAATTGTGTTGTCTTAATTGGTTTTTTTTCTTGATAAAGGTCTCAATATTACCAACATGTTGAAAATTGTCTTTGTTCTATTGTTATTTCTAATTTATTTTAATTGATAGTTAGGCTATATTCAGTAACCTTCACTATTAACTTTGTATTTACCCCTATACTGACATGCCATTTACTGAGAGTTTACTGTTACATAATGGTTAGTCTGATTAATGGTTGGAAAACAGTGAGACCTTCAACATGAAGAATGTGATGAATCAAGAGACCTACCTCAGCACTTGCTGGATAACTCTATTAAGGAACTTAAACCCATCTTCTGGCCTGTGAAACAATGAAACAAGTTTGAATGAGTTGGTCATTGGACATATGAAATCACTTTATCAATAACAGATCTCTAGTATTTATAATGGTTCAATACAGGAATCAGTGATCAAATCACATGACAACAGTCCAACTTTAAAATTTCATACATTATTGCACAGAGCTTCCGTGACTTTGAGATTTAAAAAGTTGTAATTAAGGATACTGATCTAGCAATTTATGCGCAACTACTGGCCATCCATCCACCACTCAGTGTGTAGCTGACATATAGGGGGCTCTCATTGCGTCAAATGTTGAATGCATCGGCCTATGCATTTTTATCGAAATTTCACTCCGTTTAATTGTTAGCTTTTTGTTCCGCAGAAACCTGGCCACTTATCCCTGTAGAGTCTTTTATAACTATTCCTACACACAAGAGATGCACACTGTTTAGTGAAATATATTGAAGGCTGTTGTAATGAATTCTGAAACTGAACAAATAACAGTCACTTGCACCTGCTGCACTATAAATGTCATGTACCAGTAGGTTTCTTAAACTTTAAGAAATAAATACTTTTCAAATACCTCAGATCCTGCATTTTCAGTGATGGAAAATTACAAAGCAGAATTAAAGATAAGGCTGGAGATGGCTTTAGCTTCTATATGAATGCTAAACTTAATTTGGAAAAGCAACATCAGTGTTAGAGTGAAAATAAAACTGTATAACTAACTAGTGCTTTCTATTGTGTTATATGGTGAGAGTTGGACACTCACTGCGGACATGGAGAGCCAATTACAGAATTTCGAATACAAATGTTATAGATGAATTCTGGCATCTTCTACAGAGATTATATGACAAATGTGTATGTAAGATATAAAACAGAAATGCATACAGGGTCCACAAGAATCACTACTTTCAATAGTGATATAACAAAAACTAGCATGGTTTGGACATGTATGCCGACATGATTCCCTGGTAAAAACAATACTGCAGAACAGTGAAAGGTAGAACCCAAGGAGGATGACAAAGTAAATCATGGACAGACACATCAAAGACTGGACAGGTGAAGATTTTTCCTTGGACAGGTGAAGATTTTTCCTTGGACAGGTGAAGATTTTTCCTTGGACAGGTGAAGATTTTTCCTTACTCATCCATATCACTGAAGATAGAAATTGCTGGAGGACTCTTGTGTTAATGTATCAAATATGGTAACCATCCGACCGTGACAGGTTATGGATGGATGTCGTGTTTACTATTGGTAGCTCTCTAATTTACCTATTTCCTTTTATACTCTCATTCACAATGTGTTATCACAGTCCCCATTTTTCAATGTTGTTGGTTATCCACTTTAATAATATCTGCATTACAAAATACTAAAATATGTTGAAATATTTCAACACAGAATGGTTTGAACATTGTTATGGAATTTTCAGATATGACTATACTAATGTTGTCTCTGTGTTTTCAGCCTGTAATAGTTAAACCTGTGCCAAGTAGAAATACTCTGGTTTACTATTGACACATAAGATGAGTTTGTGGTTCCTGTAATTGATTTGAGATAGGTGGTCAGGTTTTTCCATTTCTTAACCTTACAGACTCCACGGACAACTGGAAACACTGATGTTACCAGTGGCCCATCAGCATCTCCAGTCACCTCCATTGCTATGCCCCGATTCCTCAGTACGGAATCACTCAAAATTTAGCTCACATGATGTAGAATTCCCGCAACATGATGCTGCTATGAATATGTCACAGTCTAAAGGTCAAATTCCTTTATACATTACTATTGTAAGAAGGAGAATGCCTGCTGATTTATTCACCGAAAGTCTAGAAAGAATTATTTTGATTTTCGATGCCATATTTTATTATCAATTGCATTACCGCATGGCATGGTAAGTGATCTTCATGGAAAGTAATATCTACATGTTTTATTTGTTATATTATAAGAATGTTCATTTATTAACTGAATATCACAAAAACAATATTTATCAGGGGAGCCACGTGTCAGCATGGAAATTAATTATGTTGTACTACTTTTATTATGAGAAATATATCGATTTTTAAAACTCAGACATTTTTGCAATCCATAAAATTTTTCGTGGCATAGGGAGAAAAGCATACAAAACTGGTACAAACTTTCACTAAATCTGGACATCCATATTTTCAGCACTCAAAGTAAGTCACATCTCTACAATTAGACTATGGCATCCAGTATCACAACAATATCCTCATATTTCAAGGATGGTGCATGCACTTCTATGCTCAATGTGTATTCTATTTTTCATATTGCATCAAGTCTCATTTCTAGCAACATCCGTCTTATAGTGCTGTCCATTTTTATTTAGGAAAACCCATTTTATTGATGGTGAGCCTGGAAGAAAAATTGTTCCAAATTGGGGCCAGAGGCAAACAAATGGTTGACAATCAATGGTCTAGAGACAGAAACATCCCTTCTGATACTTTGGGTAGCTACTGTTTTGGGCTTCTATTACATTCCTGTCACCCTCTCTTGATATAAAAAAGAACAGATGTTTAAATGTAAAATGAACAGAGAAGATATAGAGTTTTAACATATAACAACAACAAAACAGATGATAATAGTCAAATCCAATTATAACAACCAGGTCTGGATATACAAAATATGTATGCAACAGCAGAAAGTGTGGCGCACTTCCAAGAGGTTAGAGCAATGGTATCACTTGCGTGAGGCCGAGAGTTCAACACATGGTAAGGACTGGGTTTTTTGTTCTGTCGGAAGATAAATAACAAATCTCATCCTGTATATGACATGGTGATAGGAAAGGCATGTGGCCTTTATCACAGAGCTACATGTACAACCTCCCTAATGGAAAATATTCAATATTGACAGTTTATTAGCATAAATTTGCTGTATACATTGTAAACAATAAAGAATAAATATAATTAGGGATTTTGAAAAGTGTTAAATGGGGAAAACTGTTATAAAATGATGCACTTTAGAGGGATTCCAATTATATATATTTCACGCATGTGGTTGCATCTGTGGGTCTCACCAATGGCCCACTAGACAAACCACCCATGCAAAAGAAAACCTTAGCAGATGACATGCCGTTATATTGAGGTTATCTTCTTAAATATATCATATATTTATCTTCTTAAAGAAGCTTCATGGCACGTCATCTATACAATTATGATTTTATTTTGTTATTGAAATGTGTTTCATGTTTACCTGAATATATATGTATGCACCCTCTGTGGTTGGGAGGGAGCCAGAGATGTACTGTGCAGCACTGGGGAGGAGAAAACTGACAGCACTGTTTTTTCCTATGGCTGAGACCTATCATAGAAGCACAGTGACTCAGGACGTGACAATCCTTTTGATTTGAACATTTGGTTACATGCCTGGAGCAATAGAGAAGTTTGGCATAACCAGTAGTCAATTGGTGGTGGGGAATGAGCACAGTGAACCCTATCTTGGCTATAGTGGCTGGGAGCAGTGATAGGTTGAAACCTACCTTCCTGGAGGTGTGATAGTTATTCTCTGGCTCTGTGTTGGGTTGGGCCGAAAATCCACAGATTTCCAGCAATATAATGCTATTAAATCGCATTGGGTCAAAGGGCATGAGCCCATGGACTGCTGGATCAGCAACCAACCAACCATATATATATTTATAAACTGAACAATGTTTAAATATAAAATAGCAACAGATAATTCATACTTGAAGTTGAGAGATGATCGTAGAATCTGAGAAACTTCCAGCTCCTCAAGCATCATAATTTCTGATGAAAATCCGTTGATACGAGCTGAAAGAGAGAGAGAAAACTGCTGAAATTATTACAGGTAAAAATGCAGTTTTACTGTAGTGACAATTTCTTTGATCTAGATAACTAGAATAGTAAATATGAACATTTCAATTAAATAAAGCCTGTGCCATGTGTTGCAGGCATGGAGTGTAAAGAATAGTAAAACTTAGTTGCCATGCATGTCATAAGAGGTGATTAAGAAGGTGGGGGTAGCTGGCATCACACATATAGGACAAAGTGACTTAAAAATGAGTCATGACAACAAGGGCAAATATCAGATATCTCATCCTAATTCCCCTTGAGAGTGTTTACAATCCTTAGGTGCAGAACCACGGATATGGATTTTATATTTTTGTCTAGCCTTAATCCATGTGATCCCCATTTATGTCAAGTCATTCATGGTCATGGTTCAATGTCATTGATCTTCTATGAGTATGAATAGGTAAATTAAAGTGCTACCGTAATAAAAATGACATACAAACAACGGAACACTGGGAGAGATTATACTTTTAACTCACATATTTTCATTCATGAGAAAAGACAAAGATTAGAATAAATGCAATTAACAGAAATAAGATTAATAATAACCAACCATCGCATGTGATGATGACAACAGTTTGAGACTTGTGTTGCTGTGTATCTCTGGCATGTGCGGAGATGACTGAAAAGTGAAATCCTTGTAAAGATTCCCTGCTACATTTAGGGCTTGTATAATCAGAATTGGGTGTCTGAGTTTTTGTTGTTATGTCTTTTTGGGCTGCTTTTTTTCCCTTTGCCACTGAGATTTGATGCTTCTCTGCAATGCAATCACTTTTGCTGATGCTACTGCGTCACACTTGGCGACTCTGATTTTCAGATTCCCAGAATGTGGTATTGATAATGAAGCATTTTAGGAACACTTTCAGAGTCCTTGAAGCATTTCTTCTGCTCACCGGCCAGTCGTTTTCCCTTAAGGATCTCACCATATATCAGCGGTTATCTATAGGAAGTAGAACACGACAAACAAATACCGTGGCAGCAACATTGGTAAGGAACAGACGAATATGTCAGGATAAGAATACAGAAACCTTTACTGCATTAGGACATATATGGAAATAAAAAGAGATTGCATCAAAACCACAACTAAGAATATTTAACTCAAATGTTAAATCAATGCTAATTATGGCTCAGAAACATGGAGTATAATGAAAGGGACAACCAGAAAACTACAAACATTGGTCAATGGATGCCAGTGTTAATTAGAAAGTTTGAAATAGTATGATATGAACACCAACTAAATAAACTCCAGTTGAAGAAGGAAGAACTAAGGAAACAGTGCTGGTAAAGGATAGGGCATACATTAAGTAGACCGAAGAAAAAACTGTAAGGATTATATTGTTCTGGAACCGACAAAGAAAGAGAAGTACCCAGAGGAAAGAATTGAATACTGGAGGCACAAAGGCTTGGTAGAACATGGAATAAGCTAGAAGCAGTAGCTGAAGATAGCACCTGATGGAGATTTGTTGTGGATCTATGCTTCGCAAGGAGCTAAAAGTTGTATTTCTATCCATACTCACATGTGTCCCATGTTACTACAGCTCTTACATTACCAGCTAGTTAAGTTAATTCTCAACACTGTGGTGTTTTTTCCTTCATTGATCTTATAGATACATTTTTAAAACTAGTTTTCCGAGGATGTGTTTAATCCATCTCCACATTCTCTCCTTAAATCTGGGTGTTCACAAGATCATTAGAATATCGTGGACTAGAAAGATCATTATAATCAATCAATCAATAAACCCGTAGCCCTTCAGGTTCGTAGGGGTACCACATTGGATGCCTCAGCACAAGGAGTTCTCCAGCGAATTATATCCTCAGCGATGCGGATGAGTGTGGAAATATCTTGCCCTGTCCATTCCTTGATGATGATTATTAGAATATCATGGACTAGAAAGATCATTAGAATATCGTGGACTAGAAAGGTGATTAGAATACCATAGGCTAGAAAGGTGATTAGAATACCATGGACTAGAAAGACTCCCAGTACACCATAGATTAGAAAGACATTTAGAATACCATGGACTAGAAAGATCATTAGAATAACATGGATTAGACAGACACTCAGAATACCATTGACTAGAAAGATTATCAGAATACCATGGGCTAGAAAGATCCGTTTTTGTTTCCAATTAGTGTCTACCACCAAGAGAAATAATTACATTGGTAGGCACTAATTCCAAACCAGTTCCACAAGGGTTAAAAATATAAATATGTTTAGGGTTAGGATTAGTTATGTAAAACATAACTAACCCTAACCCAAACAAAGGAATATTTAAATTAATTATTGAGTAACTATTGATATGATATTTAGATTAATTCACCATAAAATACATCAGTATGCACAAATTGGAAATAAGAACCAAAAGATCACTAGAATACCATAAGCTAGAAATATCCTTAGAACAGGATGAACTTGAAATATCACAGACATTTAGATAACGAAAGAAGTGAAAGCTATGAAGATTTAGTTATACAAACACATACTCTCCATAAAATTAAAATGTTTTGTTTACATTAAACTACATGACAATCTAGAGAGAATATTTAAAGGTTAACCTCTTAGAAGATTGGTGTTTGGTCTCACAAAACATGATGTCCATTCTCTGGCCATTTCATTCACTGTGACTTGTTCTAGCCCATATGATGTCTGGTACTCCATTTTGGGACTAAAGTAAATTCTCCTTGACTGAAAGATAAAAATTGGAAACGGTAATGAAGTTTTGATAATTACAATCACTGGCAACACAGGAAAATGCACAAAATCAATGTTTCGACCAAAATGTTTTTACCAAGAACACAATATAATAATCACTGATATAACATATGATAAAGAGCTAAATGGTTGTTGTGGTCATTGCATCTTTGTACTATGATAATCCTGGGATACTGTGACACTGTAATACCTCCCTTTGGGACTCATAAACTCCCAGGAATAAAATCTCCAGTCTGATTCTCAAACTTGTGTCACTTTTCAAGTCTTTCCCGTAGTTGCCTTTAGGCAGATAGTCTATGCAGTACAGATCCAATCTGTGTCATTTCCACATTTACTATTCAACAATCCCTCATCATGAATCTCTTGATAACATTGATAACATTGCTTACGTCATTGTTTGTAAATGATTTATTTTTCTCCAGCGTTCATTCTCAAACTCCCACTTGGTCTCTCTTGTAGCAGGACAATGGTCCTACTAGATTTTCAGTATGATGTAGCCCAAAGAATGGAAATGTGATGTGTCACCGTTTTATTTGCGCCAGTGGCATGACACATCCAACTTAAACAGGGTAAATGATTTAACATGAAATACACAAGAGATACTGGCAAGAGACTAAGTGACAGTGTCTGAAAAGATCTTCATGACATCTTTATCTTCTGCGTTCATTCTCAAACTCCTGCACATTAGAAGAATGTAATCCAGAGAACAGAATGCATTTTATCATGATATACAGTATCTGCAATATCTGTAGTTTGTTTTGGTATAACGATACTATATTCTGTCATGTCAGTATATTTGTGAATGGTAAAACTGATTAATTTGTATTATAACACCTGCATCCTAAATTGAGTAAATTTACCTTTTTAAGATTCTTGAGAATTCCATGGCACCTTGTTCGTATGAGTACATTAACAGAGTGTAGGGACCACAAATTGTATACAATGCTGGAGTGTACTTCTGTAGGAGGCAAATATTGGGATGGATCCTCTGTAAAATACAATACTCACTTTATCATCAAGAACACAAAGAAGTATAGCGAAGCACAAAACTTGTATTTAAACACGCAAAAAACAAAAATCATGTCAACAGATATAACAAGACAACAACCAAAAATCAGAATAGACAATACCAAGATAGAATGTATGGATAAATTTGAAAACTTAGGAGCAAACATGAACGGTGCAGGAGACTGCATGGCAGAAATAAGGAAGAGACTGGCAATGGCATATTGCAAAATAACACGGTTGAAAAACATATGGAAAAACAACAAAATAGAAACGAAAGTGCTAATGTTACGAACTTGTATTTTTCCAGTTGCAACATACGGCTGTGAAACATGGACCCTAAGTAAAACAGCGGCAAAGAAGATCAACGCCTTCGAGCTGAAATGCTACAGAAATATACTTAGAATATCATGGAAGGATAAAATCAGAAACTCAGATATTATAAACACACTGAATATTCCAGAGTGTTGGTTATTAAACACAATAACAAAAAGAAAACTACGTCTGTTTGGTCATATAAAGAGACACAACTGTTTAGAAAGACAAATAATGGAGGGAAGACTACCTGGTAAGAGGAGAAAGGACAGACCAAGAAGACGATGGACTGACAACATTAAAGATAACATGAATACATCACTAGAAAATGCAAGCCACATCGCTCAAGACAGAGAGAGGTTCAGAGAGTTCATTGGGAAGACAACGTTCTGGAAGGAATACGTCACATGATACACACCTATCTTGAAACAGACATCTACCCCAATGGAAACCAAAAAGCAAATCATAAATTCAATCTTCATATCAATATCGTGTTATCAACGTCAGACATGGAAACTAACTAAAGAACAATAGACAAAGCCTACTACACATGAAGTATGACATCAAAGAAAAGCAGTAAATAGAACAATAAGAGATCATGTGAGAAATGTTGAGATTGCAAGAACTGTTGGAACAACATCTGTGCTCAAATATATTGAAAAACAGAATGAAATGGCTCGGTCACTTGATGAGAATTAACCCACATTGGCCAGCAACAAGAGCATACAACATGGGAATGGAAACACCAAGAGGCAGTTCATGAAGAAGGTGGATTAACTTGTATTATGTGAACTGAACCAGGTGGATTAACTTGTATTATGTGAACTAAACCAGGTGGATTAACTTGTATTATGTGAACTAAACCAGGTGATTTAACTTGTATTATGTGAACTAAACCAGGTGGATTAACTTGTATTATGTGAACTAAACCAGGTGGATTAACTTGTATTATGTGAACTAAACCAGGTGGATTAACTTGTATTATGTGAACTAAACCAGGTGGATTAACTTGTATTATGTGAACTAAACCAGGTGGATTAACTTGTATTATGTGAACTAAACCAGGTGGATTAACTTGTATTATGTGAACTAAACCAGGTGGATTAATTTGTATTATGTGAACTAAACCAGGTGGATTAACTTGTATTATGTGAACTAAACCAGGTGGATTAACTTGTATTATGTGAACTAAACCAGGTGGATTAACTTGTATTACCGGGTATGTGAACTAAACCAGGTGGATTAACTTGTATTACCGGGTATGTGAACTAAACCAGGTGGATTAACTTGTATTACCGGGTATGTGAACTAAACCAGGTGGATTAACTTGTATTACCGGGTATGAGAACTAAACCAAGTGGATTAACTTGAATTATGTGGACTAAACTAGGTGGATTAACTTGAATTATGTGAACTAAACTAACATTTTTATGCACTCTTCTAAGCAACAAAATTAAGAGTGTGGTTACATTTAGTATTTGTACAATATTTTATTTATTTGTAAACCTACAGTGATGTTTACAAAAAAAATGTGCAGAATTGAATGAAATTTTCAGAATATGTGCCTGTTGCTTTGTTTGAAGAGGGGAAATGCATAGTATATTAGATGAAAGTTTATG
This sequence comes from Meghimatium bilineatum, assembly GCA_034231615.1. Lineage (NCBI taxonomy): Eukaryota > Metazoa > Mollusca > Gastropoda > Stylommatophora > Philomycidae > Meghimatium > Meghimatium bilineatum. The sequence continues at coordinate 44,380,617 of CM067312.1, forward strand.
ATAAAACACAACAACGGCTAAAATTTAAAAAAATATTAATAAACATATTTTTATAATGTCAGAAATATGACTGTAGCATCTAAAGTTGGCTGCTTGATATAGTATGTCTATTTGTGCAACTATAATGGGATTCTACTGTAACAATGTTTTAATAGATCTGATAATTTTATTTACCTTTTGATATATTCTGATCATTTTTTCCTTTCTCCGTCTCAAGGGGTGTACCTAAAATTGAATCTAGAGGAGTGAATTTATTAAAATGTGCTCCTCCTGATAGGTTGTGTGTCTCACTCATGCCTGTTGACTGTGATGAGAGTGTAGATGAATCCGGAGTAGATTTGTTTATTCTTTTACGTGGTGATTGCCTGCATGGTGAAGAGGTGACAGTGTGAGATGAGTTCAATGGACTTGCATCTATTGCTGGTGATTGTTCTTTGATGGGTGACAAGGGAATTTCTTTGACCGATAACCAGGACATTACTTGGGGTGATGGTCTAGAAGTTCCCATGCTTGGGGACAAAGGTGTTTCTTTGCTTGGGGACAAAGGTGTTTCTTTGCTTGGGGACAAAGGTGTTTCTTTGCTTGGTGACAAAGGTGTGTCTCTATCTGGTGACATGGGCGTATCTCTGTCTGGTGATATGGGTGTATCTCTATCTGGTGACATGGGTGTATCTCTATCTGGTGACATGGGTGTATCTCTATCTGGTGACATTGGTGTATCTCTGTCTGGTGACAAAGGTGTATCTCTGTCTGGTGACAAAGGAGTGTCTATTACCAGTGACTTGAAATGGCTAGAAGAATTGCTTGTGAGAAATTCCTGATCCACAGCATGTTGTATCGTTGGAACATGTGATAATATTGAGTGAACTGTGAAATATGTCTGAGCTTGAGAGGAACTATCCATTGAAGCAGATCTATTTAACTTCTCGGTCAAATCACTATGTCCTCTCCTGGTCTGCTTCTTCTTATGGTCCCCTTCAGGTTCAAAATCCTCAAATGATGGATTCTGGTTTGCAACAGTTCTGTGTCCATCAGATGTTTTTGACAGATTGTCCAATTCACCGCCACGTTTATCCATTCTCTGATTTGGTAGCATGCCAACATTAAAGATCTCGGCACCATCTTCCCTCATATCATCCCAGTGCTTGTAAAAAGTCTTCTTCGAACGCAGAACTCTCCCAGAAAATGTTGCAGCAGGATGTTTACTAGCTGTAGCACTTTGTGGTGCAGATTTTAAAGTGTTACTGTTTTCAGACTTTTCCTTCATTATATTGCTGACCCTAGCTGATGGTTTACTTCGTCCAACACCAAATGTTTCTAGATTATCAACGTTAGAAAACATATCAAACGGATCATCTAATGTACTGGGTTTTTCTGCAGCTATAATCTGGTGAAAAAGTTTCCGGATATCTTGAGCATCTTTTCTCCTGGGATAAGAAACAAATGTGCGCAGTGCATACTTATGAAATAGAGAATTGTAGTCTTTTATATGCAGATCATTCTCAAGTAGTGGCTTGTCCAAAAAGACGACTTTGTCATGTCTACCTGGTAATTGAATAAGAAAATTTGGATTAAAAAAAAAATCTATACAAATACTAACCACTTGTTTTCAGAGGAGACAAATGTCAAAGGTCAGCATTGCAAGGTCAGCATCACAAATGTCATAGGAAACATTATTTCGAGTGAGGGGAAAACCAGTAAAGTGATACAACATAGATGCAACAGAACATACCAGATCCTAGGACAGATGACACGTATTTTTAAGAACAAAAATGTAAACATAAACACTATAGTTTCATTATGCAAGACTATTATTATTCCATTACTGTGCTACTAGTGCCAAACCTGGACAATGACAGCACAATACAAAGAAAAATAGTGACAGCAGAAATGACATGTCTACGAAGAATACTCAGAGTGTCATTTAGAGATAGAATTAGAAACAATAACATCAGACAGATAATCAAAATAATACCAGTATTGGAACAGATCAAGTAGTTTTCACACGCTTCCAGATTACCAACAGATAGCATACCACAAATGGCCATGACACATAGACATAACGACTATAAAGCCAGAGGCAGACCATGTAAAAGATGGATTACAGAAATCAAAGAAGCCACAGGAACAAGCTTACAAACAGCGCCCAAGAAGGCCATGTACAGAGAACTCTTCCACCCCTGAAGCCACAAGTCAAACAAGGGCCACAGCGTATAGATAGATAGACAAATATCAAAGTTGAATAGTAAAGTTCTGAAATAAAAATTGACTTTCTTCATCCAACAGGATTTGGAGCAGCATTTTTTAGCCTTATGGAGTGATAACTTGGAAATGGTACAGTCTTACAAGTCTTGTACAGTACATAAACAAATATAATACATATCTTATAAAAATATAAAATATAGCTGATATATGAGCAACAGGATATGCTACAGTCAATCAGTCATTTAAATAGCATCCGACTTCAGCAACTATCCAAGTGTAGGTATTACTCTCATGCCAATGAAACAACCAAACATCTACTTATTGACTGCACTTCCCTCTCAACTGCCAGGAAAAAACTTTTACAGACATTCCTAACAGTTACCAACTTACTATGGATTACTGAGTATTTGCTCTGAAAAAAGTGAAATATGTCATCTGCTGTCAATTGGTGGAGTTAATGCAATCTCTGATCAGTGATTACCTTTACATTCATGCAGGACACGTAGGTATTAAGGGTAATGAGTGAACCAATACATCAGCGAACAGGGTCACAGTGTCAAAAGGCCATACATAAATGATATTACCGTTAAATTCCGAATATAAACCATCCGATTGTAGGCCGAGAACCTAATTATCCCTTCCCAAAAGTGGAGAAAATGGAAGGTCCGACTATAGACAGACATCGTGATTTGGACATAATTTTTTTTAAAATTTGATCTTACTCTCGAAAATAAGCCGAGGAGTATGAAGTCATCTCTGTTTTTTGTTTAAAATTCTCGGGTTATACACGGAATTTAACGGTAGTAAGGATCTTTATCAATGTTGTAACAAAAGAATTTTTAGCAATGTTGTAACAAAAGAATTTTTATCAATGTTGTAACAAAAGAATTTTTATAAATGTTGTAACAAAAGAATTTTTATCAATTTACAACAAAAGAATTTTTATCAATGTTGTAACAAAAGAATTTTTAGCAATGTTGAAACAAAAAATTTTTTGTCAATGTTGTAACAAAAGAATTTTTATCAATGTTGTAACAAAATAATTTTTATAAATGTTGTAACAAAAGAATTTTTATCAATTTTGTAACAAAAGAATTTTTCTCAATGTTGTAACAAAAAGATTTTTGTTAATGTTGCAACCATAGAATCTTTATAATTGTTGAAAAAAAAAGGATCTTTATCAATGCTGTTGATGGATGTAAAGTCTGTAATAAGTAATAAATTCAACCAGACACAAGATAAAGTCGACATACAAGATTTAAAATAGTAACAAACTTACACGCTAACCCAGGTTCACGAACATGGACTGGTATACTCCATTGTTTGTCAAAGTTCGGCCCGTGATTGTCCAGGAGACATTTGATCACACTTGATGACATAACCACTTGGAAATCATATTTTGATGCCAGTTTGTCCACATTACTGTCTAAACTGACTGGCTAGTAATAGAAATATCAGAATAATAGATATATTAAATAAGGTGTACACATGTAAAGAAACATGAACAAATATTTGGGAATAATCTGGCAACACCCCCCCCCCCCCCCCTCCATTTGCTAGTCTTTTATTTCAATTAATTTCTTCAGCATTTAAAAAAAAATTGTTTTGAATTGTGTGTGTAGGTCTTTCATTTTCGATTCAACTGGAATCCATTTGTTGCCAGGGCAGAAAGGGAAGCAAAGAATAATAAAAGTGCAGTCAGCCAAGTAAATTATAGGAATCGATCACCATAAAGGTTCTTGTGAAGTTTATTACCCCACCATCTGCACTATTATGAAGCCTGCTGGATATTCCTGCCTTGATTTCTGGGATTGAATGAACCTTTTTTTTATATTTACAATGAAACCAAGCAAAATTCCATGAATATGCAGTTAAGCGGTCACAAATTTGAAAATGTTATCACCTACAAACATCTCCAAAATATGTGATGAATGCAACTCATGAAATGAGAATAAGCTAAGACTTGAGATGGCGATGGCTGCTGCCATGACAAGGTTGAATATGATTTGGAAAAGTAAGATCAGTATTACAGTAAAGATCAATCTATTCCGATCGCTTTCACTTAGTACACATTTTTATACGGATGTGAAAGTTGGACATTCAATGCAGGCACAGAAAGAAGGATTCAGGTTTTTGAAAACAAGTGCTACAGAAATTTGTTAAGAATTAGCTATATAGAACACAAGACAAATATATTTGTCTGGCAGCAAATAAACAAACTTGCAGGATATAAAAAACCACTTTCTGTAGTGGTGAAACGGCATAAACTTGTTTAATTTTGGACATGCAACAAGACACAACTTGCTTTCTAAAATTATTTTGCAAGGAACAGTCGAGAATGGATAGGTGAGAGCAGAGAAAAATCCTGCATTGATAACATCAAGGAATGATCTGGGCATCATTTTTCTGCATTTCTCTTCTCTGAATGGCTGAGGATAGAGTTGTTTAGTCTCTAGTGTGGCACCCGTACGGCTCTAATGGTTATTAGTCTCGTTACTATTATTATTTATTGACAAAGTCCTTAGGCCCATACTCAGGTATTGACATGGTATCCTGAAACCATATTGAGTCAGTCCTCTGAGACTAGCATAAGCTCTAGAAAAATTCTCCAATAAAATCAAATGCAAGAGAAACACAAATCTTGAGCTGAATGTAAACCTCCACTGCCTGGCATAGGGAACAAGTGTTAAAACTCCACTGCCTGGCATAGGGAACAGGTGTTAAAATTCCACTGCCTGGCATGGGGAACAGGTGTTAAAATTCCACTGCCTGGCATAGGGAACAAGTGTTAGAGTTCTAACATCATCAGCATCATACAAGATGGTAGACACTTGCAAGTACAACCCTTCTTAGTATACTAATACATCATGCATTCATTCTCAACTCCTATAGCAAGAGTAGGATATAGTACAAAGAACAGAAAGAGCTGTATTGTTTACAGCTTGACTGTGATATATATGACTTTCAGTTTGACATATCTGACTTAAGCATGGAATTTAGATCATTTAGACATATGCTGTGTGACACCTATTCCACCTCAAACACACTAGTAGTTACCTCTGACAACACACATGGCAGGTCATTATTCTATGCTCTCTTTTCAGACCCAAGCAGCACTCTGTTAGCCATAACATGTACACATCAAATCCAGGCAGCATTGTTGGCCAGTCCATGTAAACATTAGATCCAGGCAGCATTTTGTTAGCCAGTCTATGTAAACATTAGACCCAGGCAGCACTCTGTTAGCCAGTCTATGTACACATCATAATCAAAAGAACAAAATTTAGAGGGTATAGAGGAATGACTTAATTGTACTCGGGTTACCCATATATACTCCATCCCTCTCAGTGAAGCAGCACGACATCTACCAAAAATACTCATGGCACGTAACTCCGCAGCTTCAAGCAATAATCCACACGGATCTCCAACAGATTCACTTTGTAAACAAGACATCACAAGCGGAGTTTGAACCAGCGACCTCTTCACAACGTAAGTCATTAGCCACTATGTGAGAAAGAACTCATTATAATCCCTCTAATAAAAACATTAAATATAAAAGGATACCAAAATAAATCACCTCATGATGAGTATGTCCTGGTACTTTCCTCGACGAAACTTTAGGAAAATATTCATTCATTTTCTGGATGTCAATTTTTAAAGGCACATGCTTTTGCCCGACTTGTACTTCTGGTAATTTGATCCTAGGAGGAACTCCCTAGTGTGTATAAAGGACAATATTACAAGTTCAGCAACAGAAATCTTATTAAAATACAGAATAACTGTATATTTTTTAACATATCAAATAACATTAACACATAGCATGCTGACAGAGTGTATTGAATATTCCAGTGAGACAGCATGTGGAACATCTGCGGGTCTTACCAGTGACCCACAAGACAAACCATCATGCAACAGTATACTTCTAGTAAGTAGATGATGTGACTATAATGGGTCTTTTCTTCCAGTGAAAATCCCTCCAACATTTATCTTTGCAAGCGATAAAGCACCAGTGTCGGGGTAACAGCCCAGAACTGGAAATGAGTGAGAAGGTGGGGGTAACACAAAGCAAATATAAAAATGAAAGATCAGAAGAACGCATATTCAGCAACTGACTGCTGGGACACTGAACTTATACACTTTTAGATGGCTGACGGAATGGCAAGTAGAACATATATGGGAATGCCCTCAGTGCTGCAACGCTTGATCCTAATCAAGAATCAATTCATCAATCAAATATAAAAATGAAAGATCAGAAGAACGCATATTCAGCAACTGACTGCTGGGACACTGAACTTATACACTTTTAGATGGCTGACGGAATGGCAAGTAGAACATATATGGGAATGCCCTCAGTGCTGCAACGCTTGTTCCTAATCAAGAATCAATTCATCAATCAAATATAAAAATGAAAGATCAGAAGAACGCATATTCAGCAACTGACTGCTGGGACACTGAACTTATACACTTTTAGATGGCTGACGGAATGGCAAGTAGAACATATATGGGAATGCCCTCAGTGCTGCAACGCTTGTTCCTAATCAAGAATCAATTCATCAATCAAATATAAAAATGAACAGAGATATGTAAAAGTGTTACCAATATAAGTAAATAAAATAACCTAGTAACAAGACACAATGAAAGACGATGTTTTGACTACAAAACCTTCATCAAGACAAAGACTACAGACAAAACAAATTTTACATAGAGACGCATATATGTATGTGGTGATAGGAAGAAAAGGAGAGAAGCGAGGAGAAGCACAAGTAGGTAAGTATGACAAGGGAAAACATAGGGAGAGACAAAAGTGGTAAGATGAGGGCACAGCACATGGGAAAAAAAAAGATCAAGTGTAGATAAAGGCTCAAAGGCGAGACATGAAATGTGCACAGACGATAGGTGTTCTGACAACACCGTGGATGGGAAAAAAAATGAAAAGAATTAAAAAATATTTTGAATATTAAAAGATCTGGTTGAAGTCTTTAAAAGCAGATTCTGTGGGAGGGTGAGCAGAAGCAAGAGGTAGGCAGAGATACAAGAGGCAGGGAAACACCATGAGAAGGATAGAACAGTCTAGCTGAGTGCACCACCGAGACAAATAACAGAATGTTGGAGGTCCATTGCAGCCAACTCTTGATGGGAACGAAGCACCTGATGATGGTGAATAAATACATCAACTATCATCTTAGGGGACTTCAATTGTGTTTCACCTGATCTTCCACTCATTCAGTATCAGCATTGCTGCTAATCTACTCATATTAACATAGATCAGTTCTTCAGTGATTAATAAAATAGTTTTTACTGCACTTGGGCAGACTTAAAGTTGACATGCTGATGATCAGGGTTACCACTGACATTTTAGAAATAACCCCAGATCTAGTGAAAAAAAACACAGGCTGTTTCATCACTGCTTGATGTTCACTATATCTAGTTATACATACATTGAATCCATCTTCACAGAGATGAATAAATCACACATACAAAAACATTCAACTTACAACTTCAAGTAATGTTTGCTGAAACCTGAGTTCAACCGAATGTGACTCTTGACAGAATGGAATCTGAAATATGGGGGTATGGCTGAATCTTGTTGCGTATTTTGCTGCTTTTATCCGATATGACTGTGCCTTTTTCTGCAAAAGTTTAAAAAAGGGAGTTATAACCACCAATAAACAGTGATCACCCTTAAGCCATTTTACAACAAACAATTAAAAACTAATTAACTAATTAAATATACAAATATACAAACGTGCACAGCAAATAATAAAATATATTGAAGCATATTGACACATGTACTTGTGCAGTGTGAATGACAACCTCTTTCAGAATGGATGTCTGTTGCTAATTTTGTAAAAACTTTAAGAGCAGGATAAATCATAATTGTTATTTCTCTCTTACCACATGGTTAACCACAAAAAGATGGAAATATCCAAATGACTTTCAAGACCTAAACATGACACTAGAAGAAACTAGCTGAGCAGCTTGCACAGAAATCAGAGAATTACAGAGTGGTAGAAAGGCTTACAGAGTTGAAGAAAGGCTTACAGAGTGGTAGAAAGGCTTACAGAGTGGTAGAAAGGCTTACAATGTGAATACAAAAAATTCTTAATAGGACACGTCACATAGACAGATCCAAGAATTGTCAAAAGGAGGACTCTTGTCAGAATGTAGGTAGCATATCCTAATCATGATGTAGCGGTCAACCTAGTATTTTTTGTGGTTATATTTGTGCTTGTCTAGGCAATAAGCATACTTTAGTAGGTTGTCATTGATTTCTGAACAGTTAAGATGACCATTTACCTGGGATGGGGGTTTTGAAGCCGATACCTAGGCCACCCAAGATCTGCTATTTATCACTCACCACGGAGTCAGGATAAAAAGTAAAAATGTAAAGGTAATTCGAGTTTAAAACCATTATCATTGCACACAGTCTCCCATAAATGCTCAGCTGCCTTTCATCAGTGGTTGAAAAGAAACTGCATGACTAGTGTTGCCTTGCTCAGTAACACATGCACCATATCTAAACCTTTCGACCATGAGCCAGAGTACCCTACTTACTGGTGGCTGGATGAACCACATGAGTAATATTTATTTCAAATAACAAATAATGAGTGGATTCAAAACCCGGGTTTGCTGGTCAGCAGGCAAATAACTTATGACACTGATTCGGTTCCCTGAATAAGAGACTCAGTTCCCTGAATAAGAGATTCAGTTCCCTGAATAAGAGACTTGGTTCATTGAATAAGATGGCCAAATTGCCCAGTAAGGGAGAAAAACAAACATTTCCTTGGGTGAATCACCCACAAAAAAAATTTAGTAGCTTATCCTATTCAAGACATAGCCATCAACCCAGCATTTTTTGGCTGTAGTGATTTTCTAGGCAACCAGAATGAAAAACTACAGCAAAACTACAGGCAAATAAAAACTACAGAGCAAATATTTAAAGAATACTGCAAATATTGATGTCTTTATCATGATAAATTGACTAGATGAATGAATGTAGAGACATTATGGTCAGGGCTGAGCTGTAGATAAGTTTTCCCTAAGGAGGTGGTATTACCTAAAAAAAAATCATTCCCTCATTTTCATGTGTGATGTCCTCTTTATTAAAGTGAAATATGATGACCTTTTTTTATGAAAAACAAATCTTTAAGGGAAGGATTGATCCATCATTTGGCTATACATACCAAGTACTAATAGTCTTGTACTGATTTGCTAAGGAGAGGGGGAATGGGGTGTGTGTGTGGTCGAACCCATTTACAGGCTTGGGTCAAGGGCAATACAGTAATCATGCTTTTCTTCAACCTCTTACAGGGTTTTTCAGAAGTTACTGAAGATCGCAGTGCAGCCTACAGAAGACCAACACGCGGCTAGTAGGAGTTAATTAATCTTTCATTCCTTCAGTGTGTTTCTGAGGTTGGTTGAGAGCTACAGTAGTTCCTTTGTCAAGAAAGTCCCTTCTTGAGATCTACAGCAGTGCCTTCTGAAGGGCTACAGTAGTCCCTTAGTCAACAAAGTCCCTTCTGTCTAACTCATGACAGTGCATGCATTTACTATGAGGCAAGCAACTGTATCTGACTTGACAGAAACGACAAAGGTTGAAAAGACCTAGAAGATTAATTTCATAGTACTTGGGTTACTGTATATGTAATCGTTCCTCTCAATGACGTATGCCACTGGCCAAGATTACGACTGTTTGCACGTATCTCCATATCTTCAAGTGATAATTCACAGCTATCTAAAAAAAACCTTTGTAAACAGGACGCTGCGAGCAGGATTCAAATCTGTGACCTCTTGAGCACAAAGTGAATGGCGTAACCATCTATTTATCTATGTTCCTTCAGGGCCGAACACTGTACATAGGGTAGAAACCAGAGCTCTCCAGGTGAGTGATGTGATGCTACTGTTTGTAATTCTTGTATGTTGTTGAGACCCATAGTCATATCCTCTTTGATGATTGTTCTGCAAGGAGTCTTTTTTGGTCCCCGCCTTTTTGTTTTGCCATCTGGTACTCATTTTAATGTTTGTAGTGGCAATCTGTTTTCATTCATTTTAAGTAACCACTATGCCAGGATGATAACTTTGACTTAACAAGAGTGAAAATTTATCCAAAACTTGTACAAAACAAAACAAGAAGCAGAAAGTACAATCTTTGATTATGTATTGCCAGGACATCAATGGGGAGCAAAGAACAGTAACATTGTGACCTATCGTGAATATTGTATGAGGTATTTGAAGAGTCGTGGGTGCTTTCCACATTAACATTTGTCTTACATGGATATGGCCATTTACAGGGGTGTTAAGTGTTAATAAGAAACACTTCCATTTTCAAACCAATATCACTCATTTGACAGAATGGCACCCATTGACACATGCAGTCAACAGTGTACAAATTCATGTGTGACAATTTGTCACAATTTAACAGTGACATACACTTTACTTGTATGGCCTTTTGCATCTTGCAGACGTCATTAAAACTGACATTTTACTTCATATTCCTCTTTATACAGACACGACACAGCTGAAGAAGGCATGCACAGGGAAGAAATAGTGAAAGCTCGCAACCCAGGAAATCGGATAAGTAAGTAAGTTTTACACTCCTCTAAAAGATCATGTCCACATCGCATAGGTTCTAACATGAAAAGCACAGTCACGATTTGACGATGTGGCCAGCAAAAAATGTCAATGCTGAAGTTGATTGTGTCAGAATGAAAGGTGCAGATATCGCAGCAAAGCTACAAATCATTACAAAATTCATACGACCTTCGAACCATACTATGCTAATTGGTAAGATTGTGAGAATAAATGTAGAAGAATAAGAGTGCCTAACATTGCTAAAATGAGTAACCCCTGGCAGTTGAAACAGCTACAGTAAACATTCATCCTATATTTTTAGAGTTCACATGGTTTTCACCTAGAATATAAACATAACAACTCACAGAAGCATAGATCTTGGCGGATGGTTGCATAAATTTAAATGTCTGAGGATTTTTCTTGGCATTCTCAAACAAATAGTTCTGGAATTCTGCCTGCTCATTCAGTACTCGCCTCTGAAGTTTCTGTTGAATAAAAACATAATATTAACTACTGTAACAACATAGCAGTGCTGTTTTATGGTGCAGAAACATTCAGTACAACGAAAAGGACAATCAGAAAACTATAAACATTCAGTACAACGAAAAGGACAATCAGAAAACTATAAACATTCAGTACAACGAAAAGGACAATCAGAAAACTATAAACATTCAGTACAATGAAGGGGACAATCAGAAAACTATAAACATTCAGTACAACGAAAGGGGCAATCAGAAAACTATAAACATTCACCAATGGAATAGAATAGAAGTGTAGAATAGAACGTTTGAAATGGTATTTCAAACACCACCATTGAGGAACTCATGCAAAGAACTAAACCAACTCCAGTGCAGGAAGAACTAAGGAAACAGAGCTAGAGATGGATAGAACATACATTAAGGTAAGGTAGGTCCCATGGCACCAACCTGCCGACGGGGATGAAGATAACTTTTCATGTACTAAGCTGCAGAAACTATTAGGTAGGGGGTGGCCAGTTCCCTTCCTTGCTGTCTTTACCTCCCCTAAGTAATGCGCCAGGTACTCATTTACATCTGAGGCGACTGAAAGAGTGGTCATATCAAGCGAGAAATCACAACCCTGATTTTTTGTGTCTGGATGTGGTTTCAAACCTGGCATACTGTAACCCGGCGATAGCAAGCAAGCTCACTAACAATTAGGCTACATTAAGAAGATCAGTCTAAATCATTATAGGACAAGCATTGTTCTGAAACCTACGGGGTAAGAGGAAAAGAGGAAGACCAGGAATACCTAGAGGACAGAATTTGATGCAGAGACACCAAAAGTTTGGTAGGATATGGAAAGAGCTGGAAACAATAGGTAACAATAGGACAAGTTGGAGAAGATTTGCTGAAGATAATACATACCTAGCGTATAGGCTGTTACATACCTATAATAGCTCTGCAGGCTGCTAAGATTTGCATGGATAGATGGCATTTAATCATATTCAAATACAGAATAGAACACAATAATAAGTTTATTAACTGTCACAAGGATTTTCAACATAATAAAATCACAACCCATTAGGGTTGTAGGGGTGCCATATTAGAAACATCAGTAAAAAAAAGCTTGTAGAGCCATATTGTGCCAGCATAACACAAGCTTGTAGAGCCAAATTGTGCCAGTATAACACAAGTTTGTAGAGCCACATTGTGTCAGTATAACACAAGCTTGTAAAGCCACTTTGTGCCAGTGCAACACAAGCTTGCAGAGCCACTTTGTGCCAGTGTAACACAAGGTTGTAGAGCTACATTGTGCCAGTGCAACATTTAAGTGGGCAATGTTATAACTCTCATGTCCTTTAATCTGTGCCACACAGTAAGCCATTTTTAGAGGGGAGTGGGAAGAGAAGGTTGCACAAATTATGTGTAAAAAGAGCTCTAAAAAAGGAGAGCTCAAAAGATGTAGAGGATTGACTTCAATGTTGTAAAGATACCCATATGTACTCAATCCCTCTCAGCAAAGTGGCATGCTGGTTACTGAGAGTATCACTTATAGCACACAGCCTCAAGTGATAATCCCCAGGGATCCCAGAAAAAAAACCACACTTTATAAACAAAGCATCTCAAGCATGACTCGAACCCGGGACCTCTTGAGCATAAAGTAAATGTCTTAACCACAATATACCTTATAGTATTATAACTTTACTGACCAAATTTGACGGCCGCTAAATTTGCATCATGTATTCTTGGTGACCAACTTCAATGATCGTCTAAACTGCTATTAGTTAGTTATTCCTCTAGGGCCAAAGGGCAGATGTCATAGACTTCCATGTCTCTTGTTTCATTGCAATTTGCTTTAGATCTTCATTGTTTCTGATACCGATTGTGAAACATTCTCTTGTAATAGTTCTACGTAAAGTTTCTTTTGGTCTTCCTTGTTTTCTCTTTATGATGTGCTATGATACTTCATAAATATGGCAACCGCAGCGTTACTAAAAATAGATCATCCGGGATCGTACGTTATTCTAAAAATGGTAGTACCCTTGAAATAGTCTATTGATGATGTCATTTATGAGTGTTAACCATGAAGAAACCGAAGTTCTAGGAGGTGAGATTTTAGAAATATCTAGAGATATCTATATATATTTAGAGATACATAGAAAGTAATGTAAATCTATGCCAAGCATTATAAGAAGTAAGATTTCAATCTTGAATAAACAATGGAGCTTTCAGAATCATTCAGAAAATGCAAACATTCATTATGACATGCCGAAAATTTCAATGCTCATTGATGTGTGTTTGTTTTGACACAGATTATTAGTGCAAACGATGTCTATACCTAAAAAAAATGTATTGACAAACATCTTTTATAATGGGAGTTAATACACACTGGATTGCGGGGTCAGTAAAGTATTAAATATAATAAGTATTTTTGCTTGGAGAGACAATTAGGGTTCAATCTTTGCTTAGATCGTGAATTTTTCCACATCTGTATATTCTCACCTGTGATCCATCAGAACAACCACAATGCAACAGTAAATTCCTCACAGATGACATGCCTAAATATTGTGGCTTTATTTCATGTAAACCTTGTAGCACTTTATCTATAAAAGTGGTTCTCAAATTTTTTTTTGAGCCTGTGAGTCCTTTTGGAAGACATTATTTTCCATTGGCCCTTTTGTTGCCTAATTAAAAAGCCATTGACTTTCTTACTTGCTTTAAAGATTTTTAAGCTTCCACTATAAATCTTGCTGTTTTTGTGTTCAAATAGTTATCTTCATGTGCCCACAATTTCAATATTCTCCTCTGAGTTCCCTCCCCACCACCCCTATTCAAGTTTTCATGGTCCCCAGGAGAAGGGGATATATTTCCCACGTTGATCAGATACACTGATTTATGCAATCGTTTCTTATCTCCTTCTGAGAATTTGAGCATTCTGGGCATAAACAAGGCTCTGGAGAAACCTCCACATTGTACAAAAGGATACAAGATCTCTATTGAATAATTTCCGGAGATCAAAACAAACAAATCATGAATTTCAAAAGAGACACCAAAATATAAAACATATGACATAACAATCTACATTGGCCGTTCTCAACCCGGTGCTCTCTCACCTTGGTACTTTCATAATGACATGTGGTGCTCGTGCCATGCAAATTAATAAGTGCTCACAAGCACTCATAATCAAGGGTTACATGTACAATTCAAACTTTGAGTCTGCACATAGAAATAAATCATATAACCGCTACATATGATTAAGCTCTAAGGCCTACCTCAAATAAGGAAATCTCTTGACACTGTTTTTCAGTTAATACAGGAGGAGCTCCTCCTTGTAAGAATGGCCGAACATATTTATTATACAATTTCAAATACATCTTATGTTCTGCTTTTGTTAAGTCTGACTTCTTGAAATTTGGAGCCCTGTAAAATTGGAACAAAATTTCAATTTCATCACGTCATTCATAAATACGTAGCTCATTTACTAATATCAGTATACTGTCATGTGACGTATGTGTGTGTCATGTGACGTATTCTTTCCAGAACGTTGTCTTCCCAATTAACTCTCTGAACCCCTATCTGCCTTGGGTGATGCAGCTTGCATTTTCCAACGATGTATTCATGTTATCTTTAATGTCGCTAGTCTATCATCTTCTTGATCTGCCCTTTCTCCTCTCCCCAGGTAATCTGCCCTCCATTATTTCTTTCTAAACAGTTGTGTCTCTTTATATGACCAAACAGGTGTAGTTTTCTTTTTGCAATTGTGTTCAATAACCAACATTCTGGAATCTTCAATGTGTTTATAATATCTGAGTTTCTCTTTTTTTTCCTTCCATGATATTCTAAGTATTTTCTATAGCATTTTATCTCAAAGGCAATCATCTTCTTTGCCGTTGATATATATATATATATAGATATATACAAATCAAACATATATATAGCATTTCATTTCAACGCTTCAGGTCTTGACTTAACCTTTAGCACGCTGTGTTTACAATTTGGGCAGTGCATTCCGCCGGAATCGTGTTATTTCTTGATTTCAGAAGGCATTTTCCACCGCCTGGTTCGCTAAACCTGAAACACGAAACAATCAAGATCGGTAGCTTTTTGACAGCTTTGGGAAACACTGCTACATGACAGCAAATATTTAAATTTAGTACAAAATAACTGGGCTAGATATTGACAACAGACAACTCTCAGGTACACATTTTCAAAGTAAAATAACTTCCTAAAAGAAAGACCTACCTCTAAAATAAACGTGTGAGGGAAGAAAAGCATATCAGCCACCAACTTAAGTGTTAGTTGAATTAGATAAACTGTTTACTTACACATTCCCAGAATCTGATGTTTGTTGATGATCTGTGTTGATTGTTGACTTCACCGTATTGTGTAGCTGTTTTTTAATGGGTGCGGGTTCAATGATTTTTACAGGTGTTGGTACATCTTCTTTGACAGAAAAGATAGGGACATCGCCGTCTGACCAGGTTACTGCCGGAGAAGGCTGCAAGTATGCACTGGGCAAATTTGGACTGTCAGGTGACATTACGTGACTAGTTTTCTGGTGTAAGGGATGGATCGTCATCTCTATTGTTCCAGCACTATTAACAGAACTCTGATCGGACATAGCACCTGTTTTATGCTGCTTATCTGAGTGCTCATAACCCATGTTGTGTAACAAGGAAGATGAAGTGTCAATTGATATATCATATTGTGGAATAGACCGAGGTTGGTCTGAAATAGAAATATCAGCATTGTCTCCAGTCAAACTTGTTGCTACTGTCAGCGATTTGTTTTCTGTTGAGATTGTTGCTGCTACTTCTCCCATGCTTATGTCATTTGTATGATTATTATGATTGCTGAGAAATTGATTCTCATTAAAATTACTGTAATC
This sequence comes from Meghimatium bilineatum, assembly GCA_034231615.1. Classification (NCBI taxonomy): domain Eukaryota; kingdom Metazoa; phylum Mollusca; class Gastropoda; order Stylommatophora; family Philomycidae; genus Meghimatium; species Meghimatium bilineatum. The sequence goes on from CM067312.1 coordinate 44,396,742, forward strand.
ATCATCATCATCATCATCTGAAGACAGGGATGGCATAACAAGGCACAATTCATTTGTGTGTTGAGGTGATAATACTGGATCTTTAGTGCTCTTCTCCACTGCATCTAAAAATCCATCATGAGTTGGTTCCTTGAATTAGATATAGAAGAAATATACACAATGTAAGTAATCAAAACCCAAATGTTCTCATTTCAGCACTCAGATAAACTGTATGTTTTGTCTCAGTTCAGCACTCAGTTAAACTGAATGTTTTATCTCAGTTCAGCACTCAGTTAAACTGAATGTTTTATCTCAGTTCAGCACTCAGTTAAACTGAATGTTTTGTCTCAGTTCAGCACTCAGTTAAACTGAATATTTTATCTCAGTTCAGCACTCAGTTAAACTGAATGTTTTATCTCAGTTCAGCACTCAGTTAAACTGAATGTTTTGTCTCAGTTCAGCACTCAGTTAAACTGAATGTTTTGTCTCAGTTCAGCACTCAGTTAAACTGAATGTTTTGTCTCAGTTCAGCACTCAGTTAAACTGAATGTTTTATCTCAGTTCAGCACTCAGTTAAACTGAATGTTTTATCTCAGTTCAGCACTCAGTTAAACTGAATGTTTTATCTCAGTTCAGCACTCAGTTAAACTGAATGTTTTGTCTCAGTTCAGCACTCAGTTAAACTGAATGTTTTGTCTCAGTTCAGCACTCAGTTAAACTGAATGTTTTGTCTCAGTTCAGCAAAATAACTAATGAATTATGTTGCTGCCTATCTGGATGAGGCGGGATATCTGGCCGTGCTGATATCTCCATTGAAATACCCCATGTGTCCAGTGACAGGCAGCATGAAGTGAGTGGGTTACTGACACCATGCCAGGAATGTGCCTGGAAAGGAAGGGGGTTTGGTCAGGGATAGGGGTTAGGTAGGGAGAAACATGGTTAGTGGAACAATGGAGAGGAATACAATCTGGAACAATGGAGAGGAATACAATCTCACATCAAAATCCCTGAGTGGGTGGGGCCTTAGGGCATGAGAACTAGATCACAGAGGAAGAATAATAAAATCCTTGGCAAAAAATATCCTAGGAGAGGGGAACTCTGACTTCAAACCCCTGGTAAGGAAGCTGTCTAAGAGAAGGAAAACTCCAAAATGAAACCTCCACTGCCCTGTGGTTGTCTTGGATGGGTAAGGACTAAGGAAACATATCCTGACTCACAAGTAGGACGAAAGACAGAGACATTGGACAGAAAGGTTCCCCATAGTCCAACCAGGGCATAACAACTAAGGCTGAAAGCCAGTTATGAGTTATGTAATGACTACACATCCATACAAATGAATGAAACTCATCTTTAATACTGTTACCCAGTAACTTTAAAATAACTAAGTGCATTGTAAAATAAAGAAACAAACATTAAAAATACAACGGTACATGTTCATAAAATGACACTCAATTTTGAAAATGTGTCTACATTGGTTTACATAGAATAATTTGTGGTTCTCGTGAGTAAGCTTGAGGATAAATTAAAAATTCTTGAGACTAATGGGAATTAAATCAGTCCTTTCAATGGCACAGAATTGCCTAGCAACTATCGTACACAGGTCTTTCCGTATTTGACTAACCGCATCTCCAATAAAAGATGTGATTTTGTCAAGACATTCAAACTGTGCACTCAAGTCACTGATAATGAACCAATCGAGACTTGGACTATTACAACAACAACGAACATCACGTACAAGTATTGAAATATCCTCAGTAACTACAAACATATAATATCCGTATTAGTTCTATGTTATATGCAAACATGTATATGACCTACTTACATAGTAACCTTATTTTATGGCTATGTTATGCGACAGAGATTTGGAGAACATAGTTACAACAGGCAAGAGAGACAGGGCAACAGCATGAAAAAATATTAGTGTAACAACCTGGCATGGCAAAAAGTCGACAACGATCCTATCCTCCTAAATAATACTAAAGATAGAAAACTATGGAGATTCATAACCCCCAACTGCACAATGCCTTAAGTAGAAAATCTCCTAGTCAGAGAGACTATATGTTGTCATACGGTCCAAGTTTGGTACTTTTACTTGGTTCAGGCATGTTCATTCTCAAACTTCTGTAGATCAACATAATGTAGTTCAGAGAGTGGATTGTGTTGTATCATGATGTACAGCTTAGCTGCGATATCTGCACCTTTCAACCTGACACATCTGACCTCAGCATTGTCTGAGTCACTTTGACCTCCAAGGAATAGTCAAAAGTTGCTGCTTATGATGTGCCTGGCAAATAACAGCATCTCTATTCTGTGTTCACCTGGCAACACTTGGTGATTGACAGTTCCATCTGTTTTAATAATTGTTAAATGTGAACAAATAAATATATGCATGAACAGTATAATATTATTACCTCTTTATGTATTTCTGCTTCATCATTGATATTCACCGTCAGTGCTGTGTCATTCTCACACTCTGGTTCTGAAGCACTTAAAGATGTTGATTTATTAATGTGTTCATTTAGATGGTGGTCCTCAGGTACAGAAATGATTGAGCAAGAGTTGGTGGAGGTATCTAAATTTTGTTCAGATTTAATTATCATTTCCTGTGTGTTGTTTGGGCACATGTTGGCCACAATGATCACCTGTGAACCATTCTTCAAATCATGGTCGACGGTTTCATCCTTGGGTAAGGATACAAATAAAATGTGTTGGTTGACTGCTTCCTCATTGGAAAGCTCAACTAACTGGTCAGGATTATTTTTGTCTGGCTCTTCTTGTGTCGTTAGATTAAAATTTGCTGTTTTTTCAGGCACAGTGGAACTAGAAATAGGATTAGTTTTTGTATCTGACACACACTTTAAGACCTCCATTGTCTTTTCCTGTGTATAAATATTGGTCATATCAGTTACTGTCACACTGCTACTTATTTCTTTCTCTATAGGTCCATCTGAGAGTACGGAAACTAATGAATTGAGTTGGCTGACGTCAGAGTTTTTCAAAATGTTAGCATTTGTGTCATTTTGTTTTGGATTCTGTTGCTTTCTTTTATTAATAATATCACTTTTATCTGAAACTAATACAGAATTTATAATTTCTGTTGAATTATTGTGGTTGTTCTTAGCCGTTAAACTGTCCAATTTTGCTTTGCCGTTAAATTTCTGGTCTTTGGTTACCACTGTAGAATGTGGCTTGCTATCTGTACCGAGTGTAAGCTCAACTTGTGTAGGACTACTCTTCTGCTGTGATATATCTGGTTTTGGTTTATTTAACTTGTCTTGTTTTTTCTCATTCTCAGATTTAATACGAGCGATCTGAGATAAAAATTTATCCTCAAATGAAGGTCCAGGTCCCATTACACGATTAAATGTAGACTCAGTAAAGAAACAGTCTCTCCCATTTATAGGATTTTTTCTGGGGATGGAGAGCAGTAATTCAATAAAAGTAATTAATTTGAGAGGCACTAATGGTTATCCTCTAAACTACAGCATCTTGTACAAAAATCACTACATTCTTGAATAATAAATCTCATATTATAGCAAAGCAGAAACAAAGGCTAGAAGGAAGACAGCTATACTAAGGAAACTTAGTGGGGTAACTTGGGGAGCTAATGAAATAATTCTAAAAAATGTATACCAACAAGCCATTTGACCACACTTGGAATATGGTTCTACAGCATGGAGTTCATCATCAAATATCACACTACAGAATTTAGATTAGAGTACAGTCTCTATCTAAAGAATCATTAGAGTGCAATGAGATCCACACCAATCGTAGAAATGAAGAATATCCAAGGGATGCAATCATTAAAAGAGTGTAGGGATACTAAAATAATAATTCATGGAGAAAGGTTCCTTTCCCACCATAGTCACTCAATGAAGGAAAGATTCTGGAATCTGTCACAAGGACAACTTAAAAGAAGCAGCTTTATACACCAGGCCAAGGTTCTACGTAGACAGGTATCAGATCTTCCAGAGGTAACAATACCACTGATATCTCATCCAATACACACCCCATGGGAAAAACAGACATACCTACAAGTGACCATCCAAACAACAATAACAGGTGTGTATGGGGATGAACAGCAGAATAATCTGCAAAAAAGGGTAGCAGCTCTCAGCTTCCTCGATGACACTTACCAAAGTGATCTTTGGACTAGAGTGTATATGGATGGATCAGCACAGAATGCAGTAAGAAATGGAGGAAGTGGTGTACATGTGGAATACAGAGATGGCACCACTGATACCACTTGTATACCAACAGGGAATTACTGTAACAAATGTCAATCTGAAGTCAAAGCTATATGTGCAGCTGCAGAAAAACTGTTAACATTGGACAGGACCTCACACCTTAATGTAATACTTACTGATGGAAGATCAGTACTAGAACTACAATCCAATAAACTTCCAGAGTTAAAAAGAGGTATTGTCCATAGTACAAAATAGGTGTAGAATTATACTGCAATGGATTCCATCACACTGTGGAATAGCAGGAAATGAGAGAGCTGATGAACTGGCCAAGGAAGGTTCTAACATGCAGAAACTGGATGTACCAATCAGCTATTACCAAAATAAATCCATGATAAAGGCACAACGAAAGCCTAACTTACATTTACATAATGACTACCACCTACTTAACAGACAAGAACAGGTCATCATATTTCGATTCAGAACTGGACACAATAGACTAAACATTCATATGTATACACAATTTTAAATTGTCACATCAGCAAAGTGTACATGTAGGCAAGCCACCCAGAATTCAGGACATATACTTTAAGAATATGCTAACTGTGACACATTAAGGTGCACATACTGGCCTTCTGATCTTCTTCTTCTTTCCTACCTCTTTTACCCTTTACGGGTGTCGAGGGAGATACAATGTTCTTATTCTCGCTTTTCTGGCAACTTCAGATAATGTTATTTGGTGTTTGTGTAATGTCTCTTTGATGTTGTCGATCCAGCGTACTCTAGGTCTACCCGTGGCTCTTCTTTCTGCTTCTCCTCTCTTCGTATATGCTTTATAAACTAATGAAACACACAGCATTCTTTCCAGATGACCAAACCATTGTATCTGTTGGTTTTGTATGTATTGTAGAATAGTGTGGCGCATGGCCGAGAGGTTAGAACGCTAGACTCACACGAGTGAGGTCTAGAGTTCGATCCCCGGTAAGGACTGGGTTTTTTTCTGTCTGAGGGTAAATTTTTTAAAATCACCTTGTATGTGGCGACAGCAAGAGCACGCGGCCTTTATCACACAGCTATTCAATCCCCTCCCTGCAACGCCTGAACTGGTAAAATGCAGTATTGACATTTTTTTTTGACAGTAGAATTAATATGACATTCACTCTTTCTCTTATGACATCGTTTTTAATTCTGTCTCTTCTGGTCACTCCTGTGGCTTTTCTCAGACATCTCATCTCTGTTGTAACCAGTTGTCTCTTATGTTTTGTTGTTAAGGACCATGTTTGACATTGGTAGCACAGGGTTGGAATAAAGGCCTTCTGATACACCAATGAATGTTAAACTTTATGGCACAAAACAAGAAATAGAAAACACTGTCCAATTTATACAAGAAACAACACTGCAGATATAGACATTATTAGCGAACGAAAGAAGAAGAAAAAATTAATAAATCATAGCTTTAAGTTTCCATATTTCTAAAATACACCAAGTGGAGATGATATGTAATTTTGGTGTTCATTCTAACCCTGTGCCAAGGTGTAGAGAATTGACTTCATTGTACCCAGATTTAGTGGTTAAGCTTTTTGCCTTGTGCTAAATATGTCGCAGCTTGAATTCAACTCGCAACACTTTATTTACAAAGTGAGTTTTTTCATAAAGATCTCTGGGTATTTTTTTTGAAGCTAAAGAGAAATGTAAATGTGATATGTGTGTTACTGAACTTACTCTGGGGAGGTGGCGGGGTTTATTGAAAAATATGGAGCAAATATGAGGGAACTCAAATAAATACAATGAGCGATGAAGTCAATCCTCTATTGTACTAGTAATGTCAACACCTGGTCAGGGCATATTGATATTTATGAATGGTCTTATATCAGTTATTACTGACTTAACCTAAATGACAAAAAGGAAGAAGTAACTGTGGTCTGTGGATGCTAAATACTAGTAGGTACTTGGACATCTGGGATTAGCGTGTTTGGGAAATTTTGCTTAGGATATAAATTTCTTTGTTCAAGTACCTAATACTAAGCACATAGTCTGTATCAGTGTATACTGTATAATTTGAAAATTAGCAAAATGTACTCCCCAGGTTCGTCTTTTCTTCCCGAACACAAAAATGTATAGTTTGTTCTATTTTTTATCATTAGTAACTCTGATATGTCATGAATTATCATGAGATATTGGCTCGACTACAAATCTTGGTCACAACTTTGTCACTAATCAGCTTATATTTCCTTATATGTTCCATGTAAAAAATTTTGATGAAAAATTAATTCAAAAAAATTCATAACTTTTTTCAGAATTGACGTACAGACTTGGTTGAGGTATAATTGAATAGCAATTTTCAAGGGCTAACTGTGGTATTTATAATGCTGTCTGTAAACTGTAAACCCATTTTGAAAATTTTGTGCAATGCCACTGTAATTCAAGTATTGTATAGTGAATAAAAATCCTACTATATTGTAATCCAATAACAATTGTTAAAAAAACCCTACTAAATTAATGTTATTTAGGTAAAAAAAATTCCCTTTTATCTTACCGATTTCTAAAGATATCAAACAAAATATCGGTCGAAACCAAGCTGTCACTGCCGTTTTTTTCGACGTATCCTAGTTTGTTTACGTTGGACGTAAGTCCAATATCCCCAGAATTTCCGTTACTTCCAACGTTTTTTAATGTATGTGTTGTATTGGATGTCACAGATCTAGTGTGTGCTTTCCTCATTGTACTGTTTTGCAGCTTTTGTTTACTATATTTTATACAATATACGTTAAACTTGTTGAAAAGTTTTTCAATCTGCTAACTATATCAACCATTCATTAGAGCGGATGTAGTTAAACAACACGCCAGGTATTTTCGTATTCATTATGCCTAGTTTACTATTGCAAACTAAACTTACGTAAACTTACATTGTATTGATTGTCATATTGCAAACTAATTATTGCACACAATTAATGTAATTGCAAATTATAAATTATTTGTCTTGCTTTTTCATACATAAGTTGCTTATCTGTTATTTATATTATACATTTGAATGTATGAAAAAAGTGTAGATACTTTAGAAATGTTAGCAAACTTAAGTTATTTACATAATGTAAGCCTGACAGTTTGATCTATTGGAATCGCGATGGTCAGTGTGAACATATGGGTTTTTCCTCACTACATCTAACTAGTGGGAAACTGCAGCATCTCAAAACAATTACTATTCGGAGAACTGCCTGAAGGCCATCTAGCCCGCGGTAGACCAATGCTGAGATATAAAGACATATGTAAATCCCCAATGAACTGCTTCCACATAGAATTCAAAAACTGAGAAAACACGGCCGAAACTGGGGATGTCTGGAGAAAGAACCTGCGTGCGGGAGCAGCATTGTTCAAAGTAATATGTTTAAAGATATGGAAGAAAAAAAAATATAGACGCAAATAGAAATCTTCCGTTGCTGTGATATGATCGCTTGAAAATCACATCCCTGAGAAAATATTCAAGAAATTGCTTCTTCGTATTGCTAAATGACCGTCCACAAGACGCAAAAGGCCATACAATACAATATAGATCTTATAAGATCTACGGTTTGACCGTCATCTAGACTGGTGGGATTTTTTGGCCAAATCGGTAAGAAAATAATTTACCAAATGCTCATCTTCTTCTGCATTCGTACTCAAACTCCTGCACATTAGCAGGATATAGTAAAAGGCGTTGTATTATGGTCTACAACTTCGATGTGATATCTAGGCATTTCAGCCGGACACGTTAGATTTCAGCGTGTTTTCTGCTGTCTTTGACTCTCTATGGAATGGAGAATGGAAAAATGCCAACGTTGATGATGAAGTGTATACAAGGATCGCCAAAGCAAGCAGTACTTTCGGTAGATTGTACGCAAATGTTTGGCGTAGAAGTGGCATTAACCTACAGACTAAGCTGAAAGTTTACAGAGCAGTGGTACTTCCAGTGCTGCTATAAGCTAGTGAAACATGGACTGTGTATTGACGTCATGTGAAAAAACTCAATCATTTTCATACAAATTGTCTCAGAAAAGTTATGAACATCAGATGGCAAGATAAGATTCTAGATACCACTGTCCTTGATAGAGCTGGTATTTCAAGTATTGACACGATCCTGATGCAGACACAGATTCGTTGGGCATGTCATTTGGTGCGTATGCCAGACCATCGTCTGCCAAAGATACTTCTCTATGGTGAGCTAGAGAAGGGTATACGATTTCAAGGTGGCCAAAGGAAGCGCTACAAGGACTCGTTAAAGAACTCACTGAAAGCCTTTGAAATAGACCACGATACATGGGAAGACTTGCACAAAATAGATCTACATGGCGTTCTAAAATCAAAAAGAGCGCATCATCTTGTGAAAAGAAAAGAAATGCAGCAGCTCAACAGCGGAGAGCAGCTAGAAAGTTACGGATAGACCAAGATCCGTCTACAGTCGTCATTCCATGTCCAAACTGTCTAAGGACATTTACAGCTCGAATAGGGCTCATTAGCCATCTACGAACTCATAATCAAGGACATAACTAAAATTGAATTTTCAAAAGTGGATGTAACAAATGGTCATCATCACTTGTGATGGACGAACAACATGATGGAATGGAGCACCCAACTCCAGTCCATAACCTTCCTAGTCGTTTCTTACAATGTACTTAATAACATGTAACAGTGTCACTATCCTAGGCTTCTCTTTCGGGCCCAGCAACATATTGAACAACATATGCAACTTGTGTGTGACATTATAGTAAAACTGAGATTAGCAACAATACAAGAAAACAGTATGCAAAGTGATTGAAAATATATACCCAAGAGAAGCGCGGATAGGATGAGAGGATAGAGAAATCTCGGAGGAGATTTTTAAGAGCTGGAATTTTATGGGGGTGGAAAGTAAGGATCAGTTTATGGAGAGTGGAAGGAAGCTGAGGGGTGCGTGATAAGGCATCAGCACTGGATATAGGAAGGACACGACTCAGGGCAGAGAGAAGGATATCCTCCTGATACAAGCGCCGGAAAAGAAGACAAGCATATCGTGGGCATGCTAAAGAAAATCAGAATCGTCCTGGCACAGGTGACAGGGGCGTAGAAGTTAAGAGAAGGGAAGGGAGTCACGGCTTGAACGAGGGTGAGCTATGAGAGTCGGTAGGTTTATAGTAGAAGGGGTGGAAAGCGAAACTGGACAAATGGAGACAGAGATGTCCAAGTAAGTAGCAGAGGAAGCAGAGACGATGGAAGTGAATTTAATAGCAGGATGGAAGGTGCTAACGAATGAGATGAAGGCTGAAAGGTCATCAACAGGCATGTCCGTGAACCCACTGCCATCGTTAATGTAGCGGTGGTAGAACTGGGGAATCAGACCCTGAAAGCTAGAGAACATAATGTGCTCAATATTGCCCATGAACAGACAGACCCATTTTAGTGTCCATGGCTACACCGCTGATCTGGTTGAAGAAGGTGCCATCGAACTCAAGGGAGTTCAAAGTAAGAACGAGTTCAGCCAGGCGGACCAGAGTGGAGGTAGCAATGGAATGGTGAGGGTGCCGGTCAAGAAAGAGCTGTAGGGCGATGAGGCCAACGTTGTATGGGATAGAAGTGTAGAGAGAAACAACGTCAAGGAGGAAGAGATGATAGGTATAGATGGGGGAGTAACATAAACGATGCGAATGTGGTTAGCAAATGGTTAGAGTCCATAAGGTACCTGGGGAGAGAAGCGACAATAGGTTGAAAGATACCATCAAGGAACGCAGAGATATGCTCATTAGGGCAAGAGCATGCCGACACAATAAGTCTGCCAGGGTTAAGATCCTTGTGGATTTTTTTGCAATTGATAGAGGACAGGGTTGCCCAGGTTAGCATTAGTAATCACCTTATCTGAACATTTCATTGGTCACGTGTGTATGCACTGTGTTGTCAACCAATGAAAATCACGGATAAATCAAGGGTCAGCCAAAGTGTGATTTGTTTGCAGGAAATGTATCTTGAGAAGAATTTGCTCTGTTCTAGGATGAGCACAAATATTTTTTATTGCCTGGGTCATGTTCTCGATAGTGAACATCATAAAATCCAATGTGAACATCATTATAGCCAAATGCGAAATGGACGCTTGGGAGCTTGTCATGACACTGCGAGCACGATTACGGGGCTCATCATTGCAAGTACCAATACGAGGCTCTCTGACTTTGTCCTGTCTTTTCAAGAAACAGTCATAGTGATGACATTCAATAGAAATCGATCCACCATTCCTTTACGTGTTTTGAGACTTTGACATCAGACTCACAGTCACTGCCTTCAGGGTTCGGACAACATTCACATTACCAACCTAGCTAGTTAATTAGTCGGCAGATCATCATCATTACACCCCGGACACTTCCATAGATTCTCCGATCTTCACTTGAGTGTATCTGCCATTACATGATGACTAATAGTTCCAGTTTTGTGTTGATTGACAAACATTCTCCTACGTTCACAGTAACACTAATTTCTAGCAACATCAAAGTTCAATCTCAGTTTCTTTATTCTAGACATGAAAAAGAAATAATCATCTAAAATAATGTCATTTTCCTGTGTTGTTTATCGTAAGGAGTTCACAATTTCCACAAGATCCATTGCTCTACCGTCAGACACAATAACAACGCAAGTCAACCGATCCGCGTTTTCATTGTGTTGAACTCCCACTTGACCAGACATGAAAATGAACGGGACACATTCCTACTACTCAACTACCCCGGTCCACTGTTCTTGAAAGCAACCCATTTGCATTTTTCTGATCACTACAATGCAGCCATGATTTACCGTCTTAATCCATATCATAATCTCTATAGTCATGGTGCTTGCAGTCACAGAAAATTAACCACTCTCCTCTTTGAAGGACTTCTCTACAGTGAAGGCTACTAACTTACTGTTTTTGTACAGTATATTTTTTGATGGTCTGTGAGCTATATTGACTGGAATAGAATAGAAGATTTCGTTTGCATGAGTGGAAGCGGCTCTGAACTCATTGCATTCTTGATAGTCCGAATACGAACCCTGAAGCGCCGGCTGGGTGTTTCGTACTAGTCTAGAACTTACCTTTCTCAGAAACACAGATAAAGATTCTTTTAGAATTTTGGTTACTGGCTAATCCTGAAAATTACACGAGTGATGTGTGCGACTCTTAGCGTCATCCAATGTTGACATATAAAACATGATATAATATTTCTTGATATTTGATTTTTTATATTCTTGAAACATCTCATGCTGTGTTTTCATAACTGATCAGCTTCCCAGTCCATTCAATCATTTACATGCATTTGAACTGATGGTTGATGTAATTAGTATCGACTGATGGCCAGAAATGCCTCCAGCGATATCTCCGTGTGTTCTCAATGTCGACGATGATGATGCCGTCCTCGGACGCGCCATAACATATTGGAACACTACAGGAATATTTTCAATGGTTGAAACAACAGGAGATTTAAAGAAAACTGACTCACAACTACAGCATATAAAAGTACGACTGGCCATACCACCATCTTGAATACATTCATATAAGATACATCACCACTATCTCGACAGAGCAGAGCTGGTTATTATCTTCCGCCTCAGAACAGGACACAACAGATTAAACAGCCACTTAAATAGGCTAAGATTGGTCCTATCACCACTGTGCCCTTGTGGGCAGGCAGCACAGACCACTGAACATATCCTGCAATACACTAAACCAGTTAAGGGAAGAACACTGACCCACAGAGATGGATATCCACAGAAAGATGTATGGGAGCATCGAGGAGCTTTCAAATACAGCAGCATTTATTAAGAAGACAGGACTTGCTGTGTAGACATGTCAAACTCCGAACGAGAAGACGAAGAAGATAGAAGATACGACAATCCAGTAAATATTTGTTTCAAGCCAATGAGCATTTGCTGTCATGATTATACAGTAATCTTGTTATCACATGTAACACAAACAAGAAATTGATGGACAAATAATTAAGTGATAAAATATGTGTTTATTTCAGTGGATATACGAATATTAAGGTGAAAATACAAATTAAGAGAACATTCTTGTAATTGTAGAAACGATTTCATCCGTATCTCTTGTATGGGGAGCCAACCTTTGCTCCTGTAACAGATACACAAGATATTTTACTTTTAGAATTTATAAATGATATATGAACAATTGCTAAATGATTGCTAGACGATCAGCGAATATACCAATCAATAATATATGATCAATCAGAGACTTAGTGACTCATAAATCTTTTCGCTTTATACCCCTTTATACCTTTAAGTGTCATGGGTAGAAGAGTTCTCTCTGGAGATGACTTTTTTCTGTGCTTCATATATGTTTGTTTTCGTTGACTCTTTTATTTCTGTAATCCATTATTTACAAGGTCTGCCCTGGTTTTTAATGTCGTCGTTTCTTCTTCTTTCGTTCACTGTTGTGCTTTGTGCGTGGCATCCTGATTAATTGTGCGCCTTTTGGCTTCAGCACATTGCTTACTTGGCAGGACTGTGGTCCTGCTCGAGTGGGACTGCCAGACTTTTCTTAGTTTCCAGCCCCTGATGGCGGAACTAAGCCCTATCACCACTTTACGGTGTAGGCCTGGATGGGGGTCGTCTTTTGAGAACACTCGAGAAATAATACAAGAGGATTAATTTGTTTGTGATCTCGAAGCATCGTAGAGTTTTCAAATCAAGTGCAATCCCCAACGTTGCTGTTACAGTAGAGTTAAACTAGTGTTGATGCGTCCTCTTAGCCGAGGTTTCGTTCACCACCTTTAACACCTCGTACCAGCTTGATCTTGTACACACACGCTTTCTTCTGGCCAGGACGATATGCCACGGAGGCAGCTGAAAGATTGTTTTCGAGTATCCACAGCACGAACATTGCTTTCATTATTGTTTTCGTTTTCTTATTTGTGCTTGCAAATGATGCTGCCATAAAGAGCTGTTCTACATTTACCTGTACTCATTAAACGATGCGTACTATTCCGGATATTTTCTCACCATTCTCTCAATCGTGAGCTTTCGGACACAACAACCAGACACTACAGGTTACATTACACTTTGCTGCGATCGAGTTTGGCGTGGGGAGCTTTTCGGAGATATCGTTTGTCTTGTGTAATGAATTCTCAATCCATCTCAGTCTGCACCGTCGAGACATGATACAGAAACGTTAGCCGAATTTCTTCGCAAGGGCTTCGAAGAATCTCTTTCAGGACGCACCGAGATGATGTACTTTTATAATCTTATTTGTCTTCTTTCCATAGGATCGCACGTGAACAATACAAATCCCCTTTCATCGCGTATTTCGCATTAAAATATTTCAAGTGTTATTAATTCATAATTTCTTTATCCTAATCTTAGAAACAAAGACGTTTTACTTATGTACACTTTATCTTAGTTGTATTCGCATCAATTGAAGCATGTGACTATATTATATTTTTGATGCACAAGGCAAGCTTTTTGGATTTAACTTTTCTTGCAAGGAATGGGGATAAAATGTAATATTTTAGTCACTTATAGCTAAAAGTAGTGTTTGCTGAGCTTGGGTCCATGTGCGCATATATTACTTTTAGATCAGCCTTTCGGTGCAGACAAATTGGTATGGTGGGCCGGATTTGGCAATCTGGCCTTTTTTTTGTTGGTTGTTGCCCACTATTGCTCTTTGCTGAATCAAGTAAAGGCATTTAAGTATCTTTTATTTGTTTGTATTTTTTGGATGTTTATATCCAGTCTCCCGCCGAAGACGGATGTGTTGGCCCATTCGCGCAAATAAAACGGCAACACAACGCATTTCCATTCTCTGGACTATATTGAACTGGAAATCTTGTAGGACCATTGTCCTGTTGCAAGAGAAATCCAGCGGGAGTTTGAGAATGAACGCTGAAGAAGAAGAAGATATCCAGTCTACATCGATGGACAAGAGATATTCAGGAATACATGCATGAACATGTCGCTAGTGGAGGCGGGACAACTTGCCAGAGACTGCACGGATTTCTAGAGATTCATAAAAAAGACCACGTTCTGAAAAGAATACGTCACATGACAACAACATTATTTTATTGATTTATCGACTTGATCTATTATTCTTTGTGGTTCATGTTCACTTTCTGCTAAAAGAACAGTGCCATCTGCATATCTCAGGTTGTTTATTATTCCACTGATAATGAGTCCTGATATTTCTTCTATATATTTAAAGATATTCTCTGTGTAGATAATAAATAAGCTAGGTGGTAAAATAACCATTACGATTTGGCATATCCAACAATAACCATAACCATGGATATTTTTGGGAAAAGAGGTATCGCATCAGCATAGCAAAGCATGATTAACTTTACCAATATCTACCATTAAGAGAGGCACGGGAACTATCAGCATGCATCATGCACATCATCATTTACTGGTGACGACAGAGCACGTTTGTATTTGTCTGGAGTATAATAAATCACCAATCATCAATATGAGAGCAATCCCTTCTCCAGAATACAGTTCCTGTGTGTCTATATCACACAGTGACTCATCTTGACTAATACGACTGATCATTGGTTATTTTGCCTATACTTTCTCCAGCCAAAGAAAATCACGGTAAAAGTCCGACAAGTCAAGATTAGTGACGCTGTTTGAAATGAGAGCTATATATATATATATATATATATATATATATATATATATATATATATATATATATATATATATATATATATATATATATATATATATATATATATATATTGTATAGAAGCGATTGTTATTAAGTAAATAACAAATTATTGTCCACTCACCGACATGAATTGCCAAGAATGGGTCATCGCAATTACTACAAACATTAATATGCGCTGTACCGTCACCATTTACGGTCACCGTTTTTCCAGTGCATTTTCCGTTGTTAAGGTCACCACTGATGACATCACAATATTGACCTGCTGGCAGACCAGTCTGAAAATAGAACATATGTGATAACTGATTGTGCGTACATTCTTCTATGTTAATTCTATGTTAATTTGGTAGAAATCACTTCTACCAAAGTTGTTAATGGTTATACGCCCTGATATTACTATGGTGGACTCGCGGAGATGCTTGAGAAAGTTGAATATAATCAACAGGAAAACTTCATTCCCCAAATTCCACCACACCACAATAAAAACCATCACTAAACTACTACCACCGCAGCCGACAGCACCACTACTACCATCATCATCGCTACCACCAGCTTCCAAAACCACTATCATCATTGCTATTGCAGCCATCATCACCACAGTTACCACCACCGCACCACGGCAACCGACACAACACCACTACCACCAGAACTATAACACCACAATTACCACCACTACGCCACCACCATCATTAACAACAAAATAATAATCTCCCCTCACATTACCACTACATCTACCATGTCAACCATTCACTCTCCTCACATTACCACTACAGGTACCATGTCAACCATTCACTCCCCTCACATTACCACTACAGCTACCATGTCAACCATTCACTCCCCTCACATTACCACTACAGCTACCATGTCAACCATTCACTTCCCTCACATTAACACAACATCTACCATGTCAACCATTCACTTCCCTCACATTAACACAACATCTACCATGTCAACCATTCACTCACATCACTCACATACTCACATACTACCACCATACTTCAACAATCGTGATCATTATCATCGCTTCGTACATATGAACTATTACTCTAGTCATCGTTATTTTAATCATAGTTTGCCCTTATGAATCTGCCTAAGGTTCTGTGACTCTGCCTAAAGTTCTGTGACTCTTGTGGTGAAAATTGCTCAAATTATGAAGCAGAGGCGAAGGTCATCAAGACAGTTATTGAGTTAACACACCAACAGTTTGACTCATGGAACATCAGTCATTTTTCCAGACTCTATGTCAGTTTTTTGAAGCACCTAAACATACCCCATTCGAACATCAAGATAGTCTATCTCTGCATATCCAAACAACGTGATCATGCAATGCATCACTGGACATATTGATATAGCAGGAAAGACGCCCGTGTGTTGTCGGAGCCCGAATGGTGAGCAAAGAATATCAACACTGTTTACCTTCCATGCATGTCGTACGAGGCGACTAAGGAGGTTATGGAATGGAGTTGAGTTGGCTGTCCCATCCTATATAGTGTAATTGACCCAAAGCAATACTGAAGTCGGATGTGTCAGGCCGAAAGGCGCAGATATCGCTGCAATGCTGTAAACCATGACACAACGCATTCCGTTCTCCGGACTACATCCTGATGATCTGCAGGACTTTGAGAACGAACGAAGAAGAAGAAGAAGCAAGAAAGGAAGTAGTGGACAGATTTGCAAAAAGAAGCGCATCAAAACAACACAACAAAAACCTTGTAGTATTGAAACAGTTAAACATATTCTCAGAAACAACAATAGGGAAAAATGGCTGAACAGATTGGCAAATGGGCTGACTGGTAAAAATGTATTTAGTGAAAAGACACGGCCAAAGGACAATGACACCATAAACAAACTCTGCAGGAGAAACCAATGCGTTATCTTTCAGTTTCAAACAGGACATGCAAGAATCAATTGCCATTTTTTTCGACGAAGACGGATGTGTCGGATCATTGGCGCAAAAAAACGACGACACAACGCATTTTCAATCTCTGGATTACATCCTGCTGGAAATAAATCTAATCGGATCATGGTCCTGCTACAAGAGAGATCTAGCGGGAGTTTGAGAATAAAATCTGAAGAAGAATAGACATTTAAACAGTATAAAACCCCAGCAACTACCCACTTGTACACAATTCTCTCATCTCAAAGACACAGTGGAACACATCTTTATTGACTACCCTTACCTTTCAACTACCGTGAAAAAAAACACCCTTAACCTTACAGAGTGTATGGATGACTAAGTCAACTTCAGAAGACCTTCACTTTTTTAAGAATGGCATTGTGCTGACAAGAGTAGCATTACTCATCAGCATTTGGATATCGACAACAACAATACTCGTTTGCTTCTATTATAAATATTATCGTTATTATCTTCAGTATAGCTAATTCTATATATGACCAATATGATAGGATAACGATAGAATTCGATGTAGGACTATGTGTGCTGAAGCACCCAATGTGCTACCCCTACTACCCTGACTGTGTGCTGAAGCACCCAATGTGCTACCCCTACTACCCTGACTGTGTGCTGAAGCACCCAATGTGCTACCCCTACTACCCTGACTGTGTGCTGAATCACCCAATGTGCTACCCCTACTACCCTGACTGTGTGCTGAAGCACCCAATGTGCTTCCCCTACTACCCTGACTGTGTGCTTAAGCACCCAATGTGCTACCCCTACTACCCTGACTGTGTGCTGAAGCACCCAATGTGCTACCCCTACTACCCTGACTGTGTGCTGAAGCACCCAATGTGCTACCCCTACTACCCTGACTGTGTGCTGAAGCATCCAATGTGCTACCCCTACTACCCTGACTGTGTGCTGAAGCTTCCAATGTGCTACCCCTACTACCCTGACTGTGTGCTGAAGCTTCCAATGTGCTACCCCTACGACCTTGCCTGTGTGCTAAAGCATCCAATGTGCTACCCCTACGACCCTGAAGGGTTACGGGTGTATGGATTGATTGATTGATATGACCATCATCACCACCGTTATCAGCATCAGCACCATTATCATCGCTATAACTATCATCATCATCATCATCACCACCACCACCATTACTATCATCATCTGTACCATCATCATCACCATCCGTTTCTGTACCACAACTACCATTATCATCATCATAGCTGTGAATCGTTTTAAAAATGTGTTTGTTTCATAGCTAGCTATAGATACCTGAAGTGTCTGGTTGATATCAGAACTCTCCAGGTTAAAAGCAATAAAAGCTTTGTTTCCTCTTGAGAAGGCTATCTTGTAGTCGGCCCCTGACCACCAGTTTTTCACATCAGTGCCAGCTGCATTGTTGCGAAAGGCAACCATGTTGTAGATCTGGAGCCACCTAGGATTAAAAGTGTATATTGAGATTCATTTATATATTACAGCAAGGAATATATCTATATATCTATCTATACGCTGTGGTCCTTGTTTGCCTTGCGGCGTCAGTTGTAGAAGAGTTCTCTGGAGATGTCCTTCTTGTGCGCTGTTTGTAAGCTTGTTCCTGTGGCTTCTTTGATTTCTGTGATCCATCTATTACATGGTCTGCCTCTGGCTTTATAACCGTTATATCTATGTTATGGCCATCTGTGGCATACTATCTGTTGGTAGTCTGGAAACGTGCGAAAACCACTTGATCTATTGTCTCTTGATGTGTTCCAATACTGGTATTGTTTTGGTTATCTGTATGATGTTATCGTTTATAATTCTTTCTCTTAATGACACTCCGAGTATTCTCCGTAGACATGTCATTTCTGTTGTCACTATTTTTCTTTTGTCTTGTGCTGTCATTGTCCAAGGAATCGTATGTATATAACATTTTCTAGATTTGTCTGAATGGTTGAGGACAGAGGTGTCTGGGAGTATTTCTTATGATTTTTCCGATGTGTCACCCCTACGATTCTGATGGGTTATAGGGTCTTATCAGTGCTCTTTTGTCTAGGATTCACATCTTCGAAAATATTTATAAAGTGTTGATATGTGAAACGTATATTTTAAAATGTGATAGTTGGTTAGAAATAAGAAAAGCAGAAGCTTTTTTTTTTTACCTTAACTCATCTGTGTGGACACAGAGTTCTGAATTGTATTATATGGAAAGTTAATTCTACATAAGGTTTCGTCCACGTCCCAGCACAATTAATGCTTTCTTCTTTAGCATTCACAATATATAGGTCTACGTGCTCCGGAGATGACATGCTTTTCTCCTAAATAATAATGTACGATGATCAACAAGCGTCATTTACCTTGGCTGACTCCTCTGATCATTGGCCACCTTGCGCATACTGATTTGCCAGCCAATGAAATGCGCGGGAAAAGTTGGGTCAAATGACATATTCTTTCCAGAGCATTGTCTTCATCGTGAATACTCTGAACGCATCTGTTACGGGCAAGCAGGCCTGCGTTAGTTAGAGACATGTGCATATATTCTTCGATGTCGCTGGTCCACCGTCTTCTTTGACATCCTCTTCTTCTCTTGCCTGTCACTTTGCCCTCTAGAATCAGCCTTTTGATACCAACATGTCACTTTAAGTGTCCAAAAATACTGTAGCTTCATTCTTATGATGGTATTTATGAAGCCACCCTTCATTTAGTTTCAGTAATTTCAAAACTTTAATCGTATCCTTTTTCTGAATTTCTAAGCACATTACTTCCGTAAGTTGCAAGATAAAATAACATTTAAGATTAGCGCGAAAATATTTTTTTTTTGAAAAATACTTCAGTCAATGTCTAAGACGATACTAGATATTGGTTTTGTTTTAAAATGTGTGAAAATCATTTTATTGCTAGCATTCAGACTGAGACCTTTGTGCTTGATTTCTACTTGCGGCGCGATATTCCTTTGTTCTTCAGCACGGACAATACAAGACTTGTAGATTAAATTGGGATTCATCTTTATCCTTCTGAAGGACATTTGACTTTTATATTGATTTTCTTTAGCTGTTAACACAAAGTGGCAAATGAAAATCACGGAAATCACGGTCAAATACGTTACTTTAGAAGGATGAAATCCAATTAGCCAGCAAGACTATAAATTACGAAGACAGGATAACATTTTCCAGATTTTGTACAGGTGAAATCAGATATTTCTAAACGGAAGACTAGCTTTGTTATTAATTTTACAACAACGGAAACAGTGGACGATGTCAGCTATAAGTCCAGAACCTAATATTTTATCGCAGTCAAGCTGTAAAAAGTAACCTATTTATTTCACAGACTACATCATGCTAACTGGAGTTAGTTGTATTCAAAAACATGAAATAGGTTCGGAACCCAGATTACGAGTTCTGTATTTTTGCCCGTTATAGGTTCACCTGTTGCAACACTTAGTGAAGCAATTGTACTTATGGCCTGTAACATTCTTTGCTGAGGTGCATCCAAGTAATGCAAGATATGTGTTCTGCTGCTAAAAAAATAGCGTGCACTCCATTTGTAAACCCATTTTCCATTTTCATTTAAAAACCAATATTCAACTATATGATTATCATCATCATCATCAAATGTCGTCTCCGCAACGAAGGTTATCTGAAACGAACCTCCAACATCCTCTGCCTCTTGCTTTGATAGTGCACTCTGCTGGACTGTAAAAGAGAAATGTAGGTCCCTTGGCAGCAACATGCCGTCAGTAATTAAGATAAATCTTCATGTATTAATCCGCAGCAACTATTAGGTGGGGTGCCCAGTTCCCTTCCTTGCTGTGTGAAATCACGTCCCTGATTTCTTTTTATAACCGGATGTTGTTTCGAACCTGGCACACCGTAACTCGGTGATATAATGAAAGTTCACTATCAATTATGCTACCACGACTCTCTAACCCGGACAGTAATCTATATATATATATATCTTAATATCGCCATCTGTGACCATCGACATCACTATAAGTCCTAACTACTAAAAGTAAATAGGCCTTCATTCAGTACGTTTTTGATCATTGTCACGTATTCCATTTGTTACTATTTATATACTTCGAGTAGCCGTGGCTTTTTTTGGCATACGATTCCAAGTATATAAATATTGACCAATGGAAAACACGGGAATAGTCAAGAAAAGTAGCGAATGAAGGCTCAATTAGAGAACGGGTCTTCTACTGCCTATCGGTCGCGCTCGATCTCACATGTATCTCTATCTACCTCTTGTTCGCCTTCCTCAACTGTACCCTGAAGCACAACCTTCTTCAATAGAAGATCTCTGAACTAAAACGTAAACATGACTTGGGGGGGGGGGCGTTTCCATGTTATCTATTGGTCGGCCGTGAATGTTTTTGGCGTGAAACTCCAAGTATATAAACACTGACCAACGAGAAACACGAGAATAATCATAAACGTCACAAATGGAGCCATGTTGAGAGGTCTTCTATTGACGAAGGTGGTGCCTCAAATAAGGTCATCAACCGCATGTGTGTTGCCGGCGCCCGAGAGGAGGGAATAGAATAGCAACAAAGAATAGCAGCACTGTTTACCTTCCATGCACGTCGTAAGAGGCAACTAAGAGGTTATGAGGTGGAGGTGGGTATCACACAAAGCCATAATGAAGTAGGATGTGTTGGATGATAGGCGGACATATTGCAAAATGATGTAAACTATGACACAGCGCATTCCATTCTCCGGACTACATTCTGCTAATCTGCAGGAGTTTGAGAACAAACGCAGAAGAAGAAGGTCTTCAACAAGGTGCCATTACTTTTAATACGATCGAGGAAAACTTATCGTTGACATTGTACTGGGAATGTTGATTTGATGCATTGGTGATGTCTACAAAAATCAATAATAGTTGAGTATCGATATTCTATAAAGATATACTTCGATTACTAGTTAAATATTCTTAAATGTAACTTTTACCCCATAAACACATACTCCAAGACTGTCCAGATTACAAAGAACTGCGAGGCAAGAAAAGGTCACACTGGAAAAAACTGATGCAAAGTCTTTGGGATAGAGCTCCTATCTGGAGAAGACTGGCAGCTTCGTCCTAGCGACTGGCATGAAAATCTAGCAAGACTGGCAGCTTCATTTTGGCGACTGGCTTGAAGATCTAACAAAGTTGGAAGCTTCGTCCTGGCAACTGGCTTGAAGATCTAGCAAGACTGAGAGCTTCATTTTGGCGACTGGCTTGAAAATCTAGCAAGAGTGGGAGCTTCATTTTGGCGACTGGCTTGAAAATCTAGCAAGAGTGGGAGCTTCATTTTGGCGACTGGCTTGAAAATCTAGCAAGATTGGGAGCTTCTTCCTGACGACTGGCTTGAAGATCTAGCAAGACAATGAGCTTAATTTTGGTGACTGACTTGAAGATCTAGCAAGACTGGGAGCTTCGTCCTAGCGACTGGCTTGAAGATCTAGCAAGACAATGAGCTTAATTTTGGTGACTGACTTGAAGATCTAGCAAGACTGGGAGCTTCGTCCTAGCGACTGGCTTGAAAATTTAATAAGATTGTGTCCTTCATTCTGGTGACTGGATTGAAGATCTAGCAAGACTGGAAGCTTCGTCATGGCGACTGGCTTGAAGATCTAGCAAGACCAAAAGAATCATGAACACAGAAGAAAAAGAAATTATTACCTGTGTTCGCAGGTCCATCCACCTTCACAAAGCATACCGTTGTGAACCACTGATTTGATACTCATGTCGCTGTTGTGGGGTGGACCTTCATAACTGTTTGCCCTGTTGTATTCGAAACTGCTCATAATTCGAGGCATGCCGTAGGGATGTGCCAACATGAATGCAGTCGCCATCTGGAATATGAATGACAGGAAGATGACATGATGGTGTCCTGTTTGAGTCATTGAGTAAAGTGTTACAGATATAAGAGTATGAATGACAGAAAGATCAGAAGATGGTCTCATGTACGAGTCATTGAATCAAGAACTAAAATATAACAATATGAATGACAGAAAGATCACACGATGGTCTCATGTACGAGTCGCTGAGTCAAGTGTTACACATATAATATTATGTGTGCTTTCTTCTCATCCGTTTTAAAACTCCCCCTGGTTAGCAGGATATAGTCCAGTTCGGATAACATAATGGGTTGTCACTGTTTACAGCGTGACTGTGTTATACCCGTCTTAACATACATTTTTATCAACAGACTTCTGGACGGCTGTAGGTTCACTTTGAGAATACAGAATGGAACAGCTAGTCCCACCCTCGAACTATTAGGCACCTTAATTCTTGATTTTTGTTTCTTGATTAGAAACCAGCATCACTACACAAGGGACATTCCCATAAATGCCCTGCTTGCCATTCCGTCAGTCATCTAAGAGTATATAAGCTCAGAGTCCCCGTCTGTTGTTGGTTGTGGGTTTTTATTTTTCCAGTGAGGGCACACTTTCTCCCATATTTCTTGGTCACTAATTTCTACCATTCTCTGAACATGTATATTGTTTTTTTTTCGATATCCTCGTCATTATTTTGACGACCAAACTATTAATTAGTAATTAGACTTGTCTAATTAATTCAGCCCGGTCTCTTATCATCACTTGTCATTCACTATAGCTTTACCAGACAACGCGTCAGCTCTTTTGTTGCTCCTGACTCCCGCATGACCAGAATAGTAAATCCATGTGATGCCGTTATCGCTGTTGAGAAGTGTCTCACTTGTATCTTATCATGATTTTCTATCTTGCGCAGCACACTCTGGCAGCATGATTGAATCACTGCAGTCGTGTGTTGTACGGTCTGTCCATGCCTTGTATCCATTTTGTACCAAACTAAAATATCGTCAGCATATAATAGTGTCCGGCTTCTGCCTGTGATCTGTTTATCTGTTATTTTATCTGATTTATCTCTGACAGTATAGGTATTAAAAAGTACAGAAGACAATGGTAGGTCATATGGAAGGCTTGTGTGCATCATTATAGGCTCAACAGTCCACATCACATCGAAATACCCCATTTCTCTAGCAAAGAGCTACAAAGATTCATTTCACAAGAGAAGGACTCATTTTGAATTCTTTCTACTAAATGTTTGTTGTTTTTCTTCTTCAACGTTTATTTTCAAACTCCCGCTGGATCTCTCTTGTAGCAGGACAATGCACCTACTAGAATTACACAAGGACGTAGTCCGGAGAATGGAAATGCGCTGTGTCACCGTTATATATGCGCCAATGGACCGACACGTCCGTCTTTGGCGATAAGGTTTGTTGTTGAATGATTGCTCGTCTGTTGGGCCACTGATGATACCTTTATACCTTTCGCATGCGTGAAATAGTACATGGGAGCTACCTTTACCTTATGCGGATATTCATTCATTTATTCATCTTCCTTTTGCGCTGAAGTTAGCGCATAGGGCAGAGGTCAGATCTCTCCAATTCTGTCTGTTCTAAGCTATTCTGTGCAGTATGCGGATATACGCAATACAAATTGCAAAACGCTTACAGGAAGATAACACAATAAATACACAAATATAAAGAGAAAGATAACTCATAAATGAAGCAGTAAATAAATAAAAATAAACACGTTTGTAACAGAACACATATAAATCTATAGCAAAATTACAAATATATATACACACACACACAAATAAAACAAATACAGACATTACCAACGAACCTTGTACGGCCTGGGGTCCCAGTGTGTGAGAACGTTTCCTCCGCCACCAGTGCCTCTTTGGTTATCATGGTTATCAATGAAGTTGACAACCACACTGCTGTCCCACATACCCCAGCCAACGCCCCAGTTGGTCAGATACTTCATGGGGTTTTGGTGTCTGCAGGAAATTATAACGTATTGTTAGTTGGAGAGGTTAGTCATATGCTAATGCTTTATAAAATCACGGCTATCACATTGACAAATATTACAATAATTCATATCAATCGAATCATATTCTTCTTCTGTATCGCATGGAGCTAGTTATCATGTCTCTATACAGCAATCTTTCTCGTGTACTGTCAATCATTTCTGACATCGATATTCCCCCATGCCGAATGCCAAACAGTCCAGCATCTTATCTCTTGGTCTTCTTTCTGTATCTTCTTCTTGAAACCTGCATATTGTCACGATGTGCTCCATTTGTTCCTCTTCTTATGATGTATTAGAATGTCGACTGTCATCTAATGCGAGTAAGCAGTTCTCTTTTTTTTTCACTAACATCTTTCAAAATGTCTTCTTTATGTTCGTTATCTGTCCATGGTGTTATGAACATTCTTCTATAAAACCACAATTTCATTGATATCACATTCACCGATGTCATAATAACTAATATCACATTCAATGACATCACAATTATTCAATCACATTCATTGATATCACAATTACTACTATCACATTCGCTGATATCACAATGACTACTATCACATTCGCTCACATCACAATTACTACTATCACATTTGCTGACATTACAATTACTACTATCACATTTGCCAATATCACAATTACTACTATCACATGTGCTGACAACACAATTACTACTATCAGACTCACTGATATTATACCCCAATTAATTTATTATTTTACTCCAAATAGATATTACTATCGTTCACTATCATAAAGTACCGTCTATCCATCAACCCATCCATCCATCCATCGATCCATCCATCGATCCATCCATCCATCTACCCATCCATTCATCCATCGATCGATGCATCCATCCATCCATCCATCCATCCATCCATCCGTCTGTCTGTGGCCCTTATTTGCCTTGCGGCGTCAGGGGTAGAAAATTTCTCTGGAGATGGCATTCTTGTGTGCTGTTTGTAAGCTTGTTCGTATCCTGATCACTCTATGAGCAGTGTGTTTCGTCGCTGTCGATTTTCTAGATCTGTCACAGCGTTGTTTCAGAGTTTCTAAATGGTTACACTGTGTTCTAATGTATCACATTAAGATGTAGAAATCACATATTCCATTAGAAATACACTGAAACTATCACCCGTTCTATAGGCTGGCCGAAAGATATCCGCCATATTGACCGGGACTAGACTCGTCTATCAGACAAGTACCGTTTTCCATCGAAATTTGGCTAAAAAAGGACCTATAACTTCCTCTGCTTCTTGCCTTGTTGGTACACTCTGACATACTGTATCTTGTTAATCTCCGATTCAGGTTGGAGGCCGGTATTTATTGAAAATGAGTTACATGTTTCTCCTTCTTTGGTTATTTCCAGAGAGTTCTTCTTCTTCTTTTGCGCTCGTTCTGATACTCCTGCAGATTATCAGGATGTAGTCCGGAGAACGGAATGCGTTGTGTCATGGTTTACAGCATTGCTGCGATATCTGAGCTTTCGGCCTGACACATCCGACTTCAGCATGGCTTTTGGGTCACTTACCTTATATAGGATGGGACAGCCAACTTCATCCCAAAGCCTCATTACTCGCCTTTCACGACATGTGTGGATGGTAAACAGTGTTGCTAGTCTTTGTTCCCCTTTCGGGCCCCTGCAACACACGGGCGATTTCTAGAGAGTGATATTCTTTATGGACGCTCTGGGCAACTCAATGTTCTGATCGAGTTGAGTTGCAGCAGCCATGCTTAAACACTTCTCTAAAACGTCTTGATCATCTTAGTCTTAGGTGTCAAAGTTTCATGTTATCAGCAACCATGCCTTCGATTTCTAGTTTTTCCATGCTGTTATTTCTTTATGTTGCCGGAAATGTCATCTTTCTTGGTATAATATTGTTTAAGAGCTAACACTCGTCCACAAAGTTTGATGATCTTAATATTTCGGATTCTTTTCTCTCTGCCCATTGTATTCTCAATTAGTTAGTTAGTCGTCGGATCATCATCACTGCAAACTAGGCACGTCCATAAAACACGTGCGTATTCTAAATATGCTCCAGTAATGACTGATTTCGAAAGCATACATTTGTTTAAACCACTACTTTATTGCACATGTTTCACAGCCATAAAAAACTACTGGGAATATGCCGCCTCGATCAGATGTAATTTACCTTTACACGAGATGTCTTACAAATATTTTTAATTTGGGTTGACCTTGAAGACACTATTACAATCCTCCTGATTTCTGTTGTGCAAATATTTTAAATTCTGGTTTGCTTTGAAAACGTTATTACAATCCTACTGATTTCTGCAGTACATTTATATCTTTAGTTTTTAATTTACATTTGTCATGCAAATCGTAATCTCATATCGAGGTCAAACTTTTGTTTACCATTTAATTGTCAATTAAAATGTAAAGCTATTTTTCCCACATGTTTAAAGATAGTTCTATCAAAATCAGTGTTTCCACTAATATTAACTGAAAACGTTGTGTATACCTTATGTCAAATGCTAAAGAAAATCACGTGAAAAGTCAGACAGAGTCACTTTAGAAGGATGCTTCTCGATTAGCTCACATGACTTTATAATTGATGGGAGGATCCGTATAAAATTGACGAATAAATTCAAATTGACAATTAATTATTTAAAAAAAATCTTACCTGAAAACGTTCGCAATCTCCTGGCCAAATCTGAAATTTGTAATTCTACCAGTTTGGAAATATTGCTCTCCTTTGATGGGCTCGTTTCCTTGATCAATTACCTCTTGATAAACGAAAGGGCGACCACCACTATGAGCATCCTAGAAATAGGAACCAAAAATTATTTATTATTTAATTTCTTCTGTTCTTTTACTTTTTAACTCCCGAAAATGTATATGTCTCCAATAAATGGCTGCAGTATGGTTTCTGTCATTAATTTTTCCTCTATGTCTAACCCCACGAGCAGAAATTAGGTATTAACGCCATGAGCAATCAATCAAGTGCCTTGCCGACTGGCGTAGGCGATCATATTTCTCCACGACTATCTATCTCTTCTGTTGTCAATAAGCTCGGTTGGTGAGCTTCTATCGTGCCACTATACAAGCCCATATAGTAACTTTTAGCATGATCAAGCTCTGGCTAAAGCGCGTCCTTTACATAGGTTAAATTAGATATTCGCCCGTGTGTTGCCGGGACCCGAAAGGGGAGCAAAGAATAGCAACACTGTTTACGTTCCATGCATGTCGTAAAAGGCGACTAAGGAGGTTATGCGGTGGAGTTGGCTGTCCCATCCCATATAGGGTCAGTGACGCAAAGCCATGCTGAAGTCGGATGTGTCAGGCCGAAAGGCGCAGATATCGCAGCAATGTTGTAAACCATGACACAACGCATTCCGTTCTCCAGACTACATCCTGCTAATCTGCAGGAGTTTGAAAACGAGCGCAGAAGAAGAAGAAGAAATTAGATATTGTATTGCGCATGAGCAAGCTCTGGCTAAATTGCTTCCAGCTACATAGGCTAAATTAGCTATTATATTTTTCCATAAGCAAACTCTGGCTAAACCGCTTCCATCTACATAGGCTATTATATTGCTTCATGAGTAAGCTCTGGCTAAACCGCTTTCCTCTACATATGCTAAATTAATATTATTTGTATTGATCGAGGGGATTTATTTTGGCATTCGCAAACCTGAACATGTGTCCCTGTCTCCCTTGTCAAGTTTCACTACTGCTTTCACCGTCCTTCCCATATCCGTCTGCAATTCTTGTCATCTGAAGCTTATAGATCTGAGCTCTACTTTCCCTGCGTCTTCCGTAGCTATGCTTGTTAATCGTCTTGCCACTTAGGCCACCTGTTTAGGGGCAAGGGAGTGAGGCTGACGATATTGCGCACTTTAATCCAATTTTCATTGAAAGTCATAACTTTCACCTCACTGCTTTATACTTCGTCATCTTGGACTGTCTATGCGAGACACGATCAACAGCTTAATCCTTTCTACCTTTGATGTCTAAGAAACCTCATGGAAGTACGTTGGCAGGCTCGTGTACCAGACACGAAATTCCTTCAAATATCCAGTATGCAAAGCATCCATGCCCTGTTGACTAGGTCCCAACTCTGCTAGACTGGTCACACCATCTGTATACCAGACAAGCGCGTTCGAACAATATTTTTCAATGGAAAGCTGTGCGATGGTAAACGCTCAAGCAGTGGGCAGAGAATGAGCTTCAATGATCACCTAAAGAACTATCCCAAGCACTGCAGCATTGTTCCTAGCTCCTGGAAGACTACAGCCCTTGATCGATTAGCTTGGCACATTCAGATCACTGCTGGCATCACTAAATTTGAAAAAGAGAGGCCACTGCGGGAAATTTACAAGAGACGGAAGCGGAAAGATAAATTCGAAAACTCACCTACTCGGGACTACCTGCATTTCTGCATGCACTGCAATAGAACTTTTCTGGCACGAATCGGACGCAACGGGCATCTACGAACTGACAAACCCAAACTTAATTAGACAATCACAATTTTTTTTTCTACTTGTTCACCACATTTTTATTGTATTTTTTCCCATGTCATGCTCATCTTATGGGAATGCCCCACGTGTTATCATGCTAGTTTCTAATCAAGAATCACGTTTTCCCGAAGATCTGCTAGTCACAGATGCAATCTGAATGTAAACTGCAAGGCCACGAGCTGGACAGACTTTTACGGATGACTGTTTGATTCAATCTGAATGTAAACTGCAATGTCACGAGCTGGGAAACCACCTTCGTCAATAAAAGACATCTCAACTAAAACGTAAACATGACTTAAGGGGCCGTTTTTCGTGGTATCTATTGGTATGCCTTGGCTATTCTGGCATGCGACTCTAAGTATATAAATAATGACCAACAATGACCACGAGAGTAACCAAAAACGTCACGAATGGGTCCTGTTGAGAGGTCTTCTATTGAAGGAGATGGTGGCTGGGCTATCTTCTACTTTTGAAGGAACTTTGTCGTAACGTTTCTGCTGAGCGCCATGTTATCATTAATAAGCCAATAGGCTTTTTCTCTTGAGATTGCGGGCATAGCTCGCATAATCAACATAGTACTCGCGTTCGTGCGTACACTGTTTACTTGACCACATGCATGTGGTTGAAACACATAATTACTTTAATGTGTAGTGGCTATCTGTGGCAACTTTACTATAAGAATTAACCATGAGTAAAATGGTTGCAATCTTCAGGCACATTTTCAGACTTACTGTAGGCATACTGAAAATAACAAGAACTGATCCCATTCAATGTAATGTAGTTCTGGAATGGGCACGAACATTAATGTTACATCGCAGTGGCGATAATGTCGATACTTGTTTCATTAGTAAATCTAATGTTACCAGAGTTTTCCCACGTGAGGAGATAGAAAAACTTTTTTTTTCCCACTATAAATCCTGGCCTTGATATTTGCGGGAAAATCGTTACGCCTCCCCTTACCATTCAACGCCCCCCACCCGCTTGTTTCTTGGTATTAAATGTCATGCTCTACTTTTCTAAAAAGGGTGAGTAACGGCCATTTATACTCAAATCCCACAAATCCCCTACCTTATCTTCTTCTTCCTAAGGTTCATGACGTGTGGTGTTGGCTATCTTGTCTTTCCACATTCTTCTATTTCGTGTGCTGTCAATCATTTGCAATATTAATGTTCTCCCATGCCACAAGATATCTTATCTTCAGAAAAGAAACTACTGAGTTTCGAGAACAAATATCTTCGTTGGATAATTAACACCATTTGAGTTAATTCAAATCGAATGATAAAATCAGAGAAGAGACATCAAAACTTCATGACAGATGTTATCAGAAAACGCCGTTGGTCCTACATCGAGCATGTCCTACACGCAGACATCAACAGAATACACCACCAATCTCTTGAATGGATACCTATAGGCAAAAGAGCAATGGGTAGACCAAAAGAAACACTAAAAAAACATACAATACTTAGAGAAAGTAAAACAATCAATATCCATACTATTCAAGAACTGCACAGAATATCTTTGAACAGACAGAATTGAAGAGATCTGACCTCTGCCCTAAGCGCTAACTTCAGCGCTAAAGGAAAATCAATGAATGCCATAATACTAGATTGTCAAGCATCTTATGATACTGGGAAAGACTGGGCAGCTTGCACAGAACCGAGCGGTTTACAGCATGGCAGTTAGTACAACATTCTAGAAAAGGCACGTCACATAGTTAGAACATACATATTGGACGTAAACATTTATTTAAAAATGATTGCCATTGCAAGGGACAAAAGGTCGCGGCCATGCATGATAACAGACGTCAAAGGAGTGAACTACAAGAAGATATGATTTTGTTTCCAAGAACCATAAAGACTTCATATAGCCTTATCACACTAACCTTGACCTTGCCCAGAATAGTTTTAATATCATCAGGCCACATATGCTTGGCTGCGTCAATTCTGAAACCGACAACTCCCATGTCAATTAGATGATTCAGATACTCTGCGATTTTTCCGCTGACGTAGTCTTTGCTTTCCTTCAGATCTAACAATCCATCAAGACGACAGTTTCTGTTGAGAAGAATCAATCAAAATATGACTGCAGAGAGACACTCGTATGTATAGAAGGTGCAATATGGGGTATATATTGTAACTGCACTGCAGAGAGAAACTCGTATGTATAGAAGGTGCAATATGGGGGTATATATTGTAACTGCACTGCAGAGAGACACTCGTATGTATAGAAGGTGCAATATGGGGGTATATATTGTAACTGCACTGCAGAGAGACACTCGTATGTATAGAAGGTGCAATATGGGGGTATATATTATAACTGCACTGCAGAGAGACACTCGTATGTATAGAAGGTGCAATATAGGGGTATATATTATAACTGCACTGCAGAGAGACACTCGTATGTATAAAAGGTGCAATATGGGGATATATATTGTAACTGCACTGCAGAGAGACACTCGTATGTATAGAAGGTGCAATATGGGGATATATATTGTAACTGCACTGCAGAGAGACACTCGTATGTATAGAAGGTGCAATATGGGGATATATATTGTAACTGCATTGCAGAGAGACACTTGTATGTATAAAAGGTGCAATATGGGGATTTTGTTGCTGCCGATATCCAAATGTGGATGAGTAATGCTACTCTTATCAACACTATACCATTTTTTTAAAAGTGCAGGTCTTCTGAAGTTGACTTAGTAAATCATACTGTAAGTTAGTGACTGTTAAGGGTAGAAATTTTTTCCTAGCCGTTGAAAGGTTAGGGCAGTCAATAAGGAGGTGTTCCGTTGTTTATTGGAACAGTGTCTACAAGTGGGTAGTTGCTGGGGTTTAATACGGTTTAAATGGCTATTGGTCCCTGCATTGTTCGAAACTGAACGATTATGGATTGGTTTCTCCTGCCGTGTTTATTTATGTTGTAACTGTCCTTTGCCCGTGTCATTTCACTAAATACATTTTGACCAGTCAGCTCATTTGTCCACATGTTCAGCCAGATTTCCCTGGTACTGTTTTAAGAATCTGTTTGACTGTTACCATACTACAAGTTCTTCGCTTTTGTTGTTTTGAGGAGTATAGTTTTGCAAGTATGTCTGCTACTTCGTTTCCTGCTATGTCCAGGGCTTCATTGCAGCGCACACTTTAACATGATAAACGGGCAATGTCTTGCAATACGAGAAATACGTAACTTGATAAACGGGCAATGTCTTGCAATACGAGAAATACGTAACTTGATAAACGGGCAATGTCTTGCAATACGAGAAATACGTAACATGATAAACGGGCGATATCTTGCAATACGAGAAATGCGTACAACTTTTTTTTCTACTAAGCGTCGTGCTATCCTGATTAAGCCAATGGTTCTTTCTCTTTCGATTGCGGGTATGACTCGTATAGTCAAAATCCGTTCGAGCTTTCACTGTTTGCGTGACCACATGTATGTGTATATGTATAAAACATATTAATTTTATGGCCACGTTTAGTGACTTTATGTGGCACATTTGCTACAACAATGCCACGTGAAGAAAATGGCTGAAAAGGAAAACAGAAGAAGAAGATTATGACTGTGTAAGCAATAGGAACATGATATAGGATCTCAAACTTTATCTGTGAAAAGGCAGATTTTTTTTTTACACCGACCTCGTATAAAAACTGTCAGGTATTTTGGTAGGAAAGAAAGTTTTCAAGGCGAGTAAGGGGTAGTTTGATACCTTTAAGAGGAAAACTGACAACCATAGTGCGTTGAAGTGCGTACATACTGTGAGTTTGCACACTAAGGCATTCGTTGCCGAGTTACAGACCAGAAGAAAGTGTCATTGTATAAGTTTCCTGTTAGAGTCGCGCGCACACACACATACACACACATATACACACACACACACGAACGCACGCACGCACACACACACACACAAAATGTCAATTAATCAACAAAACCATAGAGAGCAGTTATTCCGATTGTGGTAGTGGATGTCGTACTACGCAATAGTCCTTCTCTTCCTCTCTCATCTCCCACATTACTAGCAGCAACCAGTTTAATTAATGTATTTGATTACTTTATATCTTCTTCTTTTTCTTCTGTGTTCATTATCAAACTCCTGCTGGATCTCCCATGTAGCAAGACCATTATCATACTAGATTTCTAGCAGGATGTAGTCCAGAGAATGGAAATGCGTTGTGTCGTCGTTTTATTTGCGCCAATGCCTCGACACATCCGTCTTCGGCGGGGATTATTTTATATAAATTTAAATAATAAAAATATAACAAGTAATTCATCTTTTTATTAATCATTATTATATGAATATTTTTAGGTTGTGAAACGAATTCTTTGAGTCTACGATAATTTATAAGAGAAATTCGCTCGCATTCATGTACGCTTTGTAATACGAACAAGTTTCCGGAACAAGTTTCCGGAACGATTTTCGCTTCCAATCCAAGATTTTACTGTATATATATATATATATATATATATATATATATATATATATATATATATATATATATATATATATATATATATATATATATATATATATATATATATATATATATATATATATATATATATATATATATATATATATATAAATAATGAGCATTCTGTGTGCGTAATGCTTTATATATTCAGACTTCCACCAAAGATGAATGTGTCGGACCATTGGCGCAAATAAAACGGTGACAAGAATGCATTTCCATTCTGTCGACAACATTCTGTTGGAAATCTAATAGAACCATTGTCTTACATATGATATTCTGTGTCATCTCTCAAGCACTTTAACATTGACACAAGCTTTTTTTTGGAGAACCGCAGCTCTTGACCGTCCATCTTGAAATGGATAATTAGTGGACACAGTTTGAAACTAGTCGAACACTGCATGCAATTCTACAGAGAAGAGACAGAAACGAAGAAAGAAATCAAACTGCCTTCCAAATTGTCTGACGATGTAGCAACCAAGATAATAAAAGGAAGAACTCATCTCGGAACCCTCTCCATTCTTATTCACAACGTAACAGGGTTTTCCAAACACGGTTTGGGCTCATCAGTTATCGGGAAAACTCACAAACATCAAACCCAATTGACATTTTTTAATGCATGTGGAGGAGGAACATTATCATCATCATCATCATCACTACCATCGTCCGTGTGTTGCCGGAGCCCGAAAGGGGAGCAAAGAATAGCAACACTCTTTAACTTCCACGCATGTCGTAAAAGGCGACTAAGGAGGTTATGGGATGGAGTTGGCTGTCCCATCCCATAGAGGGTCAGTGACCCAAAGCCATGCTGAAGTCGGATGTGTCAGGCCGAAAGGCTCAGATATTGTAACAATGCTGTAAACCTTGACACAACGCATTCCGTTCTCCGGGCTACATCCTGCTAATCTGCAGGAGTTTGAGAACGAACGCAGAAGAAGAAGATCACTACCATCACAATCGTCGTTGTCATTATCACATCCATCATCCTCAGCATCATTATCATCACCATCGACATAATCGTTGTTGTCGTTGTCATCATTAGCATCCACCATCATCATCATCGCCATTATCATAATCGTCGCCGCTGACATCATTATCACCACCACCATAATCATCATCGCCATTACCATAATCGTCGCCGCTGACATCATTATCACCACCACCATCATCATCATAGCTACCATTATCATCAACTTCAGGACAAAATTATGTGAACTAATATTGTAGCAAGTGTTTGAGGAGAGATGGGCGATATACGTGAGATCTTTTACCTGACTTCTTCGGCGTTGTTGTAGTTGTGAATTAACATGTCTGAGGTGTGGCAAGTACTTCCGTCGTTGAAATCTGTTGGACCATAGGGAACCCCTGGGAACAGGGCGTTATTGGCATCGTAAGTGCTTCCGCCTGTGCCGACTCCGGTGCCACCTGCTCCAGTCATATGATTGATGACGGTGTCAACGTAGATTCTATAGTAAGAATATAGTTTGTGATTAAATATAATATTAGTTAGTAATACAGTATGTAACAAACATAAATAAAACACTTACATGAAATCACAAACAATATTACTCAGTTGCAGGGATGCTAGATAGTAGAAATTGCTTATAGTAACATTTCAGATAAATTATGGCCAACAATGGTCATACTCTCTTTTTTCTATATACATTTTGAAATTGTACCCCCCCCCCCCTAAACAAAAAATACTCACAAAACATAAAATTTATAGCGAGTAAAATTTCAAAATGACAAAATTTGTGAAACTTAGCAATGACATTCTTCTTCTTTAGCGTTCATTCTCAAACTCCCGCTGGATCTCCCTTACAGCAGGATCATTGTCCTACTAGATTTCCAGCAGGATGTATTCCAGAGAATGGAAATGCGTTGCGTCGCGTTGTATTTGCGCCAATGACCCGACACATACGTCTTCTGTGGGGGCAATGACATGATGACTACATCCCGGCAAAACTTCTCTGAGTTTATTTTTCAGAATTAATCTGGAAAAAAAGCCAACTAACTAACTAACTGACATACACGGGCCTTCGAGATGCACGGCGAGTACTTTATAATATAATGTATGTAATAGTTTTACACATCATAAGACAAACAGAAACCTGAGATATTAACACAAAGGTTAACAATTAAAAACGGAATTATATTCTCGGAGTCACAACAATGAAAATACACTGATTTAAATTGATGCACAATCACCAGCTAAGTGGAAAATAAAATAGCAGTATTTGAAACAAACTGTTACAGAAAAATCTGTAGAATACCATCGACCAAAAAGATCACCAATATCGCCATCGTGAGAGAAATGAATGTAAAAGAAAACTGGCTAAACAGCATGGTTCTTTCCAGGAAACTACAATATTTTGACCATATCAAACACCATTACAGACTAGAGAAGATCATAATGGAGGGGATGAGGCCAGGGACACGAACAAGAGGCAGACCAAGAAGAAGATGGTCGTAGGACATCAATGACAACCTAATCATGACAATAACGAAAGCAGGAAGACTGGTTTAAGATCTACAGAAGTTTCGAAAGGCTGTAATGATTGCTACATCCTGTTCAGGATATGCTACATGATGATGATGACATTTATGGTGATAACACGTCATATGAATTGTGAGTGTTTAGTGTGGATCTGCGTGACGTCAGTGCACAGCGACTTTATCAACACCTTATAGTCTTACAGATCATAAGATGGACATATTGCTGCAATGCTATAACAAAAGTATGTATTTTTTACTGTTGTTAGTGCACTAAATTTACATGAGAATAGATATGCGAATAAATTACACACACAAATATTAAAAATCAACACACGAATGTGCGACATAAAATTCGTCAGTAGAACAGGTTCAGTGATTGAACTCTTAAAATCAGCGACTCACATTTGATGTCTTCTTCATCTTTCGTTGACCTGGAATGTGTTTAAATGTCAAGTTTTGCCTCTTCTAATAACTTGACTGTGGTATATCATGAATGTGGAAATTGTGAACCTTGATTACATTTTGCTACGGAGTTAGCCGTGTCCTGTTCTAATGCGTAGAATGATAATTTTTTCTGGTCTGTTCATAATTTGGTAGTCATCTTGTGTTGGTGTTAGCTTTCTAATTATTTTGATCATCTGTTTCTTTTGATGGTAAGTTGTTAGTACATTTGTTGAACGTCACCATCACTATCGTTAGCTAACCGATTTGCTCTCTCGTTCAGGCCTTCCACAATGAGATGGCATTTACTTCGTTGCTACTTTGCCATGACTACCTAGTTCGATCATAATTCTTACAGCTGACGGGACTCAGCTGACTTGAGTACACAGGTTGAATGTCTTGACGAGATCACATCTTTTTTGGGGATGTGGTTGGTCAAGTACGGATAACCTATTGTGTTACAAAGCGATTCGGTACTGCTAGAACGAACCTGGTTCAATTCCCGTCAACTGTAAGAATTATTTCCATTTATCCTCTTGCTTCCTACTTGAATTTACCTAGTTCAGTCAGTAGTATTACTGGACTGGATCGCCTATGAGTAATGATCATGACTGGTAAAAAACACTGCATTAATCAGACTCATAATTAACTGCTAATACACGAACTGTTCCAATATGTCCGTCTAGAATCATCTTCTGAACTCCAAGATCCTGGACTACATTCTCCTTGTAATCCAGAAGAACACACATCAACAGATCAGTCTGCTTAAAGAGTAATGGTCGAAGAGTGAAGACCATCTGGTGCACTGGAGATGATGTACTGACACCAGATATGTCGATCTAACAATGTGTAAATATCAACGACAAACTTTAAACAGGAACGCTACGTATTTCAATGTTAGGGCTGCCATATAGCTATAGTTTGAGAACTCGGAAGAAGAAATTCTCCAGTTACATGCTTAATAATGGGAGCTATTAAACCTTGTTATAAATGAAACTATCTAGAGCAGTGTTTCCCAAAGTGGGGCCCATGCCCCACAGGGGGGCAATTCGAACAAGTTCTAATTAAGCTTCATTTAGGGAATAATTACATTTTTGGAGAATAAAAAAAATATATACACGTTTACATAGGGGTCGGGAAAGTGGGCATCATACTTTTAGAAAGACTTAGGTGGTGGGGCGTGGTACAATAAAGGTTGGGAAACACTGCACTAGAGAAACATCAAAGTGCAATAATACAGTTAAGAATGAGCGGTAATTGCACTACAAAATAGTTTCTCAAATTAAGACTGAAACAATACAAATTATACTGTAGTTTTACCTTACTCCTGCTGCGGTACATCTTTGTACCATGTTCCTGAAGCTGTTTTCGTCCCCGCTCCTGGTAGTAATTTTATAGCTGACTGGCTGGTAACGCTCCCACCAAGGCCGGTTCGGATTTGTGATCACTCGATTCTCATTGGCTGGTGAAGTCTGTAGAAAAATAATACAGCAATCATTTTGTAAATTGTCTCTATAACTCAGCCATGACTATCTATAACTGAACCATGACTATCTATAAGTCAGCCATGACTAACTATAACTCAGTTATGACTATCTACAACTTGGTTATGAATATCTATATGTCTTAGCCATGGCTATTTATAACTCTGACTCTATAACTCAGTCATGCCTATCTATAACTCAGTCATGACTATCTATAACTCAGTCGTGGCTATCTATAACTCAGTCATGGCTATCTATAACTCAGTCATGGCTATCTATAACTCAGTCATGGCTATCTATAACTCAGTCATGACTATCTATAACTCAGTCATGACTATCTATAACTCAGTCATGGCTATCTATAACTCAGTCATGGCTATCTATAACTCAGTCATGGCTATCTATAACTCAGTCATGGCTATCTATAACTCAGTCATGACTATCTATAACTCAGTCATGGCTATCTATAACTCAGTCATGGCTATCTATAACTCAGTCATGACTATCTATAACTCAGTCATGACTATCTATAACTCAGTCGTGACTATCTATAACTCAGTCATGGCCATATATATCTCAGTCATGGCTATCTATAACTTGGTTATGAATATCTATATGTCTTAGCCATGGCTATTTATAACTCTGACTCTATAACTCAGTCAGACTATCTATAACTCAGCTATGATTATTTATAGCTCATCTGTGACTATCTATAATTCAGCTATGACTATGATTAGTGTGACAGAACCGAGGAACTATGAGTTTGTTGCTCTTGTCCCCTTTACTTTTAGCTTAACCAGCATAACATTACAAAAACGAAAGTGTTTAAAAGGCGTAGAGAATTGACTTCATTGTACACGGATTTGTTCATATGTTCTCAGTCTCTCTCAACTAAGCGACACGTCGCATGTCAATAGTACAATTAATAACGTATAACTCTATAGCTTCAAGTGGTACTCCTCAGGAAACATCGAAAAAAATTACTTGGCTAACAAGACGTCACAATCGGAATTTGAACTTGCGACCTCTTGAGTCCCAAAAATGTAATACTACAGTTAAGAATTGTAACTATTAAGCTACGGAAATTTAAAAAAAAACCGATAGACCTATACCTTCTACATTACGAAGTAACCCAATATTTAGATATTTAGAATACGAACATGGGATTTCCGACACTAAATATTGATTCTATCTGTCATATTACTCAGATTCTGGTGTCATGCCGAATTCGGATGTACTGGGCCCGAAGGTAAAAAATAACGCAGCTCTGCCGTGAAACTGGCAGCACAATGTACTTCACTCTCCCTGGCGGAAACCACACGAACTTTCGTGTTGGTTATCTGAGAGCGGACGCACAAGATACTAGTGTTCGTTCTTCAAACCTGATGGTTTGATAATCAGGAGATTCGACACTTCCAATCTGGCCACAATGAGGCAAATTAAAGTACTAGTTTTAAGGACAAAACAACTAGATTTCAAACAGGTAACTTGTCTAATCCATGAAAAGTCTGATGCTTTTAGTCAATGCAACATAGCAGAACACACCGGTACATCACAATGTGACATAACAGAATTCACATGTACAGCACAGAACTCGTAAGGTCTGAGAACAATCTGAAACCTTTAGTCAATGCAACATAGCAAAACTCACCTGTGAGCACAAAGTAACATAGCAGAACTTACCTGTACAGCACAGAATCCGTAAGGTCCTAAGAAAGTCTCACACTCCGAGGCAATATCACTCCACTTCCACTCAAACAAATGTACTATACCATCTCTGCCGCCAATACAGTGAGGATCTTTGTACTGGGCAAAAACTGGATTGAAACAAAGATATTTACAATGTAGAAATATACATTATATTATAATTTACATTTTGAATATATTTTCGTAACTTGAACAAGGTTGCCATTGATGCGTTTCAGTAAGAATGATGGTTTTCTTTAAATATAAAAGAAAATTTGACCGTTTTCATGTGCCGTCCCATCTTTTTTATAAGAAATGTGATTACCTTTTTATGAAATATTTTTTATGGAGGGGTTATGCCGACGGCGTACACTTCTGGTACTAAAAGTTATGTTCTGATGTTGCTATGGGTTTGAACTTGGCAATGTTTGTTTGCGTGCGTAGCACGTTCACTTTTCACTTCATTTTTAGTTTGTTGTATAAAGGTTGATAATTACCAATAAGAGCACAGAACAAAAGAATATCCGAAAATAAAGCTAAAGGTACACGAAGAAAACATCAATATAACCTTGAACAAATATGGACTTAAAGCAACTAAGGCGTCACATCTGGTGTCACCCATACGCATAACATAAAGTGTGGATACTATCAACCATCATTCACCTTGAGAAAGACAAAAGACAATAGTATATGGATTTATATAGTTTTAGTACAATACTGGCACCCCACTAGAATTGAAAATGCATTGGGTGCTTTTGTTTCCGATTGAGAGGGAGCGGGGAGGTGTCATATGACTTTTTTTCCAGAACGTAGTCTTCCTTATGAATCTCCCGAAATCCCCACGGTCTCTGACAAGTTGTCCCGTTTCCTCTAGCGACATGTGCATACATACCTGAATATCTCTTGTCCAACAACGACTTGGTCAGCCTCTCCCTCTAGTGCCTTCTATCGCTCCCTCCAACAAGGCACTTTCCATGCCGTTATGTCTCTTCACATGGCCGAAAAAAACCTAACTTCTTTCATAATATAGTGTTTAAAAGCCAACTTTCTTGAACGTTATTTTTCTTAGCATGTCTTGGTTGGTCTTTCTTGCTGTCCATGGTACTCTCAAGATTCTTCTACAGTGCTTCATTTTCAAATCCTCTATTCTCTTGGCTGTAGTTTTATTTATTATCCACATTTCGCAGACGTAGAGTGTCACTAGGGATACACTTGTACGTAACAAACATACCTTAGTTGTAGAGTGTCAATAGGGATACACTTGTACGTAATAAACATACCTTAGATGTAGAGTGCCAATAGGGATACACTTGTACGTAATAAACATACCTTAGATGTAGAGTGCCAATAGGGATACACTTGTACGTAACAAACATACCTTAGATGTAGAGTGCCAATAGGGATACACTTGTACGTAACAAACATACCTTAGTTGTAGAGTGTCAATAGGGATACACTTGTACGTAACAAACATACCTTAGATGTAGAGTGCCAATAGGGATACACTTGTACGTAACAAACATATCTTAGATGTAGAGTGCCAATAGGGATACACTTGTACGTAACAAACATACCTTAGATGTAGAGTGCCAATAGGGATACACTTGTACGTAACAAACATACCTTAGATGTAGAGTGCCAATAGGGATACACTTGTACGTAACAAACATACCTTAGATGTAGAGTGCCAATAGGGATACACTTGTACGTAACAAACATACCTTAGTTGTAGAGTGTCAATAGGGATACACTTGTACGTAACAAACATACCTTAGATGTAGAGTGCCAATAGGGATACACTTGTACGTAACAAACATATCTTAGATGTAGAGTGCCAATAGGGATACACTTGTACGTAACAAACATACCTTAGATGTAGAGTGCCAATAGGGATACACTTGTACGTAACAAACATACCTTAGATGTAGAGTGCCAATAGGGATACACTTGTACGTAACAAACATACCTTAGATGTAGAGTGCCAATAGGGATACACTTGTACGTAACAAACATACCTTAGTTGTAGAGTGCCAATAGGGATACACTTGTACGTAATAAACATACCTTAGATGTAGAGTGCCAATAGGGATACACTTGTACGTAACAAACATATCTTAGATGTAGAGTGCCAATAGGGATACACTTGTACGTAACAAACATACCTTAGATGTAGAGTGCCAATAGGGATACACTTGTACGTAACAAACATACCTTAGATGTAGAGTGTCAATAGGGATACACCTGTACGTAACAAACATACCTTAGATGTAGAGTGTCAATAGGGATACACTTGTACGTAACAAACATACCTTAGATGTAGAGTGCCAATAGGGATACACTTGTACGTAACAAACATACCTTAGATGTAGAGTGCCAATAGGGATACACTTGTACGTAACAAACATACCTTAGATGTAGAGTGCCAATAGGGATACACTTGTACGTAACAAACATACCTTAGATGTAGAGTGCCAATAGGGATACACTTGTACGTAACAAACATACCTTAGATGTAGAGTGCCAATAGGGATACACTTGTACGTAACAAACATACCTTAGTTGTAGAGTGCCAATAGGGATACACTTGTACGTAACAAACATACCTTAGTTCTCTAATCACAGTTTTTCCCCAGCTGTTTTAATTTGGAAATCGCTATTGTTGTTCTTCTCTTGATCTCGACTGTAGAGTCTCCTGCACTGTTTGTTAGCCTCTAGATATTCGAAATTTTCACGTCTTCTAAAATTATTGTTCGTATCAATATCTTGTTCTTCTTCAGCGTTCATTCTCTACTTTCACCGGATCTCTCTTCAGCGGAACAATAGTTTAACTAGATTTCCAGCTAGATGTAGTCCAGAAAATGGAAATGTGTTGTGTCGCCGTTTTATCAATATTAATTCTAGTTCTTGTTTTCACTTTGTTGGTTGTCATTATTTTCTTCTATTTCATATTTAGAAACATGTTTTGTTGTTCGCTAAAGCCTATTTTTTTATTTTACTATGTTCATTAAGTCTAACTCATTTGATGTTAATAGCACTGTGTCGTTTGCGTATCCAATTTCTGGAATCTGTAGACCTCCGATGTTAATGGGGCTGAATTATCGCTGCATTGTTTGACATGTCTCATTATAGTCTCTGCATATGTTACCATGGTTATGGCGACCATCCGCATGCAGCAGTGGGTACTGTTTGTGCTTCTACAAGTGATGGTGCTATCTGGCACCATATCCATATATAGATTATGGACTCGGCCTATTAACACTGTCACAGACACAAATCGATAGATTGGAAAAAGTATAAAATGAGGCAATGAGAGCGGTACTGGGGTGTACTAGGGTGTATTAGAGTGCGTCATCAGGTAGTGCAGGTTAGGTCGTACCTTAAAGTAACAGAATACAATCACCACCCATTACACCAACGTCTAGATGAGTCAAAGGGAAAGCGAATCAAGCGCGGCAGATTATGGATGGCAGAGGCTGAAGACACACTGCGAAGAGTATGTGAGATTGAAGAAATAGGAAAGGGCAGTGAATTAGTAGAGGTAGACACTGAGAAGAAATCACTGACTGAAGTAATAATACAACTACATAAAGCGTGTCGAAAATGTACGGATGTCAGGGCCCAGGTTACAGTGCATGAAGCTCGCCCAGTTTCACCCGAAACCACAAGACATAATTATATACACAGATGGATCAGTCAACAGAAATACAAATAAAAGCGGTTGGGGTTTTTGTTGCCTACAGAAACGGTGTGAAGTTA
Organism: Meghimatium bilineatum; assembly: GCA_034231615.1. Taxonomy (NCBI): domain Eukaryota; kingdom Metazoa; phylum Mollusca; class Gastropoda; order Stylommatophora; family Philomycidae; genus Meghimatium; species Meghimatium bilineatum. The sequence continues at coordinate 44,440,066 of CM067312.1, forward strand.
CTTTAGAAATCACCTCCATACTCCACTGTCATTTCGAGCATGAGGATGGAGATATAGGGAGTTACAGCAGCACTAAATTGGTTGATAATTGATACATCAACACACTCCGTAATACTCACAGACTCTCAAAGTATGCTGCGCAAGATAGAAAAATGCATTATGAGAAAAGAATGATTTGATTTATTTAATAACTCAATTGTCCAGAGCATTATATGGACATACTACCCTGGCCATGCAGCGATCAGAGGAAGCGAGAGATCCGACTTATTGGCAGGAAATGCGGCGATAAATGACACAATGCTTAGAAGAGATAAAGCAAACTTGATTAAGGCAGCCATAAATTCATTGCAAAATGAAGATTAGTTTAAAGAGGCTAAGAACATAGGCCTAAACATACACAGAATATCAGAAATGGAAGTGTCTAGAGGTGAGAGAATGAAAATTAGTCTTTTTTGGAAAGACCCGAAGATCGTGTAATCAGCACCAAATCGGGACTCTAAGTCTACTCTGAGTCTGAAATTTCTGCTGGAACGGAAAGCGGAGCACTTATGGGGATGTCCCGCGTGCTGTGATGTTTTTTTGTCTATATTTTCTAGATAGTTTACTAATAATATAAGTGTCCTAAAGGTCCCTAGTTGGTCTGTTGCATGTCCTAAAGGTCCTTAGCGACAGGAATAATAGCCATAGCTGATGTGTTAACACAGGGATTGACAACCTTGTGCATTAAATGCGAAATTATTTTTTTACGCTCAAATTCTAATGCGCCAAAAGAGGACGGCAGATATAATTATCTTAAGGATTGGATTTTCCTTTTTTTTAAAAAAGTATTTCGTTCGATTTCGTGCACAAATTTCACTGTTTGACCGGAAATTTAAAGGCCATTTTTATGTTGTGCAAAAAATGTTAAGTATTGGGTTTTTAATCAACTTTTTGGTATGTTTTTGAAAATCATATACTATAATATGACAATACATGATGCCATGCCACGAGGTAAGCAAGTTTGAGTTACAATATGACAATATAGGGTGTCATGTCACGAGGTAAGCAAGCTTGTACTACAATATGACAATATAGGGTGCCATGTCACGAGGTAAGCAAGCTAGTACTACAATATGACAATATAGAGTGCCATGTCACGAGGTAAGCCAGTTTGTACTACAATATGACAATAGAGGGTGCCATGGCAGGAGGTAAGCAAGCTTGTACTACAATATGCCAATATAGGGTGCATGTCACGAGGTAAGCAAGCTTGTACTACAATTTTACAATATAGGATGCCATGCCACGAGGTATGCAAGCTTGTACTACAATTTTACAATATAGGATGCCATGCCACGAGGTAGGCACGTCTATACTACCGATATCAGTGTGCTGCGACTTCGTGCAACCTCGAGGCAGACTGTTAGATTTTGCGGCTGTGTTGTAAAGACACGTCAACTAGTCATGTTATCATGGTTGCTGGTGCGCTTCTTGGCCTGGTATCTCCGACCTCAGTGCCAGCTTCAACATCTTCTTTTTCGTTTACATCATCTTCCTTTACATTGCTCTTTTCCTTTAAATCTCCTTCTTCCGTTAAATCATTTCCTTACTTTACATCCTCTTCCGTTACATCTTCCTCTCCATTAACAACTTCTTCTTTCTTTACAACTTCTTCCTTTACATCTTTTTCTTCTGTTAGATCATCTTTATTTACATATTACTTTTCTTTACATCTTCGTCTAACTTTACATCTTTTTCATTTATATCTTCTTCCTTTACATCTTCTTCCTTTACATATTCTTCCTTTACATCTTCTTCCTTTACATCTTCTTCCTTTACATCTTCTTCCTTTACATCTTCATCTGCCTTTATATCGTCTTTATTTAAATCTTCTGCTTTCATATTTTCTTTCTTTACATTTTCCTCTTTATTTATATCTTTTTTTCTTTACGCCTTCTTCCTTTACATTTTCTTCTTTACATTTTCTGTACATCTTCTTCCTTTACATCTTCTTCTTTACATTTTCTGTACATCTTCTTCCTTTACATTTTCTTCTTTACATTTTCTGTACATATTCTTCCTTTACATCTTCTTCTTCCTTCTAACCTTTTTCTTCTTCATAATTTCTGTCTTCTGTTGTAGTTTTGTCTTTTATTCTACGTCTTCTTTTTTCTCCATCTTCGGTTCCATCTTCGTCATCTTCTGTTTTTGCTTTTTCCTCTTCTTCATTTTCTTTTCTGTTTCACTTTTTCTTATTCTTCTTGGTGCTTGCGTTCTTTTTCATATTTTTCTTGTGTATTACATTTTCAACTCTTGCTGAACCCAAATCTGGAAAATGGAATTTAATATATCATGGTTTACAGTTTGACTGCGATATTTGCTTACACCTTTCGACCCAAAACACCTGACTGAAGCGGCGCGTCACATGAGAGATGAAGTTCTGAGAGATGAGGTTGCAGATTTAATCTCAACAATCCTTAGTAGCCACTTACAACATGCATGACAGATCACAGTATTTCTGTTGTATTAGGACCCGACATCACGGCCCCAACAACAGGACTCCGAAAATAAGACCTCGGCAACAAGGCCCAAACAGCAAGGTCGCGATAACATGGCCCCCCCCCCCCCCCCGACAACAGGACCCGAAAATAATGTCCCGACAACATGGCCTCGACAATAAGGTCCCGACAACATGGCCCCGACAACAGGGTCCCAACAATAAGGTCTCGACAACAAGGCCCCCAACAAAAGTGCCCTGACAACAAGGCCCGACAACAAGGCCCCAACAACAAGGCCCCCCAACAACGTCCCGATAACAAGGCGCCAACAACAGGGTCCCGACAACAAAGTCCCGACAAAAGGTCCTAGAAATAAGACCCCCAGCAACAAGTCCCCGACAAAAGGCTCCGGAAACAAGACCCCGACAGCAAGACCCCGACAACAAGGTCCCAGCATCATGGACGAGAAACAGCCTCAAGAAACGTCACTGATTTACAAATGGCGAATATTTGCTACAAACTTACCAGAGGAGATCAGAAGCACAACAGCAAAGGATGACAACATGTTAAATCAATCCTTTCTCCAATATGCCGTTAACTGATCAATATATAGATGCCAACCTCCTATAATTATGTTCTGAATTGTAAATTCGAAAAGGAGTTATCAAAATTTTAATAGAATACTACAATCTTTTATACTCTCCAGTAAAAGTTTCACAAAATTTAAAAAAAAAATATTTAAAAAAAAAATTAAATATTAACCAAATTAACCAAACAAACAAAGCATTTTTATTAACCCAATTATTTGATATTTATGAAGGTCATTGTTGTAAGAGATTAGAATTCTCTCGACAAAGTTGACCATTACAAGACTTGGTATAAGAGACGTTTTGAAATAGTTACGTTTTTTGAACTTTACGAAAGATAAGGAATAAACATTACGTTATAACAAAGATAATTTAAAATGGCTCATTCGAATGTGAGTCCAAGTTTGTTTTCTAAATTTACGTGCAAGATGACACAGATAAAATTTTACTTTTTCCAACAATCGTTCGCGATTTTCTGCAGATTAAAAAGTTGTAATCCGTTATTAAACGGAGTTTAGTGTATTGTTGTTTAGAGCTTGATAGTACGATATCTGCTTCTGCAGACCAAAAATCCGACATCAGCATAATATTTTTGGGATCGTTTCTTGTTCTTCGGCTGCGATTAATCACTGTGCGATTAATCACTGTGCGATTAGTCATTGTGCGATGTGGGATTAATCACTGTGCGATGTGGGATTAATCACTGTGCGATGTGGGATTAATAACTGTGCGATGTGGGATTAATAACTGTGCGATGTGGGATTAATCACTGTGCGATGTGGGATTAATCACTGTGCGATGTGGGATTAATCACTGTGCGATGTGTGATTAATCACTGTGCGATGTGGGATTAATCACTGTGTGATGTGGGATTAATCACTGTGCGATGTGCGATTAATCACTGTGCGATGTGGGATTAATCACTGTGCGATTAATCACAGTTCACTATTAATCATATAGAGTGGTTTGTTTTAGACTGGTGTGGTTTCCTGATATTGCGCAAACAACAATCGACGATGCGCCTATACTGCCGCTGCACAACTTCTGCTAGAAATCTTGATGCGTCCTGTTCGATATTGATTATTTATAGCAGAACGGTCTGTTTTGTCGGTGTAGACTTTCCATTATTTGGTTAGTTTTGTGCTATTTGGCCCCTGTTTTGTGGCCGCGATCTTGAACGACATTTTGACCGCTTACCGTCTCAAGAGTTTTGTTCATAGATTCGATTGCAAATGCCATGTCTCAAGCATGTTCATGCTCAAGTAAAGACCTGTGTACAGAAAATAAACATGACCAGAAAGGCTATTTTTTTTAATTATTTCATTGCATTTTGTTGATCAGCCTTGGTTAATTTTGCATGCGACTCCAAGTATATAAATAGTGACAAACGAAAATCACAACATCAATTAAAAACGTAACGAGTGGCGGCTTGTTTACTTTCTGTACAGAAGTCTTTGCCTGTCGACGTTCTCCTTAGTAATATGCACTAAACAGAAAGCTGAAGCCTCCTGGGTATGAAAGAAAGCTCAGACAAACTTTCCCACTGCATATAAGAAGTAGGAGCTAATCGCTCGCGATTCCTGAGGTTCGCAAAGAAGAAGAAAAGATTATCATTATTATTTTATATTATTATTATTATTATTATTGTTATTATTATTATTGTTATTATTATTATTATTATTATTATTGTTATTATTATTATTATTATTATTATTATTATTATTATTATTATTATTATTATTATTATTATTGTTATTATTATTATTGTTATTATTATTATTATTATTATTATTATTATTACTATTATTATTGTTATTATTATTATTATTATTATTATTATTATTATTATTATTATTGTTATTATTATTATTATTATTATTATTATTATTATTATTATTATTATTATTATTGTTATTATTATTATTGTTATTATTATTATTGTTATTATTATTATTATTATTATTATTATTATTACTATTATTATTGTTATTATTATTATTATCAATATTATTACTATTATTATTGTTATTATTATTGTTGTTCTTATTATTATTACTATTATTATTACTATTATTACTGGAGACAATCTTTGGCCTTGGCATATTTTCAAAGTTAACATATCTACGTACGCGATGTTAAATGTGCTTATCTTACGACATAAAGACTTGTCTCCGTGACAAGCTATTATTACATTCACGTACATGAGTTGAAGGGAGGTCACGATCTCACTACACAGATTATATACCTGTACCAGCAGTAGTATGACAACAAATAACGTGACATAGATCAGGTATATATCAGGAGACATGTTAGTTAGTTAGTTAGTCGTCGGATCATCATCACTGCAAACTGGACACGTCCATAGTTGCTCAGATTTCTCCTTGAGTGTATCCGCCATTACACTTCTGCTGACAGTACCGGTCCTATGCTGGTTGACCATCAATCTTCTGCGTCCTCCATAATGTTCACTTCTAGCAGCACCGCATTTCAATCCCTGATCTTTAATCCTAGCTTTAATTGAAAATGAATCATCATCCACATTAGTCTCACTCTCGCGTGTTATATCTCTTAAGGAATTCAAAACGTCAGTGCGATCCATTGTCCCATCGCCCTGTGCCACCAACTCGCATCATGCCAGTTGATCCGCTCTTTCATTGCCTCGAACACCCACATGTCCGGGAACGAAAATAAATGTAACCACTTTCAGCCTCGCCAGGAAACAGGTATATATGCTCAACAATCCCTACAGAAGTTTGTTAAGAATTTGTTATATAGAATACAAGACAACAATTATTCGATCGGTAATAAATAAATAAACCAGCTAGTTATCAAGAAACACTTTTGATAGTGGTGAAAAGGCGTATTCCAAAAGCAGCGTTCCATAAATAAAAAATATCCTGTGCAACAAGTCCATATCGATGGATCTAGAAAACGTGTCTTCAAATGCTACATTGAACCAGTACTTCTTTATGGAAGTGAAGCATGGACAATAAATAAGACATCACAAAAATCGTTGGAGGCAGCAGAAATTTGATTTATTCAAAGAATGTTACGCATTACTTGGACAGCAAATATTACTAATGAAGAATGTCTTAGAAGGATGGATGTGAAAAGATGCATTATTGATAATATAAGAAAAAGACAGTCAACATTTATTGGGCACATAATGAGAAGAGGAGACATTGAGAATGTAGTGACAACAATATAGAAAAGATAGAAGGGAAAAGATCAAGGGGAAGACCCAGAGAAAAGATATTGGACAGTTTGACTAAATGGCTTCGATTGACGACACCAACAGAGATGATGCCATATATGAGAGATCGATGTACATGGAGAAATATGATCGCCAACACCATTCAGCACGACACTTGATGATGATGATGATAAAAATGCATAAATGTCTTTTGTTTGGACATGCAACGAGACACGACTCACTTTATAAAATTATTTTGCAAGGAACAGTCGAGGGTGGAAGGAAAAGTGGAGGAAAGAGAATATGCTGGATCGATAACATCGAAGAATGATCTGAGTGTGATTTCTCTACACTCCTCCGAATGGCTGAGGATAGAGGTTTCGGGAAAGCTTTTGTGCTGATGTCTCCAGTGTGTCACCCCTACTACTCTGACGGGTTGTAATTGGTCTTGTTGTTATTATTATTAGTAGTAGTATTATTACTTTTATTATTATTATTATTATTATTATTATTATTATTATTATTATTATTATTATTATTCTGCGTTCAGCAACTGTGGTCATGATGTATTGTCAGGCCCGTCGTCACGACGAAGTCCACCGCTTCTCCAGATCAGAGCGGCTGCCCCATAGATTTTACCTCAAGTCTGTATCCTCTGGCCAGGTCTGCTGTCTCTGCTCTTTGTATGTTGAGCAGTCCTGAAGTATGTGTTCCGGAGTCTGGGTTCCAGATCCACATGGACATTCATCTGTTTATGAGATCCTCAATCGGTAAAGATGACCCAACAGTCTGCAGTGACCTCTTCTAAGGCGAAATATTGTGGTCTGTTGATATCTTTGGAGAAGGTTTATTGCATAATGTTTGCATTCCACATTATTATTTTTATTAAATGGTTAAACATAGAGAAGAACAATCAAATACCGCAGTAATCTCTCTAACAAAAATTACGCTTTTTATGTCTTCTGTGTTCCACCGTGTTCCTCATCATTTATACGAAGTCTTAATTAACATGTAAGAATTAACATACAAACAATAGATTCCAAATTGTTAAAGGAATTTTAATTCATAATATGATTAAGTAGGAAATTATAATATTTAACACCATATATCATATATGTACATATAATAATAAGAAAAGTTGGATTGGATGATATAAATTATAGACATAATTTTATTGAAATTACTGACGTGACAACACTTTCTAGATCAATTTATATACTCACAATGTACATATAGATTGATGCAACATATAGTACATATGTCTGCCTGGAAAAACAGACATGTAGGTTTATATATAAAGTGATACATTCTTTCCAGAACGTTGTATTCATCGTGGATACTCCGAAAGCCTCTCTGTTCCGGACAAGCAGGCATACATTGGCCAGAGACATGTGCATACATTCTTTGATGTCACTGGTCCATGGTCTTATTTGTCCCCTTCTTCTTCTCTCGCCTGGCACTCTGCCCTCCATAATAAGCCTTACTATACCATCATGTCGCTTTAAGTGATCAAAATACTGTAGTTTTCTTCATATAATGGTATTTAAAAGTGACCCTTCATTAAATTTCAGTAATTTCAATGTTCTTTTTATCTGTCCATGATATTCGTATGATCTTTCTGTAGCACTTCATTTCAAATGAATTTATTCTTTTGGATATTGTCTTGTTTAAAGTCCAAGTCTCGCATCCATATGTTGCCACTGGAAAAACATGATCTTAAAAGGGTTACTTTAGTGTTGTTATTACTACTTTGCCATAGCTTTCTTATTTGTGTTAATTTGAGTATTTCATGATTTCACTGGGGATTATAGTTCAAAGCTACAGAGTTACGTGTTCTGGGTGGTACTCTCTGCAGGTGGCGTGCCGCTTCGTTGAGAGGGTTGATATATATATAAGTATATATATATATATATATATATATATATATACATACGGCAAAACCAGAGGACAATGAAGTCAATCTTCTACCTCCTTTGAGTCCTTTTAAGTGAGACTAAAAATGTTGCCATACTCTCAATAAAACAAGGTTATACTTAGTGGCCTCGTATTGGGAGATCTGTAGAATTGTACGCTCCCTAGACATTACAGAAGTATAGACTTAATCCAAACCCCCACACAGGCAATTGTGCATCCGGGCCATTCAGAAAGCAATGGAAGCCTACTGAATGGATTTATAACGCCTCGAAAATTACTACAACCAACTATGCTTTCTTGAATCGGATCTTGCATAAACGTGTTTTCCGCCTCTGTGGCGGAGAGGTACAGAACGCATCTGGGACACTCAAGGTACCAGGTTCAATCCTCACCGCAGTTAATTATTCATTCAGACCGTTCAGACAGCAATGGTAACTTACTGAAAGTATTTATGCTGTCTAGAAAATATCTACAGCCAAAAATGTCGGGTTGATTACTATGTCATTATCAGGACAGTAATGTCAACGTTAGGCATTAAGTGGTTTGGGATTTACTTCATTTGTACTTAATCGTAATTAATCTGTTCACCTGAGCTTTCAGCATCATAATCATAATCATAATTGTAAAATTCTTCCTTTTGGAATTCATCGTTTGAACTTTCTGAATAATCCTGATTATGTAACAGTGTCTGGTGTGATAACTGTCGTTCTGGGTCAGCTGGTTGGGGCAATAATGTTTGTAAAAGTGATGGTGTTGATTTGTATGAAGGTGATACTGTTTGTGGCAGTGACGTATCTGGCAGTGACGTATGTGGCAGTGACGTATGTGACAGTGACGTATGTGGCAGTGACGTAGGTGATGTAAACGTTGAATGTCGTGATGAAGACGCTGAAGTTAGTTCATGTTTTATATAACTTCTTTCTGGGCTTTTTTGATGAACTGAATGCCGTTTTGTTGAGACTTCTGTGGAACGAAAGTTTTCGTGAAAGTTATTGGGGTTTGAATGTTTATAGCTATTTGTCAGTGACATTGTTATTGTACTATCGTCATTTGCGTGATTAGAAGAGCCCTCAAATGTACTCTTGCTGTTCAAAGTTATCCTTGTAGGAAGTTTTTCCTGAGAAGTCTGTGATCGTTCGCTTTCATCCCCAGAATTAATGGAGTCGCCTGACGTCTCTTCGTTAGAAACACTATGATTTACATTCATAATGACGTCAGAAGTTTCTGCGTTTACACCAAACCGTCTCCCAGAATCTGATTTATTCTTTGTATCTGTAGCATTGTTGGATATGAATTCCTTAAAAACATTAGTTTCAGAACCGCTGTGATCATAATAATGTATTGCAGTAACATTCATAAAAGAAATGCCTTTTTGTTCGTTCATCGTATTGGCTGACTGTTCAGAATGCGAGTTTAATTCATGTTTGTAGAGATAGTCCTCGCTTAGAACTTTTCGTATTTCTTCCTTATCATGTGTGTACTGAAAAATATTTTCATAAATATTTTGAGAATTGCGCACGGAATGCTTTGAATTTGTTATCGCTTGAGAAGTAAAATATGTTTCTTTCAGAGGTAACTGCTTTTTTGATGATTCGAATGGGACTACCGAAGCCGTTCCATGTCTTGTATCAGTCGTGCTTTCAAGAAATTCAGAATGCTTTGAAATTATAGAAGCAGCAGCACCTTTATTACCATTTTCATGATGTTTATTATGTGTCTTTGAGAAGTCGTAACTATTAAGATGTTCTCTGTAAGTACGACGATCATCGGGGTTTCCAAAGAAAAATGCAGGAAGTGCGTACTCATCTGACAAGGGACATAAACCACTTTTAATATCAAAATATCCCGCTGTGCATTCTGGTATGTAGCAGTTTCCGTTCTTGATGCACCTGAAGTAGAAATGCAACATTGAATATTGTTGAAATTAGTGAAATTACTGTAATTATTTATTATAACTATAAGCAAAAATGGATAAAATCACGTTTTAGGTGGAAAAAATACACGGAATCAACGTTAAGACCAATAGGTATTAATCAAAATAGGAATTAAATACGTAAGGTAAATATATCTTTCATTTGAACACGAAATATAATTATTTATCACGCCATTTGCACCAATAAACCTTCCTGACACAACCATCTCTTGGTATAACCTTACATGAGTCCCCCTGTCACCTCAGCTTCAAGATTAAAACATAACCTGTACTTTTGTCTGAAAGAATACGGCCTGTCACGAGCTATTTTATGCCTGCTGACGTTTAAAGGTATTACTGTATCATCATCAGCACACACCCACTGAGTTAATCTGATTACACCTAACAGCAAACATTGCATATATTTACTTTGATAACGACTGCTCATGTTTTTTTTACTATGTGCTTCTTTAATTGCAGTGCTATTTTTCATAGTGCCTTTTTCACTCTCTCTAACACTGTACCAAATGGGAAGTGACAACATTTTTCAAATGTTTCAACCAGCCCCCCCCCCACCGCCTCCAAAATTTAGCGAGGTTATATTAGTGATTTTTAAACACTCTCTCGATCTCTCTTGTAACAGGACAATACTCCAGCTATATTTTAATTGGAATATAGTCTAGAACAGTGGATTTCGACTTTGTGGCCCCACCCCTTCTTTTTATAAATTAGGACAAATAGTATTCCTTGTTGCTTAAAGCACTGATTTTCTGTGCAAGGCACCGTTTGATTTTCTGTACAAGGCACTGTTTGATTTTCTGTACAAGGCACTGTTTGATTTTCTGTGCAAGGCGCTGTTTGATAATCTGTGCAAGGCATCGTTTGATTTTCTGTGCAAGGCGCTGTTTGATAATCTGTGCAAGGCATCGTTTGATTTTCTGTGCAAGGCGCTGTTTGATAATCTGTGCAAGGCATCGTTTGATTTTCTGTGCAAGGCGCTGTTTGATAATCTGTGCAAGGAATCGTTTGATTTTCTGTGCAAGGCGCTGTTTGATAATCTGTGCAAGGCATCGTTTGATTTTCTGTGCAAGGCGCTGTTTGATAATCTGTGCAAGGCATCGTTTGATTTTCTGTGCAAGGCGCTGTTTGATAATCTGTGCAAGGCATCGTTTGATTTTCTGTGCAAGGCGCTGTTTGATAATCTGTGCAAGGCATCGTTTGATTTTCTGTGCAAGGCATCGTTTGATTTTCTGTGCAAGGCGCTGTTTGATAATCTGTGCAAGGCGCTGTTTGATAATCTGTGCAAGGCGCTGTTTGATAATCTGTGCAAGGCGCTGTTTGATAATCTGTGCAAGGCGCTGTTTGATAATCTGTGCAAGGCGCTGTTTGATAATCTGTGCAAGGCGCTGTTTGATAATCTGTGCAAGGCGCTGTTTGATAATCTGTGCAAGGCGCTGTTTGATAATCTGTGCAAGACGCTGTTTGATAATCTGTGCAAGGCATCGTTTGATTTCAGTTTGATCTATATTAGACTTCATGTTTATCATTCACAGTTACCTTCCTGTGTTCCCACAGTCCCCCTTCCCGAACGGATATGTGCTTCTCTGAACCGATCTCTGGTCCCCTGGACGACTCTGTCTTTCCCTGAATGTGTCTGCCTTCTCCTAAATGGACCTGTGCTCTCCTGAACCAGAATGTGCTCCCTGAACAAGTATGTTCTCCCCTGAACGAATCTGTGCCCCCTTGTAAGTACCTATGCTTCCCATGGAGTCATATCGCACATGTTGAGAATCACTGGGATAAAGGCTGTCAAAAATATAATTATGTCAATAACATCGGGAAGGGGGATGATAACCTACAACATAAGGGCATAGTAATCTACATCAGTAATCTACATCAGTGGATAGCAATCTACATCCGTGGATAGCAATCTACATCAGTGATCTACATCAGTGGATAGCAATCTACATCCGTGGATAGCAATCTACATCAGTAATCTACATCAGTGGATAGCAATCTACATCCGTGGATAGCAATCTACATCAGTGGATAGCAATCTACATCAGTGATCTACATCAGTGGATAGCAATCTACATCAGTGATCTACATCAGTGGATAGTAATCTACATCAGTAATCGACATCAGTGGATAGTAATCTATATCAGTGGATAGTAATCTATATCAGTGGATAGTAATCTACATCAGTGGATAATAATCTACATCAGTGGATAGTAATCTACATCAGTGGATAGCAATCTACATCAGTGGATAGCAATCTACATCAGTGGATAGCAATCTACATCAGTGGATAGTAATCTTAATCAGTGGATGGCAGTCTACATCACTGGATGATAATCTACAACATCAGTGGATGGCAATCTACATCACTGGATGATAATCTACAACATTAGTGGACAGTAGTATACAAGAAACATGCGGAGCGGAGGTAACAGAGGAAACCATTGCATACAACCTTAGTTGGAATTAGATGACCAAAGTTGCTATGCAATGTGAAGTTGTGGAAGAGAACACACCAGTGTCATGTGGAGGTAGAGATATGTAGAAAACGGAGTCACTTTGAATACGCACTCTGATTGAAGCCTAATAACACAACCAGAAAGGCTCTTTACTGGAACCTACTGAGAACAAGAAGATTTATAAAACCGTGTCACACCTGTAGAAGAACAGAGAATGAGGGTCAAAAAGTAATTGAGACCTCGTTGGTATATAGCTGTAAGAGAGCACTGCAGCACATAGATCGTTGGAGAGCAACAGATGCAGCCCTGTGATCCACAGGGAACTGACATGTGATATATATATATATATATATAAAGATAGACAGACAGACAGGTAGTCACAAACGGATGGATAGATGAATGATGGATGGATGGTTAGAACGATAAATAGGTAGAAAGGTAAATAGATATATTGAGATATACAAACAGATACATAAATAGATATATTGAGATATACAAACAGATACATAAATAGATAGATAGATAGCATAAACAGAAGTAGATGATAGAAAGACAAATTGTTTAGTATTCAGGAACCAACCCCCGCTTCTTAATTAGTCAAAACAATTAAGAACACCCCGTCCTAAACAATTTTTATTTGTCTGAAAAAGTACGAAAAAGAAATATATGATAACTTTCAGATTTTCGAGAAAAAAAAATTCAGTTTCCAATAACTTAATTAGTATATTAAAAATTAGGTACATTACAAGTAGGCGCCACCACATAGTCGAGTTATTACTCTTGTCTATGTTTGTAAATTTAATGTTCATCCTTTAATAATTTAAATTTTTAATTTATTTTTGGGTTTGGGTTATGATAGTTGAGTTTTACATAACTAACCCTAACCGCAACCTATTTCAATTTCACATCGTGCGAATACTTGTACTGTAACAAAAATTGTTTTTATTAACGTGAACTTTTGTCAACCCCTTCCCTTGTCAACAACTATCCTACCCCTCCCCTTAATTGTTGATATCATTTATGGACAGCCCCTAATCCGTCATTATTAATTCTCAGAGAAGTACACTAATCCGTAATGTCTTACACTAATCTGTAATGTCTTACACAAATCTGTAATGACTTACACTAATCAGTAATGTCTTACACTAATCTGTAATGACTTATACTAATCTGTAATGTTTTACACTAATCTGCAATATCTTACACGAATCTGTAATGACTTACACTAATCCATCATGAGACAGTCGCACCACCCCATTCTTGATACTCTCACAGGCCCTGATGTCCTGAAAGGCAACAGGAAAACAATCACACTTGCAGTGAGCCCCTTCTTGTGTAAGTCGAAAAGGATGTGGGCACGCCTTCGTGCATCTGATAAAGAAGAATAGAAGGGGCATGAGTTGTTTGTTGTAAATAAGGTAAAAAACAGAGGATCGTTTTCCTTCAATCAATTAATAATCATGAAAGAACAAGAAGTATGACATAATGTCATGGAAGATGTCAAACAGAATATATTAACCCAAGACCGTAAGGAAGGGGTTGGGACTATCCCCTTCCACTTAGAAAATATGGACATGACAATTAGTACTTGGAAACTAGGGACAAAAAAAAAACAACAACCGAGACATCGACCTGTCCATTTAACGTCCCCCACCATACGCATGTGGTTGCGTCTGTGGGTCTCACCAATGACCCACTAGACAAACCACCCATGCAACAGAAAACCTTAGTGGATGACATGCCGTTATATTGAGGTTACCTTCTTAGAGAAGCTTCATAGCACGTCATCTATACAATTATACTTTTATTTTGTTTTTGAAATATGTTTCATGTTTACCTAAATATATATGTATGCACCCTCTGTGGTTGGGAGGAGCCAGAGATGTACTTTGCAGCACTGAGGACGAGGAAATTGACAGCACTGTTTTTTCCTATAGCTTTTTCCCATCATAGAGGCACAGTGTCTCAGGAGGTGACAATCCTTTTGATTTGAGAATTTGGTTGCATGCCTAGAGCAATAGAGAAGCTCGGCATAACCAGTAGTCAATTGGTGGCGGGGAATTAGTACAATGAACCTTATCTTGGCTACAGTGACTAGGAGCAGAGCATAGGTAGAAACCTACCTTCCTGGAGGTGTGATAGTTATTCTCTGGGTCTGTCCCAAGGTGGGCCGAAATCCACAGACTTCCCAGCAATATAATGCCATTTAATGGCATTAGGTCAAAGGCCATGAGCCCATGGACCGCTGGATCAGCAACCAACCAACCCCCCCCCCCAAAAAAAAAGTCACAAAAATTGCCTCGAAAAAGAAGTAATGACTTATTTGTAACCTCCCCCCCCCCCCCCACCCACACGCACACTTACACGTTTACAATCAACGACTCTGCCCAAACCCTTCTGCAGAATATACATCATGCGTGCTAATCTCACACTGCGTCCCTAATCTCTTGGATAATCCCACGTTTCCGTGTTTTCAGTGGCCAGCCTTGCAGTGTATACACAACGTTACCAATGATCAGTCGCAACAGACAAAGTGAGTGACGCTGGGTATATTCTACAGAAGGGTTTAATTAGCGATTTTGGTTAGTGGTTTATGAAGCCAGGTCAGACTCATCGAGCAGAAATCAATGAAAATCATTTCCTCCATAGTCTATTTGCATTTTGATGGTTCCAGTAACTCGCTGGTTAGGCATTATTCCATCTTCCACATAAGTACACAGTATTACTAGTTTCACTTATAACATCTCATCAACGCCCGTGTGTTGCCGGGGCCCGAAAGGGGAGCAAAGAATAGCAACACTGTTTACCTTCCACTCATGTCGTAAAAGGCGACTAAGGAGGTTATGCGATAGAGGTGGCTGCCCCATCCCATATAGGGTCAGAGACCCAAAGTCATGCTGAAGTCGGATATGTCAGGCCGAAAAGCGCAGATATCGCAGCAATGCTGTAAACCATGACACAACGCATTCCGTTCTCTGGACTACATCCTGATAATCTGCAGGAGTTTGAGAACGAACGCAGAAGAAGAAGAAGATATCTCATCAAGACCACAGGTACAAAAAAGGGAGAGTGTTGAAGAGTTCAACTCACCACCCCCCCCCCCATCCTGTTTAAGAAAACAAAACTTCATAAAAAATAAAGAATGGAAACATTTTTTTTCTCAAGCGATTTTTTTTTAATGAAGAGCTTTTTCTTCTTTTTTTTTAAGGACACGCCACCAAAATCGGTGGTATATGTGGTTCTGTTTCAAAGTCTTCCAAATTTAGCTTAGAGCCGAGTGTTCTTGCAAAATAACATTATAGAAAAATATAACAATGCAGTTGGGCACCATATAAAATTGTGGGCACTCAGTACTACGGAGTTTGTGCACTGCTGTTGAGATCATCTCCCTGTACGAGACATTGATAAGTCAAATTTCTGTTGAGATCACCTCCCTGTACGAGACATTGATAAGACAAATTTCTGTTGAGATCACCTCCCTGTACGAGACATTGATAAGACAAATTTCTGTTGAGATCACCTCCCTGTACGAGACATTGATAAGACAAATTTATGTTGAGATCACCTCCCTGTACGAGACATTGATAAGACAAATTTCTGTTGAGATCACCTCCCTGTACGAGACATTGATAAGACAAATTTCTGTTGAGATCACCTCCCTGTACGAGACATTGATAAGACAAATTTCTGTTGAGATCACCTCCCTGTACGAGACATTGATAAGACAAATTTCTGTTGAGATCACCTCCCTGTACGAGACATTGATAAGACAAATTTATGTTGAGATCACCTCCCTGTACGAGACATTGATAAGACAAATTTCTGTTGAGATCACCTCCCTGTACGAGACATTGATAAGACAAATTTCTGTTGAGATCATCTCCCTGTACGAGACAGTGATATGAGCACACATTTCTATTGACATCATCTCCATGTAGTAGACAAATAAGAGCACAAATTGCTGTTGTCCGAAGGACAATGATGATGCTCCCACAAATGAAAATGCATAATTCTCAAGGCCAAGTCAACAGCGACCATCAGCAACATATTAAATAGCTTTTCCACAACACCAGGATGGTAAACGCCGTTAAAGTTGGTGCTGCAGGAGTCAATGATCCCTGAGAAATGCGGCACCCCGAACTGTCTATGAGTCTGGCACAACAAAGTCACTGAGTCTGGCACAACAAAGTCACTGAATATGTTGCTAATTCTCCTAATATAAGACATATTCCGACTCGTGTGTTGCCGGGGACATGGAAGCTAAGAATAACTACACGGTCTACCTTCAATTCATGTTGTAAGAGGTCACTAAAGAGGTTATGGGGGGGGGGAAGAAGTACCTGCCCCATCCCAAATAAGGTCAAAGTAGCCCAGAAGTCATGTTGAAGTGGGATTTGTCATGCGGAATGGCGAAGATATCGCAGAAGAGCTGCAGTTAATTAAACAACGCATTCCATTCCGCAGACTACATCCTAAAACATTTTTGTGACCTTATTTATATATATATATATATATATATATATATATATATATATATATATATATATATATATATATATATATATATATGATACTAAAAGCAATGCCCGAAGTTGCCCGGGCGTGAATAAACCAAAAAAGAAAACAAAGAAAAGATGCAAATATTTTTCTTATAATGTAGCGGGAAAAAAAAAACTTCTCTAGAATGAACACCGATCGTCGGCACATGAATCCGAGACACTACTGCCATAACTACCAGACCATATGTTCGAATGTTCAAAAATGCGCATTTATGAATATTGCGTAATCCGCATTTCTAACCGTGCATATTAAGCGCTCGGAAGATAGATGTGAAACCGAAATGGTTCATATTATAGATTTAATTACCAATTTAAAAAAATTAACAGAAACACATTAGACACAATAGCAAGAATGTAAAAGCATCGTAAACTTCGACTGAAACAGAGTAAACGTTGATAAAAAAGAAATAATAATAATGTCTATTACACAGTAGTAGCAAATCGAAATCGACATTTGTTTACATTCGCTAGACCATTACGCCATATATTAGAGGTAAAAAGATTACCCAATGATATCAATGTTCACCGGGGCACATGAGAACATTCAGGATTCTCTGCCAGCACCAAGGGCTGGAAAATGAGCCAAACTATAAAGGAGCCAAATATGGTCCGTCTGCGCTCTGTTTTCAATGAATCTATAAATAACACCAAAAGTCAAGAGTTATGGAAATAGCCAAAATTCATGATAATGTAAATATATGTAGATCTTAGAAAGTAGAATACTTACTTGGGCAACTTTGGTTTCTCTCTGCATTCACATTCAGTGTGGTTGATGAAAGTTATCACAGTGGCCATATTTGGGTTAAACATCACATATTCATAGTTATCCGAGTGTATGTCAAGCATCTGTAAAAAAAAAAAAGACAATAAACAATGACATCACCAGAGCCCAAATGTCATGTTGGAGTGGGATTTGTCATGCGGAATGGCGAAGATATCACTCATACGCCCACAAGATTCGGCGTATAAATTATGTATTTAAGAGTTGGTGGCAAATTCTAGATCCGCCGTTCCACTTTATACTAATTAAAATAAATTATCTTGTGACACGTCTGAGGATTTTTTTTAGCGCTTCCAATCGAGTCCCCGCCCATGCCATATTTCGATGTTGACGTTCTGCACATTTGGAAAGGATAATATTAAGGATTATAATAAGATTATAATATAATATTAAGGATTATAATAAGATTATAATATAATATTAAGGATTATAATAAGATTATAATATAATATTAAGGATTATAATAAGATTATAATAAAATATTAAGGATTATAATAAGATTATAATATAATATTAAGGATTATAATAAGATTATAATATAATATTAAGGATTATAATAAGATTATAATATAATATTAAGGATTATAATAAGATTATAATAAAATATTAAGGATTATAATAAGATTATAATATAATATTAAGGATTATAATAAGATTATAATAAAATATTAAGGATTATAATAAGATTATAATATAATATTAAGGATTATAATAAGATTATAATATAATATTAAGGATTATAATAAGATTATAATATAATATTAAGGATTATAATAAGATTATAATATAATATTAAGGATTATAATAAGATTATAATATAATATTAAGGATTAGTTAGGATTATGTTTTTCCACACACGAACTTGGGGTTTCAGAGCAGAGATCGCCCGTGTGTTGCCGGGGTCCGAAAGAAGAGCGAAGAATAGCAACACTGTTTACCTTCCACGCATGTCGTAAAAGGCGACTAAGGAGGTTATGGAATGGAGTTGGCTGTCCTATCCCATATAGGGTCAGTGACCCAAAGCTATGCTGACGTCGGATGTGTCATGCCGAAAGGCGCATATATCGCAGCAATGCTATAAACCATGACACAACGTATTCCGTTCTCCGGACTACATCCTGCTAATCTGCAGGAGTTTGAGAAGGAACGCAGAAGAAGATATGAGGAGTTCGGTAGCCTAGTTGTTAGTGAGCTTGCTTGCTATCACTGGGTTACAGCGTGTAAGTTCGAAACCACGTCCGGCACGCGATCACTCCACTAGTCGACTCGGCAGTAAATGGATACCTGATGCATAAGGTAGGGGAGGAGAAGACAGCCGGGAAGTGAACTGGCCATCACCACTAATAGTTTCTGCGACTTAGTATATGAAAAGTTATCTTCATCCCCGACGGCAGGTTGCTGCCGTGGAACCTACCTTTACCTTTATTCACATGACAGTTTGTAGTGTCTCTATTCGTTGTTATCATTTCAGGCCCTGAACAGCACACGGGCTTAACGTCTCCAAAATGTCATGCATACGACCAGCATCGCTGGTACATGGCCGTCTGCAGCGGTCTATATTACTATCGAAGGTCGCCGTTGGTATGACGATAATAATATGCAATAGTTGAGTGACGTCAAAGGGTTTTTACGGGGACCGTGGACAGTAAAGACCGCTGTACAAAAAACAATCAAGACTTCATTCGTTACGCTAGTGATTATTGTCTTGTTTTCGTTGATCACCATCTATATACTTGGATTCAAATGTCAAAAAAGCCAAGGCCGACCAACGAATATAATCGAAAATAATAGAAAAAAATCAACCTTTCAGGTCAGGTTTATTTTCTGTACCACAGGTCTTTATTGTAACCCGGTCATGGTTTTTACAATAGTCTCGTGAAAATTGAGGGTTAGCAGCAAAACCATAACGGCATTGTGCACTCTGGTAACATGTTGTTTGGATGCGTGCAAAATTCCTGGCCACCGTTTGCTGAATCGTGTCCGAAAATGAAAATTCGTTGCACATAAGACAGTCTCTGATTTGCACCTCCCAACAGTCAAAAATACAAGCCCGTAAAAAAGGGGTTTGATGGTTGAAGTGATTTTTTAAAACAAGAAATTGGAACATAAATTTTGGTACTAGGAACTTAACCAATAAGTTAAGTTTTTAGGGATTTACACCTTCTCTTCTCTTCTCTACCCTACCCCCCCCCCCCCAATAACGATTATCTGAAAAAATGTATCAAAAATCGAAATCACATAGGGGGACTTGCAATGAAAAAGGGCGAAAGACATTTTAGGTACCCCACACACCGGACACAAGACTTATCTACGGTTCTGTAAAAACACTGCGTGTCAACAGTGACGCAACGGCAGACCTTAACAACAGTGACGCAACGGCAGACCTTAACAACAGTGACGCAACGGCAGACCTTAACAACAGTGACGCAACGGCAGACCTGGATAACAGTGACGCAACGGCAGACCTTAACAACAGTGACGCAACGGCAGACCTTAACAACAGTGACGCAACGACAGACCTTAACAACAGTGACGCAACGGCAGACCTTAACAACAGTGACGCAACGGCAGACCTTAACAACAGTGACGCAACGGCAGACCTTAACAACAGTGACGCAACGGCAGACCTTAACAACAGTGACGCAACGGCAGACCTTAACAACAGTGACGCAACGGCAGACCTGGATAACAGTGACGCAACAGCAGACCTGGACAACGGTGACGCAACTGCTGACATAGACAACGGTGACGCAACGACAGATCTAGACAACAGTGACGCAACGGCTGAGATAGATAACAGTGACGCAACGGCAGACCTAGACAACAGTGACGCAACGGTTGACAAAGACAACGGTGACGCAACGACAGACCTGGACAACAGTGACGCAACGGCAGACCTGGATAACTGTGCAGCAACGGCAGACTTGGACAACAGTTTTGCCAATAATATGATTTTCAAACCTTCGGCATGTGTAGATTAGTGTGCCACAGAAATCTCGGATTTGTCTGAGATGTACTGGCAATTGTGTGTAAAACATACAGTACTCAGTCGAAGAAAGCCAAATATTATACAAGCGATAAATATGAAAACAGAGTATCTAATTCCTGTCTTGAATTTGCGTTTTTTTTAAATAGAAATATACACACACAGTGATATTGTATGCCTTATTTCTGCGCTGTCACAAACAAAATATGCGTATAAAGAGAGGAAAAAATTATAATGTGTTTTAAAAATTGCGGGGGAAAAAATATAAAGTTAGCGAAGTGTGTGTACATATCGTCGCCAATACATTAGCGCATAATCTCTTTCATGCACTTGCTGTCACATATTTCACAAAAATTATCTTCTAATATGGCTCTCACACAACATCTTGTACCTGGCATACCAGTATTTATACTGATGGTATGTGGTGTAAATTCCGAATGAAATGTTTTGGCTGCCACATTGGGTTAATGGTAAACGTTTACCGTGCCACCTGCCGAGCTTGTAAAGTGTTGATTCCAGGCGGAGGAGATTTGAGATGCTGATAATAAGGAAGAAATTGGTAGTGAGAAACAACGAGTCATGTGCATTAGTTAGAATAAGGATTCTCAACCAGTAGCTCGCTGCCTCAAACGGAATTGCGAAGTATTTCCTATTGGGTCGTCGACTGAAACATTACAATTTTAAAAGAATGATGATTTTATAGTAATTTTCATTCGACCGAATTTTGCTCCCATTTGTTTCTACATATGTCTAACATTAGTTTTCTACATTTTTTCATTATAAAACAAAAACAAGAAGTAGAGTACATGCTGAGAATGATTCGAGGTTAGCATTAACAAAATCACAACCGCGAAATTGTAAATGTGTTAGCGAATTATAATTCAAATCATCATATACCGCCGAAGACGTGTATGTCGGGCCATTTGCTCAAATACAACGGCGACACAACGTATTTCCATTTTCTGGACTACATCCTGTTGTAAATCTAGGATCATTGCCCTGCTATAAGAAATATCCAAGGGGAGTTTGAGAATGAACAACGAAGAAGAAAAAAATCATCATATTAAACATGGTGTAAGTGAAACATATGAATTATATTTCTGCTAAAAAAATATTTTTTTTTCAATGTATATTATTTTAGTATATCAACAACTGTACTCGGGGTGTATGGGGTGGGTTGTGTGTGGGTCACTGTCTTATATTTAACTATCCTGAGGTCTTGACTGGGTTATCAAACCGCGATGTGATGGTCTCCAGATTTTGTGATCGTTGAGTGCTCTGATATATACTAATTTAACGTCCGTTGTTGGATGTAGAGTACAACACTGTAGAAGATGTACTTTGTTACAGAACTATAACATTTGCTTCGAAAAAATGTTGCTACTCGATAAAAGTTGGGAACCTGTACGTTAGAAACGAAGGAAATGATAACTTGATGTGAAAAGATATGACAGGCCACGTGTAGGAAATTAAGAGGAAAATTGAAATCTTAGATAAATATAGGATGGGTGCAAATACAATTTAAAAAGGAAACAACTTGTTGAAATGGCACATGGTTCATGGTCATTCTCAATGAGATAGTTTTGAAACTTGGTTACACCAGTTCTAGTGAGACGGCTTGTTAACACTGCTAATTTCCACATTCTCAATGAGATAGTTTTGAAACTTGGTTACAACGGTTCTAGTGAGACGGCTTGTTAACACTGCTAATTTCCACATTCTCAATGAGATAGTTTTGAAACTTGGTTACAACAGTTTTAGTGAGACGGATTGTTAACACTGCTCATTTCCATTCTCCAGTGGTAATCATATTGAAAAGCTCTACTTCTTTTCGTTCGCATTTTAACTTGTCTACATATCAAGTAAATTTTGTTTTTAGTAAATTTAACATTATTAGTGATAAGTAAATTTCAGAACATTACTAGTAATAACTAAATCCATAACACTACTGGTGATAACTAAATCCGTAACATTACTGGTGATAACTAAATCCATAACATTACTGGTGATAACTAAATCCATAACATT
This sequence comes from Meghimatium bilineatum, assembly GCA_034231615.1. Taxonomy (NCBI): domain Eukaryota; kingdom Metazoa; phylum Mollusca; class Gastropoda; order Stylommatophora; family Philomycidae; genus Meghimatium; species Meghimatium bilineatum. Next base: position 44,462,980 of record CM067312.1, read on the forward strand.
ACTAGTGATAACTAAATCCATAACATTACTGGGGATAACTAAATCCATAACATTACTAGTGATAACTAAATCCATAACATTACTGGGGATAACTAAATCCATAACATTACTAGTGATAACTAAATCCATAACATTACTAGTGATAACTAAATCCATAACATTACTGGGGATAACTAAATCCATAACATTACTAGTGATAAGTAAATTCCAGAACATTACTAGTGATAAGTAAATTCCAGAACAGAACATTACTAGTGATAAGTAAATTTCAGAACATTATTAGTGATAACTAAATGCAGAACATTACTAGTGATAAGTAAATTCCAGAACATTACTAGTGATAAGTAAATTCCAGAACATTACTAACTACACTCTTAACGGAACTTCTATAAAGCGCGATCCGTTAGCTTTGCCCTCAAACAAATGTAATTATCTAATAACCGTCTGACTTATTAATGTCATTTTTTGCATATGATATATACTTTGTACATCATGTCCAGTTTTTATAAACGAATGAATTGCTTTGATCTTTGTCGGCATACAAATTTTTGTGTCTCTAGAAAAAAAAATGTTCCACTTGTCATTACACCTTAAACACCTTTTGTCTTATTTTAAAGAGTGTAAAATAATGCAATTTCACATTTTAATCATGACAATTGTATGATAAAACCAATCATGTATAAATGAGGATTTACAATTGACTGTAAACATCTTAAAAAATGTGTGAGAGATGACAAGTGGACTTTTGATGTATATCACAAATAAGCGAAAACTGAAATTAATGAATGCATTTACTAGCATTAGTAAAAAAAAAATAGCGACAATGCTAGCTAGCGACACTTAATGAAACTGCTAGTACCGATATAATACGTGATACTTTCCTCTAAAAGTCATTTTCTGCTGATTTACTACCGATAGCATAGCGACAATACTGGCGACACTCTTAATCAAACTTGCCTAGCGACAATGCCAGCGACACTCTTAACCAAACTTGCCTAGCGACAACGCTAGCGACACTCTTAATCAAACGTGCCTAGCGACAATGCTAGCGACACTCTTAATCAAACGTGCCTAGCGACAATGCTAGCGATACTTTTAATGAAACGTGCCGTTAATTGTCTGCTTCACTTACCAAGAAAGCCTTTGTGATGATATTCATGCTCTTAGGAACGCACTCGTGGTTTATATCTCCACAGCACCCGGTGTGGTTGAAGCAGCGATGTAGAACCACACACTCTGGAAGGAACATGATGTTCCTGTTGTGAGGGTCTCGTACACTCTGGATATATGGCATCGGATGTTGACACTTCAAAGATGAGCATGAACTCATCTCGTCTATGTGATGCAGGGCAGCCTCGAATGCTGAAATTTTATATGTGAACGTGTACATTAGGATAAAACCAATAATTCAAAACTATTATATTTAAAGTGGTAATCAATAGAAGGTGGTACTGCTAGTAGAACATAATGGAAAATAATACTCACGTGTAAAACAGGTAATGAAGTCCTACTGAATGATGACTAAAACACTACACACTATCACTAACGGATGTAAATATGGTACATATAACAAAACAAAACACAGAATATAATCTACAGATGACAATACACAGGACAAAGTCGACGTTTCGGACCAATATGCCTTTTTCAAGATACGGACATAACATACAAACATTAAAAAAAACACAAGTAAAAATGAATGCGTATCCGAGTGAAATGTGGTACCTCGGATACGCATTCATTTTTACTTGTGGTTTTTTTTATGTTTGTATGTTATGTCCGTATCTTGAAAAAGGCATATTGGTCCGAAACGTCGACTTTGTGTCATCTGTAGATTATATTCTGTGTTTTGTTTTGTTATATGTACCATATTTACATCCGTTAGTGATAGTGTGTAGTGTTTTAGTCATCATTCAGTAGGACTTCATTACCTGTTTTACACGTGAGTATTATATTTAAAGTGGAAGTGTATAGTTAGCTATGTGCAGAGCGGTGGGGGGGGGAGGAGGGGTGGGAAGTTGGAGGATGTTACAATTACGATCATGACCTTTAGTACTATAGAATTATCCAAAAGGTTGGTAACAACCCCCGCGCCCCCCCCCCCACCTCTCTCTCTCTCTCTCTCTTTCACTTTCATTTTTCACCAAAAAAAAGGTATTAACATTTTTAGTCTATCTATTCTATTCGCAGAAGCCTTTTGTTGCCTTTCGGTGTCAGGGGTAGAAGAGTTTTCTGGAGACGGTCCTCTTGCGCTGAGTATATTGTGGAATTTGTCGCCTCTTTTATTTCAGTGGTCCATCGTTTTCGTGGTCGACCTCTAGGTCTGCCTTCGTTGTATCTATGTAGCATAGCTTGCTGTGGTCTGATGTCTGATGGTAGTCTGTTGATGAATGCAAACCATTTTATCTGTTGTCTCTTGATGTATTCTAAGATTAGGGTGGTGCCGGTTTTTTGTCGAATGTCCTCATTCCTCACTCTGTTTCTTAACGATACTTCTAGGATATTCTGCGTAAGCATGCCATATCAGCTGTCACCAGTTTACGTTTACCTTGCGCTGTCGTTGTCCATGTTTGACATTGGTAGCACGGCGTTGGCATAATAATCGTTTTGAATAGTGTTTTTTTGGTGTTTAAATATATGTATTTGTTTCTGAAGATTGGTGCCATTTTCCCTATGGCTTGAAATGCTTTACTACATCTATTGTGTATTTCTTTGCTGCTCTTGCCGTCTGTTGTTATATTAACTTCCTAGATATGTGACTTGGTTAAGTTTGTTGTTTTCAATATATATATTCGTGCTTCTTTCTGTTCTTCCTATCTTATTACTTCGGCCTTTTCTATATTTATCTTCATGTTAAAGGTATGTTAAGTTTGATGTAATCTATCTATTTTTCTTTGTAGTTCTTCTTCTGATGATGCCACTATGGCTTCCTCATCTGCAAATAGTAGCTCGTTTAAGTTATCCATCATATTGTTTTATTCCGTTTTCTTTGCTACTTTACAGATGGAATCTATGTATGTTATGAACAGTAGGGGGATAGTACACATCCCTGTCTCACACTCGAGTGAATTTGGAAATTATAGGATATACCTTTGCTCGTTCGTACTAAGCATTGACTATTGGCGTATATGCTTTGACATAGGTTTATCAGATGTTGGGGAACTCCATATGTCTGTAGTGTTATCCACAGTTGCGCTATATCCACTCTGTCCAAAGCTTTCTCGTGGTCTACGAAAGCCAAATGTAAGTCTTGGTTATCTTCTATCGCTCTTTCTGAAAGTTGTTTGATGGCGAAGATTGCATCTCTACAGCTTTTATTTTTCCGAAAGTCCATTTGTGTGTTGTTGAGCCGTGGTTCTATATATGGGCACATTCTTCTCTAAAGTATTTTGCTGAAGATTTTTCCTACGTGGTTTAATAGTGAAATACCTCTATATTTAGTGCAGTTCCTCTTACTGCCTTTTTTCTTCCAGATGGGCACACTCACCGCTGTATTCCACTCCTGTGGTGTCTTTTGTGTCTTCCACATCTCATTGAACAGTCTATGTAGCCACTTTATACATGTCGCTCTTAGCATTTGTATTATTTCTATAGGTATTCCGTCTATTCCTGGTGTTTTGTTGTTTGGTGCATGTTTAACTGCGTCTTCAATTTTAGATTTCAAAATGTATGGTTCTATGTCTTCTTTGATTGTATTTATTGATGTAGTCACACCTCCTTCCTTTAAGTTTAACAGTTGATTGAAGTAATTTTTCCATGATTTCTTTGGGCCTTTTTAGTATTTTGCCGTGTTCATGTTTAGTCAATATTTAGTCATATAGTGAAAATTTCACACGAAAACGGATGAATGGCCTTTTTTTAATTAGATGAAATCCCCTCCTTAAGGTAAACATATGTACGGTCCTGGCTATGTGGATAGAACGAAAACTATGTGGATAGAACGAAAACTATATGGATATGGCGAAAGATATGTGGATATGACGAACGCAATGTGGATATGACGAAAGCTATGTGGATAGAACGAAAGCTATGTGGATGGAACGAAAGCTATATGGATAGGACGAAAGCTATGTGGATAGAACGAAAGCTATGTGGATAGGACGAAAGCTATGTGGATAGGGTGAACGCTTTGTGGATAGGACGAACGCTTTGTGGATAGGACGAAAGCTATGTGGATATGACAAAAACTATGTGGATAGGACGAACCCAATTTGGATAGGACGAAAGCTATGTGGATAGAACGAAAGCTATATGGATAGGATGAAAGCTATTTGGATAGAAAGAAAGCTATGTGGATAGAACGAAAGCTATATGGATAGGGTGAAAGCTATGTGGATAGAAAGAAAGCTATTTTGATAGAACGAAAGCTTATGGATAGGGTGAAAGCTATGTGGATAGGACGAAAGCTATGTGGATAGAACGAAAGCTATGTGGATAGAAAGCTATATGGATAGGGCGAAAGCTATGTGGATAGAACGAAAGTCAGCTTTCGTCACTCACTTGGAATTGCATGCCAAAAATAGCCAAAGCGACTAATTAATTATGTACATAGGTCTTCTATAATGCAACCAGTCATGGCTGTATTCAATGTTAAATTAAGTATTGATTCTTGATTAGAAACTGGCTTTACAGCACGTGGGGCATTCCCATAAGTGCTCCGCCCTACGTTCCAGCTGCTATCACAGTGTATGTAGACTCAGAGTCCAGGTCAGGTGTTGATTGCGTGATCTTCGGGGTCTTCCAAAATATTTACTTTTCCTTCCTTTCCCTCTAAATACTCCCATTTCTGACATTCTCTGTATTTGTACGTTCTCAGCCTCATTTACATCATCTTTATCTTGAAATGAATTTGTTACTGCTTTGATCACGTCTGCTTTATCTCTTCTCAGCATTGTGCCGTCTATCGTCAGATTTGCTTGCCAATAAGTCGGCTATCTCGCTTCCTCTGACCCCAGCATGACTGGGGCAGTATATTCGTGTAATGATCTGGATAATTGAGTTGTTCAATAAGTCCCACCATTCTTTTCTCAGCATGTACTTTTCTATCTTGCGCAGCATCCTTTGAGAGTGTGGGTATTACCGAGTGTGTTGATGTATCAGTTATCAACCAATTAAGAGCTGCTGTAACTCCCTTTATCTCCATCCTCATGCTTGATGTGACAGTAGAATATGCTGAAGATTTCTCAACCAACTTCATGCCGTTTCTGTAGGCAACAAAAACCCAACCGTTTTTATTTGTGTTTCTGTTAACTGTGTATGTAATTATGTCTTGTGGTTTCGAGTGTAGCTGGGCGAGTTCATGCACTGTAACCTGGGCCCTGACATCCGTTCATTTTCGACACGTTTTATCCAGTTGTATTATTACTTCAGTCAGTGATTTCTTCTCAGTGTCTACCTCCACCCCTTCACTGCCCTTTCCTATTTCTTCACATTCACATACTCTTCGTAGTGTGTCCTCAGCCTCTGCCATCCATGATCTGCCACACTTGATTAGTTTTCCCTTTGACTCATCTAGACGTTGATGTAATTGGTGGTGGTTGTATTCTGTCACTTTAAGGTACGACCTAACTTGTGAAACCTGATGTCGCACTCTAATACTGGGAAGATAAAGCAGAAATCTCATAGCAGAGATGGGTGTAACCCTAGTACACCTCAGTACCGCTCTCATTGCCTCATTTTAGACTTTTCCTACGCCCGTGTGTTACCGGGGCCCGAAAGAGGAGCAAAGAATAGCAACACTGTTTACCTTCCACGCATGTCGTAAAGGGCGACTAAGGAGGTTATGGGATGGAGTTGGCTGTTCCATCCCATATAGGGTCAGTGACCCACATCCATGCCAAAGTAGGATGTGTCAGGCCGAAAGGCGCAGATATCGCAGCAATACTGTAAACCATGACACAACGCATTCCGTTCTCCGGACTATATCCTGCTAATCTGCAGGAGTTTGAGAACGAACACAGAAGAAGAAGACTTTTCCTAATCTATCGACTTGTGTCTGTGACAGTGTTAGTAGGCCAATGCCATAATCTATGACAGAATGTAGAATGTCGAAGGTCGCCATAACCTTGATAACACTGATCCCTCTTTTAACCTTCTGAATCATATTTGTGATGTGTTTGTTGAAACAATGATAATTATCCAACGGCTAACTTAGCAATTCCTTATGTTTTATTCACGAAAATTTCATCTAATCATATTCTCAAACTGGTTACATGAGCACTGCACTAATCGGCGTTATCTGGAATTAGAAGTTGCGTTTGTTAAATGCATTATATTTCTATTTCAAGATCGCGCAGTTCTTAAATGGGGCGGAATATATGTGTTCTGAAGATTGATGCGTGTATATTTACATACATCCGTGTAGTTACAAACGATCTAAATGTGCTAGATGTGTTTGCTGTCGTAAAACTTGTTTTGCAAATGTAGTTAAGCATGATGAATATAAGCAGGTGTGTTAAGCGAGAAAAGTGAATATATAGTTTCGTGAAAATAGTTCTTAAAACTGACATATTAATTTTTATTGTTCGATTGTGGGGCGGAAGGAAGGAAGGAATGGGGGTAAAAGACGGTATGGAGAAAGCGGAATGAAGGAATGAAAGAGAGACGGTAAGATAGAACATGGAAGGGACGAATGGATGAGAGACAGTAAGGAAAAAAAGTTGAAAGAGGGAATGGATGAGAGAAGGTGAGGGAGAAAGTGAAAGGGAGGAATGGATGAGAGACGGCAAGGGAGAAAGTGGAAGGAACGAATGGAGGAGAGACGGTATCGGAAGAAGTGAAAGGAAGGAATAGACTAGAGAGGTAAGGGAGAAAATTGAAGGAAGGAATGAATGAGAGACAGTGAGGGAGAAAGTGGAAGGGAGGAATGGATGAGAGACAGTAAGGGAAAAAGTTGAAGGAAGGAATGGATTAGAGAGGTAAGGGAGAAAATTGAAGGAAGGAATGAATGAGAGACAGTGAGGGAGAAAGTGGAAGGGATGAATGGCTGAGATACGGTAAGGGAGAATGTGAGAGTAAGGAATGGGGGGAGAAACGGTAACGGAGAAAGCGGAATGAAGAATGGATACTTTAAAACATTGACTGGAAGTTATATTCATTTCTTTTTCTCCTTCTGCGTTAGTTTTCAAACTCATGCTGGTTAGCAGGACGTAGTCCGGATATAGGGATATGTTCTGCCATGGTCTACAGTTTGGCTGCGATGTGTGTTCCATTCCACTCACCACATCAGATTTTTAGTTAAAGCAACCCTCTACGGGATAGGACAGTGACCCGCTCCACCGAACCTCATTAGTCGCATCTAACGACATGCATAGTAGGTCACAGTGCTACTCTTGTCTCTCTAATTCTATACCTTACAACACAGAGATACGGTATGTATTTAAATATTTGTGTTATTAGCAGAAAAAAGGGAAAAGAAACATAAAAACATGAACCCATTCTCGTAACAATTTTCTTGTAACTTTGCTTGTCCAGAAAGATTCTGTGCAGTTACTTCGAAAATAGAACGTCATTGTTTCGTTACATATATTATTGAATAACTAGTAGGTACCGTTTGTCCCAATGTTACTGCGCTATCTTGTTGCTCATTGGGTAAAATATATTGTGACATGATGGATAATTATTTGTCACACAAGATGTTGGAAATTTTTCCCTAGGGTACCAAGAAAGATATGTCTGGACCTCTTTATATTATCGAAGACCTTGTGAAAGGTGAGCAGTGTTATGCCTTGAATATGGGCTATGATCGCTCCCTTCAGCTCAGTAAGTGTAAGTGTTGATGAGGATGTTGCCCTGCGTATTGCTCGTGCCAGTGCAGCATTCGGGAGCCTTCGTGCCAACGTCTGGATCAGGCGTGGTCTCAGTCTGACAACTAAGTTGGACGTGTACCGTGCAGTGGTTCTACCAACACTGCTTTATGCTGCGTCATCCTGGACTGTCTATGCGAGACACGCTCGACAGTTTAACTTTTTTTTCATCTTCGGTGCCTACGAAACCTCATGTGATTACGTTGGCAGAATCGTGTACCAGATACGGAAATTCTTCAGAAGTCCCGTATGCAAAGCATCCATGCAATGCTGACTATGTCCCAACTCCGCTGGACTGGCCACATCGTCCGTATGCCAGACAAGCGCCTTCCAAAGAGATTATTCTATGGGGAGTTGTGCGAAGGTAAACGTTCAAATGGAGGGCAGCAAAAGCGCTTCAAGGATCACCTAAAAAGCTCTCTCAAGAACTGCAGCATCGATCCTAGCTCCTGGGAGACTACAGTACTTGATAGCTCTGCCTGGCACACTAAGATCACTGCTGGCATCACGAAAATTGAAAAAGAAAGAACACTGCGGGCAATCCACAAGCGCAAGAAGCGGAAGGACAAATCCGTAAATTCTCCTACCCCGAACCTTCAGCACTCCTGCATGCACTGCAATAGAACTTTCCGTGTACGAATCGGACTCATCGGGCATCTACTAACTCACAAACCAAATTAGTTAATTACCAATTTTAATTATATATATATATTCATCGCATTTAATGTTTTTCATGCCATGCTCATCTTCGCTTGCGAAGGAGGAACAACATCAAGTGTACGCAGATTGTCTTCATGAACATTTAAATATCGAATTTCTAACTGCACGGCGACGAGAATCTTGAACGTATGGACATATTTTCGTGAAATATAAGACTAACATCAACTGTGTAATTGCCGCCATTACGAAATACATAATAAACTAGAATGTCCTTTTGTGGATTATTCGATAACATTATATCCCAAGTGAATGTGTCAGATCTGGCATATAACATCAATGTCGTGAGGAATCATTTTTTTGGGGACAAGATGTGGAGTCCGGGTATATCAGAATAGGGAAAATTTCATGGAAAAGAGAAGAATGCCAAGGCGTTCTAACTACACTTTGTACTTTAATTTTTGTGTAGATATCAAAGGAAATAAAGATCAAACCAATAAAGTATTTCGAACATATTAAAAGAGATGACACCTTGTTGAAGGTCTTACTTGAGGGTAGAGTCGAGGGGAGCGAGCAAGAAGTAGGCAGAGATACAAGTGGGAGAGTAACATCACGCGATAAACAGGTTACAGTCTAGCAGAGGGCATAACCAAAGCAAGAGAAATGGGTTTGTTGGAGGTCCATTGAAACCAACCTTCGTTGTGGAGACGGCACTTAATGATGAAGACGGTGACGAATGTTTTATTTTTGATACAATATTCGTGACGAAATGCACATTTATTACGCAAACGCAATTTAGTCGTCCCCCCCCCCCCCCGCTCTGATCTGAATGTTTGTGAAGGAAAGGTTAAGAGCTGTAACATCACAACAGCTTGGATCAACCCTGCTGTGAATGAGAGATGTCTTCAAATAGCCCTTAAAGCCTATATTCTGGCCCCCGCTTGAACAATTATAGCTATCTATAAATCCGTAACCCGTCAGGGTTGTATGGATACCACATTGCATGCTTCCGCCGCGACCGATCGACAGTAGATGACATATTTTCTGAATTAATTAGGCCTTCATTTCGTTCCTTTTCTTGATTATTCCAGTGTTTTCCTCTGGTCAATATTTATATACATAGAATCGCATGCCAAAAATAGTCAAGGCTACTCCAAGTATATAAATAGTAACCCTGGAATGAGTGACAATAATCAAAAGCGTACAGAATAAAGGCATGTCCACTTTTTGCAGTTAAGTCTTACAGTACTACTGTCGTTAGTCACGCTTCGTACACAAAGTCCTCCAGTGATTTCTATTTTCAGGGATGCGGATGAGTGAGGAAAATCTTGCCTTGTTCAATCCTTGATGTTGTCTGTCCATGCTTTCAGAGTCTCACATTTCAGTGGCTCTGCTATAAACAGCTATAATCACTGGACTATAACCACTGCCGCCTCTTCTAATATATACCCATGAAAAATTTAGTAATCTTCAAAGTACATGACAAAAAACAGCGCGATATTGGCGTGAGTAGCAAGCTATACTTTTTTTTAAAGGATCAGGAACGTTTGTTGTCTTAAGCTCCAGAAATTGCTTTATGCCAAGACTTTAAAAAAGTGCTTTTATTAAAGGACCAAGAGTGCTTTTATGGTGTTTTGTTCCAGGATCTACTGAATTATGGACCCCAAGTTCGTGAGAAGTTCTTTATTCAAGAACACAGAGTGCTCCGTTCAGTGATCCAAACTGGATTTTTTTCCCCAGGAAGACCACAAATTATTCTTTGTTCTCTGTCCATGACAAGAGGTTGTCTCTGAATAATGAAAGCTGCTTGTATTCAGTACGACTCTGGTTGGAGCGGCACAGAGCGCGTCTGGAACGGCCAATGTATCAGGTTCAAATCATGCCTTAAATTGTGCATCATGATCTTCCGGAAACGAATGGCAACTTAATTTTTTCCTTTTGCGCTGAAGTTAGCGCTAGGGCAGAGGTCAGATCTCTCCAATGCTGTCTGTTCAAAGCTATTATTTGCAGTTCGTGAATAGTATGAATATTGGTTATTTTACTTTCTCTATTGTTCTTCTGAGTGTTTCTTTTGGTCTACCCCTCGCTAGAACGTATTTATTATTTACATAACGTAGAAGATTAAAACATTCCAAAAATGCTGTAATAATGACTACGTCCAGAGTAGCCAAAAAACGTGTATTAGATTCACTAATTTGTATAACATGGGGCCCATACAGATATTTATGTAGGTCTTTAGTACATTTTTTTTGTATAAAACTCTGAAACAGAAAACACATAAAAATCTAGTTTTATGAACGTGGAAGAATTGCCATAGAGTCATGACGAAATAGGAAATATCCGATGAGGTGAAATAAATAAATTAGCTGAGTATCTATAAGTACTCTCACCTTCTAGACTATCTTGTGTTGGTTCATCCTGTGGATAATCCGAGATAAATTCATCATTATCCGTATTATCCATATCATCTGTTTCATCTTCGTGTGAACGAGTATCCCTCTTCCAAGGATTACCTTCAAAATTGTGGGCAACATTCGCGTTCTCTTTTACTGATTTGTCTTTCTGATCTATGTATTCCTTCAGAAAATTGTCTACTTCTTGTGCTTGTGTTGTTGATCTCTGATGAACCTGATGCAGTTTAAGACCGTAACTTGTCAAGTGCGTGGCAGAGCGTACAGATCTGGTCATCCATGGATTCAAATGATGATAATCAACAGAAGAGTCCACAAATAAACGAGCGAGTTGAAAACGTGACGACACACTGGGCAAGTTCTCTTTTAAATAGGACACAGGTATCGGTTTCATCTTCACCTTGTCAACAAAATAGGACACAGGTATCGGTTTCATCTTCACCTTGTCAACAAAAATACAATATAAAAGGATAATGTACAATTTTGAATCAGTTGTTAAAATGTGAGAACTACTTTCCAAGACAACATTTTTCACTTTAATATAATGGATGTTCATAAAATATGTCAAAAATGTATTGTTATTTTGTGTAACAGCTGTCAAGAATTGAACCCCCTTTCCCCTCACCTCCGCTTATTAATTATGTCAAAAAATGTTAATTCTCTTTTATCTGTCCTCTCTTTCTTTTTCCTGAAATAAAATTACAGTTGTTCCTGTCGGCGTTGTAAAGTGTCCTTGTCCTTTCCATCTATGTTCTGATAGTCCGCTAGTGTCTACTCGAGTTCTTTCCATCTCTCCATGTGCCATTTGAACTTTGCCTTGATTCATCAATAAAATAATCAATCAAGTGCTATTCCAAGTGGTGTAGGCGATCATGCTTCTCCACAACTCTCTATCTCTTGTATTGTTATTAATTCCAGTTGGTGATTTATTCTTGTGTCAAAGTGACAACCCATTCAGAAATTGTTCTCTTTGTCTTCCTTTGTCTCTTCTCTCCTCCATATTTCCGGTGGTTACTAAATGTTCAAGGTTTACTTTTCTCATCACATGTTCTAAAAACTTGATTGCCTGTTTCTAATTTTCGCTATAATTTGTCGTTTTTCTCCAGCATCTCTCAAAACTTCTACTTTAGTTTGTTTTTGTTTGTCCATGGAATTTTCATCTTGTTCTTAAATTCCACATTTCAGTTACTTCCAGGTTATTTTTGACACGTATGTTTACTGTCCATGTTTATCTTCAAATAAAGAAAGATTGGCTCAATATAACTTCCTATAACTCGAACTTGCATATGCATTGATATTACTCCATTGCATCGAATGTTTTCCATTTTTGAAATGTGGATTTGGCCTGTGCTATCCTGTTCTTGATCTCACTGGAGTACATCCCATCTGATGTTCAAATGTCGCCAAGATACTTGACTTTACCCGCTTGATTTAATTTTGCACAATTAATAGTAATACTGCATTTTGGTGGTGTGTATTTCTTTGAAACAACCATTACTTATGTTTTCTTCTTGTTTAGACTGAGACCTTTGATTTTCTTTTCTTATACTACAATGTCTAACAGGGCTTGAAGTTCTTGTTCTCTCCCTTCAATCAGAACTGTATAGTCAGCATATCTTAGATTATTCAGATTGTAACACCCCAACTGATATTTCTGGAATGCTTTATATATTTCGCATAATATCCTCTATATACAGTGAGAAAAGATCTGGTGACATTTCACGTCTGATGCCCATCTCTATCTTTTGGAATTCTCCTACATTACTGTCAACCCTCATTACAACTATTTGTTTCCAATACATAATTTTTTACTATCTTTAAATCTTTCCCACCAGCATTAAGCTTTTCTAACATTTATATCATTTCTGAATGCTTCACCTGAATGCAAGGCAAACAAGGGACACAGCGTATAGATAGATAGATAGATACATGTGCTTTCATTATTGTACTGTATGTATGTTTCATTTCTACTTCTTCTTCTTCTACAGCATTCATTCCCAAACTCCCGCCAGATCTCTCTTGTAGCAGGACAATTGTCCTACTAGATTTCCAGCAGGATGTTACTTCCAGAGAATGGAAATGTGTTGTGTTGCTGTTTTATTTGCACCAATGGCCCGACACATCCATCTTCGGCGGGTTATTTCTACTATCTCTGTAAAGTTCCTTAATGCGGTATTCCCATCTGTAGTACATAATTTCATTTTCTTCTTTTAACATATGGCCTTGTTTTGACTTCAGGCACCGAGTCTAGTGACCTTTTAATCCATTTTTTTGTTTATGTGTATTCTTTGTATTTTCATGATGATATTTTTACCCATTTAACTATTCCTCTTTGGGTGTATTACATTTATATTTAATGTATTTGTTGATCTTGTTAAATACTGAAATGTTAGCTCTTAACTTTCTTCTTTGTTCCATCAACTTTAAGATATCTTCTGTCGCCCAATCTTTCTTTGCCTGATTATATGGTATGATCTCTGGAGATGTTTGCTGTATACATTATTTTAATATCATCCACTGTTTGTCGATGGTTTGTATTTTCTCTATGGCGTTGTACCTGTTGTGTATTGCTATATTGTACGTAGCTTGTATATCTTTGTTCTTTATTAATAGTTTTACATCTGGGGTGTTATCTTTCCTGGTAGTTCTTAATAGTATACTTAACTTTCCTACAACAGGAATATATTCGTTATTGCATTCTGCACTTGAACGTGTTTTGACAGACCTCAATGGGTTTTTGAATCTTTGATACATTCAATGGTATCATTGCATATCAATGATATCAATTGACAGAGTTCAATGAGTTTTTGAATCATCGATACATGCTTTGATAAAGGCTTCAAAAAGCCTTCGCACATTCCGTGTTCCTATTCGCAGTCTGTTTCCATTCCTTAGAGCGCTGTCGGTGTTTTCTTTGATAACACAGTCGGGCGTTTTACCTGTCATCACGTTTACGAGTACTGTCTATGTTTTCTTTCTCTTTCCTAGTTATTTTGAGTTTGTCCTGCCTGGGGGACTCACCCTCATACCATTAAGTCTTATTCGTTGTCATTATGATTGATTGTTTTTTTGTGCGCATTGTATAAATCTCAGTAGTTTCTCTCTTTTTTTTTTTAAACCGTGATCCAAAAAAGGTACATTTTCAACTCCCGCCTTCGCAGCCGTTGTCGATAATACGATCTTTCGTCTTTTTCTGGTTACTGGCAACGGAAATAACTGCATTATGTTGTTTTCATTTCTGACCAATGGCTGACCAGACCACCCATCATATAACAATAGTTTCCAATAGATAGCATGCCAATATAGTGAGGCTTCCCTCTTGTGCAAATTGTACAAATTTTCATCTACACAATAACGTTTCCCTTATTGTTGCAAAATTCAGAGTCCAGGATTGCGGCTCACGCTATGGAAACTTGATGCCTTTCCATCAAAAGTCCAAAACATTGTTATTTTCACAGACTCTAAGTCCGCTCATCAAGCACTAGAAAGTGATGAACATTGTAAGCCTTAACTGTTGGAAATATATCACCATGCCAACAATTTGTTTACATCTTATGAAGTCAGCATTGTTATGCAGTGAATTCCTGGTCACTCAAACACACCTGGCAATGACAAGCCAGATGAGAGCTCAGCAAGACCAGCCATATAAACAACCATGCACAAAGGTAAAATGATGTTGAAATCTGTTAACAAAGAAAATTGGATGAACAGATGGGTCATGGGAAACATGGGGAGGGAAATCTATAAATATATGACCAGCCCAAATCCTAAAGACAACATCAACCTCCTGGGAAGGGAAGACCAGAGTATCATCTTCCGACTGCGCACACAACATGTACAGCTTAACAATCACCTGAACAGAATATAACCACAACACACTTCAGAGTGCCGGCTGTGCACTCATCCCTATGAAACTGTTGACCACCACCTTTTTGAATGTCCAGCGCTGGATGAAATCAGGAAAATGCTTCTCCCTCCATGGCCAATAAATATAACACATTATATGGAACAAAACAACAGCTCACAAACACATGCATATATCACACAATGACATTGAATCAATGGGCATGAGTCCATGGACCGCTGGATCAGCAACCAACCAACCAACCAGTAAATTTCCGCATTGCAAAGAATGACAAGAAAAACAATATTTCTCACAATTCCAAAGAACGAAATGGAACAAAACACAATTATGCAAAAGTTTTATTGTTCACAACTCCAAGGAGCGAAAAAAAAACAAAAAACATAATTATACAAAAAGCTCTATTGTTCACAATTCTAAGGAACGAAACAAAACATAACTAAATTATACTTACAAACGGTTTTACTTCTAAGATCGATGCTCTTCTTTGTTCTTGAGAAATCTGTTCCAACCGTTTTATCTGCTGTTTATTCTGTGGTTCTGGTGGCTGGCCATTAGATATGTCGTAAAGAAACCCTGCTACCAGTCCGGAGAGAACCACAACCTGCACCATATACACGAAGGACGGCGAGCACTGCAACCACATCACACCTTGCTGTTTCGTATAAATAAATGGATGAGTTAGTTGACTGTAAATAGGAGTTATGTGTGACAAAATATTAACATCTAAACACATTACAAACAAGTTTAAATAGGAGTTATGTGTGACAAAATATTAACATCTAAACACATTACAAACAAGTTTAAATAGGAGTTATGTGTGACAAAATATTAACATCTAAACACATTACAAACAAGTTTAAATAGGAGTTATGTGTGACAAAATATTAACATCTAAACACATTACAAACAAGTTTAAATAGGAGTTATGTGTGACAAAATATTAACATCTAAACACATTACAAACAAGTTTAAAAATGAGAATTATAAAAGGCTAAATCTGTTCTATATCAATATATCGCTCAGAAACATGGACAATTAATTGGACAATTGAAACAAACAATTAGAAGATATAATTGATGCATATGAGATGTGAGTATATAGAACAATTGGGAGAACATCATGAAAAGAAAAGAAAACAAAGAGGTTCTAAAAACACTTTATATGAAGAAAGAATTTCTAAGAGAAATAAAGATCAGGCAATTAAGTTTTTTTGGACATTAAAAGGCATGACATCTTATTGAAGACCTTACTTGAAGGTACAGTCAAAGGGAAGCGAGCAAGAGGTAGGCAGAGATGCAAGTGGGAGAGTAATATCACAAGATGAACAGGTTACAGTCTAACAGAGTGCACCACCAAAACAAGATACAGGGGATGTTGGAGGTTTATTGCAGCCAACCTTCGTTGCGGAGACGGCACTTGATGATGATGATGACAAAGTGAATGAATCTTTCAATTTGTCAATTCATTGACTGTATGAATATGAGCTTTGTGTTTGTGTGACTTGAGTAAGGTTATCGGTTACTGTGTGAATTTATTGATTGTGTGAATATCGGTTACTGTGTGAATTTATTGATTGTGTGAATATCGGATATTGTGTGAATTTATTGATTGTGTGAACATCAGTTACTGTGTAAATGTATTGATTGTGTGAATACCGGTTACTGTGTGAATTTATTGATTGTGTGAACATCAGTTACTGTGTAAATGTATTGATGTGAATACCGGTTACTGTGTGAATATATTGATTGTGTGAATATCGGTTACTGTGTGAATTTATTGATTATGTGAATACCGGTTACTGTGTGAATATATTGATTGTGTGAATATCGGTTACTGCGTGAATTTATTTATTATGTGAATACCGGTTACTGTGTGAATATATTGATTGTGTGAATATGAACTATCCGAGGAATATCTAACCAGAACGGTGACGTAAGACACCAAAACAATTGTGATTATAAGGGGACATATATAAAGAGTTCACTAGCGTAGCACGTAAATCTTGAGCTCAATATGTACTACATGATGATATTGACAAGGCCAAAGGAAACAGCATAAAGAGGATGGAGTCCTATCTTGGTAGGACAAGAAGTTTTTAAACGGGTACGTACATTAATGGGCATAGAACATGGAGAAGAGTAGGTCTACCAAGCTTACAACTTTCATTGAAGTGGTAATCACACTTTCCAGGAAATGGCATTCTAGTGTATGTAGATTCAGAATCCAGGTTTTAATCAGTGAGAATTCCTCAGATGGGAAGATTATTTTCTACTCTGATGTGCCTGTGGTTCGGCATGTGGGCAGTGTTTTGGGCATTCATGTCTCAATGCAGAGGGAATTAGTTTGCGAAAGAAAGTGGTTATTTCTACACAACCATTAGCAGTATGACGATGGAGGTGATGGCGGTGATACAACCATTAGCAGTATGACGATGAAGGTGATGTGGGTGATGGCGGTGATGAAGACAATCATATGGTTGGAGTCTCAGAATTCTACATATTTATTTTATTTTTTACAAATTCTATCATTATTTTCGAAAGATTCAGTCGGGCTTAAAGTCCATGACAAAATCCGAGCTGAAGAGAATTACTTTCATTTTTTTACCTGGACACCTAGGCATTGAGTGGAGTGAAAGAGCAGACAGACCTGCCAGGGTGGCTTCCACAGTAACTAGTGACAGTTCAATGGAGCGTGCTGATAATTTGAATGCAATCATGGAGTTGGAAGATACGGGATGTAATTTATTCATTGTTATCTATGAATATAATACAGAATCTCGGAGTGAAGTGTGGTGTTGCAAGAAAAAAAACGGCATATCTTCTTCTTCTTCTTCTTCAGTGTTCATTCTCAAACTCCCGTTGGATCTCTCTTGTAGCAGGACCATGGTCCTATTAGATTTCCAGCAGGATGTAGTCCCGAGAATGGAAATGCGTTGTGTCGCCGTTTTATTTGCGCCAATGGCTCGACACATCCGTCTTCGGCGGAAATCGGCATAAAGTAATCACAAGAAGAGTTATCAACTAACGCAGATCCGTAGCAGCCAGTAACCACGTGCTGAAAGACATACTTAATGTGAGTTTGGAGAACCTATGCACTTGTTCGGAGTGTCATGATGATGATATAACAACTAGCTAACTTAGCTAGCAAACTAGCTAACTAACTGACTAAACTAGCTGGCTATCAAAGTAACTGCCTAAACTAGCTAGTTAACTAACTAATTAAGAAGTTAACTAGTAAAATAAATAACTAAACTAGTTAGCTAGCTAACTAACTAATTAAGCTAGTTAATTAGCTAACTAGCTAACTAAACTAACTAACAACTAACTAAACTAGCTAACTAATTAAGCTAATTAGCTAGCAAAGTAACTAACTAAATTAGTTAGCTAGGTAACTAACTAACTAGCTAACTAACTAACTAACTAACTAACGTTGGATAGAGACAGCTGCATCTTTTTCTTCCTCTGAGAATTGCAAGGTAACAGATATAGAACATGTACGTATTAGGCAAGGTTTTAACCCGTATACTTCCCCACCCCCTCCTCATAACTACGGCCTTGTATTTGTATATACATTATTAATTGTGCACACATTACCTCTTTTAATCTGACTGTAGTGCTGGAAGTTACGTGTCTGCGAGGCAGGACATCAGTCCATTGATGGCTCTTGTTTGTTCAATCTGTGACGGAGACATGTACTTGTATATATGATGTCTTTCTGAAATACAATATATAAGTTATATGTGGCTGAGGCTCATTGATGTCTTTCTTAAATACAGTATATAAGTTATATGTGGCTGAAGCTCATTGATGTCTTTCTGAAATACAATATATAAGTTATATGTCGCTGAGGCTAACTAATGTCTTTCTGAAATACGATATGCTGTTTATATGTGGATGAGGCTCATCTATCTATCTATCTATCTATCTATCTATCTATCTTCTTCTTCTGCGTCCACTTTCTTTTCATTTCGACAGTCTGGATAACCCATCACAATGACAAATGAAAATCACGAAGATATTCAGAACAAATAAATTTACTAGGTCTGTTAATAACAATGAAATCTCAAATTAAACGACAGACGACGCACATTTCGCACTCATGGAAATCGTGATTTTCGTTCCATTGTGGATTTATTTGATGCCCATGAAATACAAAAACATAATTGCATTTCACAGCAGTTTAATTCAATCACCCATGACGTCTTTTTATTTTATCATGTCTTTAATTGACCAGTATGTTTATATTATGCTTCACAGTCAATGAAGAGTTAGAGGGGGGGGGATAAACAAATAAGACTTATTTTCCCTCATCAACCGGGACTGTTTCACAGACTCGGCTGTATTGTTTAAAAAAATGACACATTATTTATATTTCCAAAACGTGTATAAATGTATAATTTATAGAGAAAATGTTTTAATATAGATAAATCTTTTAAGGACAAAAAATGGTTTCGTAGGGTCCTGGAGAATTTCAATTTGGATCCAGAAGATCATTTTGATATAACAAGTAATATTGGAGAAAAATAAGTCCAAATTAGTAACATACACATTTATCTATCTATGTATATATCAAATTTTTTATTTAATATCCAAAATATCTATATGTTAATCTGTTTGACTGTCTTCTGTCCATCATTCTATCTGTCCGCTTTTAGTCTGTAAGATTCTTTGTGCTGTTGTCTTTCGTTTGTCCTGATGAAGGCTTTTTAGTCGAAACGTCATCTGTCCCTGTATCTCGTTGTTAAGTTGTTTTATGTTTTATTTTGGTAAAACACCCACCTTTTTTGTATATCTTGACATTTGCCAAGTGTTACCTCAGCCACCTACTTCCCGTTTAGGGTTGTTACCCTACACTGGAAGATTTATCCCTCGCTTTTAGTGTCTGCTTGTTTCTATATATCTCCGTTTGTGTTCTTTAATATTGTCTATATACCTCTCTTTGTATTCTTCTATTCGTCCGTATGTCCTATTTTATGTTCACATCAGGGTTGACATATTGACCATTGGATGGCCAAATGTATCCAATTTTGCAATTTCTAAAGGCTACTGGTTATGACAATTTATTTTGGCATTTTTTTTGGCTTTAAATAAAACATATGATTCTCCCTATTGGACGCCCTCGTAAAAGGTGATAGATAGTGTATTAGAGACACTCGGAAATATAACAGCAGAGGAGGCAAATAGAAGGGCAAAAGACCGTACACTCACTCTCCCCTCAACACCGAAAGGTACATGAGGACAGAAAGAAGAAGAAGATTCTTGTTTAACTTTTATATTATTTCCCTTTGTTATGTTTATCAATTTATGTTTATCATTTAATAATTTCAATATAAATTTATTTAGAGTTAGCGTTAGTTACGTAAAACACTAATTTAAATATTAATTATTTTAGGGATAGGATTAGGAGATTTGTGTTTTACGTAACTAACGCTAACTAAACCAGCTGAGTTTAGGGATTAAACTAAATATTAAAGCAATAATTAATGAATAATTAATTTAAATATTAATTATTTTAGGGATAGGGTTAGGAGATTTATTATTCATTAATTATTGCTTTAATATTTAGTTTAATCCCTAAACTCAGCTGGTTGGCACGTGTTCCAGTGAAGAACCAAACATCTGCTTTCCAATATTTTCTTGTTTAAGTTTAGCTAAAATTACATATGACAGGCTCTTTTATGTATATTAAATATGTTTATAAACACTGTCTATTCTAACTCATGTATAAATCTAGAATGAAGAGTGCGTGTTACAAACAAGTATTTTCTTCTTCTTCTTCAGCGTTCATTCTCAAACTACCGCTGGATCTCCTTTGTAGCATGGCCATGGTCCTACTAGATTTCCAGCAGGATGTAGTCCGAGAATGGAAATGCGTTGTGTCGCCGTTTTATTTGCGCAAATGGTCGGACACATCCGTCTTCGGCGGGAAACATGTATTTAATAATACTGTTCTCAAATTGTCTAAGGTTAAATTGCAACGTCGTTAGATCTGATAAAGTAAATAGTAATTGCATACGTTTCCGTGGCAGCAAAAAAAACCAAAAAAAAAACCAGAAATTACTTAATAATTTAATAGAAAAGTGAATTGCACATAGTGAAAAGTACGATGTGTAATTTTACTTTTCTCATAAATTTTAAATACCATCGTTGCTTTCATGTCTAGAGACAGCTCGCCTCTCAAAATAACATTAAACTAACATTAAATAACATTACAATAAAATAACATTAAACTGGTATTAAATAACATTACAATAAAATAACATTAAACTAACATTAAATAACATTACAATAAAATAACATTAAATAACATTACAATAAAATAACATTAAATAACATTACAATAAAATAACATTAAACTAACATTAAATAACATTACAATAAAATAACATTAAACTAACTAAAATTAAGTCAGCAACAAGGTATGTCTCATTGTGACATGAATGTATGTTGATAACTGGAGAGTGGTAATACAAGTGTATAGCAAGGTAGCATCCTTGAAAATTCCGCATTATTTTAGTAGATTATAATGTGTACGTAAGACATACAATATACGAGTAGATTTATACAGGTATGCAAGAATCTGTTGAGTGAGGCGAGGGAAAACTTGCATAGTTTGGACATGTGTGAAGTCATGATTCCTTGCCAAAAAACGATACTACCGTCAAAGGTGGAACAAGCAGAGGAAGACATAGCATGGACAGACAACACATAAGGACTGGGCAGGACACGTTTTTTTTGCTCACTCGTCCGCAATGCTGACGAGATAGACATCGCTGGATAGATCTGCGTTTATGCATCCAATGTTGTACCCCTAGGACCCTGATGGATTACGGATTTAAAGATTAGGTATAATATATATATATATATATATATAGATATATATATATATATATATATATATATATATATATATATATATATATATATATATATATATATATATATATATATATTATATATATATATATATATATATATATATATATAGAGAGAGAGAGAGAGAGAGAGAGAGGTAGCAGTGCAGGATTTACCTATAAGCTAAACGTGCTATAGCTTAGGGCGGGCCCCCAAAAAGTCATATTTAGCACTGACATATAATATCTGGGCTTCTAAGAGGCACCACATCTCAAATAGCTTAGGGCCTTATCAAGTCTAAATCCAGCGCTGGTCGATAGATAGGTATTTAGGTAGACATACAGGTAGGCAGGCAGGCAGGCAGACAGACAGACAGGCAGACAAACAGACAAACAGACAAACAGACAGACAGACTGATAGATAGATAGATAGATAGATAGATAGATAGATAGATAGATAGATAGATAGATAGATAGATAGATAGATAGATAGATAGATAGATAGATAGATAGATAGATAGATAGATAGATAGATAGATAGATAGATAGATAGATAGATAGATAGATAGATAGATAGATAGATAGATAGATAGATAGATAGATAGATAGATAGATAGATAGATAGATAGATAGATAGATAGATAGATAGATAGATAGATAGATAGATAGATAGATAGATAGATAGATAGATAGATAGATAGATAGATAGATAGATAGATAGATAGATAGATAGATAGATAGATAGATAGATAGATAGATAGATAGATAGATAGATAGATAGATAGGACAGACAGACATACAGACATACAGATAGATAGATAGATAGATAGATAGATAGATAGATAGATAGATAGATAGATAGATAGATAGATAGATAGATAGATAGATAGATAGATAGATAGATAGATAGATAGATAGATAGATAGATAGATAGATAGATAGATAGATAAATGTAATTTCGAAATTTCGAAATTTTTTGGCACTTTATTAAAACTAAGATTTTGGCCATAAACAGTTGCAACAATCTGACAAGTTCTCATGTCAGCTTAGTCAATCTCAACACTTTCATCGTTAACGTTTTCTTGTGTATTATCTTACAAATACTGCAGTACCTTCGAGATTTGTTGCCACTTAGGTAAACACAATCACTTGACGAGTGCAACATCAAACACACAATAAACAGCCAGCTTTTTCCCCAGGAAATAAAGAAAACAAATATGGTTTCCTGGCTTTTGTATACATTCTTGTCTTCTTTACTTTGCCAAAGAAGTCAGAAGTTTTCGGAAATGTAATCCTTTTGTGAAATGTGGTGTTTCATATTGATATTGAATTGTGTTGTCTTGTAATCCTTGGCGATAATGTCAAACATTTCACTTTTGTTAACAGACATATGTAATGTAATAACATTACAGAATGAGCAAGATAGATAGACGGACGGACGGACGGACGGACGGACGGACGGACAGACAGACAGACAGACAGACAGACAGACAGACAGACAGATAGATAGATAGATAGATAGATAGATAGATAGATAGATAGATAGATAGATAGATAGATAGATAGATAGATAGATAGATAGATAGATAGATAGAGAGAGAGAGAGAGAGAGGATAGAGTGAATGAATTCAAAGAGAAATCATTTTGTTCGTAGAATTGAAGAGAGACATGGAAATTTTGGAAACCAAATAATGTGCTTAGGTTTTAGCAATTTCCTAAAGTCTTGGATTTATTCAATCTTAAAATTATATTACTACCAGTGTTGATCGTTTGATTGGAGATAGGTAATACAAGCTTATAGCAAGGTAATATAAGCTTATAGCAAGGTAATACAAGCTTATAGCACAGTGGCAATCTTGAAAATTCAGCATGTTTTTAATAATTTATACACAGTTCAGTTATACGTTATATGTGCGTGTGTGTGCGCGTGCGTGCGTGAGTGCATGAGTGAGTGCATGAGTGCGTATATATATATATATATATATATATATATATATATATATATATATATATATATATATATATATAATTCACTATCAATGCATGTATTGAAATGGGTACCAGAAGGCAATGGGAAGAGATTAAAACTGAAATATAATCTTCGGAGATAAACTGTCAAAGACGGCATAATTATGGGTCGAACAGTATGCAAGAGTTTCACAGACTTGAAACAGTGAGGCATCATTGTTAGCAGTGTGACAAATCGTTTTTAAGTGTCTCGGTCTGTGATCTAATTATTTTAAATGTATATATTTCTGTAAAAGAATCGGGGTTCTGGTTTGGAACGCCTCAATATGATATTTAATATGTAAATAGATTACATATAACTCTTCATATGTAATATGTAAATAGACTACATACAACTCTCCATATGTAATATGTAAATAGATTACATACAACTTTCCATATGTAATATGTAAATAGACTACATACAGCTCTCCATATTTAATATATAAAAATATTGGATATAATTCATTATTAACTAATGGCTTAGAAATAAATCGAAAAATCCGAATTATATCCATGATTTACTTACATCAACGCAGCTTGAACACTTAATAACAACTGGGAAGATCACGGGGAGAAGAGACAGGGGACGACAAAGAGAAACGTTGCTGGATGGCAAGTATTATGGAACGGGATACGGCCACCAACCGAACTTATTGACAGCACAAGAAATATGAGTCGAGGAGAAACATGATCGCCTACGCCATTCGGCATGTCACTTTATTGATTGATTACTTTAAAAGCAAGTAGGCCTTCACGCACAGTTGGGCAAAAATACTTGGCGGGCCTTCATAAAGATGGCAGTGACTTGACTGGTCACTAGCTAAACTGCCTCGAAGACTAGCATTCCATATCATCATCATCAAGTGCCGTTTTTGCAACGAAGGTTGGCTGCAACAGACCTCCAACATCCCTTGTCTTGTTTTGGTGGTGCACTCTGTTAGACTGTAACCTGTCCATTTTGTGATCTTACTCTCCCACTTGTATCTCTGTCTACCTCTTGCTCGCCTCCTTCTACTTTACCCTAAAGTAATGTTTTCAACAAGGTCTTTTAATGTGCCCGAAATATTTTATTTACTTGTTATTTATTTCCTTTAATAATTATTTCTTCATGTTACGACCTCTTTTTTTATATCTTTCCATGATGTTCTCCGTATTCTTCTATATATCCACATCTCAAAGGTATGCATTAATTATTTCTTCTAAGTGGTTGTTTATTGTCCATGTTTCTAAGCCATACATTAATGTAGAATCGATGTAGCATTTTATAATTCTCATTTGTAGCTTGTTTGTAATTTGTTTAGATGTTAATATTTGCCTCGTGTCATTGAAAGTACTTTTAGCCATTCCTATTCTCTTTTTAATTTCTATTTCACATCTGCTGTCATCTGTGGTTGATTATTTATCCAAGATTTTGATAGTACTTGCTGTAGATTCTCTCCATGTATTTTTATAATGTTTAGCACATGTTCTTCTGTGACTTTACAGATTATCATGTTTTTTGTTTGTTTTTTTACATTTTATATCCAGTCCATATTCCCCAACAGTGATTAAAATAGGAATGATTTGGTTATTTCCGTCAGTGTGAAGCACAGATAACAGAAAGCAGGTAGTGCATTGAAGGATATCGGGTTTCATTTGTTACAGGTAAGTATTTAAGAAACTATAATACGGTGCACACAAGAAATATATATCAGAAGGTGAAAAATAAGCATGTTAAGTCAGGGAGACAAGCTTGTATTAAGGAAGTGCTTATTTTTTTATTGAAACGATTGGAAGGGGAAGAGTACTCTTATAAATTGTGTATAATTTTGATTGTGGAATTTGGTGGAAACGTATTATTTATTCATGCTTATTATGTTTATTTTACTCCTTTCTCTGCTTCCCAGTTACACTGTTTTCTCTACTTCACATCTTTACTGCTTACTGTTTTCTCTGCTTCACATCTTTATTGTTTTCTCTGCTTTCCATCTTTACTGTTTTCTCTGCCTCCCATCTACACTGTTTTCTCTACCTCCCATCTTTACTCCTTACTGTTTTCTCTGCCTCCCATCTACACTGTTTTCTTTACCTCCCATCTACACTACTTTCTCTGCTTTCCATCTTTACTGTTTTCTCTGCCTCCCATCTACACTGTTTTCTCTACCTCCCATCTTTACTCCTTACTGTTTTCTCTGCCTCCCATCTACACTGTTTTCTTTATCTCCCATCTACACTACTTTCTCTGCTTTTCATCTTTACTGTTTTCTCTGCCTCCCATCTACACTGTTTTCTCTACCTCCCATCTTTACTCCTTACTGTTTTCTCTGCCTCCCATCTACACTGTTTTCTCTACCTCCCATCTTTACTCCTTACTGTTTTCTCTGCCTCCCATCTACACTGTTTTCTTTACCTCCCATCTACACTAATTTCTCTGCTTTCCATCTTTACTGTTTTCTCTGCCCCCCCCCATCTACACTGTTTTCTCTACCTCCCATCTTTACTCCTTACTGTTTTCTCTGCCTCCCATCTACACTGTTTTCTTTACCTCCCATCTACACTACTTCTCTGCTTTCCATCTTTACTGTTTTCTCTGCCTACCATCTACACTGTTTTCTCTACCTCCCATCTTTACTCCTTACTGTTTTCTCTGCCTCCCATCTACACTACTTTCTCTGCTTCCCATCTATACAGATTTTTTCTTGCCTCTCACCTACACTGTTTATACAGGTTAATCTTACAGAAAACTGTATCTTTCACTATCTTTCAATTATTTATTTTCAGTCATTTCTTCTTTATCAGTAGCATTTGACTTGATCTTGTTTCTTCGGTAAGAGAGACAGGATCACGTCCTTCTAGCTGTTCATATATTTACGGTTTTGTTGTTTTTTTTTTGTAGTTTTTTTTTTTGTTTCTTGAAAAAGGTCCAAATAGGAACACAACGTAGAAAATTGTCCTGTTTTGTTTTATTGCATGTTTTATATACCTATTCATCTAAAAATGTTCATTGTTAGGTATTCCCAGTAACTTGTTTATCTAATTTTGCTGTACTATTTGTTACTTTGGTTACTGCGGCACCCTCCACTTTGTCGGACACCCTCCGACCATTTCGTTATTTATATATGTGTAAAGAATAAGAGTGTCCGCGATAACATAACATAGCTAATTGAGATACCGGAAGACTCTTCATTGACATTTCGGGTTCGAGTCTTGTCTACAACCTTCCTGTTTTCTTTCTTCTTCTCATTCTCTGTTACTTGCCACATATATATGTGTTTTTTTCTCATTCTGTGTTACTTGCCTTATATGTTTGTCTTTCTCTGCTTCTCATTCTGTGTTACTTGCCTTATATGTTTGTCTTTCTCTGCTTCTCATTCTGTGTTACTTGCCTTATATGTTTGTCTTTCTCTGCTTCTCATTCTGTGTTACTTGACTTATATGTGTGTCTTTGTAGGCTTCTCGTTCGATGTTATTTGCTTTATGTATGTGTATTTCTTTTCTTCTCATTCTATGTTATTTTCCTTATGTATGTATTCCTCTTTTTCTCATTCGATGTTATTTTCCTTGTATGTATTTCTCTTCTTCTCATTCGATGTTATTTTCCTTATGTATGTATTTCTCTTTTTCTCATTCGATGTTATTTGCCTTATGTATGTATTTCTCTTTTTCTCATTCGATGTTATTTTCCTTGTATGTATTTCTCTTCTTCTCATTCGATGTTATTTGACTTACGTATGTATTTCTCTTCTTCTCATTCGATGTTATTTGACTTACGTATGTATTTCTCTTCTTCTCATTCAGTGTTACTTGTCTTATATATGTATATTGTAGGCTTCTGGTCTTTTTTGTCGATTTTTCTCGTCCAGATGAAGACTTTTTAGTCGAAGCGGCTTATGTCCTTATGGTTCGTTATCATTTCATGTATGTTACTGGAAGCACTTTAATTTACCGATTTCATCTCATACTAAAATTTGCCCTATGTTACCCCAGTCCCTATATTTCATCTCATACTAACATTTGCCCTATGTTACCCCAGTCCCTATATTTTATCTCATACTAACATTCGCCCATTGTTACCCCAGCCCCTATATTATATCTCATACTAACATTCGCCCTTTGTTACCCCAGCCCCTATTTCATCTCATACTAACATTTCCCTTATGTTACCACAGCCCCTATATTTCATCTATAATAACATTTTCCCCATGTTACCCCAGCCTCTATGTTTCCAGACTGCTGGGTTATCCATGACACTAGTGATTTATCTAATGATAATTTAAAACAGGTATGATTCATTAAGCAGTTGAAGAAAGGTACGTCCAGGTATAGAGATAGGATGCTGTGAATTTGTGTGGGCTATTTATGACGGTGATTTCTTTTTACAGAGGTTACGTTTACAGGTGAGATGAAATGAAGCGGTTTGTTGATATTAAATGGTGTGCTCATAAGGAAAATGAATAAATAGCTCAACAAAACGTGAGAATCTAGAGGAATTTAAAGAACATTACATCGCGGAACTTGAAGAAAGTTACATCCCGGAATTTAAAGAAAGTTACATCGCGGAACTTGAAGAAATTTACATCCCGGAATTTAAAGAAAGTTACATCGCGGAACTTGAAGAAATTTACATCCCGGAATTTAAAGAAAGTTACATCGCGGAACTTGAAGAAAGTTACATCCCAAAATTTAAAGAAAGTTACATCGCGGAACTTGAACAAAGTTACATCCCGGAATTTAAAGAATGTTACATCGCGGAACTTGAATAAGGTAACATCGCGGAACTTGAAGAAAGTTACATCGCGGAATTTAAAGAAAGTTACATCGCGGAACTTGAAGAAAGTTACATCCCGGAATTTAAAGAAAGTTACATAGAGGAACTTGAAGAAAGTTACATCGCGGAACCTGAAGAAAGTTACATCGCGGAAATTGAAGAAAGTTACATCGCGGAACTTGAAGAAAGTTACATCGCGGAACTTGAAGAAAGTTACATCGCGGAACTTGAAGAAAGTTACATCCCAGAATTTAAAGAAAGTTACATCGCGGAACTTGAAGAAAGTTACATCGCGGAACTTGAAGAAAGTTACATCCCGGAATTTAAAGAAAGTTACATCGCGGAACTTGAAGAAAGTTACATCCCGGAATTTAAAGAAAGTTACATCGCGGAACTTGAAGAAAGTTACATCGCGGAACTTGAAAGTTACATCCCGGAATTTAAAGAAAGTTACATCGCGGAACTTGAAGAAAGTTACATCGCGGAACTTGAAGAAAGTTACATCCCGGAATTTAAAGAAAGTTACATCGCGGAACTTGAAAGTTACATCCCGGAATTTAAAGAAAGTTACATCGCGGAACTTGAAGAATATGAAGTAAAAGTATAAGTGAGAAATTAGATAAGAAATATGGGCAACAAAGATAATATAATGATAATAATAATAAGACCCATAACCCGCCAGGGTCGTAGGGGTGCCATACTTGAGACATAAGAACAAAAAAGTTCTCCAAACAACTCTATCATTAGCCATTCGGAGGAGTGTAGAAAACTCACGCCCAGATCATTGCTTGATGTTATCAATTCAAGATGTTCTCTTTCCTCCTGTCCTCCTTCTAACTTCGACTGCATAATTTTAGAAAGCGAGTAGTGTCTCGTTACATGTCCAAACCAAACAAGTTTACGCCGTTTTACCACTTCCAAAAGTGGTTCTAGATAACTTGAAATGTATTTTATCTGCTGATGGACAAATATATTTGTTTTGTGTTCTATATAACTAATTCTTAACAAATTTCTGTAGCATTTATTTTCAAAAGTCTGAGCCCTTCTTTCTGTGTCTCCATCGAGTGTCCAACTTCCACATCTGTATAAAAGCATACTTAACACTATCGATCTGAACAGATTGATCTTTACTGTAATTACTGATCTTACTTTTCCATATCGTATTCAACATTGCCATGGCAACCATCGTTGTCTCGATTCTTAGCTTAATCTCATTTCCTAATTTTCCATCATCATATATATGGAACCCGAGATATATGAAGGTGGTAACTTCTTCAAGTTTGTGACCGGCTAATCGGATATTTACGGGATCTTGCTTGGTTTTACTAGTCACCAATATCCTGCTTTTATCAATGTTAATTTCTATTCCAGCAAAGATAACTAGTAGAGATATATTTAGACAAATTTGCCAACTCACACCATCATAACAATTTGAGCCATCTTGCCCGGATGTTACAGGTGCGCAGAATGACATCATGGAATATTGACACTGTTTATCTCCCATGGGGCTACGGTAGTTCAGTTGTTGATGAACTGGCTTCCTGTTCGGGTGGTCCTAGTTCAATATCCATTTCAGCTGGAAATATTCTTTTAAATTACCTAGAGCTCCTAAGTTGACACAGCCTAAGGAAATAGATGCTGGGTCTTCTGAGAAAGTAAGGGCAGCGGGCTTGATGCTGACTTCATTCCCATGCATGTCGTTGGTCAATGAAAAATAAGGGGTCTAACATCGTAACAATGTGCCTCAATGATGTGGAAACTGGGAACTTTACTTACTTTTACTTATCATTCATGAATGTCATTATAGGTGACTAGGAGGTTGAGGGGTGGAATTGGTTGTCACATCCCATATAGCGCTAAAATAACAGAAGTCATGCTGAAGTCGGATGTGTCAGACCGAAAGACATATATTGCATCTAAGCTGTAAACCATTCCACAAAGCATTCTTTTCTCCGAGCTAGCTTATAACCATGTGGTTAGAACGTCGTTCTCAGAACCTTGAGGTCCCGATTTCAATCCACTGTTGGGACAGGATTTTTTCTTTCGGAGGTAAAAACAAAATCATTCCAGTACATGTCACGGAGTTTGCTATGTCATAGTTGCCATTATTTCCACAGTTCATAAAAAAGCCTTATTACACAGCCCTTAACCTGTGACTGACCTAGCACGTCGACAGGGCATACACAAAGTTGCTCAATAAGAAACTTAAATGGAGAGGAAGGCACATCACACGCAAAAGAGATCAGCAATAACAACAAAAATAGCAACTATCAACATCTGCGGCATTAAAGACAAGGAAGAACAACTCATAGAAGAAATGATTAAAAGGAAAATAAAAGTATTAGGAATTGCTAAATATAACAGCAGAAGAGGCAAATAGAAGGGCAAAAGACCGTACACTCACTCTCCCCTCAACACCGAAAGGTACATGAGGACAGAAAAAAATAAGAAGATAAAAAAGCCTCCCTGCACTACTCCACAGAAAAACATGCAGTAACGAAAGATTTCAAAGTTATATTTTTATATGAGAAGTCTTATCATCAAAAGACAGTGACAATGGGGGGGGGGAAGGAGGGAGGGGCACTAGGGTAGAGATATCTAAACAAATTATCCCGAACACAACAACAATATCAGCCATCTTATAAGATGATATCGTACCATCATCTGTCCAACTCCTACATATCATTCTTACATACCACTCTTACATACCACTCTTACATACCACTCTTACACATCACTCTTACATACCGCTCTTACATACCACTCTTACACATCACTCTTACATACCGCTCTTACATACCACTCGTGCACACCACTCTTACATATCATTCTTACATATTATTCTTACATACCACTCTTACATACCACTCTTACACATCACTCTTACATACCACTCTTACACATCACTCTTACATACCACTCTTACACATCACTCTTACATACCACTCTTACATACCACTCTTACACACCACTCTTACATATCATTCTTACATATTATTCTTACATACCACTCTTACACATCACTTTTACATACCCCTCTTACACATCACTCTTACATACCACTCTTACATACCACTCTTACATACCACTCTTACACATCACTTTTACATACCACTCTTACACAACACTCTTACATACCACTCTTACATACCACTCTTACACATCACTCTTACATACCACTCTTACACATCACTCTTACATACCACTCTTACATACCACTCTTACACACCACTCTTACATATCATTCTTACATATTATTCTTACATACCACTCTTACACATCACTTTTACATACCACTCTTACACATCACTCTTACATACCACTCTTACACATCACTCTTACATACCACTCTTACATACCACTCTTACACACCACTCTTACATATCATTCTTACATATTATTCTTACATACCACTCTTACACATCACTTTTACATACCACTCTTACACAACACTCTTACATACCACTCTTACATATCACTCTAGTAATCACGTGAATAAATCCCAATAGTCCTGATGTCAGTTTAAACATAAAATTGTAACAGTTCCAATCCAGGATGTAGGCATCAGCCCAACATTTTTGGCTGTATTATTTCTCTAAATATAAATAAATCTTATTTACCATTGCTTTCTGAACGTTCCGGATGCACACTTGCCTGTGATTGGATTTGAACCCAATACGTTGGCCGTTATAGATGCGATGTGTACCACAGTGCGGGCGGATGTCAGTTATGTAAATTAAATGCTAAAACTGTTTACCAACAAGAACTCGGGTGCTAAAATTCGCTTCTAACACTTTAAACTAACAGAAAGGAATTATGTACGTAAACGGGCTCTGACTAACACTTTAAACTAACAGAAAGGAATTATGTACGTAAACGGGCTCTGACTAACACTTTAAACTAACAAATGAATTATGTACGTAAACGGGTTCTGACTAACATTTTAAACTAACAGAAAGGAATTATGTACGTAATAGGGCTCTGACTAACACTTTAAACTAACAAATGAATTATGTACGTAAACGGGCTCTGACTAACATTTTAAACTAACAGAAAGGAATTATGTACGTAATAGGGCTATGAATAACACTTTAAACTAACAGAAAGGAATTATGTATCTAAATGGCTCTGACTAACACTTTAAACTAACAGAAAGGAATTATGTACGTAAACGGGCTCTGACTAACACTTTAAACTAACAAATGAATTATGTACGTAAACGGGCTCTGACTAACATTTTAAACTAACAGAAAGGAATTATGTACGTAATAGGGCTCTGACTAACACTTTAAACTAACAAATGAATTATGTACGTAAACGGGCTCTGACTAACATTTTAAACTAACAGAAAGGAATTATGTACGTAATAGGGCTATGAATAACACTTTAAACTAACAGAAAGGAATTATGTATCTAAATGGCTCTGACTAACACTTTAAACTAACAGAAAGGAATTATGTACGTAAACGGGCTCTGACTAACACTTTAAACTAACAAATGAATTATGTACGTAAACGGGCTCTGACTAACATTTTAAACTAACAGAAAGGAATTATGTACGTAATAGGGCTCTGACTAACACTTTAAACTAACAAATGAATTATGTACGTACACGGGCTCTGACTAACATTTTAAACTAACAGAAAGGAATTATGTACGTAATAGGGCTATGAATAACACTTTAAACTAACAGAAAGGAATTATGTATCTAAATGGCTCTGACTAACACTTTAAACTAACAGAAAGGAATTATGTACGTAAACAGGCGATAACACTTTAAACTAACAGAAAGGAATTATGTACCTAAAAGGGCTCTAACACTTTAAACAAACAAAAAGATATTACATATCTAAAAGGGCTCTGACTAACACTTTAAACTAACAAAGGAATTATGTACGTAAATAGGCGATAACACTTAAAACTAACAGAAAGGAATTATGTATGTAAACAGGCACTAACACATTAAACTAACAGAAAGGAATTATTTTCCTCCGTTAGTGTGACGGAATATAATGAGGAAGGTATGACACATCTCTCTATCGTGAATGCGTTGCTCCGAACCAGAGTAAGGTCAAGGGTTTGTTTTTCATTCATAGATAGAATGGCAATAACAACCTGCAGGCTAGCATGGGCAGACGTAGCGATATAAACATGCGTAAGTTATCTTATTCACTCGGTCAGATGCCATGAGAATACCATTAAACGAATATTATAACGGAAATTCCACCAAAACTTATAACAAAGGGCATGTGCACGTGTGTCATAAGGCCTATGACGGTTAAACAGGACCGTAGATATTGGAAGTGGGTTCAAACCCTTTACATTAGCAAATCGGAATATCACTTTTAGAACTAGGAACGTAAACAACAGGTGGGCCCAAAACCAACCAATACCTCCCCCGTTACCCCGCTTAGCGGTTTTATTCACAAAAAGGTCATCACATTTTTCATCAAAGAGACCTAAGACACGAGTACGCATGCACACCATATTTTTTGATCAGGTAACCCCCCCCCCTTTCCCTATAAGCATAATGATCTAGGTCCTTGTTGCTAAACATGTATTTCAGAATTGTTCATTGTTCAACTAATGAAATAACAAACTGTGACTGGCTACATCCACGAAAAAGTGTACGGAGGTGCAGAACTACTGAAACAGATTGTTTCCTATATAAATAAAGATCAGTGTCGACTATTGAAGAGCAAACGAAGATGATGATGATGATGAGAAAGTCATTCCTTTAGTTTTAAGTAGGTAGCACTTGACACATGATGATGATGAAATAATTCCTTTAGCTGTGTGCAGGTAGCACATTGACACATGATGATGATGAATTAATTCCTTTAGCTGTGTGCAGGTAGCACATTGACACATGATGATGATGAAATAATTCCTTTAGCTGTGTGCAGGTAGCACATTGACACATGATGATGATGAATTAATTCCTTTAGTTGTGAGTAGGTAGCACATTGACACATGATGATGATGAAATAATTCCTTTAGCTGTGTGCAGGTAGCACATTGACACATGATGATGATGAATTAATTCCTTTAGTTGTGAGTAGGTAGCACATTGACACATGATGATGATGAATTAATTCCTTTAGTTGTGAGTAGGTAGCACATTGATACATGATGATGATGAATTAATTCCTTTAGCTGTGAGCACACAGTTCTTCACAGATGCTGCCTTTCTGATAGAAACACAGGTCCGCCTCAATTCAGTAATCGATGTTCTTCTTCTTCTTCTTTCGTTCGCTTGAAACATGTCTATATCTGCAATTCTGTCTCCTTAATAAAACTCACTGTCTTTTGTAGTTCATACAGTGTCCCATGCATAGAGTTTTGATTCCAGTGTTGTTTCCTCTAGCCAATATGTCTGCCTCAGCGTTTCATACTCGGAACACTCTTGAAGTATATGTTTGGCACTCTGTGCTGCCTGTCCACATGTACACATGGCTGTGTTGCCAATCTTGAACTTTGTATACATGTGACTGCGGAGTCGGTAGTGTCCTGTTCTGAGACGTAGAATTATAACTTGTTCTGATCTGTTCATAATGTGATAATCATCTTGTGTTGGTGTTTGTGGCTTTCTTATTGACTTGATCATCTGTTTTTTCTGATGGTAGGTGATTGGTATATCTGGTTGGTCTTCGGCAGCACCTTCCTTAGCCAGTTGGTCTGCTAGTAATCGATGTGATTCTCATAGTAATCGACGAGAAAAATCTTTATTTTTACACGGTGTCAACCTGTTACAGTCGATGTGATATTGGGCGACACACTGTAGCTATTATGGACACTCACAGTGCTAAGAAATAAGCCAACCTAGCATTGTTAACAAAGGCTCTGTCTACCTAGGCTTAAAAAGTCTGTTTGCGGCGAAATACTCGCAAGAAGTAGGCAGGTAACTCGACGGGTACATAGGCGCTAACAGCAGAGCTGTGTGGACAGCATAGGGCACAGTTAGACACATAGTACGCTCTGGCCATCCACTGCACCTGATTTTCTCCCAGTTGTCTCGACTTTGTCTTGCCACTGGACCAAGATAAAACTCAGGAGAGAGAGTGTAATTGACGTTTAGCGCAACTCTTCCACACTATAAACCAACTTCAGCGATAGTCATTTCTCAACCCATTTATTTACTTATCTTTACTAATTAAATATGAAGAGAACTACCTTCTATTGTTGTCAATTCTGTAAAAGAACATTTTGTGCGCGCATTGGACTTGCTAGTCATTTAAAAACGCACTATTAACTTTATTATTTTATTATTTATTGTTATTATTATTATGGTTGAGTTTTTGGTCATCGTCGATCACGACGGACGGACATCAATCTACGTGACACCCGGAGTGGAGTAATCGACGTGACACCCGGAGTGGAGTAATCGACGTGACAACCGGAGTGGAGTAATCGATGTGATACCCGAGCTCGTGTACGGTTTGCTTTCTCAAAGACATGTTTGTCTGGAGGGGTGGGTGCGTATTGATTAATGTTTAATCCCAGGAGGGAGGCATTACAGTAAGACTGTATCCCTAGATCATCATGCCCTGTCGGGAGTCTGGTCCGTGCTCCTGTGTCAAATAATTAATTATTTTGATTCTTCTAAATTATTGATTCTTCTATCCGATCTGTTGGTCCACCTGCAGTAATGACACACCCAGCATTACCCGCCACCAATGAGTCAGCCAAAAAAAAGCCAGCTGAACGGTATCAAAAAAGTCAAAATAGTCAGCTGAACTGTGTCAAAAAAGTCAAAAAAAAGGCAGCTGAACAGTGTCCACTTGCCTTTATCTCTTCATCACCCACGGGGACCATTTCACAAAAGAAAAAGGAAAAGAAAAGATCGAGACAAGACAAGCAGTGACTAATTATTTCCCTAACTTTTCCTAGTCGACTCTTACGACATATCTGGAAAGAAAACACTAAACTTAATCTTTGCACCCTAAAATATAAATCTAGACCCTGTTTGTCTAACGGATGGAAGCAAAGTGAAAGTTCTATCAAAAGTTAGACTTACGTAAAACACAGGTTAATATATCGCTTTAATGAGACACGACAGACTATAGCTAAAACTAATAGGTAATGAATCGCACACAAGAAATCATAAAAATTACAATACACAAATCACATTCAACGTTTCAACCAAAAGGTCTTTATCAAGACACAAACAAAACATCAAAAGACGACGAATGGAAAATTATCACAACATCCAACGGAAATATGGAAATGAGATGCGGAAGGTCAGAAAGTACATAAAAAACGTAAATATATGTGGAAACGAAACGAACAAAAAGATGAGTAAATGACGGAACAAAAAAGAATAACAACAATATCATTGAAGCGATATACAAACCTGTGTTTTACGTAAATCTAATTGTTGTTACGTTTCACGCAGTTACCGTGTATTGATTATCAAAAGTTATAAGAACAAAATTTAAAAAAGTTAAAATGAATTTTTCATAACAGTTTTTGTCAAACGTTATAACATGCGTTATAGCGAAAATTAAAATCAATATTTCATAATAGTTTTTGCCAAAGTTATACCGAATCTTATAATATGCGTTATATGGAAAATTAAAATGAATGTTTCATAACAGTTTTAGCCAAAGTTATACCGAATGTTATAGCATGCGTTATAACGAAATTTACATCATATAATCGAAAACTGTAGAAGCTATAACAAATAATTACAACATAATTTGAATTGAACTCATTTATGCAAACAAAAAATACGCGGGTGTCCACATGTGTGGAAGTTTGGAGTTGGTGACAACGAAATGTGCCCCTGCTAGCTATTTTCAGAAAGCACTTAAATTTTGCAGAACTGCCCACTGTATCACACTACAATAAGAAATATCTGACCATCTGAAACAGTTCTGACGGACAAGCGCTACTGTCCTGTCTCTTGTCCGATGACCACATTACAGTTTATCCATATCATCGTCTGCCTTGTGAAGGAGTACAAAGAGGAAATTTGTAACGAAAATGATTGTGTAAAGTTAGTCAATCATCAACAATACCGTAAATGATTGTGTAAAGTTACAGTCAATCATCAAGATATACTGAAATTGATTGAGTAAAGTTACAGTCAATCATCAAGATATACTGAAAATGATTGAATAAAGTTACAGTCAATCATCAAGATATACTGAAATTGATTGAGTAAAGTTACAATCAACCATCACCATATAGCAAAAATGATTGAGTAAAGTTACAGTCAATCATCAAGACATACTGAAATTGATTGAATAAAGTTACAGTCAACCATCAACATATACCAAAAATTATTGAGTAAAGTTACAATCAACCATCAACATATAGCGAAAATGATTGTGTAAAGTTGCAGTCAACCATCAAGATATACTGAAATTGATTGAGTAAAGTTACAGTCAACCATCAAGATATACTGAAATTGATTGAGTAAAGTTACAGTCAACCATCAACATATACCGAAAATGATTGAGTAAAGTTACAATCAACCATCAACATATACCGAAAATGATTGAGTAAAGTTACAATCAACCATCAACATATACCGAAAATGATTGAGTAAAGTTACAATCAACCATCAACATATACCGAAAATGATTGAGTAAAGTTACAATCAACCATCAACATATACCGAAAATGATTGAGTAAAGTTACAATCAACCATCAACATATAGCGAAAATGATTGAAAAAAAGTCAACCATCAACATGTACCGAAAAATATACACAGAGAAACAGTTTTTAATCTTAGATCATTTTGCTCCATGAGCATAGGAAACCGAATACATCTTCTCGGGGTTGTGATAGACAAATTGAGTTCTGTCAACACACAATAGTTCCTCAGCGTTGCTTTTTTTTTTATCTATATCACGATGAACCTGTGCATTGTGTACATTTCATACACTCCCTCGATTCATCTTTATTCTTGGTCTTGGTAATGTCTTGTTCTCTGCTGTTCTTAGCATCTCATGAAGCAGAATCGTGTTTGCCTGTTATGTCTTCTATACACGTCTAGATGTTCGATAAGATATGAGATTTGAGGGCGGGGGTAGTATTTATAATGCAGTCTTACCTGGTCCAAGAATGATGTTCACAACAGGTTATGTGTCCAGGTCAGACGTAGAACTGTATGAGTCTTACCGTTATCCGTATAGAACTATTTCTCAGAAACTGTAATAGTTCGGTTTTTAAGACGGTGAGTGAGCGACTAAAATCAAAATTATCAGAAACAAGTGTAAATGTTACCAATAGTAGTCAATATAACAAACTAGCAACGAGACGAAGTCACAGGCAACGTTTCGACGAAAAGCCTTCATCAGGATAAAAGAAAACAAGCGAAATAAACAATTTACTAAGCGCAGGAAAGCAAATATCTCTTGAGGGTGATACATATGTTTTCAACCATTGACGCGAGTCAATATTGATTGCGTCAGGGCTCATGACCATTAAATAAAATACCTTTTATGTTGAGGTATATTTCTTTCAATGGCGAACGTTAATCCTATTTGGTTATATCAGAACATATCACTGTTAGATATAAAGGAGGTTGTGGTTCAGTGAACCACGACCTCCAAGGAATATAACATTTATTTTGCACCTTTTCAATCTTCTAGATTACCATGGTATTTTAGATAGACAAAAGGCCAACGCCCGGCGTCATAGAATGAGGCGGTTGTTATTAATTAAAAATAGCTGGGATTTAATGTACAATATTTACTAAGACCTTTTCTAGAATAGTCCTGTTTGCAGATCTTATACCGCGTCACTCATCTTGGCTGATGCCACTGATCGTTTTTCGCTTTGCACATAATTTATGCCGCCAAGCCAATTTAAAGCACAGAAAATGGGAATACCAAAATAGTAACGCTGCATGAGATCAGTACCTACACTATTTTAAAGAAGCACTCGTTTTCTATGAGAATTGGTTCAAAAAGTGAAATCCCGATTATTTTTTTTAATAACTACCGCCTCTTTAAGTGACGAATGATATGAACCATGTATCTAGAAGTCCATGGTATAACCCAAAGAAAAATATTGGAGGTCGAAGTTCAGTTAATTTTGTAACAATTACTTGGTGTATACAGAATTCAATCACAGAAACACTCTGCTTTTTCGTCTTCTTTGTCGAACATATGCGCTATTATTGTCACTCCACGACGATTTCTGTTCTGCGCAATTTTATTCAACTCTTTCCACGAAGTATCAAGTAATTTGATCTATTCTCCCGCTGTTCCTCTTCATGACTCTTCCGTCTTTCCTCTTTACCTGCGGATTCCAATCCAGATCCTGTTTTGTTATATTGGCACGCTTCTTTCTCATGATGCCCCGTCAATCCCCTGCTTCTAGCTTTGATATCTACCTCCACCGGACATTAGTGTGTTTTTTTTCATACCTCATCTTTTGATATTAACTTTAGGTATCTACATTTTTTTTTAAAATTGACAACAGAAGCATCTACTGCTAAATATTTGCAGTTTTTGTGTAAATATGTGTGCTACACATCACGGAGCTATAAAGCACAATACAGGCTCCACATTAGTATTAGCAATCGGTACAATACGGGGTAAAAGTACCTACATTTTAACGAAATAAATCAATTAGTTATTTAGCGAAACGAAATATCGACAAAACGCATTTTACAGTTCGTTAGATGCGTCGATCTGCGCGCTTCGCGTTGAGAGCCCTTCCCCTTTCTGCCCTCTTGGATGACCTTGAGGGCCGGGGATCGATGCATCCGGGAGGTCCTAGCAAATTTTAAATCTTTGATTAAATTAACCATTTTCTTCTGCTTCTTCTACCCGCAGTTTGGCATGTCTACACAGCAAGTCCGGTATTTTTAATAAATGCTGCTGTATTTGAAAGCTCCTCAGTGCTCCCATACATCTTTCTGTGGATATCCATTACTGTGGGCTAGTGTTATTACCTTAAATTGTTTAGTGTATTGCAGTCTTACAGACTATGTTCAGCGGTCTGTACTGCCTGTCCACATGGCATGAAGGTTATGGGACCCGTCTTAGTCTATTTAAGTGGCTGTTTAGTCTGTTTTGTCCTGTTCTGAGGCTGAAGATAATAACTTGCCCAGCTCTGTATGAGCTGTCTTTTGGGTGGTCGACTTCGTGATAGCTATGATGAGGGTCCTCTTTTCTTGGTAGCTGATTTCTTGATCTTTTTGTTTGTTCCTGTGTTGCCAATTCTTTGCCAGCCTATTTGCCTCTTTATTTCCTGGTATGCCATTGTGGGATGGTAGCCACTGTAGTGCTACTCTTCTTTGGATGCTTATTCTTTGGACTACATCCTGCTGAAACTCTAGTAGAACCATGGTCCTGCAACAAGGAAGATCCAGAGGGAGTTTGAGAATGAACGCTGAAGAAGAAGACGACGAATCTTCTACTCCAACTACTCTGCAGAAGTACCGGCTCTAAACATTGCTGTATAAATAATTAAAAACACATCAAGCTAATGTCAACATGTGGTGTTTCTTACTGATGCAATGACTGTTCTTCAAGCCCTCGACATCGACAAACTCCCAGACCTGAAGGAAGCTATACAAGAAGTGAATGAAAATGCATTGTGTCGCCGTTTTATTTACTCCAATGGCCCGACATATCCATCTTCGACAGGGAGTAGAAGATTTCGAGATGGTGAACATGTGGATTCATTTTCTGTTTCAGAATACTTTATATACACTCCAGCACCTCCATTATTCACTAATCTGGTTACTGATCCGTCGGTATATACTTGTATCCACGCTTCGTTAACCATTTTGACAGCAAGATTTGATAAAAATGTGGAATGTAGTTACCTCACCTCGTATTTAACCAAACAATGCATCATTCTTTATCTTGGACTATGCTGAGAAATACTATACCGGGAGAAGAGTATTCAAAGAAAATATGGTCATAGTAATTATGTTAACAATACATGTATTTTATTTTCTCTTTGCCAATGTTGCTTTTCAAAAAAGGTAAAATTTTGTACCTTTTCAATCGTCGGATTATTTTTTTTAATTGTATCTTTTTATGTATTTCTAGAAACACACTTCTCGATAAATAATTTAAACTTCTTCTTCTTTAGCGTTCATTCTCAAACTCCCGCAAGACTATGGTCATACTAGATTTCCAGCAGGATGTAGTCCAGAGAATGGAAATGCGCTTTGTCGCCGTTTTATTTGCGCCAATGGCCCGACACATCTGTCTTAAGTGGAAAAAATAATTTAAACAACAACCCATATAAACAGATCCAACAAATTTTAAACAGAAACATGGATAAACAGTGTATGTCAGTATTTGCCAACGTGGAGTTCACATCCCACAAGGAGGCAATTTGATTGATCGAGGTCCGCCGAAGACGGATGTGTTGGGTCATTGGCGCAAATAAAACGGCAACACAACGCATTTCCATTCTCTGGACTATATTCAACTGGAAATCTTGTAGGACCATTGTCCTGTTACAAATGAAATCCAGCGGGAGTTTGAGAATGAAAGCTGAAGAAGAAGAAGATTGATCGAGGGAAGGGAATTCCTCAAATTTTAGGGAATAGTTCAATATTTTAATATAACAAAATATGTATAGGCCATATGTTACATTAGTGAAGGGGGGGGGGTGTCAGAATTTTGGAAAGATTTAGGTGGGTCATGTTAAGAAAAAAAACGGTTGTGAAATACTGGTGTATGTAATCCGACCGTGTAGAATGTGTACACAGGTTTGTGTAGCCAACTTTCTTGGCAAGGCGCAGATGAGGTCATATTTTGACATGGTGTTTTTGTTTTGTTTTGTGTAGTGCAAATTGTAGAACGTAAATTATTCAAGTTACGCTGAGTTTATTAATATGAAGAAATACATTTAATAAAAATAATAACAACAAACAATCAGCATAATACTCGGATTTCTCTTTCGTTTGAGCAGTTTGCAATATTTCGTCGTAATTCACAATGATGTGTTATGATTAGAATTAGCAAATGTGTTTACAATTTGTAGCAGAACTTGCACAGAAAAAAGATTGACGTATACATTTTATGAGTACTCATATTATGAGTACTCAATAGACCACAACCTATTCTACGTAAACCAGTGTAGCCCCCCCCCCCCCCCCCCGCCACAGTCGAGTGTTATTTTAGGAACGTGTAGCAAAATTTGAAATAAAAACATCATTTTTGATATAATTTCTTGATATAAATTACAACTAAAATATGAATAGTTCAAACAAAAAACAATTCTTTATAAATAATTGAAACAGAAATACAAACATCGATAGTCAGTTTAAATAAATGAAAAATTATAGAAACATTAATTTAGAGTTATAAATACATAAATCTTAATACGCTTCTTTAAGAAAATAGTATGTACTACAAAGGAAAAAATGAAACTATTCAATCATCTTTCAAAAGAAAGGCAACAAGTTTTACAAATTGCCACATTGTGAATATAAAAGTTGAAACATGCTATAATTTCTTGGAGATACTTTGAGTATGTCTAGAACATGACCGTCTCCAAAAGAACTTCCAACAGAATTAATTAGGATCCCATCCCTTACGTCGTTTAATTATTGTTGGGATTTCGTTTGATCACTATTTACTTACTTGGAATCGCATGCCAAAAATAGCAAAGTTGACTTCAAGTATATAAATAGTGACCAACCGAAACATAACAATAATCAAAAACGTAACAAATGAGGTCTTAATTAATTCTTTCTAAAGTCTTCTATACTGGCTATGGTCCCAGCTAGAAAATGTATATATTGTAAGGGACATACCCGCAATATTTGCTTACAGCAATCTGTTATATCAGTAATATCCGTATATCAAGAGACCTACAAATAGGAGCGTGAGGGCAAACAACAGAAAGATAAATAGCAACGTTTGGAAGGCCTGAATATTCTTCTATTGGCCTATCAGAACAAGCATTATGCAGCAGTAAACTATAAGCTGGTGATGTGCAAATAGACCGGTACTATACAAGAATTAGTGGTCAGATTTCTACGGAACGCAAAGCTAACATAATTAAACGGAACGACATTCCGATAAAGACATATTCCGATACAGCCAATGTTCTACACGTTTGGTGATGAGAGCCCCCGATCACTCGATATGCGCGCTACACACTAAGTGGGGGGGGGGGGTTGTTCAGTGTGATGCACGCAAATCGCTAGATCAGTATCCTAGTTACATTTTTTAAATCTTCGAGAAACGGAAACTCAGTGCAATAACATATTAAATTAAAAAGTCGGAATGTTGTCACGTGATTTGTTAACTGATTCTTGTTACTCTTGTGGAAGCACCACGGCATTTCATCTGTATAATGCACCT
Organism: Meghimatium bilineatum; assembly: GCA_034231615.1. Taxonomy (NCBI): domain Eukaryota; kingdom Metazoa; phylum Mollusca; class Gastropoda; order Stylommatophora; family Philomycidae; genus Meghimatium; species Meghimatium bilineatum. The sequence continues at coordinate 44,506,622 of CM067312.1, forward strand.
TTTGTGGTGCACGATTCAGAGATAACAGAAGTGTGCACGCGTGATCTCTTGAACACAAGGTCGACAGCATAACTTTTAAATAGAAGGATTCTAAGAATTGATGCTCGTTTCCAAGAAACAGACAATCCCAACATGCAACATCAAGAAGTAGACTACTCCCAACATACAACAGCAATGGCCAGTCTCCAGTATAAAGTTCGTTGATCGGTATTGGATATTTTTGGCATGCGACTCCAAATGTATAAATAGTGCCAGCACAAATCACGACAATAATCAATAACGTAACGAATGCGTCCTGTGCAGAGGTCTTCTACTGCCGACTGCCTCAACGATTAAAAAAAGTTCCGCAATTTAAATACCTGGGTAAACCCTGATAACACCAGGTGGAAAAATCAGGTAATAATATCAGGTTAACATTAGGTGATAACATCAGGTGGGAAAAGGTACATAAGAAACGCGAAATAGAATAGGACAAGCAAAAGCAGCTTTTCACAAAAATAAAAGGGCACCATGTGCAACAGGTCCCTATCAATAGAAGTAAGGAAAAGAATCTTTGATTGCTCCATAGAGTCACGTCTATGGTAGCTAATCATGGACAATGCATAAAGAAAGACATCGCGGACTACGATCGAGCTAAGTTATTTTAATTTTATTTGCATTATATCTGATCTAATTTCCACTTTTTCTGTGCACTTTAACCTGCTTCATTACCTCTTTCATCTTCTTCCCACACTCTCTTTTCTCCTGTCATGCTTCCAAATGTTTTCTTCCTCCGTCATCCCGTTACTGCTGTTCCTCTTCCCTCGTTTTCCTTTCCTATTATCACCATGCCTGTTTCTATATAAGAATTGTTTACAGTTGTCTTTTGTTTGTCCTGATGAAGGCTTTTTAGTCGAAACGTCGTCTGTCACTGTCTCGTACCTAGGTTGTCTTATCGACTTATTTTGGTAACACGTATAACTATTTCTGTTCATTTTTGCATAAAAAAGAGGTTGTAGACAACAGAGATGTCGTTATATAGAATACTAGAAAATAATGTGATTAAAGCAAGGATAAGCAATCTTACTATTATTGGGAACCCAATAGATAAGTACAAATGATAAATGTAAATAATAATAAATTAAACATTAAAAACTTCTTTTTAAAAATTAACACTTTTTATTTATTATCATTTACATATACATTTTAAAAAAGGCGTTTTTGTCTGTACATCTCAGTTTAACGAGCATTAATATTAAGGGAATATATCTACTTCTTGTACAACATGACGAGATAGGACTAATTTCTCAAACAAAAATGTTACCATTACTCACTGTGACACTATGCTGTACTGAGGAATGTAAGCGTGGTATAACCATTGTCTTCCACGCCGGTTCAAATTTCATATTCTGCAGCAATGTTTATGCGTTAAATAGAAAGTCGTGTATCTTCTCCGGGTTGCAATGTCTAAATTAAGCCACGAGCAGTGATGTGATTCACCATTTCAGTTCCAATAATAACGTTGACCATTTAACAAAAGAATTATTTTCTAACCACGACACGGCCATTTATTAATATACACATGACTACGAGTTCTTTTCTGGCAACATTCAACAGCTGTTTGTTTAAATGCCGACAATATTTTCCTGTAGTTAGTACCAGTTCACTCAAATAGTTACAAATTACTCACTCTTCGCTTACTCTCTTTTCCTAATTTAATTACACCTGAAAGTAAACATCAGGAAGGAAACCGGCTCTCCTTAAAATATGCCATGAATAATTATTTCAAGACGGCTTTTGGTAGATATAAGAATGTATATGAATATTGCGCGACGTGCGCCGTCTGAAACCAAGACAGAATACTTAGTGTTGGGTTAAGTCGTAAAACCTAAAACCGTTAGCGTGAATAGTGTCAGAAATCCGCCCACCAACGGTAACCATACATCTGTTGTCCGCGCGGGCAGACAAGATAAGACGGTGTATAACAGATTATAGTGTAATATTTCAAGAGAATGAAATGTTTTAATTGTGTGCTTTCTTCTCCAAGTTTTCAGATTGTTCTACATCATATTAAACAAAAATAGAATGCGAGTTTTTTTTTTCTTATTCCTCCGCGTTTGTTCTTAAACTTCCACAGATTAGTAGGATGTAGTTCTCAGAGTTGAAACATAGACAGTATGGCGTCCTGGCTTAGCTCTGGCTCCGACCATGCATACACTAAATTTTGTGGCGCCCATAGGGATTACATTTGGAGCCCGTAACAAGTGTGGTCGCCCCTGCCTAATTTCTTTGCCGGTAGCTCGAAGAATGAAATACATTGTGTCATGGTTTACAGCATTGGTGCGATATCAGCGCCTCTCCGCTTGACATATCCGACTTTAGCGTCACTTTCACCTATGATGTGAAAGGATAATCCTTTCACAACCTTCTTAATCTGTTCTTACAACATGCATGGTAGGTCTAGGTGTTACTAATACTTGATCCATTTTCGTGACCCGGTAACAAACAGTCCAAAAAAGATACTGACCTTACACATGTCCTTGGGCAGTTCGGGCATAGAATGACCACTGTAGACGGTTTTCTTTTGTCTACTTTCTAACACAGCTCCACTGTTAAGCTGCTGTGCTTCTCTTTGCACAAGATCCTGCGCCTTTTTTTAAACTGTAGATCGCATTGTAGTTCGTTGTATGCAGATTCTTCTATTTGAATTACGACCACTGCCGTATCTTGAGCAGATGACATCAATGTATCATCCATTCGATCAATGTCGTATCTTGAGCAGATGACATCAATGTATCATCCATTCGATCAATGTCGTATCTTGAGCAGATGTCATCAATGTATCATCCATTCGATCAATGTCGTATCTTGAGCAGATGACATCAATGTATCATCCATTCGATCAATGTCGTATCTTGAGCAGATGACATCAATGTATCATCCATTCGATCAATGTCGTATCTTGAGCAGATGACATCAATGTATCATCCATTCGATCAATGTCGTATCTTGAGCAGATGACATCAATGTATCATCCATTCGATCAATGTCGTATCTTGAGCAGATGACATCAATGTATCATCCATTCGATCAATGTCGTATCTTGAGCAGATGACATCAATGTATCATCCATTCGATCAATGTCGTATCTTGAGCAGATGACATCAATGTATCATCCATTCGATCAATGTCGTATCTTGAGCAGATGACATCAATGTATCATCCATTCGATCAATGTCGTATCTTGAGCAGATGACATCAATGTATCATCCATTCGATCAATGTCGTATCTTGAGCAGATGTCATCAATGTATCATCTCTACGACCAATAGAATATCGTGGATGTTGACGAAGAGCATACATTCATGTTTAATCAGGAAAGTAGATGCTACTTCGGTTTTTTTTAAGGGGGGGGGGTGGGTCACCTAAAAAAATATTTCTCTCTCCTATTCGTGGCCATATCCGTTTTCGCTAGTTTTAGTTTTCCTTTTTTTTAAATATCTAATCTCTCGGGTGGAGGGGGAGTTTACCCCATTTAACTTACCCCTTTTAGAGAGTTTATCCCCTTTAATTGCTTTCTAGTACTAAACGTCATGTTCTGATATCTTTTGTTGAACCCCCAAATTAATTAACCACCCCCTAAACAGTCTTTACTTGGATTAATCAACCACCACCCCTAAACAGCCTTTACTTGGATTAATCAACCACCACCCCTAACCAGCCTTTACTTGGATTAATCAACCACCACCCCTAACCAGCCTTTACTTGGATTAATCAACCAGCCTCTACTTGGATTAATCAACCAGCTCCTAACCAGCCTCTACTTGGATTAATCAACCAGCCTTTACTTGGATTAATCAACCACCACCCCTAACCAGCCTCTACTTGGATTGATCAACCCCCACCCCTAACCAGCCTCTACTTGGATTAATCAACCACCACCCCTAACCAGCCTCTACTTGGATTAATCAACCAGCCTTTACTTGGATTAATCAACCCCCACCCCTAACCAGCCTCTACTTGGATTAATCAACCCCCACCCCTAACCAGCCTCTACTTGGATTAATCAACCACCACCCCTAACCAGCCTCTACTTGGATTAATCAACCAGCCTCTACTTGGATTAATCAACCCCCACCCCTAACCAGCCTCTACTTGGATTAATCAACCACCACCCCTAACCAGCCTCTACTTGGATTAATCAACCAGCCTCTACGTGGGCTTACAGATCTTCTTCTCATTCCCAGTTTAATCTGTCTACACAATAAGTCAAGTTTTCTTGATCAACGCTGCTGTATTTGAAAGCTCACCAGTGCACCCACACAGTTCTCTGTGAATATCTGTCTCTTTGGACCAATGTTCATCTCTTACCTAGTTTATTGTAGTGCAGTCTTGCAGGATATGTTTCCCGCAGTCTGTGCTGCTTGTCCACATGGACACAGGTGTGGTGAAACCAGTCCTTAGTCTATTTTATTTGCAGATAATGATATAGCAGACAAAGTTAACAGATTTGTTACACTCATTTTTTTATTTACTTGCAGTTAAACTCTTCGCTTTGCTTTTTCCTGCTGGTCTTGAGTCCTATTGTTAAATAACACATTCGCTGCCATTTACTATTTCTAGTTTTTTTTATTCAATGTACGCAATTGAAACGGCCGATCAAATAAATTCAGAATAATATCTCTCTCCGATTCACTCATATTTTAACATAAAAAATACTAAATTAATAAATAGCCAAATGGACATTAAATGAAACAATAGCAAAGAGAGTCGCTGCTTTCAAAATGAGATTCTACAGAAGAATTTTACGTATACCATGGACAGCTAAAAAGACAAATCAAGAAGTGTTAAGACCGATAAACGCGAAGAGTCTGGCTCCTTAACAACATCCTAACAAGAACGCTGTAGGTTTTTTTGTTTTTTTTTTGTCATGTAAAGAGTTGTGCATGGAAAGATTAATAGCTCAAGTCAGAGTTAACAGCAACAGGGGAAGAGGGCTTCCAAGACGACGATGGTGCATTGATGAATCATATTGATTAAACGTTTCTCTAGCTGCGGCAGGTCAACTTTCCCAGAATCGCGGAGTGTTCAGAGAACCGTAAGGAAGACCACGTTCTGAAAAGAATGCGTCACATGAGAAGTCTGAATTCGCTGATATAGAAATATCAAATACAATATTTCCGCCGAAGACGGATGTGTCGGGCCATTGGCACAAGTGAAACGGCGACGCATCTCCATTCTCTGGACTACATCCTGCTAGAAATCTAGTAGGACAATGGTCTTGCTACAAGGGAGATCCAGCGGGAGTTTGAGAAAGAACGAAGAAGAAGAAGAAATACAATACGTGGAAGAGGCACAAAATAGTGACTATGCTATAGTATGGAATTACGTCGAGAGTGAACTGTGAAAACCAGACATGCACAAAAAGCAATTACATGCGATCGATTTGGATACGTTGTGTAGCATTTCGGTCGACCGTTAATTTACGGAAAAAAACGGCAGACCGCCGTATTTAGTCAACTTCTTAAACTATCAACTCAAGCGCTTATATACGAAAATGTACGTAGACAAATGTTCGACAACAACCAATATCGTCATTTTGTGATTTGCAATAAAATGTTGCATTCTGTCATAAGGTTAAAGTAGATGTAAAGGTAAAACTTCAAATGCATTCCTCCACATCGCTAGTAAAACCAATACACTGTCATTGCGGCATTTCTGTTTCGAGTGCATGAGTTGGCACTACTTTCGCGTAGCCGTTTCCTGTAAACCTCTGAAGCTATCATACATTGATTCAATGCGACTGTCTTTTGTGAATTTCCTAGACAACAATCAAGAGGCGAGAAACCACCACTTCATCATTATTGACGAATTGTTATGCTTTAAACTATTGATAATATTTATACACTATTTTGATATTAAGTGCTTAGAAAAAGCACAATTTTTGGAATTTCTAAATTATAAAGCAAGAAGTTTATATGTTGCATTCATGGAGGTTACGCTACTGCCCACGGCTCTAACAAGTTAGAGTTTATGGAGGATACGCCCATGCCAACGACCCTAACAAATTACGAATTTATTATTAACTTAGTGCGTTGATTTTCATCAAAACCGGAAGCCGTCAACAATACTAGGTCGCAGTGCACTACTGGCACAATCTATGAATAGATTCAAGAAAATCACAAATATATTGCGTAAACATAACCAACACACTGGAATGATTTCCTGCTTCTAATTTTAAAAGAACAAACACTGATCGAACTAGACAACCAGAAGGAAAAACTATCAATTATTTACATAAGAAGTATAGTAACACCAGACATACAGGCAGCAAGAATATGGGGAAAAAAATAGAACGAAAAAAAAAAAGAATATTATTAACGTATAATAAATATTTCTTCTTTCTTCTTCGTCTTTCTCTGTGCTCGTTCTTAAACGCTTGCAGATTAACAGAATGTATTCCAGGGAACTGAATACATTGTGTCGTGGTTTACAGTTTGGCTGCGGTATCTATGCCTTCGGCACGACATATCCGACCGCAGCATGACTTCTGGATCAGTTTGATCTTCTATTGGATGGATCAGTCAATAAAAGCCTTCCTAGTCACAACTTACGATATGCCTATCAGAACACAGTATCTTTATTATTTGTAAGCCTCTCAGTCCCCGCTGTATTCAAGCTACTGTCACGTGACGTATTACTTCCAGAAGTATTCCCAATGATCTCACTGAGCCTCTCTGTTGTAGGCGATGTGGCTTGAATTTTCTATCAATGTATTCATGTTATCTTTAATGTCGTCAGTCCATCGTCTTCTTGGTCTGCCCTTTCTCCTCTGCCCAGGTACTCTTCCCTCCATTGTTTGTCTTTCTAAACAGTTATGTCTCTTTATATGACCAAACAGGCGTAGTTTTCTTTTTGTTATTGTGTTTAGTAACCAACACTCTGGAATCTTCAATGTGTTTATAATATCTGAGTTTCTGATTTTTTCCTTCCATGATATTCTAAGTATCTTTTTTTTAGCATTTCAGCTCGAAGGCGTTGATCTTCTTTGCCGATGTTTTACTTACGGTCCATGTTTCACAGCCGTATGTTGCAACCGGGAAAATAAAAGTTCGTAACATTAGCACTTTCGTTTCTATTTTGTTGTTTTTCCATATGTTTTTCAACCGTGTTATTTTGCAATATGCCATTGCCAATCTCTTCCTTATTTCTGCCATGCAGTCTCCTGCACTGTTGATGTTTGCTTCTAAGTATTAAAATTTATCCACACATTCTATCTCGGTATTGTCTATTCTGATTTGTTCAAGCTATTACATAATTGAAACATATCCTTCTATACTCTAATGGACAGGGGTCGGAAACCCATGGCTCGCGAGCCAGATGTGGCGCTATTGATGGCTGCATCTGGCTCGCAGACACATTTTAAATTATTTTAAAACAATGTTTCTTTAGACTCCTTTCATCTACATATTAATTGCATATCAATATTTCATTCTACAAATGAGCTAAAGTCTACTGCAGCTCAGCATCAGAAGTCGCATTAATGGTAAGAAATATTCATTATTGATTAGCAACAGCATTACAATGTTATTAAAAAGAATTCAGAGACATAATTATTGTACTTTTAGTGTTGAAATTACACAAAATACACAATTATTTGAATTTTTAGTTTTAAACATAATGTATGGCTCTCACAGAATTACTTTTCAAAATATGTGGTGTTCATGGCTCTCTCAGACAAAAAGGTTCCCGACCCTTTCTATAGGACACAGCTGGAGAAAGAAAGTCACTATATGTTTATATGTAATAAAAAGAACATATTCACATATTTCCCATTTGTAATGATAAGAAAAAAATCACCGCAAACGTAAATTTGTGGAGAAGGAAAGTAACCATATTTGTTATATATATCCGTCTCTCTATACACTGTTGCCCTTGTGTATCTTGCCGTGTCAGAAGTAGAAGAGTGCTCTGGAGATGGCCTCACTGCATGCTGTTAGTAAGCTTGTTCCTGTGGTTTCTTTGATTTCTGTGATCCATCTTTTACATGGTCTGCCTCTGGTTTTATAGCCGTGATGTGTATGTGTCATGGCCATCTGTGTCATGCTGTCTGTTGGTAGTCTGGAAGCGTGTGAAAACCACTAGATCTGTTGTCTTTTGATGTGTTCCAATACTGGTATTGTTTTTGTTATCTGTCTGGTGTTATTTTTTTCTCATTCTATCTCTTAATGACACTCTGAGTATTCTTCGTAGGCATGTTATTTCTGCTGTCACTATTTTTCTTTTGTCTTGAGGTGTCTTTCTCCAAGTTTGGCACTGGTAGCATAGTGATGGAATAATAATAGTTTTGTATAATGCAACTTTAGTGTCTATGTTTACATTTTTGTTGTTCTAACAATACCTGTCATCTGTCCTAGGATCTGGTATGTTTTGTTGCATCTAATTTGTATCTCTTTACTGTTGATTATACAATTGTGATTAATAATTAGAAAATAAAGCAACCATTTTTGTGATATATAATCAGAAAATAAAACCACCATATTTGTGATATATAATTAGAAAATAAAACCACCATATTTGTGATATATAATTAGAAAATAAAACCACCATATTTGTGATATATAATTAGAAAATAAAACCACCATATTTGTGATATATAATTAGAAAATAAAACCACCATATTTGTGATATATAATTAGAAATTAAAACCACCATATTTGTGATATATAATTAGAAAATAAAACCACCATATTTGTGATATATAATTAGAAAGTAAAACCACCATATTTGTGATATATAATTAGAAAGTAAAACCATCATATTTTTGCTATATAATGCGGAAACAAAGCTACCATTTTCGCGATATAAAATGAGAAGATAATTTTATCGAAATAGTGTTATAAAAAGTGAAAGTATAAAACTATTACCGAATGCTATAGTAAGTAAACAAGTAAAATATTGATATATTGTATTTGTGGTACGTAATGATAAACGTATATGAATGAAGGAAGACAGAATTCCACGACAAACCTTCATGTGGACACCAGACGGGACAAGCAAACAGGGAAGACCAAAAATAATGCTAAGAAGAACATTTATGAATGAATTAAAATCAACAGGCATAAATGCACAAGACCTGCAATCCTTGGCAACTGACCGACAAGCATGGAGAACTATGACATCAGCCCTATGTGCCAAACTTGGCAAAAGAGGAACTGACAGACTGAATGATAAATTGTGGTACATGTAACTCCCTAGCTTCAACTGATAATTTTTAGGGGTCTCATATAAACTTCATCTGTAAACAAGATTTCACAATCGGCCACATCGTGTGAGTAAAATAAATAACCTAACCCCTGTGTCACGGAGATCCTCACATGATAAGGTAATAAGCATCAATATCAAACAAAAATAATAAAAGCGACTTTTAATATTTTTTAAATCTGAATTCAGCCCCGTAGATAAGGGAGTGGGGAGTTTAAGTGTTCAACACCCCCCCCCCCCCACCCCCCCCCCCCCCACCCCCCCCCCCCCCCCCCCACCATTTAGCAAATATAAACCTGACTTTTTGTACTAGTAACTAAACCAAATGTCTGTAAAAACCTATCGTTTCGCGATTTTTCACAAATTGGTCTTCAAATTTCTCGTCAAATAGTGAAATTTACACATGAAAATAGATCGTTGGTCTTACACCTGTGAGGTCCAGGGTTCACTACATGGTAAGGACTGAATTTTTTTTTTCTATCGAAGGGTAATTTAAAAAAAAAAAACTCACCCTGTATGTGACCTGGCACAGCACGGGCATGAGGTCTTTACCACACAAATTAACTCGCAAACTCCATACAATTTCTTAACGGGGAAAATACAGTATTGACAGTTTCTTCAGTTTTTAGTACAATCAAAATTCTTCCTGTACATATCGTGGCATCTGCTATGGCAAAACAGTTTTTAATTCCATAGCCCAAAGAAAGCCTCCCCGCACTCCTTCACGGGAAAACAGTAACGAAAGTCTTTTTGGACACACGAAAACGGACAAATGACCTTTCTTTTTAAGGTAAACCCTCCTCCTTAAGGTAACCATATCTACGCCCCTGTCTGAATATATTATGTAGATTAGCCTCTCAACATTAATAAAATATTGTCCATAGATATATGGAAAATGAGTGTTTGGTGTTCAAGCACTTAGGCATTCGTGTTTTTATCACATGACATACATTTGAATAACTTTTACAGCTTCTGTCAACATTCCCCCTGGCTTCCTGTATTGTTATTCTAGGGACCAGAATAGGAGTCAACATAAGAAATGGTTAATGACATTAAAAGGTCCATCGTCAGCTACTAAAGTTCTCATGAAGCCTGAGATATTCTAGCGTGTTTGGAATTTTGATATTTAGACAAATATACTGTTCATTTCTAGAATATTTGAAGTTTAATTCCCAGAAGGGAGATAATTATAACCACAACGGATCGAATTATAGGTACCTTAAGCAAATGTGAGACCCAGACAGGGATAAAATGATAAAAAGTAAGACATGTCTGCGAAATTTCCTCCAACTCTGCTTACATGCTTTCTGTTGAAATGAACGCGCTTCAGACTTTGTGAGTCGTCTTCTGAATTGTAGACTTCAAGTACTGTAATTTAGTCTCTTGACTTGCAACCCGATACAAAAGGGGTTTCCCCACAAGGCTCCTTGGAGTCTGCGCGATCAACACGGAAAAAGGTCAAAGGGAGGCAATGCTTGTGAAAGGTCGTTGGTTGAGAAATTAATAATAATATACTTGTATAAATTATTGGACTACATTACTAACGGAATATTTGATTACGTAACCACAGGAATTTTTCATACAACACCAAAGAGTTCTTAAAACTAATAGGAAACGATTCCAGAAGGTATAGTTTGTCAAGAGAAATGCTGGGAGAAATGACGTTATATGCGTGTGAGATACAAACGGAGAAGAACAAAGATGAATTCTTTTCATCCGACGTTTCCCTTCGATAATAAATGAAGTCGTTGTTTAACCTAAAGAAGAATGTTAGGAGCTTCCTCCTTTCTTCAGTGTGCAATGGAAATTGATTTATGAATTTTCATAACAGCGAGATTATAAAGTTCGGAGGAAAAGGGGGGGGGGGGGTTGATGCGTGGGTTTATTTCTTGTTAGAAGAACGTTCAGACATGACCGTACGTAGTACAGAAAATATCTCCATTCCTCGTCTTTTAATGTTTTGTGTGTATCTTGATAAAGACCTTTTGGTTGAAACGTTGAATATGATTTGTATATTGTAATTTGTATGTTTTCTTGTGTGCACATCATTTCCCACTAGTTTTATATATAGTCTGGGGTGTCTGATTGAAGCGATTATATTAACCTGTGTAATACGTAAGCACGATTGTTGTTACGTTTCACGCAGTTACCTTGTATTGATTGGCGCACAGAAAGTGAACAAGCTTTCACTCGTTACATTTTGTATTATTATGATCGTTATTCCCATTGGTCACTATTTATAGGCTTATACTTGGAATTGCCAAGTATATAAATAGTGACTAATAAAAACATGACAACAATCTAACACGTAATGAATTAAGGATTGTTCACTTTCTGCGCAGAGGTTTTCTATACTCTAGACGGTCATAATCTAGCGTAGTGCCACATGTCTACCAAGTCACGAGAATTCCTTCTTGAATTGTAAAGTAATTTATGAGTATATTGAATTTGTTTGTATCAGCTTTTCTCAGACATTTCATTTCACGTGTAACGATTTTTCTACGAGGCTGTTAAAGTCCATGTTTGACACCGGTAGCAGAGTGTTGGTAACAATTTCTTTCAATTTTCAATGTTTTTTTCAAATTGTTGCTGAGTAATAAAATATAGACGAGAAGAATGGAATGTGCAATCTGGTAGTAGCTTACAGCTTAGAAACGATATATGACCATTTCAACTAAACGTAGCCTCACACCAGCATGGTATTTGGAACAAACGGTCTATAAATTGAACAGGCAAATACACTGTAATCCTCCTTATTTGAACAGCCAAACACACTATAATGCTAAAATTGTACTTACTGCGCAAAACTAAAATCCAACAGGTAGCTCCAGGAAAAAGGTAACAAAGTTTTGCTAACACTAGATAACACACACAATGACACACACAAATCAACGTTTCGACCAAAAGGCCTTTGTCAAGACAGACAATAAACTTAAAACATATAATAGAAAGCGAACAGTAATAATATCGACGGTTACATAGGTATGGGTAGTCTGGTAGTCACACTCTAATCCTCCTTATTTGAACAGCAAAACACACTCTAATCCTCCTTATTTTAACAGCCAAACACACTATAATCCTCCTTATTTCAACAGCTAAACACACTCTAATCTTCCTTATTTGAACAGCCAAACACACTCTAATCCACCTTATTTGAACAGCCAAGCACACCCTAATCCTCCTTATTTTACCAGTCAATCACACTCTAATCCTCCTTATTTGAACAGCCATTCTAATCCTCGTTTTTCACGTCTTCAGACATTTGTTAAGCTCGTCACTATTAATATCTTTTGCTTCCCTTTAGGACTAAAGCAACACGCATGCGGGGATATGATTTCAAAATGAACAAAAATAGGTATAAGTGTTACCAAAATAAGTCGATAAAACAACCTAACAACGAGACACAGACGACGTCTCGACTAAAAAGCCTTCATCGGGACAAACAAAAGACTACAATAAACAAATCTTACATAGAGACACAAATGGTGGTGATAGGAAGGAAAAATACGGGAAGAGGGACAATCGGAAAGGGACGACGGCTTCAAGATAGGACAGCATGTCAGGGGAAGAGGGAATGTGAGGGGAAGATAAAGATGGTAAGTAAGGAGGGGAAAGTACACAGAAAAAGTGAAAATAGATAAGATAAGCAAGTAAAATAAAAATAAATGTAAAATACTTATCTCGATAGTAGTCTGTAGTGAAAAAGGAGTATAAACTAGAGATGCCAAGTTAAATAGCAAACAGTAGCCAGTGCCCACCCGTTGAAGTTTTATTTGAGTTTTATGGGGGCGAGAAAGACATCATTATCCTGAAACTGTCCACTGTACTACAACACAAGAATAAAACTATGGACATCTGAAACAGCTTTGACTGACAATCTCTGCTGTCCTGTCTCGAGGCTGATCACCACATTACAGTTCATTGATGAAATTCATATCGACGTCTGACTTCGACTGGGGAATGTAGAAGAAGTTGTGGCCTCTTTGGAGAAGAGAGGGGGGAGAGGTCATATGGGCCACGGTGTGAACGATTGGTAAATATTAGACTTCTGTTTCAATATGCCTACAATCGTTCACATCTTACCATCTTCAAGAAAAGCATGGACATTTATACAAAAAGATAAAAGAATGTTTTATCTTAAAGTTCATATTAAAGCTCATATTAAAGCTCATATTAAAGCTCATATTATAGCTCATATTAAAGTTCATATTACAGTTCATATTATAGTTCATATTAAAGTTCATATTATAGCTCATATTAAAGCTCATATTAAAGTTCATATTATAGCTCATATTAAAGCTCATATTAAAGTTCATATTAAAGTTCATATTAAAGTTCATATTAAAGTTCATATTAAAGTTCATATTACAGTTCATAGTACAGTTCATATTATAGTTCATATTAAAGTTCATATTATAGCTCATATTAAAGCTCATATTACAGTTCATATTAAAGTTCATATTAAAGTTCATATTAAAGTTCATATTAAAGTTCATATTACAGTTCATATTACAGTTCATATTATAGTTCATATTAAAGTTCATATTATAGCTCATATTAAAGCTCATATTAAAGTTCATATTATAGCTCATATTAAAGCTCATATTACAGTTCATATTAAAGTTCATATTAAAGTTCATATTATAGCTCATATTAAAGCTCATATTACAGTTCATATTACAGTTCATATTAAAGTTCATATTATAGCTCATATTAAAGCTCATATTACAGTTCATATTAAAGTTCATATTATAGCTCATATTAAAGTTCATATTAAAGTTCATATTAAAGTTCATATTATAGCTCATATTATAGCTCATATTAAAGTTCATATTACAGTTCATATTAAAGCTCATATTAAAGTTCATATTATAGCTCATATTAAAGCTCATATTACAGTTCATATTATAGTTCATATTAAAGTTCATATTACAGTTCATATTATAGTTCATATTAAAGTTCATATTATAGCTCATATTAAAGCTCATATTACAGTTCATATTAAAGTTCATATTATAGCTCATATTAAAGTTCATATTATAGCTCATATTAAAGTTCATATTAAAGTTCATATTAAAGTTCATATTAAAGCTCATATTACAGTTCATATTATAGTTCATATTAAAGTTCATATTACAGTTCATATTACAGTTCATATTAAAGTTCATATTACAGTTCATATTAAAGTTCATATTACAGTTCATATTAAAGTTCATATTACAGTTCATATTAAAGTTCATATTACAGTTCATATTAAAGTTCATATTACAGTTCATATTATAGTTCATATTAAAGCTCATATTACAGTTCATATTATAGTTCATATTAAAGCTCATCTTAAAGCTCATATTAAAGCTCATCTTAGACCTCATCTTAAAGTTCATCTTAAAGCTCATCTTAAAGCTCATCTTAAAGCTCATCTTAAAGCTCATATAACTGAGACAGGTACGCTAATATACTCACCCTCCGGATGAATGAGATTATCATGATCACACATACACAAGCTCTCATTAGATTTAATTTGACTGCAAACAAATTATTCATGTGGCATGCTTAAATTAAAATCGCATTACGGCAGTCGCTTAATTAAAAAGAGCATCGCTGTTTTTAAAAAGAAAATAACGAAATAGCTAAATTACGCTGGAAATAAACCACATTACAGATTCGCGTGTTGATAGCGGATGTTTCACCTTGAGAAAATATTCCAGTTCTCAACTTCGGCATAGCCAGTAAGTTTTATTCACCGTATCAAATTGGACATCGCCCGTGTGTTTTCGTGGCCCGAAAGGGGAGCAAAGAATAGCAACACTGTTTACCTTCCATGCGTGTCGTAAAAGGCGACTAAGGAGGTTATGGGATGGAGTAGGCTGTCCCATCCCATATAGGGTCAGTGACCCAAAGCCATGCGGAAATCGGATGTGTCAGGCCGAACGACACAAATATCGCAGCAATGATGTAAGCCATGACACACGCTTTCCTTTCTCCGGACTACATCCTGCTAATCTGCAGGAATTTGAGAACGAACACAGAAGAAGAAGAAATTGGACAACAACTCGTATCGCTTCATGTGTTGTGTTGTACCTACCATTCATGTCGTAAGACGCTGCTAAGGAGTGTTGAGTGTCAGTTAGGGTACCTCATTCCCTCATAAATTAAACCAAAAAGGCGCCCAATGGTAAATTGATGTACTCAAATCATAAATAGTCCCCATAAGTAATTAAATCAGTGCTAGCATCAAAGCGGAAGAAGATTACGAAAAATGGAACCACAGCATATCCACGTGGTAGACCAATATTTTTGTGGTAGACAGTCGAGGAGTAGGAGTCAAAACGTTAACTGATCTTGAACTTCAGTTACGTCACAAACGCATCTGAAATTTCATCCGTTATTTTAGTGAGATTACTGATATTCCACCTTTCAGAACTTAAAATTCATAAACCCGTTCACACATCCTTGTTTGTTTTGTTGTTTGTCTACTGATTGTTTCGGTTATTGCACTACTTATTGTGTATATACCAATGGAATAATACTTTGCACCGCATATAAAGTGTTGGTGCAGTTGTTATTTGAATATTTTATTCTATTCCTCACGTCCTGTGGACTACTGGGACACGGACCTTTAGTTCAGTGTGCAACGAATAGAGTTGGTTGTCTTCTTTCCAACCTTCATGGTAGGCGACTAAGGAAAGTTTAGGGACATGCTGACAACCTGTCACATGTGAAAAAAAAATCTTCACTGAATGTCTAAGATGCAGAGCACTGACTTCATTATACTTTGTTTCACGACATGTGCTCATAAAATATCTACACTGGTTCACAAGATGCATTACTTTCAATGGTGATAAATTCTTTATAGTACATCTCAAAGGCAACTGTTCTGTCTTCTAGTTATTTGTTTATTATCCATATTCCTTTGTCAAGCACTAATGCAGAATATATGTGGCATTGTATAGTTCTCGTCTTTAGTTTCTGAATTATTTTGATGTTAATAGTTTTCTTATACCAGTGAAAGTACCTTTAGCCATTCCTATTTTTTAAATTTAACTTCTGTTTCACATCTGTCTGTCTGCCTGCCCGTCTGCCTGTCTGTCTGTGCATCTAATCTAATCTATCTACATACCTATCTATCTATCTATCTATCTATCTATCTATCTATCTATCTATCTATCTATCTATCTATCTATCTATCTATCTATCTATCTATCTATCTATCTATCTATCTATCTATCTATCTATCTATCTATCTATCTATCTATCTATCTATCTATCTATCTATCTATCTATCTATCTATCTATCTATCTATCTATCTATCTATCTATCTATCTATCTATCTATCTATCTATCTATCTATCTATCTATCTATCTATCTATCTATCTATCTATCTATCTATCTATCTATCTATCTATATATCTGTCTATCTGTCTATCTGTCTATCTGTCTGTCTGTCTGTCTGTCTGTCTGTCTGTCTGTCTATCTATCTATCTATCTATCTCTATCTATCTATCTATCTATCTATCTATCTATCTATCTATCTATCTATCTATCTATCTATCTATCTATCTATCTATCTATCTATCTATCTATCTATCTATCTATCTATCTATCTATCTATCTATCTATCTATCTATCTGTCTATCTGTCTATCTGTCTATCTGTCTATCTGTCTATCTGTCTGTCTGTCTGTCTGTATTGCGTGTCTTTTACAGAACATTGACCTCACTATCACTCTGTTAGCCGCTCGGTTCTGTATAAGCTGCCCAGCTGCTTCTAATGTCATATTCAGGAGGTATTCGATATCATGTGCTTATCATAGTCCTGGTCTGCCTCTTGTTCACTGCCTGGTACTTTTCCCTCCATGATTAATCTTTCTAAACTATTGTGCCTCTTTATATATCCGAAATATGTTACTTTGTCGTTGTTGTTTTTTGTTGTTGTTTTTTTTAAAATAGTTTTGAGGAAACAGTTTATTTCTATGTTCAGTCTTTGCGGACGTCTACTTTGGTTCGTCTTTCTCTCCATGATATTCTTTTTGACCTTTCTTTTACATTTCACTTCAAATGTCAAGATGTTTTTTTTTAGAATGCACACGTCATTGACCATGTCTCACAACCATATGTTGTGTTTCATCTACTGTTTACTGTGTGATTACATGTCCGAGATATTGACAATTATCCACTTGTTTTAGTGTATCTCTCTATGTTTTGCGTCTATTCCTCTGCGACTTTACTGATTTCTTTTTTTTCTTTTTTTTTTCTTTTTTGAATGTTTATATCTATGTTAATCTCTGTAGCTCCTGTTCACATCTTGCAAAGAAGACATTGGAATCTTCATATATAGTATTGTTATATTGTTGGCTTAATAAACATTTGCCAATAATGATTTCAAGCATGGATCAGGGGCAAAGCTGATGCGTCTTCTTTTTTTAAAAAAGGTAGTATCAACAAACAGCCTTTGTATTGCCGGGACCTGAAATGGGAGAAAAGAATAGCAAAACTGTTTATCTTCCATGGATTTCGTTCGAGTCGACTAAGGAGGTTTTGGGGTACAGTTGGCAACCCCACATCATATAAGGTCAGTGACCAAGAAGCTGTGCGAATTCGGATGTGTAAAGCCAAAAGGGGCAGATATCGCATTTCAGCTGTAAATCATGGAACAACACATTCCGTTCTCCGGACTACATCCTGTTAATCTTTAGGAATTTTGAGAGCGAATGCAGAAGTAGAAAACTAACAGAACACGGGAGATGTGTTGATGAAAGAATAAAGCGTGACCGTCGGTGTTATATAAGATCTCATGAAAAATTGGGAAACATCCTTCTAAAATTACTACTTTGAATGTTCCCGTGAAAGTCATCGGCCATTAACACAAAGCATAATCATAGTGACCAATGAAAAGCAAAGGTAAATGCCAAATGTCATTTTAGAAGGCTGTTTTCCAATTATCTAAGAGGTCTTATATTAAAGATGATCTCAGTTAAAGCTAGATTAAAGATAAGTTATTACGGTAAAGTTAAGTTAAAGCTAGATTTAAAGATAATGTCATGTGATGTATTCTCTCCAGAAAGAACTCCCTGAATCCTCTGTCTTGGGAGATGAGGCTTGAATTTTCCAGAGACGTATTTATGTTATCTTTAATATCGCCAGTGCATCGTCTTCTTGGTCTGCCCTTCCTCCTCTTCCCAGGTACTCTTCCCTCCATTATTTGTCTTTCTAAACAGTTGTGTCTCTTTATATATTTATATGACCAAATTTATGTCTCTTTATATGACCAAACAGGTGTAGTTTTATTTTTGCTATTGTGTTTAGTAACCAATACTCTGGAATCTTCAATGTGTTTATAATATTTGAGTTTCTCTTTTTTTTTTTTCCTTCCATGATATTCTAAACACCTATCTGTAGTATTTCATCTCAAAGGCTTTGATCTTCTTTGTCGTTGTTTTACTTAGGGTCCATAAAAAATACTTACTACTTTGTTTGCTAATGGTTTCGCCTCATATGGTCGAGGCTCGCCTCTTTCAACCTAGGACTGGTGTCCATGTCGGTTATATCAAGGCGTCAAATTTGTATAAAAAAGACATTTCCAATGGATTAATTTAACTGTTTCTCTAGGATAGTGGTTTTGTGGTGTAGGTTTAGTATAAAAGAGGTTAAAACTACTTTAATACACATTTCTCAGGAAACTTGCAAGTCTGCTGTCCAATACATTTTCTTACACCCCAAAAAAAAGTGTTTGTGGCGAAGTTGAGAGGCTCTCTGGACACAGACATCTGCGGAAGAAGTTAGCATTTTAATCAGCTTTATCATTTAAGTAATCTCCTTCCTAGACAGCAGCAAGGGAAGAAACGGTGAGGTTGAGATAACTCGTCCTGACAAAACTGAGGTCCAGATGAGATTAAAAGATATCATTGGAAATTTCGTGGGCTTATAACACGCATTTGTGGTAAGACTAGATGGATTCATGGGGACAATAAAAATATTAACTAGCGAAACAGACGAGAAATTTCGTGATCTGAGTCTCTAGATTTATTTCGCTATATTCTCTCTCGAATAAATCACGATCGTTACAGTTATTGTGCACCGGAGTCTGTGTCTCTAGTACATATAAACAGGAAATTTGTATCCATAAGTAAAAAAAATAGGAGATTAGAAAGCTGATAAAAATTGCTGATAAAAAAATGATGTGGAAAAAAAGATTTACATATTTGTCATTAAGTATTCATACATTTGCTCGAGGAACTGAGGATGTGGTATAAATAACAAACTGTTATTATTCAGAATTTGGTTTCAGATGTCCATATCTTGGTGGAGTTATTCTCAAATACCACTGAAGCACCTCATTTGAAAAGAACCAATTCTCCTTGCCACTATTTTTATTAAGTTGTATCATTCTCAATGTCATATATTGCTATATGATTATTGTTTTTATTCTGGAACTTTCTTCAATGGAAACTATAGGGGTCTACTCTTGGTGGCAACTGCATTCCGATTTATTTATAATGTATTATTTTTTTTATTGTGTTGTGATTTTTTTTCTTGAGAAAGGCTCAATGGCCGTAACGTAGAAATTGTTAATATTTACGTTTCTTAGAAGCGTATATATTTTTACAATGTATACATCTTTCTATATCTTTTTTTTATTAAATTTCTTTTCTTGCAACATAGGCTTAATCATATTACTTTCCTTTTGTGTGGCTCTGACCACTGCCTTTTTTGTCAGATGCTCTTTTGGTTCTTTGTTATATTGTTGGTTGGTTGGTTGCTATCCCAAGGAATTTGCGAGCGATTTGCTGTTACTTCCTATGTGCATTGGGGTGGTTTCTCAGAGTTTTCTTTCATACTCAGGAGACTTCAGCTTTCGGCTTAGTACAATGCCTTTTGAAGGAGCCTTCTACTCATAGGAGGTATATGTCACTAGACGAATTGATAGATTTCATGGATCCCCCAATTATGTATCTTTCCTCCGACGAGGCGCTTCACTGCCAGCGAACTACTCCTCATGTCCCCAACAGGAAGACCATTTCACGTCCCTAGGTCCCAGACCTAACTTTTTTTCTGTTTGATCTGTCGGGCAACAGCGACAATCGAATTACACTCAAAGTTAATACACTTTCTTAGGCAAGGTGCTTCTTTGCCAAACACGCTAGAGGTCTGGAATTTGACCTTTCATTTCTCACGTACTCACCTAGTCCGTCTGTGCAGGTCATAAACTTTGGCACGGCAGAGGCACTTAAATCCCATTTCAATGTTTTCATTATTTTGAGGGGCAATTTTGATGCCCGGTGCGACCGCAACCCCCTCGGCACGTCCATCCCTCAAGGACACGGGGAAGAATATGCTAACAAAGATGGCGGAAATCCCCTTGAATTATAGCTTGTGTCCTGATATAGCCTAATTGGACTTTGTCCGCTGGTTGAAAGAGTCACGCCTCTCCAAAAGAGAGGCAAACTTATTAACATACCTACCTATGAATTATAGCAATCTTTAGCTTAAAACTGCATAATTACGTGCTATGAATGATACTCTCGGCTGGCGCGTATCGCTTTGTTGAGAAGGAAGGAATACATATGGGATAATCCAACTACAATTAAATAAATCCTCTATGTCTTGTCAACACTTTCCTCTATATAATCACATCACTGTTGCCTCTAATTTTTCCACAATCCT
Source organism: Meghimatium bilineatum (assembly GCA_034231615.1). Taxonomy (NCBI): domain Eukaryota; kingdom Metazoa; phylum Mollusca; class Gastropoda; order Stylommatophora; family Philomycidae; genus Meghimatium; species Meghimatium bilineatum. Next base: position 44,527,530 of record CM067312.1, read on the forward strand.
GCTTATTTATTGCCAAACTTGGCATAAATATTGTAGAGTCAGTGGTAGGTCCCTATAAAGGCCTGAGAAGATTACAGGCTTTCGAGTACAAATGCTACAGACAAATTCTACGAATTTCCTATAGAGAACATAAGACCAATGTGTACGTAAGAAATAAAGTAGAGATGTGTGCAGGAGTTCAGGAACCATTGCTTTCATTAGTGAAACGACGAAAACTAGCATGGTTCGGACATGTATGCAGAAATGATTCCTTGTCAAAAACAATACTACAGGGAACTGTCGAGGGAGGAAGAAACAGAGGCGGGAAAAATTAAGACATGGACAGACAACATCAAGGAATCGACAGGACAATATATTTCCACACTCATCCGCATCGCTGAGGATATAATTCACTGGAGGACTCTGTGTACTGAAGCAACCAATGTGGCACCCCTACGACCGTGAAGGGTTACGGTTTATTAAATTGTTTGATATAGGCCTAGCCATGAAACTCTCTTAAGCGCTTCTAATGACAGTGACATATTACATAGCATATTCTTCTCAACATCTTAACTAGAAATCTGTGTACCCATACAAATAGAAAATTTATTTCTTTTTAGATTTATAGGTCTATAATGCTACATATGGTATGCATGGCCTATTCTTCTTCTTCTGCGTTCATTCTCTTATAACCACAACGCATAAATCGTGAGATTTCCGCCGGCGAGAGCGAAGTACGATGTGCCACAAGTTCCACATTTGAACTGTGTTATTTGTACCTCGATTGGCTCACATCCGAGGCCCAGCACATCCGTTTTTGTCATGCCTTTAATTCGGTTAGTAGGCTTCCCTAGCCAGTGACAGCCTGCCTATCTGTCGTCAGTCACGTGCGTGCGTAGTGGCTCTTCGTCAAGACGATTGTTGTTCACGTCTATCTCGCGCGAGGTGTTCCGCCGTCTGTGGACCTGCCTCGTGTAATTCGACGTTCTGTACCTATGCCCATCTCTCATCCGCGAGAAGAGTTGGACTATGGCTCTTTCGACTTCTTAGCCGAGGTGTCGTTCACCGACAGCGTGAACCCCTCGCCCAATTCCGAGTCTCACACCACGACATGACCTATAATGGTACACATGGCATACAATGGTATCCAGACGTATCTTCACTGATGTATCTTCACCCATTGTGTTTTATGCGTGGCATCCTGATTCATTGTGCACTTTTTGAATGGTTGCCTCCGTCTTCAGCACATTGCTTACTTGAGCAGGACTGTGGTCCTACTCGAGTTGGACTGCCCGACCAGTTTTAGTTTCCAGCCCCTGATGGCTGAACTAAGCCCCATCACCACTTCACGGTGCTGACCTCGATGGGGAATATAAATAATAAAATAAGGACAATAGACAAATCAACGTTTTGATCAAATTGTTCTAACCTTTACAATTAATTCACAAACTAGTAGCAACGACTACGTTGGTTAAGTAAAATATTTCTCGAATGGTGAGGTACGTTTGTTGGAACAGCGGACATTATTAGTTCAATTTTGTTATATCCAAGCTTTACAACCATACAAAATAGTGGGTGGGGGTCGCAATTCTGGTAATCCAGCCACCACAGCCTCCAAAACCTGTAATTCTTAGATAAAAGACTTCAGTGGAAACGAGAATTGCTTTCTTTGATATGAGATGCTATAAAATCACAGAATGATACTGGGAATATTATAAAAAATACGAACCAAGAAGAGTTTCGATTACGGTTTATGTATGTTCATCTTCTTCACTCACCGGTCAGGCTATTATGTGATCATATTTCAGATTCAGTAAACCTCTTACAGTGCAGCGATTGATGATTCCAGTTCTGTATTGTTGGGTAGGGTTGTTTTTTTAAATTGTGTTTGGTTAAATTATTGTTAGGTTATTTGCATATTCACATGAGAAATAATGTATCGTGAAATTTAGCTCTGCCATGTGAACATGGATTAGGAGAAGCAGAAAGAAGAGCCAAGGGTAGACCTAGAGTACGCTGGATCGACAACATCAAAGAGACATTACACGAGCACCAAAAAACATTATCTGAAGCTGCCAGAAAAGCGAGAACAAGAACATTGTATCTCCCTCGACACCCGTAAAGGGTAAAAGAGGAAGGAAAGAAGAAGATGTGAACATGGGCAGTGTCATTCTGACTCTTAGTTTATTATGTTGTGAATGTTTGCTTGAAAAAGGACTTTTGGTTGAAACATCTATTTTTGTGTGTTATCGTGTGTGCATACATTGATCAGCAAAACGGTGTCCCCTGTATCCCAGTTTGGCTGTTGATTTCAGTTTTTCTGCAGTTAGTGCCTATTAATGGGTTAAAGAAATATGTCTCACCATAAAAGGTTTTAATTTTTATTTAGTAGAAAAATTGAAATTATCCAGAACTGGGTGAGTTGTGTCGCAAAAGTTTCTAATAACCACTTGGGCGTTGGCCTACGTTCTGATATAGATCTCGCTAAGGTGGACATATATATGTCCTACACTCGCGATTGAAAAGGGGTGTGGCTCGTCAAAACGAAGTTTTTCTCAGTCAATAATACTCAAAAAATCATACATTAAGCAAAGTTACACGACTGAATTTACTTTTACACTAAGTAACATATTTATAAAGTGATATGGGATTCCACTTTCTGTATTTTTCAACGTTGCCATGGCTAGCGTCTCCAACGTACCGCACCTCTAAAAAAAAATATTTACTACGTGACTCTCCAAGACATGAAAAATATAAAAATATCAAACGGAAGTTGTTATACCATATCATATCTATTCTTTTTTATCATATATGTCGTGTACACATATTCTCAACGTACACGAGCAGAAGTGATGCGTGGAGTACAGTGATTTGTACAGATAACACTATTTTTGTTGTTGTTTATTATAGAAGTAAAGTTCAAATGAATGTTTATTCTCGATGTTTATTTATGGTAGATTTAGACAAACTTTTCCGGTTAGTTTCTTTCATGTCTTATAATCCCCCGCATCTGTTCAATAATTTTAATCAGTTATATTTAATATCATTGAATTTACCTACGTCAGTCAGACTGATTGATAATCCACCCAGTCTTAGTCAGGAAGTAACATGGATGCCAATAGCAGTATGATATTGATACACAGCACCTCTAACAATGAACATAATAAATAGACTAGGCAAATGATTTCGGATTCAGCACTGATTGTGACTGATTAAGATTAGAATTAGATGTGTGTGTAGTATTCAATTGTAAAGTAAGTGTTTTTACCGGGTATTAACACAATAGTCAATAGGATAAACTAGACCGGATAGTCAATAGTGGGACAATAGCTATGAGTATGGATGGATAATAATTATTAATTAGGCTAGGCTTAGGGCCTTTACTTAATTTAGTACACTTAGCATAATATAACTTAGAACCACTTATTTATCCGATCCTGGAGTTGTGATCTTTCACTCTTTCTTCCCTGTGCCATGTAGTGGTAGGTGTATGTCTTCTTCAGCTTGTGTTGTGTCAGTATAAAGGTTGTTAGTGATGGGGAGGTTTGGTGGTAACATGTGTTTTCATAGTTCTTGTAGTGCCTATTGTAATTCAATAAGGTGGTGTTTTACTGTTTCCTCTTCCTGTCTGTTGCAATATGGTGTATGGTCTGCGGTAATCCTTTGTAGCTGTTTGTTAAGTGAACGAAAGAAGAATCTTCAGGCTTATACTTTTTTATTACTGACTTGAAAATAGCGGTTTTTCCAGGCTGTTGGTAGGGTTCCACTTTACCAAGTTGTATTTATGAAGTTAGGAGCTCTATTTTCTTTTGGTTCCTAGGTGTTTATCATCTCATTGGATATTTTATCAGGACCAGGTGCTTTTCTTGGCTGTAGTTTCTTTAGTGCAGTATGTGAGTTCTTGAATGGTGAAGTTTTCATCAAAGAGTGCAGTGTTTGTTGGTTTGGATTTTTCTTTAGATTTTAAAATCTTGTCAATTGTATTGTCTAGTACTTTCCTGCGGGATGTTGTGTTGATGCTTGAAAAGTATTTGTTGAAACTGTTTGCTTTGTCTGTCTTTCATTAGTACCTGGTTTTCAGTCGGCAGTGGTATTGGGTTGGTTTTCTTCCTGATAAGTTATTTAATAGCCTTAAATGTCAAGTCGGATCAGTACAGTTAGTTAATTATATTCTTTTCTGTTTGCAGGTGTAGGGAACTTCTCTGTTTTCTTACTTGCTTCTCTTATCTTTTTAACAAGTTCTTCAAGTTTCTTTGTCCAGAATGGGCTATGTTTCTTTCCACATCCTCTGGGGATTGTTCTGTAGACTGTATTAAGAATGGTTGCAGTGATGTTTTTGTATAAAGTGTTTATATCTGTGTTTTTAGTCTGAAAGTTTTTAATTGTTCCGAATCTTTTCGTTTGTAGTTCCAGTGAGGTGTTTTTCGTGTTGGTTGGTTTCTTGTTTGTGAGATTTGGAAGAGTATGGGGTGGTGGTCACTTCTTGGGTCACCAAGGACTCTCAGAGTACAGTAATTTTGGAGGTCTGAGATATGATGGTAAGGTCAGGTCTGCATGTTGATCCACTGGTTCTTTGGAGGAGTGTGGGTGTGGATGAGGAATCTTGTAATATTATTAGGTTGCTTGTGTTGCATAGTTCCTCTATGTTGTTTCCCATGGTGTTTCTATCCTTGTATCCTGTGGCAGGTATGTGTGCATTAAAATCTCCTGCAATGATAGTTCTCTTGGCATCTGTGGTGCTGATGTCTGTTTGTTTCTTGGAAGTTAGGTCAGAAATATGCATTGAACAGTATATACCTCAGATCATGGTGCCATATTTTTTTTTGCATATCGTTTCTGTTGTTTTTCATGTTTATGACTTCTCCTTGCATGTCGTTTCTTATGAGTGTTGCAATGCCTCTACACTTCTGACATTTACATTTGTGTACGATGTAGCCTGGTATTGAGTGTTTCCTGTAGTAGTGCGATGTGAATATTGTTTGTGTAGTGTTTTACCCAGTTCCAGGGTCTTATTTGTGAGTTCAAATGTGTTAAGTTGTAGTATTTTTAGCATGCCCCTCATGGCTGATTTTCGCTCAATGCAGCTGGGAGAGAGAAGTATTCGGATTTATGAGACAACTTCCGAGCTCATATATTCTTCTTCTTCATCATTCATTCTCAAACTCCTGCTGTATCACTCTAGATCAATGATCCTAGTAGATTTGCTAGATTTCCAGAAAGATGTGTTCAGAGAGTGGAAATGCATTGTGTTGCCATTTAATTTGTGCCAATGGCCAGACACATCCGTCTTTGGCAGATCTCATATGATATTTTGTGTTTAATCATTTTCATGTTGGGGTTGATCCAACAAATTAGGGCCAGGGACCAGGAACACCATTTTCCAACTGGTACGATGCTACTTTGTCTTGTGTCTTCGCAGACTCCCATCTATGGGTAGTGAATCTGAGGCATGCTTCATCACTCTCCATTCCCCGCCACCTACAGTTTGCCAAATTAGGAAAGACATGTAGGATAGTCACATCCTGAATTGGATGGTCTCACCTCAGGTTTCCCCTTACTCAAGTTGGTTTCTGGATGTCACTTCGACATGCAGCATCAAACCTATGAGATATTGACAGTCTGTGTCACAGGACCTAGGTTCTATGACGGTGTGCAATTCCACAAGTTTCCCTTTACTGCAGGGGGAGGATCAACAACAGGACATTACGACATAAAAACATATAACTGTAAAGATAGAATACTGGTGGGGTTTTCACACGAGAAAACCTCATTATAGTCATATCATCTAAAAATATAATTTTTCATGACGGTTGGTCTGGTGGTTGCCACCCAACCTTTCGTATGCTGGACTTACAACCAACATGCCTATTTAATACTAATATCAAAAGACCCAAGACCTAGTCTATAATTGTTATTCCAAGTTTAAGCACTACATGTGCTCTAGGCCTACACTATATAATATAGTTCTTTGGCTACAGAGTTTTTTTTAGGGTTTGTATGGGATTTTTTTGCACGTCCATCATGGGAACAAGAAACTACTTCTAATTATAGTTATATTATAATATAGGCCACATAATATATTTTTTGGGGGAAACAGAAATGGACAGCAAATGTGGTTATCATTATTTTATTTTGAAGAAACTTACTTTTAATATTGAAAAATTGGTTCATGTTTGGTTAACCTTTCAACTTTTTAATAAAATCTGGGTAGATCACAATTTTGTGTAAATCTGTGATGTCACTGATGCAAAATGGCTAGTGTGATAGTACTGGTAAGTTTGTTTAGTTTACCAGTGACCGATAAACATGTAGTATGTTTGTTACAGTCGTTATGACTGCTGCTGGATGCACAGATGAACGCACTACACACTGAGAGCCCCTAACCATACAACTCTCCTAAATAAATATCTCTACCATCACCCGCTGATGGATAATTATAGCCAAGGGAAATAATCACCCAAAAAAAATCGTCATTTATTCCCTATCACTTTCTGAAGAAAAAAAAAAGACTTGCCGTTGTCCATGAACCGAAAGTTTATTCTAAAAATAAAATGTAGACCTAATGTATACATTAAAAATAAAAATAATTTGGCATATGAAATGTGATCTTACCATATGTCTGAATTAATAACTTTCACTCAAACTATATCAGTTTTATAGATAATCTAATTATAACCACAAAAATGTATAGTATCTTGATATAGTGCTTCAATGATTTTGGTTGTTCAGTAAAATATTAGAACCTGTTTTCTGGAGTTTTCAAGGTAGACTTGAAACTTTGATCAACATTTTTCATAGAAATGGTGTTCTAACCACATTAGATAAGATTACCCGGATAGAAATGGTGTTCTAACCACATTAGATAAGGTTACCCGGATAGAAATGGTGTTCTAACCACATTAAGATAAGATTACCCGGATAGAAATGGTGTTCTAACCACATTAAGATAAGATTACCCGGTAATACTTTTAGCTCTTCAAAAAATCTAAAACGAGGTTTAGGTATGTTGCCAGTAATTGATAAGTTGTATTTCAATAATTAATGTGGCCAAACTATATAAATAGTTATAAGCTCTAGTGACACAAAACATAAGTGTGCTAGAAAATATATGTAGGAAAATATAAGGAAAATGGTGTCACATACTACATGTCCAAAAATTATCAATAACTTACAAAATTGATACCGTAACACATCACAATCATTCCAATGTGGACATATTACAATTATGATTGGAACCACGTAACACATCACAATCATTCCAGAAGTAATGTGGACATATTACAATTATGATTGGAACCATCCTTCATCATCATCAGGTACCATGCCGGCTGGCATAGGCGATCATGGTTCTCTACAGCTAGCTCTCTGCCTCCAGTATTATATATCAGAATCGTTGTTTTCCTGTCATGCCAGGTTGTTAAACTGTCTAATATTTTCTCATGTTGTCGCCCTCTGTCTGTGTTGCGCTCAATCTTAAGGAACCATCCTTATGTTGATATAAATACAGAAAATGATAAAACTAAAAACAAAATTGATTGTCGCTTCATTGATTTTCCATAAAATATAATGGTACCTTATGACAGAATATTTGATCCTCTGTAGAGAGACAGGTAAAAATGCACACATACAGTACTTATTGTAGATTATATGTACAAGTAGCCTAATATAAATAATTTATTCTTGTAAGTTGGCCTATATATTTGTTCCTGTTTGTAATTAATGCATGTCAAAGTATTTACTTTGTATGTAGACTAACACTTAATATTTCTTTCACTAGAAAATTAAACTACCTCACTAGATTGATAATGTCTTCAGCGTTAAAACTAACAGTTGGAGAAGTGTACATACCGGAAGATGAAGATTTCAAACGTTTTAAATCTATATGTGATGATACGGATGGATGGAAGTTAGAAGTTAATAAAAATCAAACAACGGTGTGGACCAAAGCAAATGAGCTTTCAAGCTTTAATATGGTGAAGGTAATTCTTTTTCTTCTTTTTTATCTTTTCAAAGCATACAGTTATCAGCTTGACATATCAGTTTGGCATAGTCATTGTTATACAGTCAAATCCTATTATTACAGCTTGGTCCGGACTGATGAAATATGTATGTAATAACAGAAATTTGCTATATACGGTACAAACAATATCGAATAAATATAATTGAGGATTTTTAAAAGTGTTGTTATATAGAGATATTTGTTATAAAAGAATGCGCTATAGAGGGATTCCACTATATTTAAGAATAACCAATGAATTAACAAGTCAAGACACTTATTGGCGCTGTTTGGAAAATTTGGTAGGGAAAAAATACTCGCTACTTCAATCGATCAAAACTAGGAAAGTCTGACCAGCAGCCTATCAGACCAACCATCATGCAACAGTGAAAGATTACATGCCTATATAGTTAGACTTTCCTCTTGTGGAAGTCACATGCCATTTCATCAATAATGTTTTTACCCTGTCATAGTAGGAGGCTTCTTCTCAAAGCATTGCTCACCGCTGACAGTTGGAGACTTCTGGTGGACATCGCTGACAGTTGGAGACTTCTGGTGCACATCGCTGACATTTGGAATCTTCTGGTGCACATCGCTGACAGTTGGAATCTTCTGGTGCACATCGCTGACAGTTGGAATCTTCTGGTGCATACCACTGACAGTTGGAATCTTCTGGTGCACATCGCTGACAGTTGGAATCTTCTGGTGCACACCACTGACAGTTGGAATCTTCTGGTGCACACCACTGACATTCTATGACATATCGTTGCTTTAACCGTTCTTCTTTGGCAGCGATTTTTAAAAGGTTACTATGTTACATTCTATTAATGAAACAGGTTGTTATGGTATACAGTGCAGAAGAGTGTTTGGGGATTCTCACAAAATTAACATACTGCACACCAATACAGTATTTACTTAGATAAAAATTAGGAGGCATGACTTTTTGGCCATCCCTCCTCAAATGTAGCATCTTCACTGACATATTCTAATGTAATTGACAGGTATGTAGCATCTTCACTGATATAGATGCTGCAACTTTGTATGATGTCATTCATGATCCTGAATTCAGAAAGACCTGGGATCCTGCAATGTTGGAGGGAGCTGAACTTTGCGCCATTAATCCGAACAACGATATAGGATACTATGCACGTAAGTCAATACATGGCAACATTGATGATTTTTCATTTGGGGATCTCCCTGGTGTAGTGAATAGGCTATTTGCTTTTTATTCAATATATGGCTGGTTTGAATCCTGCTCGGGACATTGTTTACACTGTAAATTTTTTCGAAGATCCCTTGGAATTATTAATTAAAACGACATGCTATGAGTGGTACTGTGTGCAGGCAGCATGTCACTTCATTGAGAGAAACTGTATATATCAGGTGACAGAGAACAATGATATATAGATTATATATACTAATGCACTCTATTATATAAATTATATAGTCTGATACCACTACCACAGCATCCTCATATTTTAAAGATTTTTCTTTTCTATTACATACAGTAAGTCTAGCTCTGTGGCGATGTGGTACAGAGCATGTCTGTGTGATGGCTAAGGTACTGAGTTCGATCCCCACCACAGGCAAATGTGCTTCCGGAATGTTCAGAAAGCAATGGCAAACTACTGAACATATTTATATTGCCTAGAAAATCACCACAGCCAACTAATGCTGGGTTGATAGCTACATCCTGAATAGGATATGCTACCATTTAAGTCTGGCTATGTGGCGGAGGTGTACAGATCTCATTTTGGATAGACAAGATTCCAGGTTAATCCCAGCCACAAACAAATGTGCATCCGGACCATTCAGAATGCAATGGCAGCCTACTCATCATCACGTGACATATTCTCTCCAGAACGTGGACTTCTTTATGGATTCTCTGAACACTGCGAGATATCACAGCACCATCGTCCTCTTAGACTCCCTCTTCCCCTGTTGCCGTTAACTCTGCCTTCAGCTATTAACCTTTCCATGCTGTTATGTCTCTTTATATTACCCAAACAAAACGCAGCTTTCTTGTTAAGATATTTTTAAGGAGCAGGCTTTCTTTGACATTTATTGATCTTAACACTTCTGGATTTATTTTTTTAGCTGTCCATCATCATCAATCAATAAATCCGTAACCCTTCAGGGTCGTAGGGGTACCACATTGGATGCTTCAGCACACAGCTGTCCATGGTATACATACAATTCTTCTGTAGCTTCTCATTTCAAAAGCAGCGATTCTCTTTTTTATTTAATGTTACAATGCCTTACAATTGTATATTGTCTTTGGAAATATGCATGCTCTGATTATACATAGTTTGACTATGCTGCTGGTACCTTGCCAGAGATTTTTCATTTGAACAAGGCAACCTTCTACTAAATGTATTCATATTGCTTAGAAAGTCATTACAAGTTTACAATGCTAGGTTGATTGCCACACCCTGAATAGCATTTGCTACTAACAACATACAGTAAATGGTAGAACATAGGAAAAGCTGGAAGCGATAGCTAAGGATGGGATAAGATGGAGATTTGTTGAGGAACTAACTCTGCAGGGAGCTTAACCCGTTCAATCCCTTAGCGGCAGAAATCATTGGCTATATATGCATAACCGCCGCTTCCATTCTCGTCGGATTAACACAGTCATTTCGATTGATGTATGTTACCAGTTCCATGCAAATAGACATGCTAAATTTAGTGCTGATGTTATTACCGGTAATGGCGGCTTCCAGTGTTGTTTTCCAATCGTTTCTAACACCTGTCATTTCCGAACTGCGCAAGGTTTATTATGACCTTCAATTTTTATCAAAACTTGGTAAAAAAAATGGACCCACTTATGAATCAGATGATGTTGATAGGCAGTTTTTAAATGGGATTCTAGAGAACGTACATGCATGAGACGTTGATGGGGTAATAGTTAAGTATTTAGTAGGCCTAGTTTAAATTAGTGGCAATGTGTAGTGTAGGACTAATTGATGATGTGCAAGTCCGCCCCGCACACCATAGACCTAGTAATGATTGAGAACAGTGAACACATTAACATTGATCTATGTTAATAGTAATCAATTTCATGAGAAATCTGGTCCTACAAATGAGATTGATCGAGATTACTCTGTTTTTGACTAAGATTAGGCCTAGTTTTCACTATTTCTACACAAGTCATTCTTTGGCAGTACGTGCAAAACATTGTGTATGCCAGTATCAAAATTTTCTGGAAAAAAAGAGAAACATTTTGGAACCCTGTTTCACCAGATATCTAAGATATTCTTTATGTGAACTAGACCTATATGTTTAGTTAACAGTTACAGAATGTTGTTGTCATGCTGTGTAAGGGAGACTGCTTTGCAGCTTTCATTTGAACATTCATCAGCAAACAAATTGACACATGTTGAAGCTGACTTGAAACTGGTGCTCATATTTTTTTCCCTCTTACATGTTGCATGACAAGTAAACTTGTCTTACATGACATTCACAAAGATATGTTCACAGATCAGTACCTCTTCCATTTGTCTGTTAAGCTGACTTTGAATCATAAAAATTGATTGCAAATTTTATTTTATATTAATTTTCTTACACAATCACTTCTGATTTGTGCGGAGTTATTCCCCTTGCCCTGGGAATTAAGCCTGACGATTTTCCTGAGCAGCTGGGATTGAAAGGGTTAAAAGGTGTACAGATCACATCTGTGTTACTGAAAGGGGAGCAAAGAATAGCACTACTGCCTGCTATACATGTTGACAGAGGCAACTAAAGGGGTTGGGTTGACACCACCCATTGATCTCCACTGATAAGGTCTGTTGAAGACCTATTCCTAAACTGCTATGAGTTCATTGACCCTTTCATCTGCAGCATTCTGTGAGATTTCAAGAAAGTCACTGTGATAGTCTGTTTCAGAGAAGAAGACTGATTATCTCATGGCATTGGACCCTGTTATGTTATGTTATGTTCCTCCAGGGCCATAGGCGGCGCATAGGGCAGAAACCATAGCTTTCCATTTCTGTCTTTGTGTTGCCAGGTCTTTCAATTGTTGCGTGTTGTTTAGGTTCATTGACATGCCTTCTCTATTAATGGTTCTTCGTAGAGTTTCTCTAGGTCTCCCTCTTCTTCTTACTCCAGGTGGCACCCAATATAGTGATTGCTGGGGAATTCTTAGGCTGTTCATTCTGAGAACATGGCCGATGTAAGTCCAACGCCTTTGTCTAATGAAGGAAGATATATAGGTTTGTTTGCTTTCCTCTCTTATAGTAGTGTTAGATTTAAAGTCACTCCACTTAACGTTCAGAATGGTACGTAGGCATTTGTTTTCAAAGGAGTCGAGTCTTTTATCTGTGGCTTTTGTGGCTTTCCAACTTTCGCACCCATATGATAGAATAGGGATGATGTTGGAGTTAAATAACTTGAGTTTTGTGGTGTTTCTTAGTGTGTTTGACGTCCATATGTTGCGTAGTTTATTGAAAGCACCCGCTGCAAGGGCAATACGGTGTAAAATTTCTTTTGATGAGTCTCCATCCAATGCTAGATTGGTGCCTAAATATGTAAAATTGTTGACTTTTAATAATGGAACATTTCGAATTTCTATGTTGTCGTTGGATCTCGTAAAATCTAGTATATGAGTTTTTGATGTGTTGATTTTCAACCCTATCTGATTTGAGTAGTGTTGGAGATTGTCAAGCTTAGATTGAGCATCTGTGTGGTTTGCGCTCAAAAGGGCTAGGTCATCTGCGTAGTCAAGATCTTCGAGAACGGTATTATTAATCCATTTTATTCCTGTCAGCTCATTTTCAGTGCTCTTTCTCATGACCCAATCAATAGCGACGCAGAAAAGTAATGGGGACATGATGCATCCCTGTTTAACGCCCGTAACAACTTGGAACCATTCTGACTTCTCAGTGTTTGTTTGAACACAGCAATGTGAGTTGGTGTAGAATGCCTTTATAACATTGATTATTTTAGTAGGAAAACCGTATTGCTGTAGAATATTCCATAACGTAGGCCGATGAAGACTATCAAATGCTTTTTCAAAGTCAACAAAGTTGATTATGAGCGGGGATTGAAATTCGAGTGATTCTTCAATGATGATGCGAAGAGAAAATATGTTGTCTGTGCAGGAGCGAGCTGATCTAAAGCCTGCTTGTTCTTCTCTGAGTAGTTTATCAACAGCATTCTTTAATCTTTCCAATATGATGCTTAGGAAGACCTTGCCTATGACTGATAATAGGGTGATACCCCGCCAGTTGTTGCAGTCTGAGGGGACCCTACAGTCACATTAAGTCTAACAAGCTAGAACTAGCAAAAGCTCTGTTGAACCATTCTTTCTAAACGTCACAGAAACACTGGTCTGGAGCTGAAAGTAAAACTCTACTACCTGTGCTATGTTTTATCTCCTGTTTGTGCGACTAATTGTCTTTCTGTTTGTGAGTCATATTTTTTTTCTGTTTATGTGTCTTATTGTGCTGTTTGTGTGACTTATTTTCCTTGTTTTTGTGACTTATTGTCCTTCTATTTGTGTTCCTTATTGTCCTTCTGCTGGTTTTGTATCATATTCTCCTTCTGTTTGTATGTCGTATTTACCTACTGTTTGTGAGTCATATGCTTCTTCTGTTTGTATGACTTATTGTTGTTTCTGTTTATGTGTCATATTCTCCTTCTGTGTGTGTGTTGTATTCTCCTTCTGTTTTTGTGAATTATTCACTGCTATGTCTACCTTTTTATGCTTCTTCTGTTTGTATGACTTATTGTTGTTTCTGTTTATGTGTCATATTCTCCTTCTGTGTGTGTGTTGTATTCTCCTTCTGTTTTTGTGAATTATTCACTGCTATGTCTACCTTTTTATGTTTCATGTAGTAATACTTTCCTTTATGTTTTGCTTTCTAAACCAATAATTCAATAGTAAGTTATTAACCATTATTTATTTCTTTTTTGCTGATAAAATTACAGTTAAATGCCCTTCACCACTAAAGAATCGAGACTTTGTAACTCAGAGGTCATGGTTGGACCTCGGTTCTGAAAAAATCATTTTTAACCACTCAGTGAACTATGCTGTGAGTATTACTACTAACATCACAAGAAAACAAATTGTTATTTTGTTTCATATTAAGTTATCAGAATAATCAGGAGAAAGTAGTTGTTTTGTGAATGTTGAATGGTTAAATCCCAAATGTAATTATTCTTCGTAGACATGTCATTTCTATTGTCACTATTTTTCTTTTGTCTTGTGCTTGTCATTGTCCAGGTTTGGCACTGGTAGCACATTGATGGGATAATAAGTCTTGTATGATGCAACTTTAGTGTCTATGGTTACATTTTTGTTCTTAAAAATACAAACTAATAAAACATGAAGAAATCACATACAATATCTGTCAGTCCAACACTAGGTCTCGGCCGATATACAACATAATTATTTTTCATGCCAACACGTGGCACTCCTGATACATGTTGTTTTTGTGTTATTCAATGAATAAATTAATATTCTTATAATATAACAACTGAAACATGTACATATTACTTACCATAATGATCACGAACGATGCCACGCAGTACTACATTTCACAATAAAATATGGCATCAAAAATGGACAGAGTCATTCTCAAAGTCATTCAAGACGCCAATGGGCCACTGGAAATGTAATAGCATTGATGTCTATGGGGTCCGTAAGGTTACGGTCTTGATTATTGTTGGAGATAATGATATTTCTTTCTTTTTTTGCTATTGCCATTATTTCGGTATTTTCAATATTAATCTTCATGTTTAATTTTTGAAGTTTTTTTAATTTATTTAACTATTTCATGTACTAATTCATATTTAACTATTTCATATACTAATGTGATTTTTCTAAAGGCATTGCCACCGAAGAAGGATGTGATAAGAGGAATATCTTACTTAACTGGGTATTATATTGTCAAATTAGATGACAAGAGGGTACAGTTCACATATGTCTCACAATCTGATCCAAAAGGTATGTGCTTTATAATCATCACATATGAAATGTGTGCTAATTATTTCAAACTTTTCATGTCAAGTCTTGAACAATAAGTAAACAAGATAGTGAAAAAATAGAGATAACAGAGTGTTTGTTGTGTATCATCATCATCAAGTGCCGTCTCCGCAATGAAGGTTGGCTGCAACGTATCTCCAACATCTCCTGTCTCTTGTCTTGGTGGTGCACTCTGCTAGACTGTAACCTGTCCATCGTGTAATGTTACTCTCCCACTTGTATCTCTGCCTACCTCTTGCTCGCTTCCCTTTGACTTTACCCTCAAGTAAGGTCTTCAATAGGGTGTCATGTTTTTTAATGTGTCCAAAGTATTTTATTTGCCTGATCTTTATTTCTCTTAGTAGTTCTTTCTTCATATTAAGTGTCTTTAGCACCTCTTTATTTGTTTTCTTCTCTTTCCATGATGTTCTCCCTATTCTTCTATATACCCACATCTCAAAGGCATCAATGTTGTGTATAGAAGAATGCTTAAGAGTACTAAGGACAGCTATAAAACTAATGAAAGGTAATACTGCGTGAAACGTAACAACAATAGTACTTACTTAGAACACAAGTTATATGAAAGTGTCACTTGAACAAGACAAACTACCACTAAGTGGTTATGAGGTGTAAACATGAAAACATACAAATAACAATACACAAGACATTTTCAACGTTTCGAACCATTAAGTCTATCTCAAGAATATACAAAACAAACAGTGAAAAACAATGAAAACAGTAAAATGTTACCACCACAGAGGCACTAGATACACTATTAACATGTAAATGTAAAACTAATAAAGAGGTGCTGAAAGATTCAAATTCGAGATGGTTTACTTAACATCAGAAAGATACAATCTTAATTTATTGGTCATGTTATAAAACAAGGATGTCTGTAGAATATAGTTACAACAGGCAAGATTGAAGGCAAGAGATCGAGGATGACGGCATGAACAAATTTTAGGTGGCATGGTAAATAGTCAAAATTGATCCTGATAAAAGATACTGGATATAAAGAGTTGCGGATGCCCATGTGTTGCTGGGGCCCGGAAAGGGAGCAAAGAATATCAACACTGTTTACCTTCCACGCATGTTGTAAAAAGCGACTAAGGAAGTTATGGGATTGAGTTGGCTGTCCTATTTCATATAGGGTCAGTGACCCAAAGCCATGCTGAAGTCGGATGTGTCAGGTTGAAAGGTGCAGATATCGCAGAAATGCTGTAAACCATGACACAACGCATTCTGTTCTCTGGACTACATCCTGCTGATCTGCAGGAATTTGAGAATGAACACAGAAAAAGAAGAAGAGTTGCGGAGATTCATGATCACCTACATCATTTGGCAT
This sequence comes from Meghimatium bilineatum, assembly GCA_034231615.1. Classification (NCBI taxonomy): domain Eukaryota; kingdom Metazoa; phylum Mollusca; class Gastropoda; order Stylommatophora; family Philomycidae; genus Meghimatium; species Meghimatium bilineatum. Next base: position 44,543,814 of record CM067312.1, read on the forward strand.
GGCACCTGATGATGAGCTTTGATATGTCTGATAAAAGAACAATTCGACACAAAAATAAATGTATAATTATGACATTGTTTTTATGTAACATAACATACGTCTTATTATTTATCTTTGTCTTAGTTTTATAGAAGAATGAGGGAGAACTATCTTGATTTAGATCTAACTCTCCCTTAGTATAACTAAGCTTTCTGTGTATAGATAATCAGTTGAATCAATGGGAAACTGCAGTAAAACTGTGAACCATATGGTTATGGTGAGCTGATATGATTGCATCCTTGGCAGACCCATACATGCTTAGTCTCTTCCAGCAGATGATGTAGAATGTGCATGCTGATGATTCCTGTGACCTTCTGATTAAGCTTTCTTCTCATTCCACCCTACTGGCGTACAGTTCTACTACTACAACACTTAATACAGTTACGCAAATCTCATCCTAAAGGTGTCCACACCAAACAGACTCGAATGAAACAGTTTCAACATGTCACTCTTATCCATTATGAACTCCTCCATTATCTTTCCACTGATGCCTTAGATACAACTCCGTTCACTCTCATTACCGCACACACCAGAAGTGTGTCCGGGACAGTAAATCCATTGTGACACATTGGAATTTGGATGCATCTATAAGTACCATCCACTCATAGCATCACATGCCATTTATGGTGCAGCCATATTCGAATGACATGGCAGTTATTTTTAGCAATACTATTGCTACTACATCACCATATGGTCAATAAATATAATCATAAAAATATCTAAAACTGGTTACATGCTACATAAAACTGGTTACATGCTACATAAAACTGGTTACATGCTACATAAAACTGGTTACATGCTACATAAAACTGGTTACATGCTACATAAAACTGGTTACATGCTACATAAAACTGGTTACATGCTACATAAAACTGGTTACATGCTACATAAAACTGGTTACATGCTACATAAAACTGGTTACATGCTACATAAAACTGGTTACATGCTACATAAAACTGGGTAAATGCTACATAAAACTGGGTAAATGCTACCTAAAAACTTTATTTATCCCATTTTATATTTTTTAAATGATTATAGATATCCAAAGGTTCCATCATATTTGTACAAATTTGCTATTATTACAGTTTAATTGATATATTTTCAATGTGTTTTCAAAGGAAATCTTCCAGCTTGGATCATGAACAGGTTGACAAGGATATTTGCACCAAAGGTTTGTTTCTAGTTGTCTTAATGACACTGTGTTATAATGTAATCCAAAGGTTTGTTTGTAGTTGTCTTAATGACACCGTGTTATAATGTAATCCAAAGGTTTGTTTCTAGTTGTCTTAATGACACGTGTTAAAATGTAATCCAAAGGTTTGTTTGTAGTTGTCTTAATGACACTGTGTTATAATGTAATCCAAAGGTTTGTTTCTAGTTGTCTTAATGACACCATGTTATAATGTAATCGGCATCTGTGCTGTAAACCTTACCTGGACTTCTAGTTCAGGGTGCAAAGAATGTGGTATCTGCCTTGTTTCCAGACATGCCGTAGTACAGGGCTATTCAATTATATTTACTTGGGTGCCAAAATAGAGAAAATGGGAATTATCAAGGGCCAGATTTATAAAAAAACACATTGAATGATTTTATACAACTAGGATTTTTATAACTTTATTTCACTGTTTTAGCAATGATCCTCGGGCCACTTACTAGGCCTCCGCAGACTGCCAATTGAATAGCTCTGCCGTAGGAAGTGACTACGGAAAGTTGGGGTGTAGGCTGATGACTTGTTACCTGAGAAATAATCATTGTCACTGCATGTCTTGTCTAGATTTTTTAACTTTTTTCTTCTATCAAATGGTCCATATGGGTGGCAGACATTTAACCTTTGTCCTTTTGTGGTAGGCTCCTAGATGGTTCTAAATGTACAGTTGCTGCTGATGGGGAGCTAGTTGGCCCAGAAGTACATGATATGCTCCTGGCAGGACATGATAATCCTAGGATACTGCTGGACTGGAGTGCCTCACTTCAGGGACTAAACATGCATCCATAAACCTCCCTAACATAACCATGCTTTTGAGACAATAAACCTTATACAGTGTGGGGTGTCACCATGGTTACTCGACTGAGTAGGGCCTGTGCTTTTATTTTAAAAAAGACTATGAGTTGTCAAGAGCTTCTGGCTCACAGCTTTATTTCATTGTCATCACAACGAAGCGGGAACAAATTTGTCTGCATTCGTTCTCAACCTCCTTCAAATACGCAGGATATAGTCCAAATAACAGATTGTGTTGTGTCATACTTTACAGCTCAACTGTGATATCTGCATGTTTTGGCCTGACACATTCGACATCAGCGTGGCTTCTTGGTCAGTCTGACCCTATATGTGGTGACACACCTAACTCACCGTAAAACTTCCTTAATCGCCTCATATGACATGTATGGAAGTTAATCAGTTGCTATTCTTTGCTACCCTTTCACGCCCTGACAACCCACAGGCAAAAATAACTTCAGTATATAGTGGAATACCTCTATAGAAAATTCCTTTATAACATATTTCCCTATATAACAACATTCAAAATCTTCAATTCTATTTTTTCTATATATTTTTTTTTACTGTAATTAGTGAATTTCTGTTATTACATACATATTTTGTCAGTCCGGAACAAATAGTTATAATGGGATTCCACTGTATTAGATACAAATATTTGGACTTTTCTAAACTCATTTGGTCATATAAGTACATTTCAAACTAAACTTAACTCATTTTTTTATCTTTGGTTTGAAGTTCTTTAAAATTGCGCTTGATCAGCAATCAAGATCATACTTATCTCCCTACCAATGGTTTTTTGTACATTTTTAAACAAATGACAATGCTGTCTTGAGAAATTTGTTTGAAAAAAACTAAAATCACGACATAATGCTTTAAAGTTTTCAATCTGTCAAAATGAATATATGAGTTATATAAATAATGAAAAATGCCAGTTATTCCTAGAGTTGTGTCATAGTTATTATTATAGTGCTGGGCATCATTTTGCATTACTTTCAATCTAAGGAAAACACTCAGCTGAAAAAAACTTGAATTATTAAAGGATCAAACCATTTTAGCTGAAATTGGATGTGCTAGGCCTACATGGAGCAAATTGAACGGTAGCACAATATACTTCACACTCCCTGGAGGAAATCACACGTAATTTGTGGTGGCTAATTGAGAGCAAACAAAAACAAACAAACCCGCACTTATGTTAAAACACTATTATTCTGTGGGTGTGGCAATGTTGGATTTGCCTAGTATCCAAGATGAGCAACAATTCCTCATCATCAATAAATAATAAGAAACACAATCCATAAGAACATCACTTAGATAGACTTTCATTTCAACTCGATTTGCCATGATTGAAACAGATATCTGAAAATATTTGAATGACTTTCATTTCAACTCGATTTGTCATGATTGAAACAGATATCTGAAAATATTGAAACTTATTTAACAGTTTTTTTGGGGTTTTTTTTGCACATGACCTTGTCTAGAAAGGAGGTTTGATTATTGCTATCCACAGTTGCACATTTTCTTGTTTTAAAAAGCTAAATTTAAACTGTTTAGTATGTTTACAAAATTGCATAAAGATGAGTCAAAAATTTGTTACTACGGTGTTGCGGGTGTTACTCCAAGAAATTTTTGTTTCTTTGCGCAGATGTCATGGTAAAGGTTAACAAAGGTCCTGAAGCTGCTTATCGAATCATTTTAAAGTGTGTTCGGGTATCACAGCTACCCACCCCTTTACAAAGTTGTATCTACTGCTTAACACTGACATTTTCAAAAATATAAATAACCAGAATGTCTGAAAAGCTGACGTTTTGAACTCCTTAAGAGATATAGCATGCAAGAGTGAGACTAGCGTGGATGATGATTCTTTTTCAATGGCCAGGATTAAAGATCAGGGGAAAAAATGTAGTGTTGCTAGAAGTGAACATTTTGGAGGGCACAGAAGAATGATGGTGAACCAGCATAAGACCTGTGCTGTCAGTAGAAATGTAATGTCGAATATACTCCGGGAGTATCAGAGCAACTATGGACACGTTTACAGTGATGATGATCCGATGACTAACTAACCAAAGTGTCACGAGGATGTCTGACAAAGTATAGAGTGCCACAGTAACCAAACAAATAAGCAATAAATACTAGATAAAGTACTAAGGTTACTATTAAAGCCTAACTATCCATGTAAAAAAATTAATAAAATAAATAACAATAAACAAAAGAACAAGGTCTTTTTTCTATGTTATGGTCCAACAGCAACTTGCTGTGAGAAAGACATCTCCAAATAATCGCATTTATATTTTGATAATTTCATGTTTATGTGTTTCTTGAAAAACAGTCCCAGTTTGAACATAACATAGAAAAAGTCCTTGTTCTTTTGTTTATTGTTAATTGTTTATTTTTTACATTGATAGCTAGGCTTAACCTTAGTACTTTATATAGTATTTATTTCTGACACTTTCAGTGTGTTGTAATACACAGAGCACCTCTGGGGGCTTCCAGACTACAGAGATATACAATTTATCCAGTTTTCCATAAAGTCATATATTATTCACCTACATTGTGCCATGTCTGTAAGGTTCTATCACTCTATCTGTTGCAAGCGTTTGTTAGCGCAAGGTTGTATCACGCTATCTGTGACAAGCATTTGTTAATTCAATGTTCTATCATCCTATCTGTTGTTGCAAGCATTTGTTAATTCAATGTTCTATCATCCTATCTGTTGTTGCAAGCATTTGTTAACTTTAGGTTCTACTACTCTATCTGTTGCAAGCTTTTGTTAACTCAAGGTTCTATTACTGTATCTGTTATTACATGCATTTTTAACTTGAGGTTTTATCACCCTATCTGTTGTTGTAAGCATTTGTTAACTCAAGACTTTATTACCCTATCTGTTGTTGTAAGCATGTGTTAACTTCCTCTTGAGTTGGAGGCTTCATTTTACAGTATTGCATGTTGTGTTAAGAATTGGAATCTTTTGGTTGTGAAAGAAAGTTCTGATGAATTCTATACCAAAAACAGTAAAACAGAAATAGAAGTTGTAATTTCTGTGTGACCGTTCAATATAACGCGTAAAAACTAAACTTTTATAATGAAATATGTTGGTTTCTTAAAAATGTTGTCTTCTTGACCAGGTCATCGGCCGTATTTATAAAGCTACCAAGAACTATGACAGCTGGAAGGCAAAGAACCGTCCAGACTTTAAGCCATGGTCAAACCCTGAACAGATGATGACCTTCCTCCCCAAGTTTAGCTTGTCTGACATTATAAGCAACGAGAAACTGAATGCTTCTAATGACGCTTTGGAAGAAGGAAATCTCAATGAAGCAGATTACAGCGAAGATGATTATTAGATTTATAAGCTCTCATGAAACGATCATCTTCAGTTTTGTTGAGTTTTTATTTCTATTAATATTTTCATTTTTTTCCAACAAATGCTTATTTAACTGTATTTAGCCTTGATTTTGTTTATCATAATTCCTCAACATAATTAGTAATAGGGTACTTGTCCTCAATGCTACCACAGAGTAGACCATTGATTTGTTACTTCTCTTTAGTTTCCTTAACAGTTTTTCCACTTTCGGTTGGGTTATAGTACAGTGTGTCGACATGATCTGTGTAAGCCATCCACTTTGTAACTTGCGTTATGCCAATGATAACAATCTCTTGGCCGATTTTAAATCTGAACTTCAGGAACTCACTTCAAAGTTGGAAGTAGCTACAGGGTAGTCTGAAATATGAGAATGAAATTAGCATTAATAAAAGTAAGATATTGGTGACGAGTGATACCAAGCAAGCTCACATAAATATCAGATTAAACGGTCACAAGCTTGAAGAAGTTACCACCTTCATATATCTTGGATCCCAAATATGTGAGGATTGCAACTCAGAAAATGAGATTCAGTTAAAACGGGAGATGATGATGTCCACCAAGGCTAGGTTGAATATGATTTGGTAAAGTAAGATCAGTATTACAGTAATGATCAGACTATTCAGATCGCTTCTGTTGATTATACTTTTATAATGATATGAAAGCTGGACACTCAATGCAGGCATGGAAAGAAGAATTCAGTCTTTTGAAAACAAGTGCTACAGACGTTTATTATAAATTAGTTATATAGACCACAAGACAGAAATTTCGTCCGGCAGCAAACAAACTTTCAGGTTATCAAGAACCACTTTTGGAAGTGCTGTGAATGCCATAAACTTGTTTGGTCTGTACATGTAACGAGACACAACTCACTTTCTATAATTATATGCAAAGAACAGTCAATGATGTACGGAGAAGAGAGACCAAAAAAATCCTGGATTGATAACATCAAGGGATGATCTGGACATGGTTTTTCTATATTACTCCGAATGGCTGAGGACAGAGGTGTTCGGAGGGCTTTTTGTTCTATCTCTCAAGTGTGTCACCCCCATGACCCTGACAAGTTATGGAAATAATATAATCTTCTTCTTCATCGTTGATTCTCAAACTCCCGCTGGATCTAGCAGGACCATGGTCCTACTAGATTTCAAGCAAGATGTAGTCCAGAGGATGGAAATGCATTGTGTTGCTGTTTTATTTGCGCCAATGGCCCGACACATCCATCTTCGGCAGAAAAAAAATAATATTATAATAATATATATAATGTAAAACCATTGAGGTTACTAAAGGAAAATAACAAAGTTTCTGCTTTGGAGTATGATTGAGAACAAGCATCAATATTTGGTTCAGCAGTTTATAAAAACATGCATAGATTTTTTTTTCAAGTTGGTTTTACACTAATGTGGTTCATCTATGACATATTCAACATAATTCTATATTACAGTAACTGTGTAAAAATATCTTTATTACAGTTATATTGTTGTAAAAATATCTTTATTACAGTACCTGTGTAAAAATATCTTTATTACAGTACCTGTGTAAAAATATCTTTATTACAGTACCTGTGTAAAAATATCTTTATTAGTTACATGTGTGTAAAAATATCTAATCAGTTTTACTTTTTTTTGGATGTTTATGACGGCTCAGTTATTTGTCATAAATTGACCAAGACTCGTGATATTTTTTAATATATATCTATATATTTTTAAAAATATTCCATTAGGTTATATTTTCAAACTGTTGTGATGATGCATCAGTTTGTCTCCTTCTTAGAACTGTGACATTATTTATAAAGTAACTTGTAAAATACTCTTTTTTTTTTACAGCCATACAAGTCAATCTTTGTTGATTTTGTGTTGTACATGAAGAAGAACAAAAAGGTGTGTTTTTTAACAAATTTCAATACTGCATTTTTCCCATCAGGGAGTTGCAGGGAGGTTTAGAGTGATGTGTATGATCTTGTAGTTACCCTCCAACATAAAGAAACCCAGTTCTTATCAGGGATCAAACTTTGGGCTTCACAGATGTGTGACCAAAGCTCTAACTTATTGGCCATGCACCACACTAGAACATAAGAGGTGTGTTAACGTTATGAAATGCATCTGAAAATTGTTGAAAGTTTGCATTGATTAAAGGTTTTTACTAGACTTGTGAAAACTAAGGGTATTCATGAATTCTTGATAGATGACATATCACTTTCAGTGATTGACCAGTAGCACACAACTATAGCAATAAATTTCATGTGACTTAAAGAATATATGTTTGAAGAGTATATTTTTTACACGTTGAAATATGTTTTTGTGTATCACGTACCCTTTTGCATCCATTTTATGAATAGAAATATGTTAGACAGTAATATTCTGATATATTGTACTGTTGTAAAATGGTAATAGTTTTTAAAATATTGCAAATGTTATGTTAATAAAGGGTCTTGCTATCAAGTTAAATAACTTTTGTAGAGAATGTCAACTGAGAATAAGCTGACCAATTGTATTATATCATCTGATTAATTTAACAATGATATGATTATAGCATGTCTACTAATAGTTAACAGATCAGTTCTCTGATTATAGCATGTCTACTAATAGTTAACAGATCAGTTCTCTGATTATAGCATGTCTACTAATAGTTAACAGATCAGTTCTCTGATTATAGCTTATTTTCTTATACCATTATAAAGATAAAGTGTGAGGATTGATAAGGACAAGCATGTTGCACATAGAAACAGACTGTGACAAAATCACTTTTAGATGGATATTTGAAGGTAACTCAAAATGATGTGGAAGACCCAAGATTAATTGGAGAACCATAGAGTTGGATCTGAGGGTAATTGGCTAACATTGCCACATAAAGGAAGAAAAGGGAGTCAAATGAAAGAAGTTGAATCTTGTTTTTGCTGTCATTAAGTCTCAACAGGCTCAAAGAAGAATAACATATCATATTCTAATTGATTGAATCATTTTATGATTAAAACATATTCAATAAGATATAACTGACCAATTATCTGAATTTAGCATGTTACACATAATTCTTTGACAGTGGCCAAAAAGGTACATTTGAAATAAGCAGCATTCTATTGACCAGGGACCCAAATGACCAAAGATGATTTATTTTTATTGCACATAAGATCTTTGTATAAAAATATTTATTTTGGTTCATGAGCAGTAGGTTGTGATATCTGAAGTTTAGTCAAAAATTGCTGAGCACATATGGAAGCAGATTTTCAATTTTGTTAATTATCTGTCATTTTGCATTTTATCCCTTGCTAATGTTACTTGCTGTCAATTTGACTTTTGGGAATCCTTCATGAAGTCAACTAATAAATCTTTTAAAAAGAAAGGATTTTTCTTTGTCTGTACATTTTTCATGCTCTGTGGCTGAGGGTTAAGAGTGTCGTGGACAGCTGAGTGCCTGATCAAATTTTAGATGCAAATAGCTGTGCTTCCATACTATTAAAAAACAATGGCAATCTACTGATTGTAATTATTATCTATAAAATCATCACAATTAATAAATTATGGGTTGATTGCTATGTCCTGAATAGGATAATCCATTATCGTAAAAATAAAATATATTGTTCAGCTTGTCCTTTTCTGTGTACATGGGTTCCACTATTTCCTAGGCTTTGTATCCATTAAATTAATATTTAACATATTCTAATGATTGTCCTTCATTTTTGTTTTGTTCTTTTAATCTGCCTGTATGGAAGCAGTTTGGTTTCTGTCAGGCAGATCCCTAGTCTTTCACATATATGGAAGCAGTTTGGTTTCTGTCAGGCAGATCCCTAGTCTTTCACATATATGGAAGCAGTTTGGTTTCTGTCAGGCAGATCCCTAGTCTTTCACATATATGGATGCAGTTTGGTTTCTGTCAGGCAGATCCCTAGTCTTTCACATATATGGAAGCAGTTTGGTTTCTGTCAGGCAGATCCCTAGTCTTTCACATATATGGAAGCAGTTTGGTTTCTGTCAGGCAGATCCCTAGTCTTTCACATATATGGAAGCAGTTTGGTTTCTGTCAGGCAGATCCCTAGTCTTTCACATATATGGAAGCAGTTTGGTTTCTGTCAGGCAGATCCCTAGTCTTTCACATATATGGAAGCAGTTTGGTTTCTGTCAGGCAGATCCCTAGTCTTTCACATATATGGAAGCAGTTTGGTTTCTGTCAGGCAGATCCCTAGTCTTTCACATATATGGAAGCAGTTTGGTTTCTGTCAGGCAGATCCCTAGTCTTTCACATATATGGAAGCAGTTTGGTTTCTGTCAGGCAGATCCCTAGTCTTTCACATATATGGAAGCAGTTTGGTTTCTGTCAGGCAGATCCCTAGTCTTTCACATATATGGATGCAGTTTGGTTTCTGTCAGGCAGATCCCTAGTCTTTCACATATATGGAAGCAGTTTGGTTTCTGTCAGGCAGATCCCTAGTCTTTCACATATATGGAAGCAGTTTGGTTTCTGTCAGGCAGATCCCTAGTCTTTCACATATATGGAAGCAGTTTGGTTTCTGTCAGGCAGATCCCTAGTCTTTCACATATATGGAAGCAGTTTGGTTTCTGTCAGGCAGATCCCTAGTCTTTCACATATATGGAAGCAGTTTGGTTTCTGTCAGGCAGATCCCTAGTCTTTCACATATATGGAAGCAGTTTGGTTTCTGTCAGGCAGATCCCTAGTCTTTCACATATATGGAAGCAGTTTGGTTTCTGTCAGGCAGATCCCTAGTCTTTCACATATATGGAAGCAGTTTGGTTTCTGTCAGGCAGATCCCTAGTCTTTCACATATATGGAAGCAGTTTGGTTTCTGTCAGGCAGATCCCTAGTCTTTCACATATATGGAAGCAGTTTGGTTTCTGTCAGGCAGATCCCTAGTCTTTCACATATATGGAAGCAGTTTGGTTTCTGTCAGGCAGATCCCTAGTCTTTCACATATATGGATGCAGTTTGGTTTCTGTCAGGCAGATCCCTAGTCTTTCACATATATGGAAGCAGTTTGGTTTCTGTCAGGCAGATCCCTAGTCTTTCACATATATATGGAAGCAGTTTGGTTTCTGTCAGGCAGATCCCTAGTCTTTCACATATATGGAAGCAGTTTGGTTTCTGTCAGGCAGATCCCTAGTCTTTCACATATATGGAAGCAGTTTGGTTTCTGTCAGGCAGATCCCTAGTCTTTCACATATATGGAAGCAGTTTGGTTTCTGTCAGGCAGATCCCTAGTCTTTCACATATATGGAAGCAGTTTGGTTTCTGTCAGGCAGATCCCTAGTCTTTCACATATATGGATGCAGTTTGGTTTCTGTCAGGCAGATCCCTAGTCTTTCACATATATGGAAGCAGTTTGGTTTCTGTCAGGCAGATCCCTAGTCTTTCACATATATATGGAAGCAGTTTGGTTTCTGTCAGGCAGATCCCTAGTCTTTCACATATATGGAAGCAGTTTGGTTTCTGTCAGGCAGATCCCTAGTCTTTCACATATATGGAAGCAGTTTGGTTTCTGTCAGGCAGATCCCTAGTCTTTCACATATATGGAAGCAGTTTGGTTTCTGTCAGGCAGATCCCTAGTCTTTCACATATATGGAAGCAGTTTGGTTTCTGTCAGGCAGATCCCTAGTCTTTCACATATATGGAAGCAGTTTGGTTTCTGTCAGGCAGATCCCTAGTCTTTCACATATATGGATGCAGTTTGGTTTCTGTCAGGCAGATCCCTAGTCTTTCACATATATGGAAGCAGTTTGGTTTCTGTCAGGCAGATCCCTAGTCTTTCACATATATGGAAGCAGTTTGGTTTCTGTCAGGCAGATCCCTAGTCTTTCACATATATGGAAGCAGTTTGGTTTCTGTCAGGCAGATCCCTAGTCTTTCACATATATGGAAGCAGTTTGGTTTCTGTCAGGCAGATCCCTAGTCTTTCACATATATGGAAGCAGTTTGGTTTCTGTCAGGCAGATCCCTAGTCTTTCACATATATGGAAGCAGTTTGGTTTCTGTCAGGCAGATCCCTAGTCTTTCACATATATGGATGAATATGCCGATAAATTTACAACTATTGAGATAATTCTTAGAATCATTTTTTGGTAAGTGCCATGACAAGATAAACAATAAGCAGAAGTTGTTAGGTTCCTGTAAAGTTGCTGATCTGGTTATATTGTTTTCTGTTTACTATCACATGTCCATTATATCTGGTTATATTGTTTTCTGTTGGCTATCACATATCCGTCTTATTTGGTTATATTGTTTTATGTTGGCTATTACATGTCCATCGTATCTGGTTATATTGTTTTATGTTTACTATCACATGTCCATTATATCTGGTTATATTGTTTTCTGTTTACTATTACATGTCCGTCTAATCTGGTTATATTGTTTTCTGTTTACTATTACATGTCCGTCTAATCTGGTTATATTGTTTTCTGTTTACTATTACATGTCCGTCTAATCTGGTTATATTGTTTTCTGTTTACTATTACATGTCCGTCTTATCTGGTTATATTGTTTTCTGTTGGCTATCACATGTCCATTATATCTGGTTATATTGTTTACTATCACATGTCTGTCTAATCTGGTTATATTGTTTTATGTTTACTATCACATGTCCATTATATCTGGTTATATTGTTTTCTGTTTACTATGACATGCCCGTCTAATCTGGTTATATTGTTTTCTGTTGGCTATCACATGTCCATCTTATCTGGTTATATTGTTTTCTGTTGGCTATCACATGTCCATCTTATCTGGTTATATTGTTTTCTGTTGGCTATCACATGTCCATTTTATCTGGTTATATTGTTTTCTGTTGGCTATCACATGTCCATCTTATCTGGTTATATTGTTTTCTGTTGGCTATCACATCCATATCTACATTAACTAGCTGTGATTTCCAGAAGTTTTGATAGTTTTTTTCCTCAATGAACAAGTGTGTGTTTGTTATTTTAATTGACCATTCATTATGTAGAAAGATATTTTGAGGATCTTTTTTTGATGTTTAATCAAAGATATGCTGTAGGAACTTTTGATGATTTATCTAAAAACAAGTAGTTTTTTTAGTTTGGTTTATATTCAAAATCAATTTACGAAGCAGTGGAAAACTACTGAATGTAACTACTAACAAGAAAATCACTACAGCCCAAATTACTAGCTGATGGCTACATTCTGAGGAGCACTGTAGCCAGTTTGTGTTGGGCTTCCTTGCCATCACTGAGTTACAGCGAGCCTGGTATCAGTGTGCCAGGTTCGAAACCACATCCAGACCAAACAACAAATCAGGGTCGTGATTTCTTGCCTGAAACGACCACTCCTCCAGTTAGCTCAGCTGTAAATGGGTACCTAACGCATGAGTTACAGAAGGTAAACACAGCAAAGAAGGGAACTGACCACCCTACCTCATAGTTGCTGCGGTTTAGTACATGAAGAGTTATCATCATCCTCGACGGCAGGTTGCTGCTTTCTTACCTTATGTCCTGAATAGGATATGCTACAATTTTGTTCCACATTTTAATATTTAAAGTTTTATCTCATTTATTCTACTCGATTTTAAATGCAGCGTCACTAGATATGTCATTATTTCTTTTCTCAACAGCTGTTTCTATTGTTCTTCTATCTATCGTCTTTCTCCAGGTGGTTTGTTATCCACTCATGCCGTTGAGCGCAGGAGTGATTGGAGCTCGAGCTTGTGTTCCAAGGCCAGATGTGTTTGTTCTAGAAGGCAAATGACTGTTCAGGAAATCCCTGACATTTTCTATGCATCTTTTTTGTGGTCTTCCTCTGGCTGTGTACCCTGATCTCATTTGGTTACATGCTTGTACTCATAGTGATGCATTCTAATAATGTAGCCAAACCACTTGATCTGCTGCCTTTCTATGTATTTTGTGCAAGGTGTTATACCTATTCTTTCCCTGATGTCTTCATTTCATAATCTATCAAGCCTGGTGACCCCTGCAGCTTTCCTCAAGCATTTCATCTCACATGTCACTATCTTTCACAACAGCTGTTTCATCCATTCAATTCTGGATATTTTATCTTATTTATTTTTGTCAAACAATTTATTCCAGTTTGTCATTGCCATCTGCAATCTTTCAGTTATACATTTTACCCATGACAAATGTATGTTTACCTCTGAGCACAATTAATAAAGTGTACTGTAAATTAGTAAAGTGTACTGATTGGTGCTATGGTTATTAATAAAGTGAACTGTCTCTATCTGATTGGTGCTGCAGCTATAGCTGTATATATTCCTTTCATTGGTTAACACTTATACTACAGGTGTTGGTGGGGATCCATTTTTTTCTATGTACTTATCATTTAGACATATTTATTAAACACTGTCCTCTTTTGTACCATTACTGAGAGAATGTCTGGTGTAATAAACATGAATGATTTATTGCTGGTTTAGTTGATTATACTTTCTAGTGTTAATGATGTCAAAGCCTTGTCTCTTGTTTTTGTCTCAGTATGCAGTAACAGTGTCAGCTTTGCAGTAGAGTTGTTAGGGACTGCCCATAAGTTATGTCCACAATGTCTTGCCAATTTTTGAAGCAGGGATCTCCTCCTGATTAATTATGTCATATAATTTTTTTTTCACCCCCTTAGATATTTTTGACAGAAAAAGTACGGAAATAAAACTACATCAGTTTTTCAGATTTAAGAAAAAAATGTTTCAAATTGAAACAATTTAATTGGTGTATAATAAACAGTATTGTTGATATCAACTTTTATCCAACCTTTCCCCTTGTCAACAACTGGCAAACATTTTTCAGACGCCCCTACCCCCTTCAATTGGTGACATAACTTGAGTAAAGTAGAAGTCAAGTTAACCCGTATCATTTATTAATGCCGTAGAAATATGAGATGTTAGCGATCTCACATTCCAGTGGCTCTGCTACATGAGGGCAGTAACCATGTCCCTCATAGTCTTTACTTCCCAGATTAATACAGTGCCCAATTAAGATTGGGTCGACCCAGGAGCCGATGTAATATAAACAAAATAATGTTTCCTCCTTAACTGGGGAATGAACCCAGGATTACTCATGCGAAGCTAGTGTGCTATCTTGGCTCCCTTAAGGACAGTCCCTAATGAATTCACCTCATTAAAATAACTCTGTTGTACTTACTCTTGGTTCACAGGCTGCTCTTTAACATTGTACTGGAGATGTGATTGGTGCGTATAACATTGTACTGGAGATGTGATTGGTGCGTATAACATTGTACTGGAGATGTGATTGGTTGTACTAGTGGTGCCTATAACATTGTACTAGAGATGTGATCGGTTGTGCCTATAACATTGTACTGGAGATGTGATGGGATATACTAGTGGTGCCTATAAAATTGTACTGAGATATGATTGGTGCATATAACATTGTACTGGAGATGTGATTGGTGCCTATAACATTGTACTGGAGATGTGATTGGTTGTACTAGTGGTGCCTATAACATTGTACTAGAGATGTGATCGGTTGTGCCTATAACATTGTACAAGATGTGATTGGTTGTACTAGTGGTGCCTATAACATTGTACTAGAGATGTGATCGGTTGTGCCTATAACATTGTACAAGATGTGATTGGTTGTACCAGTGGTGCCTATAACATTGTACTAGAGATGTGATCGGTTGTGCCTATAACATTGTACTGGAGATGTGATTGGTTGTACTAGTGGTGCCTATAACATTGTACTAGAGATGTGATCGGTTGTGCCTATAACATTGTACTGGAGATGTGATTGGTGCATATAACATTGTACTGGAGATGTGATGGGATATACTAGTGGTGCCTATAAAATTGTACTGAGATATGATTGGTGCATATAACATTGTACTGGAGATGTGATTGGTGCCTATAACATTGTACTGGAGATGTGATTGGTTGTACTAGTGGTGCCTATAACATTGTACTGGTGATGTGATTGGATATACTAGTGGTGCCTATAACATTGTACTAGAGATGTCATGGGATGTACTAGTGGTGCCTATAACATTGTACTAGAGATGTGATTGGATATACTAGTGGTGCCTATAACATTGTACTGGAGATGTGATTGGTTGTGCCTATAACATTGTACTGGAGATGTGATTGGTTGTACCAGTGGTGCCTATAACATTGTACTAGAGATGTGATCGGTTGTGCCTATAACATTGTACTGGAGATGTGATTGGTTGTACCAGTGGTGCCTATAACATTGTACTAGAGATGTGATTGGTTGTGCCTATAACATTGTACTGGAGATGTGATTGGTTGTACCAGTGGTGCCTATAACATTGTACTAGAGATGTGATTGGATATACTAGTGGTGCCTATAACATTGTACTAGAGATGTGATTGGATATACTAGTGGTGCCTATAACATTGTACTGGAGATGTGATTGGTGGTGCCTATAACATTGTACTGGAGATGTGATTGGTTGTACCAGTGGTGCCTATAACATTGTACTGGAGATGTCATGGGATGTACTAGTGGTGCCTATAACATTCCAGAATAGTTGAAATACTTGAATAATATCTTATACAGGATATGCTTCTACTATTTATTATTATTTTACAGTTACAGAGAACTACTGGGGAGGGGGTTTTTTTGGTGAAACTGAAAGTAAAACACTTTTATTAACAATTAAAAGTTCATCTTTCAATTAATGAAAAAAAACCCAGATCTATTCTACTGTTATTAACCCCTTAGCTGCTGAGGTATCCTTAAGGATACAATAAGGGGTTACCGCCATTCTGCTGAGATCTTCTTAGTTTCCCAGGGAAATGATTCATCTAGAAGTTTTATAAGCATTCCAACAGATTTTTTCCATTTGAAGTTAAGAAGCGGTGGATCAGCACAAAATGAAGATGGCTTTTCATCGCATCCTCAAAAATACCTCTGCAGTTAAGGGGTTATTATTATTTTAATGGGATCAAGATTCCTATGTTTTTTTTAAAAATCTAGATAAACTGATAAAATAATTGCACTGTTGCAACCATTCCAAATGCATGGATCTACAAGTGTTTTGTCATTACTGATTATTATCATGAAACAAAACGAGTCAAAAAATGAGCCATGAGTTTTTCTGTTTGTTTTTACTTTCATTCTCAAACTACCACTGAACTTCTTTTATAGCAGGACAAAGGTCCTACAAGATTTCCTGCAGGATGTTGTCCAGAGAAAATAAATGTGTGCCATTTTATTTGCACCTAATGGTCCCAACACATCCGACTTATGTGGTAATCACAGGTTTAAAAACAAATGTAGATTAGGAGACCACAGAAAACAATGGCTCAGTCAACATATCATCATCATCAAGTGCCGTCTCCACAATGAAGATTGGCTGCAACAAACCTCTAACATTCCCTGTCTCTTGTCTTGGTGGTGCACTCTCCTAGACTGAACCTATCCATCTTGTGATGTTAACTCTTCCACTTGTATCTCTACCTACCTCTTGCTTGCTTCCTTTTGACTTTACCCTCAAGTAAAGTCTTCAACAAGGTGTCATGTCTTTTAATGTCCAAAATATTTTATTTGCCTGATCTTTTTTCTCTTAATAATTATTTCTTCATATTAAGTTAGATCTGCTTTGTTTACTTCTCTTTCCATGATGTTCTCCCTATTCTTCTATATATTCACATCTCAAAGGCATCAATCAACATAACCCACCCAAAAACACTAAATTTTACATCTTATGCATTACAACCACTTTCTTTTGACTGCAAACAGGTCACTTGCACCTCTAACACACCTATATCGACTCAACCTGCCACATACTATGAAATGTAAGTGTGGGACAGTTTTCATGATCATCTTCTTCAAATTCTAATCATTTGGCCTACCGGTAATTCTAATTCAAGGAACCATGTTGTAGCATGTTTCACTAACTTCGCCCTCAAACAAATGTCAAACAAACTGATTAACCATCTAACGTGAAACTACCATTTTTTTTCCATATGATGTTATATTTAGTTAGATCTAAAAAATATATACCTTATAGTTGTGTATCATGTCCAGTTTTTATAATTTAATGAAATCTTTTGATCTTTGCCGACATACTAATTATTGTGTATCGAGAAAAGAAGTTTTACAACTTCAGATATTGCATCGTATGCAACATAAAACACCATCTGTCTGTTCAAAAGTACAAATTTCTGGTTAGTCATGCCAGTTGTATGATAAACCAATCATGTATAAATAGCATCTTATACTTGACTGTAAACACCTTAAAAAATGTGTGTGAGTTGACACATAGACAATTGATAAATATTGCAAATAAGCAAAAATTGAGATGAATGACTGCATTTTAATGAAAAAATGTCCGTGTCATGTGACGTATTCTCCAGAATGTTGTCTTCCAATGAACCCTTCTCTGTCTTCGGCGATGCGGCTTGCATTTTCCAACGACGTATTCATACTATTGTTAATGTCGTCAGTCTATTATCTTCTTGGTCTGCCTTTCCTCCTCCTCCCAGGTTCTCTGCCCTCCATTATTTGTCTTTCTATACAGCTGTTTCTCTTTATACAATCAAACAGGTGTAGTTATCTTTTTGTTATTGTGTTTAGTAACCAACAATCTGGAATCTTCAATGTGTTTATAATATCTGAGTTTCATAGGGTCTATACCATTTAAATTCACACTCAAAATTTCAGTTGTATGCATTAAACATTTTCTGAGATACATCATTTTGAAGTTGGACAAAGCTGTTGAAATGTGCTATAGAAAACAAATTCTTCATTTTAAAAAAAAAACACAGGATCTCCATTAGAGAGCAGGCTTTATCAAAGAAATGAATACAGAATTCTTGGACCAAAGACCATCAAGCACACAAAATACAGTTTTGTCTACTGCATAAAAATGTGTGATTATATGTCCTTATTGTTCTGATTTGTTTTTGTTACTTCTGTGTCCTGGAAATAAAACGGGCTGCTGACAATTTTGTTTTTAGTAAATGCTCTATGCTTTTTGTTTTTTCTGGAGTGTCATTGATATCCATAAAATGTGCTATCTATAAAATGCTGGACATACATCTGTATAACATATTTTTGTATATTTCGAGCCTGTAGATTTGGGGGGTGAGGGGTTAAACCCCCCCTCCCTTATGACAGTAGAATTAGATGTCTAACCAAAATGTGAGGAAAAGCCTCACGGTTTTTCACCAAAAAAAAGAGAGAAATTAGGAAATTGTTTTGTTTTTTTGCTTGGGTTAAAACTTCCCTTACCAAAAGCATATCTATGGTCATGATTCCTTTTATTTTGTCCATAGAGTATTCAACACACTTTAGTTTTGTGCATTAAAAATATTGATTATTGTAACACAGTCATTAACATCAGCATCTACCATGTTGCCATTACCTGTTGACACAAAAATAGCAGATTTTGCTAGC
Source organism: Meghimatium bilineatum (assembly GCA_034231615.1). NCBI lineage: Eukaryota > Metazoa > Mollusca > Gastropoda > Stylommatophora > Philomycidae > Meghimatium > Meghimatium bilineatum. The sequence goes on from CM067312.1 coordinate 44,562,544, forward strand.
TTCATTATATTCTAAGTTAATCAGTTGTACTTTACTTAGTCATTGGATCATCATCACTGCAAACTGAACACGTCCATAGTTGCTCTGATCTCTCTCTCTGAATGTATCCGCTATGTATGTATATATATATATATATATATATATATACGTGGTACTTTATGTAAATGTACCATATGTACTTTACTTATTTGTTCCTAAACTGAATAAATGGTCAGGTTGGGTTACCGTAATTTATGTGTTTGCGGTAAAATTGTTATATACATCACTCTTGGACAATGTCGCTACAGAAATGTGTCCAGCATTCTATGCAGAGCACAGACACTATAGAAAAGCACACAAAAAAAAGAAAAATTACTAAAATAAAAGAAACATGTCTCTCTATCATAATTTCCATTTGCTCAGTGAATTGTACAAAATTAATTTATTTTATTAAAATCCTTAATGAGAGAATTATTACAATTAATTTTATAAAACTAACAATTTGTGTGTGAAATTTCTTCAGGAACATAGAATTTTGAAATCTTTTGTCCTTGTTCAAATGGATATATGATGCAATTGAATTTTGGCAATAGATACGACAAATGGTCCAGTGTGAATGCTTCGTGTTAGCAAAATACTTTAAAATAGTCATTTAGAGACAAGAAACTGAATCATTGACTGCACTTCGTGGATCTCGAGACTGAATCACATATACAATTCATCAAAAGATGTTGATGTTCTGTAAAGGAATGTAGCCATGGACAGTGCAGTACACACGAACATCAGTTATTATCTTTATATGTATCATTTCATGTGGCAGCAGAATGTTAGATATGCAGAATTAGACATTTTAAATACAAATACTGGAAAATATATAGAGCCGCGTTAGCGCACTGGCTTCGCATATGAGTGGTCCTGGGTTCATTCCCCAGCTGAGGCGGAAATGTTTTCAGATCGCAACGGCTCCCAGGTCGACCCAGCCTTAAATGGGTACCGGATTAATCCGGGAAGTAAAGACTGCGAGGGAGAGGAGATGGCTACCGCCCTCATTTGCAGAGCCTGTGAAATGTGAGATCGCTAACATCTCACACCCCTACGGCATTAATAAATGCTATGGGTTACTTTACTTTACTTTACTGGAAAATATAACATAATTTTAGGCACCGACGTATAAGCAATAACACTCTATGTAAGAACATGCAATATAATAGTGTTTCTAGTGAAAGAAATTTGAGTATCACATACTGCATGTGTGTGATCCTTCCATCTATATTTTGTATGGAAATCAGTTTATTGTTAGCGGATAGTTGATTTAAAATTTCTACAGTTGTTCTTGTGATGAGATCTTTAGGTTCATTTTGGATGGTCTGGAGTAAAGTAAAAGTAAAGTAACCCATAGCATTTATTAATGCCGTAGGGGTGTGAGATGTTTGCAATCTCACATTTCAGAGGCTCTGCATGGTCTGGAGTACTGACATGCAGTTGCACAAGCACACCTCTGTGTTGGTTTTATTCTCTGTCCATGAAGTTCTTATTCTTCAATACATCCACATCTCAAAGATATTAATTTTCTTCTTCCAGCTTTTTGTTCATTATCCCTGTTTCTAAGCTACTGGTAAATACTAAATAAGGTAGACAGGTTACTTAAGAAAACTGTCAATATAAAATAATAAAATAACAATAAAACACAGAACAAATACAATTGTCAACTTGTCAGTCCCAATGGAGCCCAATGATACCGACACGTTGACAATTGTATTTGTTCTTTGTCAAGAATCTCCAAGAAATAGGTCAGACTTAGACTTGTTCGATCGTCTCATTTTGTCCTCACGGCAAACCACCCCATCCCAACGAGAAATTGTCTATCCCCAGGTGAATGATTGTTGATTGCATTCACACTTGCCGTTAAGCGTAGGGGTGGTATCTTAAGCTGTCGTTTCAAGGCCAGATGTGTTGCCGAGGTTGTATTTAGTCCATGTCTGTTCAAGGTTATCTTAATGTTTTCTATCCACCGTTTTCTTGGTCTACCTTTGGCTTTACGCCCAGATATTCTTGTATTATATGCTTTTATTGGTATTTGGTTTGGCTTCATTCTCATAAGGTGACCGAACCATTTTACTTGCTGTCTCTCAATATGTTCGATACTTGATATTATACCAACTCTTTTCCTAATTTCTTATTTTATCTAAATGAGAAATACATACAAGAAATACAACGCTTGAAAAACGTGTAATTGCGTTAAGTTCTCCTTAGTTGGTGATTGGCCGATAAGAGATAAAAACCTTTAGGTTTAGGTATGTTGATGTAGTCTTAGCACAAATAGGCTTGAAATTCTGGTAAATTTAGTGCCTGCGTTCAGCAAACATAAACATCGTTAGACTGCTTGTTTGATGAAGACTCTGCTGGCTTTGTGAACTTTGTTTCCACGTGATCTGGTGGTAAAAATTCCATGCGAACCACAAGTGGTGAATGGCAGACCCATCTGTGTCTCACAATATCCATGTCATCAACATGTTCGGAGATGAGTTCCATGAACTCAGCATCCACACCATACGTCTCTCTCTGAACTCAGCATCCACACCATACGTCTCTCTCTGAACTCCATGAAAGCAGCATCCACACCATGCATCTCTCCCTGAACTCAGCATCAACACCATACATCTCTCCATGAACTCAGCATCCACACAATATCTCTCTCCATGAACTCAGCATCCACACCATACATCTCTCCCTGAACTCAGCATCCACACCATACATCTCTCCATGAACTCAGCATCCACACCATACATCTCTCCCTGAACTCAGCATCCACACCATATGTCTCTCCATGAACTCAGCATCCACACAATACGTCTCTCCATGAACTCAGCATCCACACCATATGTCTCTCTGAATTCCATGAACTCAGCATCCACACCATACGTATCTCCCTGAACTCAGCATTCACACCATACGTCTCTCCATGAACTCAGCATCCACACCATTAGTCTATCCCTGAACTCAGCATTCACACCATACATCTCTCCATGAACTCAGCATCCACACCATACGTCTCTCCCTGAACTCTCTATTGAGTGCAAAGATTGTCTTGAATAGATAACACATTATTCACAAAGATCGATGACTTCTGGTGCACACATCTGTTCAAGATCGATGACTTCTGGTGCACACATCTGTGTCCATTCTCAATTCTATGTACTCCCGTGTGTTGCCGGGGCCCAAAAGGGGAGCAAAGAATAGCAACACTGTTTACACGCATGTCGTAAAAGACGACTAATGGAGGTTATGGCATGGAGTTGGCTATCCCATCCCATATAGGGTCAGTGACCCAAAGCCATGCTGAAGTCGGATGTGTCAGGCCGAAAGGCGCAGATATCGCAGCAATGTTGTAAACCATGACACAGCGCATTCCGTTCTCCGGGCTACATCCTGCTAATTTGAAGGAGATTGAGAACGAACGCAGAAGAAGAAGAAGTCCATGTAGATCAGCAGAATGTAGTCCAGAGAATAGACAGCTTGGCTGACACATATGACGTAATCACAGCTTCTGTGCCAATTGGACACATTGTGGGAAGAGATCAGCGCCGTAAATATATTCTCTAAAAAAAGGGGGGGGGGCCTATTTCCTTAAAAAAAATATTTATTCGTTTGCTTTCGTGTATCAGATCTTCTTGATGTAAAATTTGATATTTTTGTGAAAATCCGTTTTTTAAAGGGGTAAAGGGGGGGGGGGATTTTACCTATGTTTTGGTCAAGTTCCTAACACTAAAAGTCATGTCCTGATTTGCTAAGGGGCGGGGAATGTAATACACGCAACACTCCAGCCTCCTTATCTACGCCTTTAGAGACAACCAAATCCACCTCAAAATCTTCATAGTTGTTGCTTACGAAATATTTGACAGGTAACAGTGTAACTATCCTTTGCTCCCCTTCAAGGCCCTGTAACACAATGGAAGTTTATATTGGAAATTAGGTTTGACTACCATTACTTTCAGATTGTTTATTCAATTTATTCATTCGAAGATCCTCTGACAATAACATAATATTGTGAATTAAATTAATACGTCTACAGAATGACAATGACAACAAAATACTCTACGACAACTGATATATTTATAAATAGATTTAAGCATTACACTTGCCTGCGCTATAGTGTTACCAAGCGTATCAAACTCGTAAACATGATCAAATTTCTCTCGCGTTTACACGAAGCTATATCAAGTGTGTTGATTCGAACACGTGACACATTATAGGTCTATTAGTACACTGTTATAGAAACTGCGATACAAGCACATAGGCATCAGGCAGCGATATACAATCAGGACAAATCCTGTCAGACCGTGACTTATGGACATGTCTGCCGTTCACATAAACGAATGTATAGGCCTATTTCCATTAATGATAGCAAACACATTTTTCCGGCATGGAAAAAGTCACATCAAAACATGGTACATGTGGGGCAACTTAAATCAAGCATCGCAAATATATTTCATACTGTCATGAGAATGGAACCTTCGCAATCAGCCCTTCGTACATACATCAACAGAAGACCGGGCTTACAAGGTACGAGGAAGACTAAGAACTAGATGGGCAGAGATAAAGAAACATTAAATAGACATGGGCTTACCATGGCCAATGCACCTCAAATGACCAAAGACAAAAAAAACTCTGAACCCCCCCCCCCCAACCAACGACGCTTAGTGGAAATGACAATAGATAGGTAGACAGACAGATAGATGGATGGATAGACAGATAGATAGATAGATAGATAGACAGACAGACAGACAGACAGATAGATAGATAGATAGATAGATAGATAGATAGATAGATAGATAGATAGATAGATAGATAGATAGATAGATAGATAGACAGACAGATAGATAGATAGATAGATAGATAGATAGATAGATAGATAGATAGATAGATAGATAGATAGTGGATGGACGGACAGACAGATAGACAGATAGATAGATAGATAGATAGATAGATAGATAGATAGATAGATAGATAGATAGATAGATAGATAGATAGATAGATAGATAGATAGATAGATAGATAGATCATATGTGCGTGTGTTGATATGGGTTCGCACTCGTGTAAGTGTTGAAATGACGTAAATTTCAGCCAACTTCTCATTTTGATTGACACGTCTGATGTAATAGTGAAGAAATTATGCATACCAGCAAATTCCAGAACATTCCATATCGATTGAAGCAGCGCCTACCTAGTACAGACGCATGTAATTTCACAACATATAATATTTCAGTCAATTATACTTATTGTACTGTATAATTTCTCGTATTTTGCTGCAGTTTTTGCTACTAAACATTATTATATTTACGTGACCTATCACAGTTGTTGTCTACGAAATAGTCTATTTTCATTTAGCATTTTTTAAGGCCAATTTTCATGTCAAACATTTGTATTCGTGAAGTGAAAGTTAATTTTTATACATTATCTTTTCGGAAACTGGCTGACATGCCTAGTTTGTTTTTTATTAGTTATTTTTACTGCACGCCGCCTTTTTGTCTTTTTGTTTTTAATATTTCAAAATTGTCTGATGAATTTCTCATTTAATTCACTCCACTCCCTTGTTTGTAGAGATCAGTGTTTCCCAACATTTTTTTGGCTCAGACTGCAATTCAACTTTTTAAAGTGTTGATAAAAAGACACAGAAGTCCCTTTAAAGAAAAAGAATTTTAAAAAAAAAGTTGTTAGACACTTTTAATGATTTTTCTAATTTCAAATGTGGGGTTTTCAAAATAAGAATCAGTCACCGTATCAAAGATTGGGTGTAGCAGAACTTCAACATCCTTGGTCTCTAGCCTTGGTGGTGCATCCTGCTATAGGGACAACAATAGACTATAATCTCATTATGGCTTCCCTCCCACTTATATCTCTACCTACATCTTGATCGCCGCCGCTGGAATTTCCTTTAAAGTAAGGACTTCAGCAATGTATCATGTCTTTTAATATGTCCAAAATATTTTATTTGTTTGATTTTTATTTATTTGAAGTTATTTAAGTAACGAAATAATCTGGTGGTTTCTTTCTTCTTCCGTGAAGTTCTCTCTATTCTTCTATATATCAACATCCGTGCTTTTATGCCTTGAATGTCAAGTTTTTTTTCTTACCAGCCTTTTATCTTTTTTTCTTCCTTAAAGTATAAATTTCAAGTTAAATCTAAAGTATAAATCTCATGTAGATATGTACTTTTTGTTATTTTTCGTTCTTTGTGTGCATTCTGATTGCCATATCGCGCCTCTTTCATGGTTGCCTCTTGTCTTCAGTACCTTTACTTTCTAGAACAGAATGTAGTCGTGATCGGTTGTAGGAGAAAACGAGTGTTCAGCCTCTTTAAGCGGAACAAAGCCTCAATCTTCGCTTCAATGAGCTAGCCTTGTTATGGGGTGGGGGTTTCTCTAGTGAAAGATGTTACACTTTCATTAATACCTTGTTTTCTGTGGGGCTTACACCTCAAGTTGGGAAACGCTGCTGTGGACTGACTGATTGTTATTTTCCAGAAAGTTCTAACCGCTTTATTTTTATAATTTTGTCCGACTTTTGTCATCGCTAAGTTTCATGTCTGACGTTTGCCCATCTCCTTGACCTTTCTGTTTTTCTGCTGATGTCACATTTAGAAATAACAATGAGCGGACGGATATATGAGAGAATATAATAATATACGATGGAAAAGGGGAGAACGAGAGGGAACTTTTTTTTAAATTTGCAAGAAATTGCAGGATATCGTCATTATGTTGCCGGTTCCATATAGGGAAGTAAAGAATAGCAACACTGTTTATCTTTCATACATGTCGCAATATGCGGCTAAGGAGGATTTAAATTGGCTGTCCCATTCCATAGAGGGTCAACGTTACTAAGAAGCCATGCTGAAATCAGATTTGTCAGTCTAAAAGGCACATATATCGCAGATACGGTATAACACGTGAAACAACAAATTATGTTCTGTGGACTGCATTCTGTTAGTCTGCAGGAATTTGAGAACTAACGCAGAAGAAGAAAATTCACCCTACAGCCACAGTGCACCCTACAGCGACAATACACACTACATCCATAATGCACCCTACAGCCACAGTGCAAACTACAAACACAATGCAAACTACAGACACAAATGCACCCTACAGCCACAATGAGTAATGGTCGTTAAGGCTTGCAAAAGCTCAGACAATATTTTCTCATTACTACTCAAAAATACCAGAGAAACGCCATATGAAAATAAAATACCATCTTCCTCTTCTTCTTCCGCATTCATTCTCAAACTCCCTCTAGATTTCTCTTATATCAGAACAATGATCTTACTAGATTTCCAGCAGGAAAGCCAGAGAATGGAAATGAATTGTGCCGACACTTTATGGCAATACAATGACCCGACACGTCTATCTTCTGTCCAAAAAATATCAACTGGAATATTGAATAAGTGTGCCACCGAAGACGGATGTGTCGAGCCACTGGCGCAAATAAAATGGCGACACAATGCATTTCCATTCTCTGGACTACATCCTACGGGAAATCTAATAGGACCATTGTCCTGCTACAAGAGTTTCAGCGGGAGTTTAGAATGAACGCTGAAGAAGAAGAATTGTGAAAAACTCATGCTCCCTCGAGGAGTCTCATCATATCTTATCTGACTGGTATAAAGTCTGAGTTGTATTCTCGTATTTTCTGTGTGTGTTATGCTTGGTTGGTTGCTGATCCAGCGGTCCATGGTATCATGATCATTGACCCAATGACATTGTGTGATATACGCATGTGTTTATAAGCTGTTGTTTTATTCCATATAACGTGTTCCGTCTATCTGTCCGTAAAGGGAGAAGCATTTTCCTGACGTCATCCAGCGCTGGACATTCAAAAAGGTGGTGGTCAACAGTTTCATAGGAATGAGTGCACAGCCGGCACCCTGGAGTGTGCTGTGGTTTAATTTTGTTGAGGTGATTGTTAAGCTGTACATGTTGTGTGCGCAGTCGGAATATGATACTCTGGTCTTTCTTTCCCAGGAGGTTGTTGTTGTCTTTAGGATTTGCCCTGGTCATATATTTATATATTTTCCTACCAGTGTTTCCCATGGCCCATCTAATTCTCTTGTTTTCTACCCCCATAGATTTCAACATCATTTTAACTATGTGCATGGTCGTTTGTGTATATGACTGTTCTTGTTGTACTCCCATCTTTAGTAGTCTGTCTGCCTTGTCATTGCCAGGTGTGTTTGAGTGGCCAGGAATCCACTGCATAACAATGCTGACTTTATAAGATCTAAGCGGCTGGTTGGCATGGTGATATATTTCAACTAGCTGTGTGTTTGTTATAGATTGTATATTCTTCTTGAATTGCTGGAGCTTGTAGTGAAACACTTTTTAAAGTCTTTTAATTAGCCTTCAGTTTTACCGAAAACGTGCTTGTTTGGATATTCACATATCACACATTCTTGTATGTGATAAATGGTATGTATTTGAAATATCATATAGGGCCTACTACTAACATCATGTTACTTGATAACTCTACTGTCCAAGACATGTGGAAATGAGAAGAGACAAGACGTGTATCGATGACATCAATAGACGGAGGAGTGTAAAACAATGGATAAAGGACGTGCTGAAACTACTTCATGAAAATGCACTGGATACAGACAACAGTAATGATGGTACATTGAGATTTGGAGAATTTTATATTAAGTATGGTAGAAGAATTGTTCATGTGCAGACCAGAATTGTTCATGTGTAGAACGGAATTAAATGTTCAATCAACAAGCCAGAGGAATCATTAACATGCACCGACTTTGTCATCTACTAGGAGAGACTATGCACCCACTGTGTCATCTACTAGGAGAGACTATGCACCCACTGTGTCATCTACTAGGAGAGACTATGCACCCACTGTGTCATCTACTAAGAGAGACTATGCACCCACTGTGTCATCTACTAAGAGAGACTATGCACCCACTGTGTCATCTACTAGGAGAGACTATGCACCCACTGTGTCATCTACTAAGAGAGACTATGCACCCACTGTGTCATCTACTAAGAGAGACTATGCACCCACTGTGTCATCTACTAGGAGAGACTATGCACCCACTGTGTCATCTACTAGGAGAGACTATGCACCCACTGTGTCATCTACTAGGAGAGACTATGCACCCACTGTGTCATCTACTAAGAGAGACTATGCACCCACTGTGTCATCTACTAGGAGAGACTATGCACCCACTGTGTCATCTACTAGGAGAGACTATGCACCCACTGTGTCATCTACTAGGAGAGACTATGCACCCACTGTGTCATCTACTAGGAGAGACTATGCACCCACTGTGTCATCTACTAGGAGAGACTATGCACCCACTGTGTCATCTACTAGGAGAGACTATGCACCCACTGTGTCATCTACTAGGAGAGACTATGCACCCACTGTGTCATCTACTAGGAGAGACTATGCACCCACTGTGTCATCTACTAGGAGAGACTATGCACCTATGGATTTGCCCAGTGTCAGTAATATGTGTTCATAATCATAACCATAAATAGTAGTAGTGACCATGCACTCAAAAGAAATCTGTGAACAAAAGAAATCTGTGAACAAAGAGATTTGATTGAAAATATGACAATTAAAAACAATGGGAGAGAAATCTACAAATATATGACCAGCACAAACCAAAAAAAACAACAATATCAACCTTCTGGGAAGGAAAGACAAGAGTACCATCTTCCGACTTTGCACCAAACACGTACAGCTTATTAATCACCTAAATAGAATGCAACCACAGTACACTCCTGGGTGCCGGCTATGAACTGCTCATTACAAAACTGTTGACAATTACCTTTTTAACCACCCCCATTGAGGCAAACTCCTGGAAGTGAAGATGGGGTATAGTCCAGCCAACAGAGACTGGAAACTAAGATTGGCTGTGCCATCCCTGACATTTAGCAGGACCACAGTCCTGCACAAGCAAGCACTGGTGCTGAAGCCGGAATTATCAGGCAGAGAGGCACACCAGCAACCATGGTATCACGCAACACAAATAGATAACATGTCTTCGCAACAAAACAACAGCAGCAAATGTCCAGTGCTGGATATTAAATAAATGCTTCTCTCTTCAAGGCCAGACAAATGAAACACTCTATATGAAATGACACAACAGCTTACAAACACATGCATAAATCACATAATGGCATACAAAAGTACTAAAGAGCTTGAGCCCATGGACCGATGGATTAGAAACTTAATGAAATGAATGAAAAATATTAAGAGTAGAAAATGTCTAGATGTTTCTGAGAGAGAAAAAGAAATTTTATCCCCATTTTTCTGGACAAGAGATTAGTGAAACTCAACTTTCAGACTTTCAGAAAAAAATATCACTCTTTATTTTATAAAACTTGCAGCATACATTAAAAAATACAATGCAAATATAAAATAAAACAAAATTAATATTTTTCATTTGTACAAAATCTTTAATGGCACAACTGCAGAGTTATTTAACACACAATTATATGCGTATGTGTGAAGAAAAAAAAGTATAAATCATCCTGTAACCTGCACACATGATGATGATATAGCTTTATCACAGCTAAAGTCCTCTTTGTATTCCTTATTAAAAAAATTACAGTAACAAAGGTATATTTATAAATATAAGCCAAGGAGCTGGATGTGTTCAGAGCTGTACAGATTTCTTTGGTACAGCTGTATAGATTTAACTGGATTTATTAAGAACTGTACAGATTTCTTTGGTACAGCTGTATAGATTTAACTGGATTTATTAAGAGCTGTATAGATTTCTTTGGTACAGCTGCATAGATTTCTTTGGTACAGCTGCATAGATTTCTTTGGTACAGCTGCATAGATTTCTTTGGTACAGTTCTATAGATTTCTTTAACTGGATTTATTAAGAATTGTACAGATTTCTTTGCAACAAAGTAACAAATATTTTGCAGATGCTCAACTTTATAAATTGCTAGAAATCCAATAATATTAACTCAAGGATTATAAATATTTAAGGTTCAAAATACTTGTCTTCTTCTTCTGAATTCATTCTCAAACTCTTATTTTTGTAGTGGATGAACAGAATGTGTTGTGTCATGGTTTACAGCTTGGCAACGTTATCTGTGCCTTTCTGCCTGACACATTTGATTTCAGCATGACTTCTGGGTCTCAGCATGACTTCTGGGTCACTTTGATCTTCTATGGTGTGGGACCGCAAACACCACCATCAAACCTTCTTAGTCACCTCTTATGACATGCATTGTAGATTTCAAAACAGGTTCTAAAAATGAAATATTATTCTTCTGTTATTTAATTTTCATTGATTTGTTTATAATAATTAAGAATAATTTAGCACTTGAATTAACAAATTAATGAAATGTCATCCTTGACATTGCAATCAAAGACAATTTTAACAATATATGTATGTCAATACATACCGATAAAAGTGAAACATAATCTTGACCAGTGGCCCTCAATGTTGGCCATACGACTAACCCCAAGAAACAATAGAAAAAAATTTATAATTGGAGACTACAGACCTGTCTAATGGGATCATAGGATGTTACGACCGCAGTTTATCATCATCATGCAGCAGACAAGTCTCTAAGTGCTCTGTTCTCAGTCTCAATAAATCCATCTGAGACAGTTCAAGTTCTGAATGAATGGTAATCATATTTTTAAAACTTTAGTTGACCTTTTTTTATGTCCTTGCTGGTGGGAGCCACATGACAAAATATTGTAGAAAAAAAGGCCACTGTCAAAAAGATGATAAGAACCCCTGGTCTACACTAATCTGTACTACAATATAAAGTAAAAAACATAGAAAGATCTAGATTATTCATGAACATGTATAAAATATTGATTCTTCAGGCAAAGTTGACGGGACAAGCCCCTGCATCTGAAATGCCAGTGTCATTAATATTTCTGCTCTATACAGAATATTAAATAATAATCAATACATGCGTAATGACATAGATTTTCTTCCAAAATTGTTATGAGACTGATACAAGGTCTAGTTGAGAAGAAATAGATGACATACATTGGAAAATATATTTGAAATAAAAATAGATCAATGTTTTAAAAAGAGAGACAAACAAGAGAAAATTTTAGCCTTAGCGATTTTGTATTCCAATTAAGCAGACATATGTTTATGTTAGTGTACAAAATAGATGCAATTCAAAATGTATGTCCCAAGTTATATACAATATGATTTCTTGTCTTGTCCTATCCATGTGTATCGCTAGGTGTCAAGGGTAGCTACGAAGTCTTCTTTCTTTAGCTAACTATGATGCTGTTGCCATAGTGCAGCCTTGGTGTTCTAATATTTCTCTGATGTCATCTATCCATCTTCACCTGGGTCTTCCCGTTTCTCTTTTCAGGTGATCTTTTGTTGAAGGCTATTGATGGAATTTGATCTGGTTCCATTCTGATTAGGTAACTGAACCATTTGATTTTTTGTGTGTCTACGTATTCTTAGCACAACATTGTTTTCACCGATTTCTTATAGTGTCATGTTTATTCTATCTCTTTTTTTTTTACTCCCAGTGCTGTTCTCAGACACTTCATTTCACATATGGCAAAGTTTTGTTCTAGCTTCTCTGTTATAGTCCAAGTCTGGCATTGGCAACACTGTATCGGCATGAGCACTGTGTCTATTAACACGATTTCTAATATAATTAACACAAATATTAATACGATTAATATATAGCTAAATATAGTCAGATTCAACAATCAAATTTGATATTTTTTATTTGTTTTTCGGGGGTCATAAAACATTTTTGAGAAAGTACATATGTAAATATGTGCATTACGTAGAAAGACAAAGAAGAATAATAACAAAGAATAAAAATGAACACAACTGATGTTTCAATTGAGGACTTGCGTCTGAACATAAACAATACAAACACAAATGTAAAAATCAGAATAATAATAATTTAAAATTTCAACAACAAAAATTGTCAATGAAACAGTAAAACAAAGGATGCAGAATGAAAAGTGATGAGACAAACTAACAACAAACATTAAGCATGTTGATAAAGTATGTACCTATCTATGTGATGTGTCCTTCACAGAACGTTGTCCTCACTGACATTCTGTAAGCCTCTCTGTTCTATGCAAGTTTCCCAGCTTCTTCTAGTGTCATATTCAGAAAGTCTTCAATGCCATGTGTCCATCTTAGTCTTGGTCTTCCTCTTTTTCTCTTTCCTGTAACTTTTCCCTGCATGATTAATCTTTCTAAACCATTGTGTCTCTTTATATGTCCACGATATGTTAGCTTGCATTTTGTTATAGTTTTGAGGAGCCAGTCTTCTGTTATGCTCAGGTCTTTGCAGGTGTCTACATTTGTTTGTCTTCATGTTATTCCATGTTATTCTTAGGACCTTTCTACGATATTTCATTTCAAATGCTGATATTTTCTTTTCCATTGCAGATGTCATTGCCCATGTCTCACAACCATATCTTGCCACTGGAAAGATATAACTTCTTAATAATTGTAACTTTGTTTTTCTGTTTGAGCCTTGTCATAGATTTTTCATCTGTGATTCTTTTCTAATAGGATCATTGCTAATCTCTTTATGATTTCTGCAGATCTGTCTCCATTGGTGTTGATGGTTGACATGAGATTCATGCTGATATTTTCTACTTGTTCCTTGTCAATGACTATTGTATGTTGAGTTCATCTCTGCTGATATGCATTATTTTTGTCTTTTAAAGTATGTACCACTCCAAATTAATTCTAAGTTAAAAGGATATTTAATTCCAATATAAAGACTGTTCTTGAATATGAGCCAAAAACGTAACTTATGAAAATAAGTGTTTGTAAAAAAAGTTCTTGGTCTACAGTGGTATAACAATATTACAAATATATGCTACTTGGAAAAGAACAGGACATGCTTAGGTTAACAGCCAAATAATAATGTTGATGGATGGAACAAACAATAAAGTAGCTCCCAACCAGCATCATTAGACAATCACTGTCACTAAATGTCTATTAAACATAAGAGTAGACAGTTCAAGAAACATAAGAGTAGACAGTTCAAGAAACATAAGAGTAGATAGTTCAAGAAACATAAGAGTAGACAGTTCAAGAAACAGAGCCATGGAGTCAGATATGGAAACATTATGGAACTGGTTGAGAGAACAAGTGAATTGTACATGATTACTTGAGAGTTGTTAGATAGTCTATACATTTCTCTGCCATAATGAAAGAGCAAATTATGCTGTACCATTTATCTTTATGTTTAGCTAGTTACAGCATTTGATTATGCAATAAACAATAACAGACAACATGTAAAATCCAATTAACCTAATGAAACAAACTAGATTTTGTGAATGACCTTATACGTCTGTCCAACAACTACACATACTTAACAATTTAATTTGTTAGTTTGTTTCTTTGGTGCCAAGGGTGGCACATAGGGCAGAAGTTGTGCTTCTCTATGCAATGTGGTTTGCTTCAAGTTGTTGTAGTTATTGGGTGATGTTAATACCCATTATCATTGCCTCATTCTTGATTGTTCTTTGCAGTGTTGTCCAGGGTTTCATGTTTTCATTGTCCTGTTGCAGACCATGACAGAGCTTGATGGATAAGTCTGTTCTCATCTGATCTAAGCACATGCCCTAAACACTGCCAACATCTTTTTCTAATAATAGTTGACATATATAATTATTTGGATATGTAGTTAAAAATGAATATGCTAAAATTAAAAAAACAAAGTAAATGAGCTTGAATATAGAGTAAAAATAACAGTTACAAGAATAAGAGCGAATAATGGGCACAGATTAACAGCTCATTTTCTGTGTTCTAAAGTTAATAAAACATATTAAATTCTACTTTTGTAGAGATCAAATGTCTAACTTTGATTCAGTTACTCAAATCAATTATCAGAATTCTTCTTCTGCGTTCAGCATGTGGTCATGCTATACCGTCAGACCTGTCGTCAAGACGAAGTCCACTGTCTTCTCCAGGTCAGAGCGGATGCCCCATAGCTTTTGCCTCAAGTCTGTATCCTCTGGCCAGGTCTGCTGTCTCTGCTCTTTGTATGTTGGGCAGTCCTGAAGTATGTGTTCTGGAGTCTGGATTCCGTATCCACATGGACATTCATCTGTGTATGAGATCCTTAATCGATAAAGGTGACCCAACAGTCTGCAGTGGCCTGTTCTGAGGCGAAATATTGTGGCCTGTTGATATCTCTGGAGGAGATGTATTGCATCATGTTCGTATTCCCCTTCCGTTTCTTTCTTCCACTTTGCTGTGTATGTGTTGCGGATTATTGTTTTTACTATCAGAATTGTAAACATTGAAACAACTAAAATACAAACACAATGTCAAGTGTAACAAATAATTACATTTAAAGACAAATTGCATTCTCCAGGATACAAAAAATAGTTTCAAAACTCTTCTCTGTGCATTCTTATAGTATTATATATATATAATTTTATAACATATTAGTGCAGATTGCACAATAAAGTGTTACAGAAAGAAAACATGAGACATTTATTTACGAAGATTTTCCAGTTGTTGGGCAGCCTTGGCCTTGATGGCATCAAGGGCAATTCCAATATCACCATTGAACTCGGTCAACAGAGCAGTCAACCAACCATCTGTATCGGAGAAGCCCATAGCTAGCATCTGATCGAGACTCTGCTGAATCCTGATGTCTGAGGAAGAATACATTCATGTTATAAATATCATCAATTGAAAATATATTTCATAAGTATCGGTAACCAGCTTTCTCTCAGACTCATCAGGATATATGTAGATGTGTTTTATTTCAAAATAAATGAATTATGATTCAGTCTTCTAGTATACAATCTTGGGTATGTACATATTTCTATTGTTTTTCCCCCACATTTTCTTGTGTTTTCTGAACAAAATTTTCTGTAATTAACACAATATTGTATGCAAGCAAATAAACCTAACTGAGTCTTATTACCTATCCATTTCTGAATATTTTGATGTCTGAATTGTTCATGTGGATAGAATAGTGAGGGAGAAATTGTAAAAAAAACAAATACTACAATGAGTTATTAAAAACATTCAGAAATGTGCTACAGCATAGCAAGAAAACCTAACTGTGATTACGAAGACAAAGAATTTTAATTAAACATTTGTTCTATGATCTTAAACTCCTGCTGGTTATCAGAGAATGGCCCAGATAACGAAATGCAATGTATTATGGTTTACAACTGGGGTTGTGATAATTATACCTTCAGCCACACAGAACCTCAGCATGAATTTGAGTCACTTTGACCTATAAGATAGAAACTCTAACTCCACCCTCAAACATCCTTAGACAACTCTTATGACAACCATGGCAGTTTATAGTGTTACTATTTTTACTAATCTTTTGAACAACCTGAAACACATTGTCACACTAAACTCTTAATGTGAAATATTACATGTTGTAAAATAGTCTTGTGCAGTACAAAACATCAATGAAGTTGTTACAGAGTGTAAAAATATTCCTACTTTATATGTCATATTTCAAGCTTTAACTAATGTTTTTCCTGCATTAATTGTCTATTGTCCCTATTGTCTTTCCCCAGGTGGTTTGTTATCCACTCTTGCCATTAAGTGTAGGGGTGATTGGAGCTCGAGCTCACTCCAAACGAAAACACAATTTATTGCACAATGAAAAGCCAACTGGCTTGCTCCATGAAATATGTTTGTGCAAAAATACTTCTATCGGCTCGCAAAGCCTCACAGAAGCTAGCTTGGGCAAGACCTGAATGTTTACACATCCATGTAATTAATTAGTGAATAAAATTGATTTTTAACTCACTTGGGTAAATTTTAGTTTGAGGCTGGCCGTCTCCAGTGTGAGATCCATTTGTAGGTCTTGGTGATGTTGAAGTGTTAGCCGATTGGGAGGTTGTACTAGCATCTGACAGTGGGTTGGCTATAGGTCCAGGCATGGGAATGGGAGTTGAGCTGGGTAGCTTGAGATCAGGTTCCTCATGTCTTACATAGGTCCAATCATCACTTAAATTGTCAGTTCCAGCCTTAAAATATATATATATATGTATGCAAAATATATGTTTTTCAATATAAATGAATAGTAAAAACATATAGGCCCTACAGGGGAATCCCATTATAACAACTTGGTATAGACTGAAAAATTTTTTATGTAATAAAAGAAATTTTCAGACCCCTCTGAGTAGAAGGCTCTTTCAATGAGCATTGCACTAAGCCAAAAGTTGAAACCTCCTGGGTATTAATGAACGCTCAGAAAAACCACCCCACTGCACATAGGAAGTAAGAGCTAATCGCTCGCACGCAATTCCTGAGGTTCTCAAACAAACAACAGAAATTTTCTATATACAGCACAAACAATATAGAATAAGTATAATTTGGGATTTTGAAAAGTGTTGTTTTATAGAGAAATTTGTTATAAAAGTATGCACTTTAGTGAGATTTCACTGAATCTTATTCAAATAAAATTAAAATAATACACACAAGTATTTTGCTTTCTCACCAAATACATCAAAAGAAATTATATAGTAAAGCTTCACATTTTGCTGACCAAGTTTAATGATAGTAAAATTTCTGGTATATACCCTTAGTTTTATGGGAATATTGTGCCTAGAAATTTCCAATGGATTAATCAAACTTTTTCTCTAGGATACTTAGAATATCATGGAAGGACAAAATCAGAAACTCAGATATTATAAACACACTGAATATTCCAGAGTGTTGGTTACTAAACACAATAACAAAAAGAAAACTACGCCTGTTTGGTCATATAAAGAGACATAACTGTTTAGAAAGACAAATAATGGAGGGAAGAGTACCTGGGAAGAGGAGAAGGGGCAGACCAAGAAGATGATGGACTGACGACATTAAAGATAACATGAATACATCGCTAGAAAAAGCAAGCCACATCGCCCAAGACAGAGAGAGGTTCAGAGAGTTCATTGGGAAGAATACGTTCTGGAAGGAATATGTCACATGACACCCTTAGTTTAGTGGACAACTTCACCAAAAGTCAAATGCACTATGATACTTCAGCAATATGACAACCTTAGTGACAGTATATTTAAAATCGCTCCTCTGTGTTAATACATCATTCAAAAATGACTTC
Organism: Meghimatium bilineatum; assembly: GCA_034231615.1. NCBI lineage: Eukaryota > Metazoa > Mollusca > Gastropoda > Stylommatophora > Philomycidae > Meghimatium > Meghimatium bilineatum. Next base: position 44,580,597 of record CM067312.1, read on the forward strand.
GTTCATGAAATAATCTTTTGATGTGGTTTGCTGGTGAATTCTTTAATAATTTGGAATTTATTGCAGGTGAGTTTGTGCAATATGTTGAATGTAATGTAAAACGATGACCAGTGTTATTATAAATATGATTTAACTCTTGAAATTCATTCACAAAATGCAAACATTTATAATGACACATTAAAGATTTGATTACTATATGTCATGAGATTGATTTTATACTCATTTTTTAAAATGGAATGGAATTGTTTTCAAAACTTTGCATACATCTTTGGTAATGGGTACTAAGCATGCTCTGGATTACTGGTCAACAAATGGTTAATTAATACACATTTTTAAAGAATATTTATCTTAGAAAAAAAAAGAACAGCATGCAGAAGGTATGAAGGTCTCACTATTTGTCTATCAGACCAACTATTACACAAAAGTAAACTATCAGTAGATAACATGTCAATATTGTGAGGTTTTCTTCTTATCACAGAATTTTATCAGCACAATTATGATTCCCCTTTGTGTTGTAACATTCAAAGAAGCAAGCATTGCCTCACCACATTTAGTGAACCAGATGAGATCCAACCTTACCATAGTTCTAGATGCCACATGTAATCATATTATGAGTACACATTTTCTTCTTTCAACATGAAATGACAATGCATTCTATGGAAATCAGTGCATGCCAGATTCTGATGCATTTTAGATGCCTGTATTATTTTGTTCATATGCACCCATCTCTGACAGAGAGCAATACTAGACACATGAGCTGGAGTTCATGACTACAACTTAATATTGTTATGGAAAGGTAGAAAAGGCACAAAATTCTTAGAATTTAACCACTCTGAGTAGGATACTCCTTCTCTAATGCTTACACTGATGAGAATTGGAGTGTTCTGGGTATGAAATAAAGTTCTGGAGAAACTACCCCATTGCACATAGGAAGTAAGAGTTAATTACTCGTAATTCATTGGTATCAAAACAACAGCAAAAATAATGTGATTTCATGTTCAATGTAGTCTACATATGCAAGAAAGCTATTCTAAAAAAAATGTTTGTGAACATCATTCTAGATCAAAACAATTTTCTAACAATGTTGTTTATTTTGATAAGAGTTGAATTAAATGATGAATGAAACTACATCTGCCATATCTACCAGTACTTACCTTGTTAATATCCTCTTTGGGGTTTTCATTATTGTCTTTCTGTTGAGTCTTGTTACCAGAGTCTGTCTCCATCTTTTCAGTTTCTGGCTCTTTCTGGCCTTCTGAAGCTCCTTCTTTATGAGCTCTACGACGCATGCCCTCCCATGCAGGACATCTGTCACCCCAAGCACGGTGGAAGTTTCCTCGCTGGTTAGTACCGTCACCATGGTGAACATCATAGGTCACATCAATTCCTGCCATAAAAATGTGTAAAACTTTCAGCCATATAATAATTACTCTACATGTTCTTTATCCTGCAAAAATTAATGAATGATATTTGGTTAAAGTTTTTGTATTTACCTATAACACTACTCTATCTTTTTACTCTCTGTAGAGAATATGTCTTCAACAAATCTCTTTCATTTTATTGTATCCTTAGTTATTGCTTCCAGTTATTTTCATGTCCTATCCTTTTTTTGTTGGGGTATCTGTATCTATTTCTTTCCTCCAGGTATTTCTTGATCTTTCTATTTTTCTCTTTTTCTGAGGATTCCAGTATACTGCCTGTCTTGCAATGCTTTCGGTTGATATGTCCCATCCATCTTCATTGCTGTTTCTTAAATTCTAGCTATAATTGTGTTTATTGTGTTCCTTAAGTTTCTCATTGGTGATCTTATCTCATTTCAAAATTTACATTTTATGTAGGCATCCATTTATAAAACTTTGTAGTTTTTCTGGTTATCTCTTTTGTACCTGTAACACTATTTGTATTTCAATGTATGTACATTACACATTAGAATTTATTTCAATACACATAGATTACACACTAGAATTTAACTTTAAATATATTGCACACCTGTATGTTGCCACAGACCAAAATAGGTGCAAAGAATAGCAACACTGTCTACCTGTCATGCATGTTGTAGAAAGTGATTATGGGAGATAAGAGTGCGGTTATCTGTCCTATCTCATAAACAGTCAAAGTGACACAGAAGAAATGATGAAGTTGGATGTCTATGGTCAAATGTATTAATAATATAATTAAGAAGCATCCAGCTATCCCAGCCAAGCTGTAAACCATGACAATATATTTAATTGTATAAGCTACGACCTGCTAATGTGCAAAAGTTTAAGAATGAATGTAGAAGAATTAGAAATCTATCACAAATGAAACCTGTCATAAATGACATGCCAATAATTAGCATTATCCCTCATGTACAAGATTAAAAACAAAATGTAAACCTACCAAATTGATCCAGGAAAGTTGTAATGTCAGCGCCAACTTCGTTCAAGAACTCCTCATAAGATCTTTCCTTCTCTTTTTCCTCCTTACTTGTACCAGTCTGGAAATCTGCACCACCTGTGGCACCAGAGTTAGCAGTGCTAGAGGCAGAAGTGCCACCTGGAGCCATTCCTCTTATGAATCGGCTAAGGTAGCGATTAAGGTGAGGTGGTAGGAAATTCTGGAAGTAAAGAAGCAAATAACATTTTTGATTTTTTAAATACTCTTGAACCACAATTGTAAAATTTTACTTAAGAATTATTTTGCTCTATTTAAATCACAGATACTTCTTCTACTTCTTCAGCGTTCATTCTCAAATTCCCATTGGATCTCTTTTACAGCAAGACAATGGCCCTACTAGATTTCCAGCAGGATATAGTCCAGAGAATGGAAATGTGCTGTGTCACCGTTTTATTTGCGCCAATGGCTCGACATATCCGTCTTCGGTGGAAACCACAGATACAAAAATAATGATGTGATGATACAAAGTTTATCATCCATTTGTTACTTTATCATCCATTTGTTACTTTATCATCCACTTGTTACTTTATCTTCCATTTGTTACTTTATCATCCATTTGTTACTTTATCTTACATTTGTTACTTTATCTTCCATTTGTTACTTTATCTTTCATTTGTTACTTTATCTTCCATTTGTTACTTGTGTCTGAAATGAGTGTAGAATAGGACCATCGTGACCTGACATGCATGTCACAAGATGCAAATGGAGGAGAATCGGACATGGGATTTGCTACCCTATCTCATAAAATTTCAGAGATTAAAAAATTCAAGCTGAAGTTGGATGTTTTGGGCTGGATGCAAATCTGGAGTTTGAGAGCAGAAACATAGGAAGAAGACAAATAAGTAAATTGAATTGGTAAAACACTGAAGATATACACATTTCTGCTGAAGTCAGGCGTGTTAGGTCATTAGAGAAAATAATGACAGAATGCATATTTGTTCTTGAGACTTCATCCTGTTGGAAATCTTGTATTCCATTATCCTGCTTAAATAGAGATTGAAAATGTGAGAATTAATGCTAATAAATGCTAGCAAAATATGATAACTCACCAAAGGATTGACACGAGGTTGGGTTATCTTAAACATGTCATGCTCTGTATGCAGTCCCTTCCCTTCGCAAGTCTGACAAAGATCAAAGTCAGGGCAAACACAGCACTTGTATCGTATGCCAATTACTGGCCCTTGGCATCCATCACACTTCACGCCCACATGGACTTGTCCATCGCTTTCAGTGCGCTGACCATGACTGTTGCTAGGTTTTGGACCCTGAGGCTGACTTTGACTCGGTCCTTGTGGTTGCGGTTTCTGTTTTTCTGATGGTTGTTGTTGCTGTTGGCCTTTATCAGCAGGGACTTCTGCAGTCTCCATTGGCTCTGTATGAACAGATTCATGTTATAGTTAGATCGCATTATAACAACTTAAATAACGTAAATAACAGAAATCTATGATACAGTATATTGTTGATGATACCATTTGTGTTTCTTGCTGAAATAGTTTCTTTTCTTTCTTTTGTGTGTTTGTTTGATATCTGCATCGTCAGTCAAAAATCTTATAGAAAAACTTTACTATTGCCCATATGTTGCCAGGGCCTAAGAGGGGAGCAAAGGATAGCAACACTGTTTATCTTCCTTACATGTCATAAGAGGCGACTAACGAGGTAATGGGATGAAGTTGCCTGTCCCATCCCATATAGGGTCAGTGACCCAAAGCCATGCTGAAGTTGGATGTGTCAGGCTGAAAGATGCAGATATCACAGCAATGCTGTAAACCATGACACAATGCATTCCATTCTCCGGGATACATCCTGCTAATCTGCAGGAGTTTAAGAACGAACGCAGAAGAAGAAGAAGAAGACTCTTTGATTTGCATCTAATCACTATGATCAATGCTATTGTTCAAGAGATTCTAAGGGATATATAAAGAGATAAGAGGCATGCACAATTTTAAAACTACCTGTATCTATAGCTACTGATGTATAACATACTCATTTTTACAAATATAATTCCTCTATATTGCATTACGTCTAGAACAAATTTCCATATTTAACACTTTTCAAAATCAACAATTACTGGTATGTGTATTATTTATTTTTACTGTATACAGTGAATTTCTGTTGTTATATACATATTTTGTTGGTTCTGGACCAGGTTTTTGTAATTGGATTTGACTGAATGGTAAACAGATCTACCGGTATACACATGAAGTACAAGAAAAAATACCAATAAGTAAACCAAGAAGAGAATAGAAACGAAACTGCTAATGCTAAGAACTTTTACTTTTCCAGTTGCAACATACGACTGTGAAACATGAATCCTACGTAAAACAGCGGCAAAGAAGATCAACGACTTTGAGGTTAAATGCCACAGAAAGATACTTAGAATATCATGGAAGGAAAAAAAATAAACTCAGATATTATAAATACAATGAAGATGCCAGAATGTTGGTTACTAAACACAATAGCAAAAAGAAAACTACACCTGTTCTGTCATATACAGAGACACAACTGTATAGAAAGACAACTGATGGAGGGCAGAGCACCTGGGCGGAGGAGAAAGGGCATACCAAGAAGACAATGGACTGACGACATTAAAGATAACATGAGTACGTTGTTGGAAAATGCAAACCGCATGGCCCAAAACAGAGAAGGGTTCAGGGAATTCATTAGACAATGTTCTGGAGAGAATACATCACATGACAACAAACCATGAGGGCAAATGATGGATAACACAAAGGAAGACATACAAGATATAGGGATCAGTACAATATAATTGGAGAACAAAGAAAAGGAAAAGCACCCCTTTTAGTGGTCAATTCCATATCTACATTTCATGGATAGCACCCAAGCATGAATATCCTATGACAGCGGCTGGAGAAGACTAAGCTCTAATGACTCTGCCCAGAGTACAGTGAAGTTAATTCACTAACTAATACATAAGTAATGCTATTAGGGTCAAGCACATGCTAGTGACTTTAGAAAAAAAGTATTACACTTACCAGGAATATAGACTCGCAATACTCCATCAGATACATGGGTTATGGCATCTTTCATCTCCTCAGTGGACGAGAAAGCAACACGGTCGCCATCTGAATCTGTTCAAAGATAAAGAACAAGATAATGGTAATCAAAGATAAAGAACAAGATAATGGTAATCAAAGATAAAGAACAAGATAATGGTAATGATCAAATATTAAAAGAAATATACAGAATAAATTATGATTGCATAAAATGGAACAAGGGACAAAAAGTGTCAAATGAGAAGGTAATCAGGAGTAAAATTAATTGAGCTATAGATTCTGTCTGATGTAATCCTAAGTCAGTTCTATTCAGTTAGTTTTGACCGTATTGCAAAATTTATTCATGATAAAATGTAAACTCATCAAATGTATTTCTCATATTTTAACCTTTAGGGCTCTGGATTAAAGTTATGCAATTTTTCTCCAGTGCTTGGATTCGTATCCTCAGCTATATTTATTCTTTATTGTTTATACCGTATATAACAAATATCTGTTATTACATAAATATGTTATCTGGATGGAGCACATTGTTATAAAGGAATTTGACTATTTTCAGAATGAAATTAACAAAATAATTTATTAGCAAGAAAGGAAATTAGAGTTAGACATAAAATTTTTAGCTAATGAAGTAGAAATGGTATAGTTAAATTATCTCTTAAAGGATAAACACAATGGTGATGATTCTTACTTGACTGGGATCCGAGATAGTGTAGTGTTAAGTCATTCTCTTGTCAAAGAGCAGCCTTGGTTTTGAGTTGACTTGATATTCATACCCAGTAGTTTGAAATAAAAAGCCTCCTCTGGTTCACAAGAAAGTAAGGTACAAAGGCTCAATCTCTGGGAAGTTTGAGGACGGCACTGTCGCTACAGAGCAAATGTGATAGGTGACGCTAGCCAAGTGTTTTCTGGTCAGTCACTGACTAAGCAGCTTAGCACTTATGGGAAAGTGTGTACTATGACCCTAGTACTTAACTCAGCTTATCTTTGCATTTACCTTCAGTATTTGACAACTCAACTAGAGAGCAAAGAATATAGTTGTGACCACCTACAAAAATTTACTACTGACAAAAAACATCTACTGCATACTTAAATTCAGAGAGTGAAAGGCAGTATACTAACAAAAGGAAAATTGTAGATGGGACTTGCTGAAGAAGTCATAGTCTACATCAAAAAGTGTGTAAATATGGTATCTGGCATGAAATGGATAAGCATGCTCTAAATTGGTCAAACCTTATTCTAAATCGTAATAACATTCACTAGAGAAGTAAAAAGTTGTTCCTATTGCTTTTCAACCTATGTGCAATGCAGCGGTGTAGCATCAATAGACGCCAAAATGCTCTGCATCCCCTTTAAACAACATAAAAATCCCACACAATTAATATCTATTACAAAAAGATAACAGCTTGTTTATTCTTTATTTCACAACAATCCACCCTTGAGAAACACACTAAGTATCCGTCTTTGAAGTTTGAAGCCAGAAGCCTTTAGCATCAATAAAAAACTATTTATCCACACTGAAAGTTTGACATGAACAATCTTTCACGTCAGAAAAAAAGTATATGACAATAGGAAAAAAAGATGCCTTGTAGTGCATGGTGAAGGAAAACATGATGATCTATAAATATCTACCAAAGTTGCGTATAACGCTGGCTTTAGACCAATCGTATGGTTAGCAATACTTTATGATGATGCGATTTCTGCAAATTGTAAACTGAAAACATCTATCTCTTACACTGTGCATAAACCATACGCTATTATTTCTTTGTGTATGTAATTAATTGTGGTGTGTATAACTGTTGAATTATGGAAAAAAGTAAGTTTACCAGACTCAAATATTGTTAAAAGATAGATTATAAGATTATATAAGGTATGTTTTTCTTTTTTAAAATGTGTTACTATTGTATATAGGGAATTAAAACTGTATTTTGGTGTGACCCAAAAAATGTGGGAGGGGGAGAGAACAGCTACCTACCTACTAATAAAAAAAAGTCTCTCAGCATCCCCAGTCTAAAAAAATCATGCTGTATCACTGGTGCAATGATGGTAATCAGAAGACTTCCTTCCGCCAAAGACGGATGTGTCGGGCCATTGGCACAAATAAAACGGCGACACAACGCATTTCCATTCTCTGGACTACATCCTGCTGGAAATCTAAAAGGACTATGGTCCTGCTACAAGAGAGATCCAGCGGGAGTTTGAGAATGAACGCTGAAGAAGAAGAAGATGACTATCTAACTACAAATGTACTATTTCTGTTCATACCTGTGTGCAATGATTTGACTATCTAACTAGTAATCATATAATAACATACCTAGAATATTCTATAAAGTACAAACTGACCTTGCCAATACAGGGAAAAGTGTACATTACTCAAAGCTGGGTATAACTGCCTTATTTTCTCCTTTGTAGCAGCAAAAAAGTCAGTGCCAGCTGTTGTATCCAAGTGAAACCTGCGGATCTCGTTAGATCCACTGGCACATTCCAAGAATACTTTTACTGTTAGTGACATGGTTTGTCTACAAGAAAATAATTGAGAATATATTTTAAAATAATATTTGCATTATTTATTATTAATTCTTTACTAAATGTATAACGCTGACACAATTATATTCTGCTAATTCTTATAGTCTATGCCGTGTGAAGTTAACTATCCCCCCATGTCTTTTTCCATAGCCTTCTATTTCATGTGTTGTCAGTTTTTTCCAATACCAATGTTCTCCCATGAATAATATAACTTATTTTAAAGCATCAAGGATTTATATAAACCCTTGATGCTTCTTAATTATATGATTTATTTACCATGTCCTATGTTATATCTGAAGCTAACTTGTTTCTGTGTTATTTATGCTTACAAGTGGGCCTAATTTGTTCTTGCAGTACTGAGGTATGTCAAGTACTAGTAACTCGTGTTAAATATTTGTGGTCTCAAGAAATTTACATACTTGCGCAGAGTGTGTGTCAATCCAGCATTCCATATTCATAATAGCTTGAGTATAAACTAATACAGGTTGGAAGTCTTGACTAAAATCTCACATTTTTTAGGGTGGAATATGGAAATCATGTTCACTCAAGTTGCGAGGTGAGTGGGTGCCAGTGGAACAGATCTTATTCATATACAATTTTCTGCCTTCTTATATGTTGTCCCATGTCACAATGCCAAGCTGTCTAGCATATTCTCTCTTATGGGCTTCCTTCTTCTTCTTCGTTCGTTCTCAAACTCCTGCAGATTAGCAGGATGTAGTCCGGAGAACGGAATGCATTGTGTCATGGTTTACAGCATTGCTGCGATATCTGCGCCTTTCGGCCTGATACATCCGACTTCAGCATTGCTTTGGGTCACTGACCATATATGGGATGGGACAGCCAACTCCATCCCATAACCTCCTTAGTCGCCTTTTACAATATGCGTGGAAGGTAAACAGTGTTGCTATTCTTTGATCCCCTTTTGGGCCCTGGCAACACACAGGCGTTATGGGCTTCCTCTACCTATCTGTCTTCCCATACCCATCTTTGCTCTTCAACTTGCCTGTTGTCACGATGTGTTCCATCTTTCCTCTTCTCATGACGTGTCCCAAAAATGTGGACTGAATCTTTCTCATACAAGTGAGAAGCTCTCTTTTTGAATCAGCTTCTTAAAAGATATCTTCATTATGATTGTCATCTGTCCATAGTGTTCTTAACACTCTTCTATAAACCTCCATCTCTACTGTCTCTATAATTTACCACGATTCTGCTAATTGCTGATTCACATTCATACATGAGAATTGATTCTATATAACCTTTTCCTGCCCTCAGTTAAACGTAAACATTCATCTAAATCCCAATATTTCAGTAGTTTACTATTAAAAAGCCGTCATACTTACGTGAGTAGTCGAGTATATTGCAGTGCAGTTGACGCGAATAATTCTTCTTGTTGAAAACTGATTCTATTCCTCTTATTGCAATCCAATATATACCTGCGTAGCAGTGTCTGGATTGTTCCATAACAAACAACCTGCGTTCTAAAGGCTGATTCATGTCACGTGATATTTGTAAACTGAAAGTCATGTTATGGTTTCTGTGTAAAAATAGATAATCGAAATATGCCAGGTTGCATTGCATAAATATAAAAAATATTAACAATATAAAAGAAAGACGTTTAAAGAGTTCAGCAATTTAACAATATAAAGTTAGCGTGATACATATTAAGGAAAATTTTTATTTATGTTTGTTTAAATTAGTTTTATCCGTTGTATTTTATGAAAGTTGTTGTAATCATGCAAATACACCGCTCGAAAAGACCCTGGCATATCCGCAATTAATTCCATTTAAATTATGAAATGGCAGTCTTCAATATCCCTTTGTAATCTTCTACTTGCAATAATTGGTCTCGATTCGGCGTGTCATTGGAAGCAGTGTTTAGCAGTTATCATTAAACCAATCCGCATCTTAATGATTTAAAATTTAAAAAATCAAGCTCATTAGAATAAAGGTGCAAATGTACTCTGAAAATGGAGATAGTGTTTTACAGTTTAGTTGTCACTCTACCAAACCCCATCGAGGACAGCGCCGTGTAGTGTTGATGGGGCTTAATTCAGCCATCAGGGGCTGGAAACTAAGACTGGTCGAGTAGGACCACAGTCCTGCCTAAGTAAGCAATGCGCTGAAGACGGGAGCAACCAACCAAACGCACACAATTAATCAGGATGTCACGCACAAAACACAATGGGAACATGTCTATATCTCATATACATATATAGACATGTTTCAAGTGAACGAAAGAAGGACTCTACCAAAAAGGAAATGTGTTAAATTTTGTGAAGGTATGTGAGTTATGAACCAGCATAATATAACACGGTTTCTCATAATTGTTCAACTGCCTAGTCAATGGTTGACAAGAAAACGTCTGACTAGCGTCGCCTGCAGGGCTTGCTTAGTAGTAGTGGCGTAATTCCTCAAACTTCCCAAATCATGAACCCTGGCACCCTACTTCCTGGTAGCTCGTAAACGCCGGAGTAAGTTTTATTTGAAACCTCGAATAGCGAGTGGATTCGATACCTGGGTTTACTGATCAGCGGACTAGATAATTAACATTACACCACCCGCGGCTCCCTCGTTTTTAAGTGAAAATATTATACGTAAAACGTTATTTTCGTGTGCTATAGAATTACGAGGGAATACCCTAACAGAAGTTAAAAGGAGAATATGAATGGCTAAAAGTACCTTCAATGACATGAGAAAAATAGTAACATCTAAACAAATTACAAACAAGTTAAAAATGAGAATGATAAAATGCAACATCTATCCTATAGTAATGTATGGCTCAGAAACATGGACACTAAACAAACAATTAGAAGACAGAATTGATGCCTATGAGATTTGGATATATAGAAGAATATGGAGAATATCATGGAAAGAGAAGGAAACAAACAAAGAGGTTCTAAAAACACTTAATATGAAGAAAGTTTTATTAAGATAAATAAAGATCAGGCAAATAAAATATTTTGGACACATTTAAAAGATATATACCTTATTGAAGACCTTACTTGAGAGTAAAGTCACAGGGAAGCGAGCAAGCTGTAGCAGAAATAAAAGTGGGAGAGTAACATCACAAGATGGACAGGTTACAGTCTAGCAGAGTGCATCACCAGAACAAGAGACAGGGGATGTTGGAGGTCTTCTGCAGCCAACCTTCGCTGCGGAGACGGCACTTGATGATGATGACCATAACAGATATTCTACATAGATGGAAGGAATACGGCGACGTTTAACTCGTTGACATGTGACGTTTAACTCGTTGGTTAAACCGTGGATTTTGATTGTGCTGGCCTTCTAGCTGAAATAACGATGCCTTTATTTGGTACGTTTTTTATTATTGTCACGCTTTCCATCGGATAATATAGGGGTGGGCAAACTACGGCCCGAGGGGCGCATGCGGCCCGCAATGGGATATTTTGCCGCCCTGAAACACATTTTTAAATAAACGAACTATCGTCACAAATGATATTTTTTTTCATTAATATTACGTAAAAAAACCATTGGAATTTTAATTCGACTTTCTATAAAATATTAAATATTTTTTCCCAATTTGACATCATTTATATATATATATATATATATATATGATGTATATATATGTATATGTATATGTATATATATATATATACAAATATATATATATATATATATATATATATATATATATATATATATATATATATTTTATATATATATATATATATATTTATATTTCGTCAAATACATTTTACTACGTTTAATATGAGTGTTTAATATTGAGTAATTTAGTATACTAGAATTGACGTAATTTGATTGGCTTTCAAAAAAGTCGATCAAAGACAACTATCAATATCTTGACAGAACTGAGTAGGTTATTATCTTCCGCTTCAGAACTGGACAAAACAGTCACTTAAATAAACTAAGACTGGCTCATTCACCTCTGCGTCCATATGGGCAGACAGATATGTTCCGCTGATTGTCAGACCTAGTGGAAAACAAACCCAGCAGTGGCAACGCTGCTCGCCCCAGTACCTGCGAGCTGTGATTATTTACAATTTTTTTTTTTTTTTAAAGTTAAAATTACAGTGTTAAATTACGGCAGATGTGAAACAGAAGTGAAAATGAGAATAGAAGAAAAAACTAGAGCAAATAATAATAACAAAACACTACCGCATACCATGCATGTTGTAAGAAGCGATTAAAGAGACTGGTTCTGGAGTTTACAAGCGAATTCCATGATCTTCGATTGCCCACTAAAGACATACAGGAAGCGTGCGATATGTCTTTGCCTTGACCACGAAGGAATAGAAGAAAAAAGTTGAGTTTTATTACAACGATTATTTCTCCTCAACTTAACGATCACTAGAATTTATGCCATCTCTGCAAAACATTTAAAAGACTTTTAGAATAAAATAACCTATTTTTCAAACTAAACCAGTTATCACAAGCCAGTCCCCATCGAGGCCAACTCCTTGACGTGGAGATGGGGCGTAGTCCAGCCAACAGGGACTGGAAACTAAAAATGGTCGAGCCAACCCAATATCGAGCAGGGTCACAATCTCGTCCAAGCAAGCACAGGTGCTGAAGTCAGAGATGCCAGCCCGAGAGGCGCACCAGCAACCATGGTATCATGCAAACCGAATAGTTGACATGTCTGCACGACAAAATGTTAAAAATCGTCATGGTTCCCCCAGGCAGGAGCAGTGCCGGATTCTGAACCTCGACAGAATCCACCCCCAACTACTGGAGGTCCCTCTAGTCTATCTCGTGGAGCCAGGAGGCAGAAGAGGAAAGCGACTGGCCAATCAGACAGGATGAAAACCACTCTGAATATTATGCACTGGAATGCAGAGGGAGTTGGAAATTTTAAAAACCCGAACTAGAAAACACCTTTCACCAGAAAGAAATTAGTATTTGCTGCATACAGGAAACCCATCTCAACGAAAAAAATAACATTCAAAATACGAGGGTACCAATGCTATAGAGTAGACAGGAAAGATCGGAGGAAAGGCGGCATACTAACTCTGGTCAAGGATAACATCAACGCCATAGAAACTAAAACACAAGAGGAAGGTGCCGAATACCAGATGATTCACATAACGGACAACTCCCTTGAACTGGACATACTAAACTTCTACTGCCCAAATGACATCCCACTAAACATGACCAGTATTAACATCCCAAACAAACACTTTCTGGTAGCAGGAGACTAACAGCCACTCCCAAAGCTGGGGATATAACAATTTAGACAGAAGGGGAGAAGAGATAGAAAGTTGGCAAGATGATAACAACCAAATCCTCCTGAACAATCTACAGGATCCACCAACTTTCTACTCAAGAAGATGGCATAGCACCTCAACACCAGACCTGCCATTCTGCACCTCAGAACTGGCTGGAATAATGGAAAGAACAATAGGCGAACAACATGGTGGCAGTGATTACCGTCCAGTTATCATCCAAGTGAACAAATCAACAATTACAAGACCAACTAAGCCAAGATGTAACTATAAGAATGCAAACTGGCACATATATAAACATAGAGCAAACCTACTTACAAAAGACATACAATTAACAGGCAGAGACATCAACACTATTATCATGGAGTTTAATAAATGAATATTTCCGGCAGCTAAGGAGACAATACCAAGAGGAGCAAGGAAGAATATGTATCATATTGGACCAATAAGCTTCAAAAACTACAGGAAGAACTTACTGAAGCACATAATATGGCAGAGAAGCAACCATCACAACAGAATCACATCGCTCTACAAAAAACCAAAGCAAAGTTCACTAAAGAAAAGATAGAAACACAGGAAGAAGTTGGAGGGAAAAAACTCAAAAATACAATTTTGAAAAGGAAGGGAGAAAGCTGTGGAAACTGACCAAGCAAATAAATGATGACAGCAATACCCAGCGACCAAAAATTACGCTGGAAAATTCAGATAAATTCCACTCTAGCAAACAAGCAGCAGACAAGCTTGTGAAATCTTACAGAAAAAAAGCACAATTACCATCAATACAAGTAGACAATGAAGAATTAGTCAAGAAATAAATAATTATAAGAACAACACAAACTGTCCAGACGTCATGTCCAAATTATTCACAGTAGAATAATTAAAGGCATATATAGGGAAACTAAAGGATAGAAAACCACCAGGACCGGACGGTGTCACCAATGAAATTCTTAGGAACTTAGGACAGGCAGCAATGTACAAATAATTACAGATATACAACTATAGTTGGGAAACAGACAATGTACCACAATCATGGAGAGAAGCGTTTATGTGTCCTATTATTAAAAAAGGCAAGGACAAACAGAAGCCTGACAGCTATAGAACAATAAGTCTAACGATGTGTGTCTGCAAGACAATGGAAAGGATGGTCAACAGAAGACTAAAGTGGTACCTAGAATCTGAGAAACTATTGGCGCCAGAACAAGCTGGGTTTAGATAGTGTAACAGCACAGAAGACCAAATAACATCCCTGTCCTAGATCATAGAAGACGCATTTCAAGAAAAGAAAAAAAGTTTTCACCCTATGGATAGATCTTCAAAAAGCTTTCGACAAGGTCTGGAAAGATGGACTGATAATAAAGCTGCAAAGAAACGGAATAGGGGGCAACATGAGCAAGTGGATCCGTTCCTTCTTACATAATAGGAAAGCAAGAGTCACCATGGAAGGATACAACAGCAAAAAAGTTATCCTAAAACATGGAGTTCCTCAAGGCTCGGTATTGTCTCCAACTCTGTTTCTTGTCTTCATAAATGATACAATCTGTGAATTGCCACAAGGTGTAAGAGATGCAATGTACGCTGATGACTTGGTGGTGTGGTGTGTAGAAGAACAATTAAAGATCGCCAACAACAAAATACTAAAGGCAGCAGACAACATAACAGCATGGGCAGATAAATTGATGGTAAAGATAAATGCTGAAAAGTCTTCAACAACACTCTTCACACTCTCAAATAAGGACAAAGCAGGAGAAATAAAACTCGGAAATGTACATATCCAAACAGAAGACGAGCCGGTTTACTTGGGCACTACGCTAGATAAGAGACTAACATGAAGGCCTCACATTGAGAAAATAGAAGCAAGGGCGAGAAAGAAACTTGCCTTCCTGAGAAAATTGGCAGGAACAAACTGGGGGGGGGGGGCAATGAGGCAACTTTGAAGAAGGTATTTACTGGTGCAATTAGACCAGTACTAGAATATGGTACAGACTTCAGCAGCCAACTCCCATCTACAAGCCCTGAACAAGGTACAAAATCAAACACTTCGCCTTATCACAGGTGCCATGAAGACCTCTCCCATAAATGAAATGGCTAAAATTACAGACATCACCTCCTTATCATACATAGTAGACACTAAGACCATGGTACATGCAGAAAAGTATAAGAGCATGCCAGAATATCCAATGAGAGCCAGACACAGTGACCAAGCCAGTGGAAGACTGAACAGGGGCAGTTTTATTCACCGAACGATAAACTAAACAGAAAATATAAGGATGAACTACCAAACATAACAGACAAAGTGAGATATCACCAACACTTTTTCCAGTTCCGTGGGAGCAATACCCAAATCTCACTATCAGAACCACCATGAACAACTATCACACTATGATAGAACTGAATAATCTCCAAAAGAAAACAATAGTATGCAACATGATTGAAGATATGTACCCTAGAGAAGCATGGATACAAGTATATACCGACGGATCAGCAACCAGAGCAGTAAAGAATGGAGTTGCTGGCGTGTACATAAAATATCCAGAAAAAGAAAATGAATCCACATGTTCATCAACTGGAATATTCTGCTCCAACTACTCTGCAGAAGTACAGGCTTTAAACATTGCTGCAGAAATAATTAAAAACACAAGTCAATGCCAGCAGGTGGTATTTCTTACTGATGCTATGTCTGTCCTACAAGCCCTTGGCAGCGATAAACTGCCAGACCTGAAGAAAGCCATGAGAGAAAAGCCATGAGCATCCAAAGAAGGGTAGTACTACTGTGGATACGATCCCACTGTGGTATACCAGGAAATGAAGAGGCAGACAGACTGGCAAAGGATGGAGCAACACAGGAACAAAAAGACCAAGAAATCACCTACCAAGAAAAGAAGACCCTCATCAAAGCCAACAGGAAAGTCGACCACCCAAAAGACAATTACCACTATCTCATCAGAGCAGAGCAGGTTATTATCTTCCACCTCAGAACAGGACACAACAGATTAAACAGCTACTTAAATAGACTAAAATTGATCCCATCACCACTGTGCCTTTGTGGGCAGGCAGCACAGACAGCTGAACATATCCTGCAAGACTGCAATACACTAAACCAGTTAAAGGAAGAACACTGGCCTACAGAGACGGATATCCACAAAAAGATGTATGGGAGCACTGAGGAGCTTTCAAATACAGCAGCATTTATTAAGAAAACATGATTTGCTGTGTAGACATGTCAAACTCCGAACGAGAAGAAGAAGAAGACAAGCCAGTACGACATCTTAAGTATCAAAATTACTTTCTTTCACCGGTAAGATTTTCTAAAAGGAAAAAAACATATGGAGCCAAATCTGGAGAATATGATGGGTGTGGAATAATTTCAATATTCAAATCGTTGACTGTTTGCAACGCAAGCCATGCTTTATGGGAAGGTGCATTGTCTTGAAGCAAGAGCGTAATTTGAGTGCGAGTTATCCCTCGTTTTCTGGTCAGTCTTTTTAAGTTTGGTAAGTTTGGTATGGAGATCAACGTACCACTGGCTTTTAGTCGTCTTGCATTGAGGCAGGTAACTTTTCATTATGACACATTTGACGTCACATACAATAAAAATCACATTTCTTGCAGATTTCTTAACTCTTTGATTGATATGCGTTGGTAATGGTGATTCTAACAGACTCCCAGAGTATTCTGAAAAATGAGCTCTGGTTTCTGCCCTTTGCACCTCATTCTGCGTTGAAGAAACATACATAGTACCACTGGAACCACACAGGGTAAAATGGGGAGCGTACTTACCCAGCGAAACACAGGAACAATTAACATGCATACCCTTCGACATTTGTTGGGAGAGACTGGGCACCTATGTGCCTGTCAGCCATCGTTCTTCATCATGATGCGCCATCTTTGCGACGAAAGTTAGCTGCAACGGACCTCCAACATCCCCTTTCTTGTGCCTTGGTTATGCACTCTGCCAGATTGTAACCTGTCCATCTCGTGATATTTCTCTCCCACGTGTATCTCTGCATACCCTTGCTCGCATCCCCTCAATCCAGTACGGTCTGAAATAAGGTGTCATGTCTTTTAATATGTTCAAAATACATTATTTGTTTTATCTGTATTTCTTTAATAGTTCTTTTTTTCATACAAATTATTGCAAGTTTTTTGTTCGTTTTCTTATCTTTCCACGAAGTTCCCCCTATTCTCATACACACACACACGAGCACGCGCATACATACATACGTGCGCACGTTCATTATTACATGATAGTCAGACAGTCCCATATGTAAGCTTAAATATATATATATATATATATATATATATATATATATATATATATATATATATATATATATATATATATATATATATATATATATATATATATATATATATATATATATATATATATATATATATGGGTCATCAAGGAATAATTTTGATTAAAATATGTCTGTGTAATAAATCTGTGTTTTGTGATCTTCATGTTTCATTATTACCTTGTCTGTATCACAATATTTTATAATTATAATAATTTTTTAAAGTAACATTATGGATCCCCAGGAATTGTGAGAACTCTTGCTTCCTAAAGTTAGTTAGTTAGTCGTTGGATCATCATCACTGCACTCCGGACAAGTCCATAGATGCTCAGATCTCTCCATGAGTGTAGCCGCCATTACGCGCTAACGGTCCCAGTACGCAATTGATTTACCATCATTTTTTCTTGCCCACGAAACTACTCCTTTCTAGCGACACCACATTTCAAACCAAATTTCTTGCTTCCTATGTGCAGTGAGATGGTTTTTCTGAGCTTTTTCATACCAAGGAGACTTCAGCTTTCGGCTTAGTGCAGTGCCTATTTAAGAGACTTCTACTCAGAGAGGGTCTATAATTGTATAGATGACATGCTACAAAGCTTCCATAAGAGAGTCTCAATATAACGGCATGTCATCTACTAAGGTTTTCTGTTGCATTGGTGGTACTCTTATGGTAATGGTGCTCTTCTTTCAACCGCGGACATGATCCAATTTCGCTCTTGTTCTTCTGCGTTAGTTCTCAGACTCCTGATCAGTTTTATGTAGTTCGGAAAACGAAGTGCATTGTGTTATAGCGTACATCTTATCTGAGATATATGCGCTTTTCGGCCTTCCAGATCCTACTTCAGCATAGCTTCTGCGTCACTTTTACTATTTTTGGGATGAAACAACCAACGCGAGCCCAAGACATGCTTAGTCGCCTCTTACAACATGATTGGCAGGTTGCAATGTCGCCTTTCTTTACTCCAATTTATGACACCGGAAACACTCAGGCGACAATTTGGTTGTATCATCAAAGTTTTTGACCATCAGCTTATAATAATAGAAGTCGTGTTCTGGTAATCCAGCCACCGCGAATTCAAGAGTATGTGTTTAAGAGTGTGTTGCTGAACCAAAACTGCCTGGGTATATAATACATCACGTTTTTATCATACCAATTTTATTATTGGAGCACCTTAAGGGGATCAATACGTGATATATTATATCCAGAACGTGGTCTTCCTTATGACTCTATTGAATTCTCCTCAGTCTTGAGCAAGGTGTACCGCCTCCTTCAGAGCAGACATTCCTGTATGTCTTCTGCCCACGGGCGTCTTGGTTGGCCTTTACACCTGTTACCTTCTATCGTCCCTCAAATATCACTATCTCCATACCGTCATGTCTCTTAACATGATTGAAAAAAAAGCTAGTTGTTAATTTAATATGGTTTTCAGAAGCCAGCCCTCTTGGGCGATGATTGTGCTTTGCACCTCCTGGTTTGTTTTCCTTGCTGTCCATTGTTTTCTTAGAACTATTCTGTAGCATTCAAATCATGTTGTTATATTGGACAATGTTTTATTAGTACACATGTTTCGCATTCGTCGTTACTGGAAACACACATGTTTGTAATAAGCACAACTTGATTCTTATTTGGTTCACAAGGGATATCATCCTAATTTTCAGTTTTTGTACACAGGAATCATGGTCAACCTACGTATGAGTTTTTCATAACAATATTTTTTAACATTTTAGACAGATGCATACAACAGCAAAAACACACTATTTGTTTAATTCGTGTTTAAATTCAAGATGTAGCAGGAGTACATTTCTTCTCTTTTTTGACACAATAATTAGTCTTCCTCTTCTCGTTCGCAGTTTGACGTGTCTACACAGCAAGTCCTGTTTTCTTAATAAATGCTGCTGTATTTGAAAGCTACTCAGTGCTCCCATACATCTTTCTGTGGATATCCATCTCCGTGGGCCAGTGTTCTTACCATAACCGGTTTAGTGTATTGCAGTCTTGCAGAATATGTTCAGTGGTCTGTGCTGCCTGCCCACAAGGGCGCAGAAGTGATGGGACCAGTCTCAGTCTATTTAAGTAGCTATTTAATATGTTGTTTTCTGTTCTGAGGCGAAAGGTAATAACCTGTTCTGCTCTGTCGAGATGGTGGTAATTGTCTTTTGGGTGGTCAACTTTCCTGATGGTTTTGATGAGTGTCCTTTTTCTTAGAAGGCGATTTCTTGGTCTATTTGTCCCTGTGTTGCTCCATCCTTTGCCAGTCTGTCTGCCTTTTCAATTCCAGATATGCCACAGTGGGATGATAATTAATAAGGGGAGAATAATTAGTTGAAACAAATTTATTGACAATTGTTCTTATTATCTCCCTTCGATTACAAACTCCAAACCAACTTTTATAAAATGTCAAGTACTGTTTACTGTGATTAAATTAGTAGGTTTTAAAAAAAAAAAAAAATAAAGCATTATGTTAAATCAAAGTGACTATCTAAGACACAATAGTCAAGTTTTCTTACTGTAAACGGAGCCCTTTTTCAATCTCGTACAGTTGACGAAAGTAAGATTGCTGCTAAGATGTCAAAATTAGGACCTATAGGAAAAGACAGAAACAAAAACATTGCGTGGTGTTGACTGTGATATGTGTTTTAGATCAGTGGTCAGCCCGAGTAATGTGTACTAAACTGTGTATGGTAGATTTTTGATCAGCCCGTATGATGTAGACTGTGCTATTTATGATAGAACAGTGGTCAGCCTGTGTGATGTGGAGTGTGCTATGTATTATAGATCAGTGGTCAGTCCGTGTGGTGCGGAAACCAGAAAATATAGCACATATTAGTTGCACTATTACCTGACATGCATATCGTAGATGGTGACTAAGAACATTTTGAGGGTTGAGTTGGCTGACCCATCCCATTAACGGTCTAGTGATCCAGTGATCCAGAAGTCACAGGATTTCCTAGTCAAAGGCTGGAAATGGATTTAGCTGATATGTCAAGATCAACTATCATTTGGAAAAAATAAAATCAATGCTATAGATTCATACATGTCTACAAGAATCATTACTTTGAATATTAAATGCATGCGGTTGCATCTGTGGGTCCCACAAATGTCCCACTAGACAAACCACTCATGCAACAGAAAACCTTAGTAGATGACATGCCGTTATACTGTGGCTCTTTTATGGAAGCTTGTAGCATGTCATCTATACAATTATAGACCTCCTCTGAGTAGAAAACTCATTCAATATGCATTGCACTGAGCTGAAGTCTCCTGGGTATGAAAGAAAGCTCACACAAAAAAATTACAAAAAGCGTGCCAAACTCATAAACATTATCACACTTCTCTTGTTTTCACGAAGCTATACCAAGTATATTCATTCGAACACGTGACACATTCGTTATATGCATATGATTAAACTGATAGAAACCGGGACACGTCACAACCGGGCGAGATATCAGGCAGCGATGTGACACTTGTTCCTAATCAAAAATCAATAATCCACAGAAATAAAAAAAATCATTTTCTTGTAAAATGTGACAATTAAGAATTTAAGTCATTAAAAACTATACATTATCACTATGTATTAAAATATTTTTCTTTATTTTTCCCCCCAAAAAATGTATTATTCAAAATAGTTTATTCTTTCCAATAAATAACAGTATCCAAATGTTAAATAAAAAATACGTTTAAGTGTAAGGGAGGTAACCGTGTAAATACAAATAATACTAACATTTAGATGATTTCATGACAAAAAAGTCGAGTGAAGCACTTTCTAAGCAGCTCTCCTATACCCCCGAGTTAACTCCTTCCCACTCTTGAGAAATCATAAAATGTTTTTTATTGCTTGGAATTTAGCCAAAGGGTGTTGATGAACCCCCACGCCCCACTGTTACGATTTTTTTAAACAAAAAGGTCATCACCCTTCTCATGTAAAAGATGGAATTATTTCATACAACAATGGACGAATGTTATTTTAACACTTTTTTAAACGCAGAACCCATTCCAAACCGAAAACGTCTCTACGGTACTGATAGTTTTCTATGTGTCTTTATGGAAAAACGGACTCCACCTCAAAATCCTCTTAGTTGCGTATTACAAAATGTTTGACAGATAACAGTGTAGCTATCATATGCTCCCCTTCCAGTCCCGGTTAAACAAAGGCAGTTTCTATCCTTTGCTCCCACACAGTCCCGGCAACACAATGGCAGTTTCTATTGGAAATGAAATTTATTTAACTGCCATTGCTTTCAGATTGTTCACTAGAAACAAATTGTCAAATACATTCTTTCTTTTTAATTGTATCAAAGAACACAGGTTAGCTGTGTTGGAAATATAATTTATTCATTGGATAATCCCCTGACAGAAGACCCCTGAAAATCACATAATATTCTTAGTTAATTTAATAAGTCTACAGAAAAAACGTTATGACCATTGATCTATATATAAATAGATTTAAGCCTTTACACTCGCCTGCACTTAGTGTTACTATGCACACTTGTCAAAAAAGCGTGCCAAACTCGTAAACAGGATCCGACTTCTCTTGTTTTGACGAAGCTATACCAAGTGTATCGATTCGAACACGTGACACATTCGTTATATGCCTATTAGTAAATTGATAGAAACCGGGACACGTCAAAACCGGTCGAGATTTCAGGCAGCGATTTAAAACCAGGACAATCCCAGTGAGACCAAGCAAATGCATATTTTCGTTATTTTAGTGAGAAATATGTTTATCAAAATATTGTCAAAATATTCAAGTCAAAATAATTTGAGTTTACATTAAAAAAAACTCAACCAATACAATATGTTTTTATATTGTGAATTTACGCTATTGTTGAAAGTAAATGCGTTTCATAAGAGAGCCTCAACCAATACGTTTTTTAAACTCATAAACTGCAATTCCAATTTATTCCTCAGAAATAAAAAAATGTGTTTAAATTAACGAAATGTGATAATTAAGAACTTGAGTCATTAAAAACTATACATTTGTATATGTATCAAAATACTTTTTTTTGTTATATTTTTATCAAAAAATTTATTCTTTCCAATAAAACCAAATAAAATAATTTGACTAAACATACCGTGTATAACATACCGTGTATAAAATGATCCTAAAATGTAGGGATACTAATTACAGATTTTTTAAAAATGACAAAAAAGTCGAGTGAAGCACTTTCTAAGCAGCTCTCCTATACCTCCGTAATCCTCTCTCGAGGCGGTATGACATAGCAGGCGCCGACATCGAAAGCCACTCGGACGCTGAGTATAGCTCACAACTCAGCTGAGCACGTTTATGCTGTTAACATTCCGTACGACCGAAAACTTCACCCCGGTGACTTCGTCCTGTCTTAACATGTCATATGGGGAGGAACCAGCCTAGATCCCAAGCGGTACTGTGACGAGCGAGCTGACTCGACACTGGCTGAACCTTGACCCCGCGGTGGAGTCTAAGACATGTGAACGGACTACTGACACTGGTTCCCATACAAAGTCAAGAGCCAACTTTTGTAAAGTTCCGCGGGGAACTTGAACCTTATACGGACATTATCCCTTAACATTCAAAAACTTATGTGCCACACATTTTGTTACCCATGACAACAGTGAGGGAAGAATGTCGCGCATATTGCTTTCAAAAAACGTTTCTATATATAGGACAACGGGGAAAAGTTACATAAAGTATCTCAATATAAATTAGAGTTATTAATTTAAATGATATTGCCAATTATCAGATCAAAATATTTGTGTTTTGATGATTTATTAATATCTCATACTTATTACCACCCTTGATTTTGGAGTGTATGCCCGGCTATGGCCCTTGGTAAATAAATGCTACTATCTTTAACTTCCGGTTCAAAAAATGTTTTTATTTTGCTGAATCAAGAACTGGTTGATCATTAATTCAACACATTAATATCGTAGAAATTAAATATCTGTGTTACTGAAACGGATTCAAGGATTTCCATATTTACATCATGATTCGTTCAACAATATTTAATTCGACAATCTAAAGCAAATTGCAGTGAAACGAGAGACATGGAAGGAAACCTAAATGTTTGTTGTAAGTTAGATACTTGGACAAAATTTTCAGATTTGTGCTACATTTCTACATAATTACAAATAATATAGTTAGATAGCCCTTCAAAAATGCAATTCAACGATACCTCAACGAAGTCTGTACGTCAACCCTGAAAAAAATGTGACATATTTTTTTCTAATGAATTTGACATCAAAATAATTTACATTGAAACTCATATAGTATTATCATATAGGAAAATATAAATACAACTTATAATGCAACAAAATGTACCAAAGCTGATAATTTCTAACTTATATTTGTTATTTTCAATAATACAAGCCACAAACTATATGTTTTTTTGTCAGTGAAAACAAGACACATCTGTTGATCTTATTTCTATAATTTTTAGGTGCGCACAGAACTAATTAATATTAAAAATGCAGCAAATTAGCATAATTAAAATGATAATAAATTATAAAACTATTGAATATAATTAAATACCACAGAAATTATATATATTTGTGTTGGCAAAGGCAAGACGCATCTGTTGATCCTATTTCTATCATTTTTAGGTGCGCACAGAACTAATTAATATTAAAAATGGCAGCAAATTAGCATAATTAAAATGATAATAAATTATAAAACTATTGAATATAATTAAATACCACAGAAATTATATATATTTGTGTTGGCACAGGCAAGACGCATCTGTTGATATTATTTCTATAATTTTTAGGTGTGCGAAGAACTAGTTAATCTTAAAAATGGCAGCAAATTAGCATAGTTAAAATTAAAATAAATTATCAAACTATTAAATGTAATTAAATACTACAGAAATTATATATATTTGGGTTCAATACAAGAATCCGTGAACAAATCACGTGACAAGATACCACTTTTTAATTTCATATGCTGTTGTACTATCTCAGAAACTTAGAAAGTCGTAACATAAATTACCGATCTAGCAATTTGCGCGCAATGAACTGGCTATCCACCTCCCATTCAGTGTGCAGTGCGCATGTCAAGTGGTCAGGGGCTCTCATCGTGCAATGTGTCGAATAGTGGACGCGTCTGTATATGCAACATTTAGGAATTTCATTCCGTCTATTTATGTTAGCTGTTTATTCCATAGAAACATGTTAACTGGTTCTTGTATTGTACCTATATTTTTATTGGCATAGGCAAGACGCATCTGTTGATTCTATTTCTATAGTTTTTAGGTGCGCACCGAACTAATTAATATTACAAATTGAAGCAAATTAGCATAATAAAAATGAAAATAAATTATCAAACTATTGAAAATAATTAAATACCACAGAAAGTATATATATTTGTGTTGGTAAAGGTAAGATCCTACTTCTACAATTTTTAGGTGCGTGCAGAACTAATTAATATGAAAAATGGCAGCAAGTTAGCATATTGCTGCTAGAGTTTGATATGATGAGATATGCCTTCTAGATCAACGTTTGTCTTAGCATACATGACTTTCTTCTAGATCACAAATTCTGTCTTCTAGCTCACACACCTGTCTTCTAGTTCACACATATGTCTTCTAGATCAACTTTTGTCTTAGCGCACACAACTGTCTTCTAGCTCACACATCTGATTTCTAGCTCACACATCTGTTTCCTAGTTCACACATATGTCTTCTAGCTCACGCATCTGTCTTCTAGTTCACACATCTGTCTTCTAGCTCACACATCTGTCTTCTAGATCAACGTTTGTCTTAGCGCACACAACTGTCTTCTAGCTCACACATCTGCCTTCTAGATCAACGTTTGTCTTAGCGCACACAACTGTCTTCTAGCTCACACATCTGCCTTCTAGATCAACGTTTGTCTTAGCGCACACAACTGTCTTCTAGCTCACACATCTGTTTTCTAGCTCACACATCTGTTTTCTAGTTCACACATATGTCTTCTAGCTCATACATCTGTCTTCTAGTTCACACATCTGTCTTCTAGATCAACGTTTATCTTAGCACACACAACTGTCTTCTAGCTCACACATCTGTCTTCTAGTTCATACATGTCTTCTAGCTCACACATCTGTTTTCTAGTTCACACGACTGCTAGCTAACAAAGTTTCGCTTTTCATATTTATTTGATCACATGAATATATTTTTGTTGATATACTTGTCACACTACAACAATTATATTTCATATACTATATATTCATCCAAGACTGGTAACATTACCTCTGTGTCTACGTGGACAGACAGCAGAACATATCCTGCAAGACTACATTTTATTAAACCAGTTAAAGGAGGAACACTGGCCCACAGAGATGGATATACACAGAAAGCTGTTAATTAATATGTCAGACCATCTGACCTAGTTGGCAGACCTATCATTGTACCCACTATATGTAGATTGCAGATTATTCAGATGATATGGGTCAAGTGTAAACAGAACATTGTAACTCAATAAGACAATCTATGGAACGGCCACCGATATAGAAAACAACCAGTTAATTGATATTGGAGAGGTTGCAGACTTTTTTGTAGTGTGGAGGAATTGGCTGCCATGCTTATCTGTGTGTCTGTGTATATACAATAGTGCCGTTCTTACTCATGGTTTTTTTGCTGTGTGTCTTGATAAAGGCTTTTTGGTTGAAACATCAGTTTGTGTGTTTTTATATGTGTTTCCAGTGATTAGCAAAACTTCATTGCGCTGTTCCAAGCTTTGCCAATGGATTTCAGTTTTACTGCAGTCAGTACATATTATTGATCTTATCCATGTGTGGTAATGTTGTACTACACATAGATGATTGATGAATACAGACAGAATCTTGACAAATATTGGAGAAAATGGAACAATGGAAAAGCAGACCTTTAAATGAATCAACTATCAAATAAAGACGGGAACGATGATATTGTGTTCCCAGATAGATCTCTCCATGGTGGTGAGAAATATGTTCCTTTCATACCACAGTCGGCACATAGGACAGAGGTTTTGATTCTCCATGTGTTGCGGTCCGCTGCCTGCAGTTTTAGTTCTTGTATGGTCCTGCAGCCTGTTATTTCCCCTTCTTTAAGCATGGTGTTTTTTAGGTTTGCTTTACTCCTTTCTCATTTTATTTTACCCTCAGGCATCCATGTAAGGGCTTGTTGGTTTATTATCTTTTCATCTAGTCTTAAAACATAACCGAGGTATTTCCATCTGCGTTTTCTAATGACGTTTGAAACATATTCTTGGTGTGCTTTCTTTCTTAAATCACTATTTGTGACGAAATCGCTCCATTTTATGTTCATCAGTTTCCGGAGACATTTGTTTTCGATGCTGTTTAATTTTTGATCTGTTGCTTGAGTTGATTTCCAGCTTTCTCTTTCATATGTTAATACTGATACAATACAGGAGTTGAATAGCTTTAGCTTGATGTTTCTTCCTAGATCTTTTGACTTTCAGATATTAGTTTGGTAAATGTGCTAGCTGCAACTGCTATGCATGTATTTATTTCTTTCATTGAGTCTCCATCAACAAACATTTGGTTACCCAAGTAATTAAAGTTGTAGACTTTTTCCAGTATCTGGTTGTTTACTGAGATGTTATTTGTTGAACTGGTAAGTCCTGTGATTTTTTATTTATCTGAAAATATGAGAAAAATCTGGCTTTGGGTTTATTATAACTATTGATATTGAGAGTTCTCATGGAGCACAATGGGAAATACAGAATAATTGCTTCAATTATGATGATTGGGATTAAAGTCAATACTATAAGTCTTTAATGCTTCATAGTTTACAACTTGTCTGTGATAGCTGCTCCTTTTGACAATATGCAAATGAATAAAATATTCAGAACATCCATTGTCAAAACTATAACTATTTCTAAACTTCTGGGTATCACATTGAACTATTTCCTTGAGTGTGCTGATATCCATAGTAATAAGAGAGCAGACAGACTTGTATCTATGAATTTAAGATAAACACTGGTGATGTACTGAAGTTTGTGGTCACTTGCTGGAGTGGACACTGGGATAGATGAGATATCCAGGAGGTATCCATGCTGCATCCAAGGCAATTCAGCATCTTCTTCTTCTTTGTTCTTTCTCAAACTCCTCCAAATTTGCAGGATGTAGTCCAGAGAACGGAATGTCTTGTGTCATGGTTTACAGCAATGATGCAATATCTGTGCCTTTCGGTCTGACACATATGACTTTAGCATAGCTTTGGGTCATGTTGACCCTATTTGTAGTGGGACAGCCAACTCCATCCCATAACCTCCTTAGTCGCCTCTTACAACATGCATGGAAGGTAAACAGTGTTGCTGTTCTTTACTTCCCTCTCAGACCTCAGTAACACATGGGCGGCAATTCAATATTATTTATGGTATAAATAGAACTGAGAACACGTCGAGTAGAATTAAGAGTGTTTATCCAGCTAGCTAGCCATGGGGACTATCAGCATGCATATTCTTTGTCATCTTCTCAGGGAGATGGAGAATTGTGGGTTTGCCTTGAAGTACAATAACATGGATTAACCAATAGCTTCTTTAATGTGATATTTCTTTAGCAGAACATCATCAAGCACTGCTACTCTCTGTTCTGTGCAACCATCATAATTTCTTCAGTGTCATATTAAGGAGGCCCTTTTCAAATGTGTTCTTTTTCAAACTCCTTCATATTAACAGGATGTAGTCTGGAGAATTAAATGCACTGTGTCATGGCTTACAGCTTGGCTGTGATATCTTGGCCATTGGTCCTGACACATTTTATTTACTTTAACATGTTTTCTGTGTCATTTGACTCTGTAAGGGATGTGACAGCCAACTCCACCCCCAAAAAGCCTGAGTCACCTCTTACAACATGCATGACATGTAAAAGTTTCACTATTATTTTCTCCCCTTTCAGGCCAGGCACGCAACAAGGGTGAAGAAGGTCCTTGCCAGAATCTTTTTTTTGCCTATTCATTTATTACTACGGATTAACTGTCTGTCAATATTTGATGTAAGTAAAACTGAAACTCTACATCTTTTGAAATGTTTGGTCTCTTCTATTCTATGCCCCTTTTTGTATCATTAAATGTTAAATGAATAAATCATCAATCCACAGACAAAAGTCCACAAGTAAAAAGTACAAAGAGGAGTTTATTGGAAGTCGTAGAAGCTCAAATTCAAGGTAGTAACAATATCAGTGTATTTGTCATCCTCTATTTTGTTATATTTCTTATACTATATATTCATCCAAGACTGGTAACACTACCTCTTTGTCTATGTGGGCAGACAATGGAACATATCCTGCAAGACTGCATTTCACTAAATCAGTTAAAGGAGGAACGCTGGCCTATAGAGACGGATATCTACAGAAGGATGTTAATTAATTTTGGCAGACCATCTGACCGAGTTAGCAGATGTTTTTTTTCACCTTTTGATACAGACCACAGAGTTTGATGAATCCATTCGCTTGAAGTGTTTTCTAGTGCTCTTTGGGCACTCTTCTTCTGTGTTCATTCTTAAACTCCTGCATATTAGCAGGATATAATCCGGAGACTGCATGATCATCCTGTCATAGTCGATAATGATGATTTGGGATCAACTGTAAAAGGTAACGGTAATATGAGTTATGAACCAGTGTCATAACACACGGTTTCCCACAAGTGCTCAGCTGTCTAGTCAGTGGTTGACCAGAAATCCCCATTGAAGATGGAGGTGTCGTATTATTGATGTAAATAAAACGGCGACTCAACGCAGAGAATTTCCATTCTCTGGACTAAATTCTGCTGGAAATCTAGTAGGACCATTGTTCTGCTGCAAGAGATATCCATTGGGAGTTTTGGAATGAATGCTGAAGAAAAATACCAGAAACCGCCTGAAGAGGGTCCTCGACAACACTTGCTAAATTAATTTGGCACCTTTCCAGAGTTTGAGCCCTGGTATCCAACTTTCTCATGTCTGGTTTAACCATGGGAGTAATTTTTATTGAAACCATGAATAATGAATGGACCCATGTGACGTCAGTGACCCACAAATCTGTACGAAATTTGGTTTGTTGTGCTGAAAGGAGCAGATATCTCAGACAGCTGTAAACCTTGATTTGGCAGATTCTGTTCTCCAGAATACATCCTGCTAGTTTACAAGAGTTTGAGAATGAATGCAGAAGAAGAAGTAACGGTTCATGTCTGGAACGTGTGCCTACCAATGTTTACAATGTTTTCATAGTTTTTAAAGAATTGTCTGGTCATAATTTTTTAATAGTTTGTGACATTGCAGAATGCAATTGTTTAGTAGTTTGAAGCCAGGGAAATAATTAATGAAAATAGGAAGAACACAGTTTTTGAAACACAGCAGGAGGGGGTAGGGATAGAATTAGAATTAGTTGTAGGTAAAGGTAGACCCCATGGCAGCCACTTGATGTCACGGATGAATATAACTTCATGCACTAAGCCACAGCAGCTATTAATTGGGGTGGCCAGTTCCCTTTCTTACTGTCTTTACCTTCCCTAACTCATGCGTCAGGTACCCTATTACAGCTGAGTCGACAGGAGAGTGGTCATGTCCAGCGAAAAATCACAACGGGAATTTTTGTTTGTCCGGACAAGGTTTCGAACCTGGTATGCTGTAATCCAGTGATAGCAAGCAAGCTCCATATCAACTAGACTACTGTACTCCTCAGAATTAGTTTTAACACTGCACCTAACACATCTCCCCTCCAAACTCTAGCATTATCCCTTCTCATTAAATCATGGCATAATTTCATTAACATTAGCCATTTTTGTAATTTGTGGCGACACGCTCTGCAAGTAATGTAAAATTATTGAATACAGGAAAACTGTGTACACCATAACAAACTTTCAATGAACCTGTGCATAATTTCTGAGTTTGTTCTATTTTCTGCTTATAGACGAACTATTACATAGGCACTCGTTCCAGACGTGACATTATTCTATTGATCTGCTGATGACCAAAAGGGGATTAAAGTATAGCAACCTTGTGACCTGCTATGCATGTTGTAAGAGACAACTAAGGAGCTTTAGTGGTGTTTTTTCTATCATATCACATGGGTCAAAGTGACCATAAAGCCATGTCAAAGAATGAGTCTAGAGAACTGAGTTCATAATGTGTGGTTTACAGCTTATCTGCGATATCTCGTCTTTCTGCGACACATTCCAACTTCAGAATGACTTCTGGGTTACTTTAGTATTCTATGGGATGGGTCAAGCCAAACCCAAATTTCGTTATTTATCTTTAACAACATACATGACAGGTCATAGTTTTGCTATTCTGCGCAACACTTTAAGATCCCGTCAACATACTGGGGGCGACTAAATCTTCATATCCATGACAAGGGGCTGTGATGTGTACTGACCCAAATAAAATATTAATTAAAGTCTATATTATAAATTTGAAGATTTGTCACAACTTTCTAATTTTCAGGGGGATCTCCCTAGTGTAATCGGGTTAAGCTGTTCGCCTTAAGTTCAAGAGGTCATGAGTTCGAATCTGGCTCATGTCATTTTGTGTATAAAGTGAATTTTTTCAGAGATCCCTGTGGGTTATCACTTGAAGCTATGGGTTATGTGCTATGAGTGGTACTCTTGGCAGGCGGCATGCCACTTTGTTGAGAGTGATGAGTATATATGGGAAACAGAGTACAGTGAAGTCAATCCTCTACACCTTTTGAACCCTTTTTTTAACTTTTCTAATTTTCAGATGATGAGAGATAAAAAAGACAGAGGGTAGAACAGACTGCAGATAAGCATCAACAAATGACTTCAGTAGTGGAATATGAAGAGTGGAAAAGAAAAATATTAGCTAGAGCTGCTGAAACCTCTTGATGCTCTACTAACCCTACTGCCAATGAATGGAAACAATCAGGGCTTCATGATTGGGGTGTCAAAAAGCGAGTTTTAGTGGTGTACATTTCTGTCCTATTACATGGGTCCTCCAATTGTGTTGTTAGAGTTGGAGTTGTCAGACTTTGACTATTGTCAGCATGTATCTCTTTAAGGTTTCTTTGTTTGTCTCCATCCATCTAATTCTTGGTCTTCCTTGTTCCCTGTAGCCCGATCTTCAGCTGTTGTATGCACAAAGTGCTGGTTGCTTTGGTTCCATTCTAATGATGTGACTAAACCACCTTGTTTGCTGTCTCTCAATGTAGTCTTGAGATGGTTTTTATTTCTTCTCTGAATTCTTTATTTCTCCGTTGGTCTAATGTGTGATATTTTTAACTTTCCTCAAACATCTCATTTCACGCAAATGTATTGTTAAAACCATACCTTGCAAGGTGATTTGGTGCCACTAGAATGGGCCTGGTTCGATTCCCATTAGTCTCAAGAATTTTCACCTCGCTGGGGGACTGTGTGCTAAAGATTTCAATGTGGTACCCTTATGACCCCGATGGGTGCAGGTTTATAGATAGAATAGATATTTAATGTAAATAAAATTGTTGAAGATTATATGAAGTACTTTGTCATTTTTTTAAACCACAATGAATGACAGAATTATATCAAAGAATGATTGTCCAGATTTAGAGACATGTCTCAGAAATAAGAGATTTCTTCTACATCAATCGCTCTGATTCTGAAATATTTTTGAGTCATGACCCCATTTTATAGAAACAAACTGATCTGCGACCCCATTTTACGAAACAAAGTTACCCTCTACCCGAATACATTAAAACAAGGTCTTGATATAGTTAGAATAAAACATACAAAATTACAGCTTTTTGCGTCTTTACAGATGGTCGAAAAGCTAGCCAGTGCAAAATTTCATAAGAACAAGGAGACCCTCAAATTAATTAACTTGCCAAAATGCATAGTGTCTATGTTTCACACGATTTCTTTCCTAGGCAAGATTTATTGGTTGGTTGGTTGCTGATCCAGCGGTCCATGTGCTCATGCCCTTTGACCCAATGCCATTGTGTGATATATGCATGTGTTTGTGAGCTGTTGTTTTGTTCCAAATAATGTGTTCCATTTATCTAGCCCTGGAGGGAGAAGCATTTTCCTGATGTCATCCAGTGCTGTGCATTTGAAAAGGTTGCGGTCAACATTTTCATAGGGATGAGTGCACAGCCGGCATTCTGGATTGTGGTTGTATTCTTTTCAGTTGATTGTTAAGCTGTACATGTTGTGTGGTGTGCAGTCGGAAGATGATACTCTGGTCTTTTCTTCCCAGGAAGTTGATGTTATCTTTAGGATTTGGTCTGGTCATATATTTATAGATTTCCCTCCCAGTGTTTCTCATAGCCCATCTGTTCATCCAATTTTCTTTAGTATCATATTTCAGCATCATTTTAACTGTGTGCATGGTTGTTTATGTATATGGCTGTTCTTGCTGAGCTCAGGCTTACAATGTCCATCACATTCTAGTGCTTGAAGAGCGAACATAGAATCTGTGTAAATAACAATGTTTTGAACTTTTGATGGAAAAGCATCAAATATGGTCATCAGGTGGTACAATGCAACTTCTAGTGCTGTTATTTAATCATGAGCCAGATATTTAAAATGGCAACCCTGTGAAAGAGATAGAAACCTCGTAAAAGAGATGGAAACCCTGTGAAAGAGATAGAAACCCTGTGAAAAAGGCATTATTCTAGAAAGCTCAGAACACAAAATATAACATTCAAGATATAAATTAATAAGACAATTTGTTTCATGTGCATAAAACATTTAATGATACAACATCAACTCAATTTATACAGGTTTACTGCATGTTCAAATACATAGAAATTTTGGTGAACGATCTTACACAAATGTTAAATAAAACGTGTGATAAATCACACAATTTGAGTTTCTATATTGTTATATCTCTACATGGTTTAACATTATGATGCTATTGAGCTCTCATTGTTATATCTCTACATGGTTTAACATTATGATGCTATTGAGCTCTCATTGTAATGTCCTTGGTTGGTTGCTGTATTAAAAAATTAAAGCACCTTGTAAATAAAAATGATTTTCATGAACATTTAAATTTAAAAAAAAAACTTAGATGACAGATCTACAATATTTGTATCTGAATCTGTATTCGTAATATTGAAATTCCTCTAGATTGCGCATAACAGACTTCAGTATATAACAACACTTTATAAATCCCCAATTATATTTATTCTTTAATGTTTATACTGTATATAATGAATGTCTGTTATTACATAAATGTTTTGCTGGTCTAGACCAAGTTTTTATAATGAGATTTGACTATCACTTTTGATTTGCTAAGATATCTACCCTCTCATGCCACAGTGACCTGGAATCCACTACATTACTATTTTTTTGGTGACAGTTCTAAGTAAAGACATGATTTCATTCTTTGAATCTTCTACAGAGATTAGTGAAACCTATCTCACAAACTCTTCTTGATTTAATGTGCTTGTGGTTTGTAAGTTGACAGTCACATTTGGACTAGAAATACGATTGAATACATTAGTGGCACAAATTCAACCATAGTTGAAAGGAATCTTCCTATACAGGATATGCTTCAATTATTACTATATTAACACTGTGACCCACAATTTGTAGATTGCTTTAAAACAAAATTCTGTTAACAATGGAGTTTAAAGATGTTGTAGTTAAAGGTTATGTCTTATTTCATGCACTTGCAACTTGTTTATATCTAAGTTTTGCCTCATCTATAAACTTGACTATAAAACAGAATGCCTTCGTGGGCTGGGGCCTGAGAGTAAAGAATAACAAAACTGTTACCTGTCAATTATATCATAATAAGCGATCAGGGAGTATTTGGGGTGTAGTTAGCTGTCTAGATAAACTAAACTAGATAAAATAAGAAATTAGGAAGAGTGGGTACAATATCATGTATTGAACATATCAAAAGACTACAAGTTTATCTTTTAAGAATGAACCCACAGCAAATACCAATAATAGTATATAACCAAAAAAAATAGCCGGAGATAAAGCTAAAGGTAGATCAAGAAAACATCAAGATAACCTTGAACAAACAAGGACCGTAATACAACCAAGGCAACACATCTGGCATAGGAACAAATTCTTAGGCTCCCACCCCTATGCTTAACTGCAAGTGTAGATATAAACCATCCTCCACCCGGGAAAGACAACAGACAGCTGTCCCATCACATATAGGGCCAAAGTGATACAGAGTCTATGCCGAAGTCAGATTATCAGGCTGAAATGTGCAGATATCACAGTTAAGCCGTAAACCATGACAACGCACTGCACTCTCTTCTACATCCTGCTAGCTTACAAGAGAACGATTACAGAAAGAAGACACAAATATACACTTGATTATACAGTATTATAGAAGTTACACCATCTATGAACTCTCAGAGTCGAGGGTTTAATTAACTGAATTTCATGAAGTGAAAGTAACAAATGGTCATCATTACTTGTGATGAAAGAACAACATTAACCCATATACCAAATGACAACAGTATAAGAAATACTATTTATTAACTAAATGATGTACATTTGTGAAAATCTACAATTTTTTTAAATGGTATAGAACAGAAATGATATTGTAACATTTTGATGTTATGCAGATTTTCATATCAATATTATCATTTTGATTACAATAACACAACTATATTAAATTGCACCAATTAAAAAAATATATGCACAACTTGAAGATGAACAAATAATAACTTAAAGACTACATTTACCAGGATACATGTTATAGTTTCAGAAATCATCTATATTCTCTATTATATAGCATTTCTCAACAATATTGCAGATTACACAGTAACATAACTGTAACATAAAACATGATAAACTTATTTAGTGTTATCACGAAGGTTCTCAAGTTGTTGAGTGGCCTTTGCTTTGATGGCATCGAGGGTGGACCCAATATCACCATTGAACTCGGTCAATAGAGCAGTCAACCAACCATCTGTATCAGAGAAGCCCATAGCTAGCATCTGATCGAGACTCTGCTGAATCCTGATGTCTGAGGAAGAATACATTTGTTCTATAAATATCATTGATTGAAAAATAAATTGAATGAAAATGAAATGGAATCAAAATGTATTTACCATCTGACTATTTTGATTAGGAGCTGCAGTAGTATAATGTTGAGTCAGTTGCCTAACAACCAGAGTTTAAAGTTCATTCATTTATGGTTTTGAGTACAAATGTTACAGACGAATTCTACAAATTTCCTATTGTTTTATAAGAAATAAAAATAGAGATGTATGAAGGCGTACAAAGAACCATTGCTTTCAATAGTGAAACAACGAAAACTAGCATGGTTTGGACATGATTCCTTGTCAAAAACAATATTGCATGGAACTGTGGAAGGAGGAAGAAGCAGAGAATGGCAAACAAAGGCATGGGCAGACAACATCAAGGAATGGACAGGACAAAATTTTTCCTCACTCATCCGCATTGCTGAGGATAGAATTCGCTGGAGGACTCTTGTGTGTTGAAGCATCCAATGTGGTACCCCTCGACCCTGAAGGGTTACATGTTTTATTGATTGGTATGTGGTTTGAAATAAAAATTACCACTGTGGTTCACTCGGCCAACAAGAAAGTGGGACACCAGGACTCATGCTCTGAGAAGGTCAAGGATTGACATCATTAATGAGCAAATCTGGTAGGCAACGCTAGTCAGGCAGTTTCTGGTCAGTCAAAATTCCTGCAATAAGCATTTAGTGGAAAACCGTGAGTGTTCATAACCCAGCTTACCTTTACCATGATTGTCTTCTTCTTCTTCAGTGTTCATTCTCATACTCCCGCTGGATCTCTCCTGTAGCAGGATAATGATCCTACTAGATTTAAAGCAGGATGTAATCCAGAGAATGGAAATGTGTTGTGTCACCGTTTCATTTGCTCCAGTGGACAGACGTATCCGTATTCGGCGGGAGAACGTGATTGTATTAACCAAGAGAACCTAGTTTTACTATTGCCCCCCCACCCCCCAGGGCATAAATATTGAAACAACAATAACTCAGTTTCAATCATGAGGAAGACTGCTGTAGCCTTATAATATACTAAATTATTAACTTACTTGGGTAAATCTTAGTTAGAGGTTGGCTGTCTCCAGTTGTGCATCTTGGTGGTGTTGGGCTGCTAGTTGGTTGGTAGGATGGAGTTAGTCCTGTCATTGGGATGGTTGTAGGTCCAGGCATGGGAATAGGAGCTGAGCTGGGTAACTTGAAATCAGATTCATCACCCTTTACATAGGTCCAATCATCACTTGAACTGTCACTTCCATTTGCAGCCTTCAAAAATGAAAATATTTTTTTTAAATGTGCATCGAAAATAGGCAACAGTCATAAAACCAAACACATTGTGTAAAATTAACAGTCATTTTTATTGATTTATTAAAGCCATCCAGAGAAATAATTATTTAAAAAGCAAATTCATTTATTTAACACTGATTTCTTAAAATGATTATCTTACAGAAATCTAATTACATGCTCTCTCTCTCTATACATATATATATGGGTACAGGTTTAGCAAATGTGGCCTCATCACATGATACATCCAACATTTTTAATATTACACGTAGTTTCATTCAGATTTTGTGATCAAGCTGACCTAGGATTAAAAAGTCACTAGGTATGATTTGAACTGCACGCTACACACTGACAGCAATTCCCTCCCCTCTGTATTATCTTTGGGTGGAGGGGGCTCTCAGTGTGTAGCAGGCAGATAAATGGATCTGCAAGTAGACTTAGCTTCAGTGATCCGCCGAAGACGGATGTGTCGGACCATTGGCGCAAATAAAACGGCGACACAACGCATTTCCATCTCTGGACTGCATCCTGCTGGAGATCTAGTAGTACTGCTGCAGGAGAGATCCCGAAGGAGTTTGAGAATGAACGTCAACGAAGAAGCTTCAGTGAAATGCATCTTTATCAATATTTAATTTAGTGAACACTTTGCTCACCAGCAATCCACAGCATACTTATCCGCCATTACCGAGGGCGTACACAAAATTGTATACATCGGCGTCTTTAAAAATCCTTATAAAATCGATCTAGCGCTAGAAAGCACTGAAACTTTTTTATGTGTTGTAACGACTGTTTGCACTTTCTGAATGAATTTCAAAGCTCCAGAGTTATTTCAATTGTAAAATGCTACTTATCATAATGATAGGCCTAGATTTAAATTACTTTCTATATATCATACAATATTACCTTCGAATTCTCCATATTTTATGATAAAAACTCATATACAATGTCTATATTGGTATCCCACAAGTGCCGTCATTTTTACACAACATAATTTCCTGGAAACGCTATTTTTTAGTAACATTATTGCAATGGGTATTCCCATTTTTCTGATCTATCATAGCGCTTTTGACTAGCATCGAATTTGATCAGTAAGGTTCTGTAACGGAAATTCGACTGTCGCCAAAATTGGTCAGGAAAAGTGTTAAATAATGTATGTACGTTTCGTTAAAAAAGAGGCCACAATTGCTTAACCTGTACCAGTGAGGGTGTGTAAAAAAAAAAAAGTCAATTTGTTATATTTACAAATCATTCTAATCACAAAGATCTCTCAAACAATGTTGTATATTTTGACAATGTCGTAATCGAATATCTGCTGCTTACCTTGTTATCCTCTTTGAGGTTTTCATTATTGTCTTTTTGTTGAGTCTTGTTACCAGAGTCTGTTTCCATCTTTTCAGTTTCTGGCTCCTTCTGGCCATCTGAAGTTCCTTCTTGATGAGCTCTACGACGCATGCCCTCCCATGCAGGACATCTGCCTCCCCTTCCACCCCAAGCACGGTGGCAGTTTCCTCGCTGGTTAGCACCATCACCATGGTGAACATCATAGGTCACATCGATTCCTGCCATAAAAATTAGTAAAACTTTCAGTCATATATTATAATTATAAAATATCTGCCAAAGTTGGATGTGTTAAACCATTGTCGCAAAATAAATAGTAACAACACATCTATTTTCTGGACTACATCTTACTGGAAATCTAGTGGGGTGGCTGTTCTGCCACAATAAAGATCCAGTGGGAGTTTGAGAATGAATGCAAAAACTAAATGTATACAATAAAATTTGTGTGGATGAGAACAGAGCGGGATCTCATTTGTTTGCAAAATCATGTCAAGGAAATGGTGATAAATTGGATATATTCTATGGAAGACAGGAAATTTAATTGCAAAACAGGCTTTGAGATGGAATCCACAGAGAATAGTGGGAAGATGTAGAACAATTATTCAGAAGAGACAAAAGTTCTCAATGATATTGACATCGCATGGGAAGACCTGAAGCAGAACTCTAAGGAAGGCTGGAGAGAATTTGATTATACCAGGAGACACTTGTGCTTTATGCTCTTTTTTAATATGGCCAGGGATTTCATTGAAGTAATGAATAACATTTATTATATAGAGGGTTTGAATCATCTGTAATATTATTTATAATGACCTATTGATAAACACTAGCGCACTAGCATTTCCTATGAACAAATAAACAAAATAAATATATCACAAACTACAGTTATCACAAATGACATGCAAACTGTTAACTTGGACTCGTACACAAAATAAAAACAATGATTAAACTTACCAAAAGGGTCCAGAAAAGCAGCAATGTTAGCCCCAACTTCTCTCAAATGCTCATCATATGAAGCTCTTTCCTTCTCTCTTTCTTCCTGATTTGTACCAGGCTGGGAATCTGCACCACCAGTGGCACTAGAGTTGGCAGTGGAGGTAGAAGAGGCACCTGGCGACATCCCTTTCATGAGCCGACTAAGGTAGCGGCCGAGATGAGGTGGCAGGAAATTCTGGAATTAAACCCGCAAATAACAATTGAATAATTAGTAATAAAAATGGGAAAATATCTCAAACACAAAATATGTATATATATTATTTATACTGCAAACCCAAACAAGAACGTCTCCTGTGCCAACTATTAGAAAAATAATGTGACAGTCTTAAAAATACCGCACAAAAGGCATAGTGCAGGGGTCGGCAACATGTCGATTGTGAAAATAAATTTATAGATAGCAAGTATTATTTAGAAAGAGATTTTTTTTAAACAACGAATCATAAACCTTATTATCATGCCATCAAAAGGCCTATGAAAATAGGCTGCTGATGACGCTATTGTTTTCTTAGGTAATAGAGGTCATACAATAGAAAAATTATAACTCACCAAAGGATTGACACGAGGTTGGGTTATCTTAAACATGTCATGATCTGTGTGCAGTCCCTTCCCTTCACAAGTCTGACAGAGATCAAAATCAGGGCAAACACAGCACTTGTAGCGGATGCCAATCACTGGCCCTTCACATCCATCACAGGTCACACCCACATGGACTTGTCCATCACTTTCAGTGCGCTGACCTTGACTGTGGTTAGGTTTTGGACCCTGAGGCTGACTTTGACTCGGCCCTTGTGGTTGCGGTTTCTGTTTTTCTGATGGTTGTTGTTGCTGTTGGCCTTTATCAGCAGGGACTTCTGCAGTCTCCATTGGCTCTGTATGAACAGATTCATGTTATAGTTAGATCGCATTATAACAACTTAAATAACGTAAATAACAGAAATCTATTTAAGAAATTTATTGTACAAACAATAAATATAATTGGGGATTTTTAAAAGTGTTGTTAAATAGGAAAATTTGTTATAAAAGAATGCGCTATAGAGGGATTCCACTGTAATAATTAAGAGAAAATATACAGATGATCCATATGTTATATATTCAGATATCGGTTTGATCCCAAAATAAGGATCTACCTTCATACTTTATAAAATATGTGCCAATCCACACTTTTGTGACTTCATTTACTGCTTATTTAGTCCTTGATACAAAATGGCTACTATAATCGTAAATATAACTCTCCTAAAGTAAATATATCAACCAAGCACAATTTATCATTAATTATAGACCGATAGGCCAAGAAAAATCATTTGCGGGGATCGGGAAGCATAAATTTCATTTCACTATATTGTCTATCTCCTGGACAATCAGCTGGTTGATAGCAGCCACACTTGCCGTTAAGTGTTGGGGTGGGAAATGTAAGTTGCTATTCAAGATCAGATGTGATGCCTGAGTCGTACCGAGTCCATGTTTGTGGAGGGTGGTCGTGATATTCTTGATCGATTTCTTTCTCTGTCTTCCTTTGGCTCTGTATTCAGATGATCGTTTGTTATAAGCTCTCAGTGGTAATTGGCTTGGGTCCATTCACACAAGGTGACCAAATCACTTTATCTACTGGCGTTCCATATATTCAATACAAGGCATTATTCCTACTCTTTTTCAGATATCCTTGTTTCTTACTGTCTAGTTTGGTGACCATATCTGATTTTCTTAAACACTACATCTCACATGTGATGATTTTTTCTGTGCTTCGAGGTTGTTAAAAATCATGTTTGACACTGGTAACAAAGTGTTAGTATGAAAATTGTAGATATAATTTGTCTCTTTATGGCCATATTGATCTTTGAGTGCAGGAGTAATGATGAAAGTTGATGTCAATGTGTTTGATTTCTTGCAACTTGATTCTATATCTGTTTCCAATTTTCTGAAGAAAAAACACTTCCTAAATATTTGAATTCTTTTGTTTGTTTCCCCAAAACCTCCTTAGTGGTCTTTTATGACATGCGTTAGAGGTAACAATGTCACTTCTCTCTGATTCCCTTTTGTGCATGACATTTACAAAGGATTACACTTACCAGGAATATAGACTCGCAATACTCCATCAGATACATGGGTTATGGCATCTTTCATCTCCTCAGTGGATGAGAAAGCAACACGGTCTCCATCAGGATCTGTTTCATAATTGCATAATATTAGTTATGCAAATCAAATCATGTTAGTATAAAATGTTAATACAAAATCCTGGCCATAATTTCTAAATATAATGTAAAATAGAAATAAAATCATTTTGCCAGAAATAAAATCATTTTGCCATCTGAAGCAATTGTTCTAATAATGTTCAATATTATTTCTATTTTCTAAACTTTGGTTTACCTAACATTATAACAACTTGGTCCTGACCAACAAAAATATGTATGTAATAACAGAAATATCTTATAAATAGTACAAACAATATAGAATAAATATAACTGGGGATTTTCAGAAAGTGTTTTTTATAGGGAAATATGTTATAAAAGAATGTGCTATAGAGGGAATCTACTGTACGAAATCCATCTAAATCCACAAGCTTGCGTTGCTCAGTCCCTTGCTTGATTTTACACATATTCAACATCCTCTAGATAAAAGATTTAACTATTGACATTTGTAATCAGTGATTCCTCTAGATAAAAGATTTAACTATTGACATTTGTAATCAGTGATTCCTCTAGATAAAAGATTTAACTATTGACATTTGTAATCAGTGATTCCTCTAGATAAAAGATTTAACTATTGACATTTGTAATCAGTGATCCCTCTAGATAAAAGATTTAACTATTGACATTTGTAATCAGTGATTCCTCTAGATAAAAGATTTAACTATTGACATTTGTAATCAGTGATTCCTCTAGATAAAAGATTTAACTATTGACATTTGTAATCAGTGATTCCTCTAGATAAAAGATTTAACTATTGACATTTGTAATCAGTGATTCCTCTAGATAAAAGATTTAACTATTGACATTTGTAATCAGTGATTCCTCTAGATAAAAGATTTAACTATTGACATTTGTAATCAGTGATTGAGAAATAAATCTGGATTACATTTGTTATTATATTATACTCAATATAAAGTTAACAGAATTTCAAGATGGCAAATTGTAGAAGTATAAACACATTTCTGACATAATGAAGTACAAATGATGTGGTTGTTATTTGTAACGCGACAGATAAATATGACAATAATTATATTTTTCTTTCTTTTTTTTGTGTTCGCTATGGTGTCTACACCGTCAGACAAGTCTTATGGATGAACTTCACAGTTGTCTGAAGCTCATCTTTGGTTCCATAAATCTTTGCTTGCAGGGTTGCGACACTGGGCCAGTACATCTCTCCCAACTGTTCATACTGGGGACAGTTCTGCAGTATGTGCTCAGAGGTCTGTTCATCTGTTCCACAAGTGCACAGTGGTGTGGCACACAGTCGCATCCTGTGCATGTGTTTATTCAGTCTGTTGTGTCCTACGTATGTCAGGCGAAGTATGGTGACTTGGTCCTGTTGATTTAGGTAGTGATAGGTGTCTTTTATCATGCGATGTTCACTTCTGATGGTTTTTTTCTTGATATGTGGCTACACTCTCTTCCCTCTTTGACCATCTTCTTCTGCATTGTTCTCAAACTTCTGCGTTGTCTCTCAAGCAGATTATCAGGATGTAGTCCGGAGAACGGAAAGTGTTGTGTAATGGTTTACAGCATTGCTGCGATATATGTGCCTTTTGGCCTGACATATCCGACTTCAGCATGGCTTTAGGTCACTGACCCTATATGGGATGGGACAGCCAACTCCATCCCATAACCTCCTTAGTCGCCTTTTACGACATGCGTGGAAGGTAAACAGTGTTGCTATTCTTTGCTCCCCTTTCGGGCCCCGGCAACACACTGACGTTTGAACATCTCATTTCCAGGGACACCAAAGTGTGATGTACCCACTGTAGTACAGCTCTACTTCTTTTGTTCAGTTTAGTTTGTCTCTTAGGTGTTGTAGTTTACCACCCTTGAGTGGGTCAAAGGGCATAAGCCCATGGACCGCTGGATCAGCAACCAACCACCACCCTTGAGAGCCTCAAGAACTGGTAATTCATCATTGAATATTACCACCTGTTGACAATCAGAGACAGTGTCAAGTAGCATTGGGGCAGCTTGTTCTATTGCTTGAGCCTCAAGCACTGTTGTTAGAGCAGAACTTTCCTGTGGAGATG
Source organism: Meghimatium bilineatum (assembly GCA_034231615.1). NCBI lineage: Eukaryota > Metazoa > Mollusca > Gastropoda > Stylommatophora > Philomycidae > Meghimatium > Meghimatium bilineatum. Next base: position 44,623,790 of record CM067312.1, read on the forward strand.
GACTTTGCTTCGGGGCAATGGTCATTATATGTTATAAGATGTTAGCTCCTTCATTTCTGAATGCGTTTATAGCTGAGTTATTCGTAATTACATATATCCACACAATTGTTCTTCAAATTATGTGTGGGTCATGCTCAGTGTGGCAGTTAGCTTCTGCAGATCATTTGTTTCTTTTTCTTAGAGACTTGTTTATTTATGTGTTTATTTGTAGGTAAAACTGGGAAAAAGGTAATGAAATTTTGCTAATCAATGCAGACACACATAATAATAATGTGTGTTATTATGTGTGTTGCTAGTGGTTAGCAATACTTCGTCACCTTGTTCCTGGCTTTACCTGTTGGATTTCAGTTTTGCTCAGTAAGTACATATTTGTTTATTTATAGGGAATCTTTAGTTTGCTCTCATGGTACAGGGTAGGTGGCAGAGGTGTTGATTTTATCTAGATCTACCATCTGCTTGACACTGTCTTAATATTTTTCCATGATGGACAAAGCTGCTGTGTTTTAATCACCCCAGTGCTAGATCATCCAGTCTTTCCTTCACAGGGTGTGTTACCATGCTACTATAATTCTCTATATGAATAAGGCTTTTAGTATCTCTTCTGTATATTAGTGGCTGCAACTCTGTACCGTTTTGCATTTCTAGTATTGACGTGATCATATCTCTTGTGATGAGTGAGCACTTGATTTTGCACTTTATCCAAATTCTGGAGATGGGAATGTGCTGCTGATGACCGAGCTATTGAGACAAATTTTAGGAGAGATCTTACTAAACATTTGTATATCTGTGTTAGCGTATGTTCATTTTCACCCCAACTAGTGCCTTGATAGTTTTCTAAGTATGCCTAATTGTCATAATTATAAAATACTAATTTCGTAAACTACTGACCTTGCCAGTATAGGGTAAAGCTTCTATTAGCCAAAGCTGGGTACAACTGCTTTATCTTCTCTTTAGCAACAGTAAAAAAGTCAGCTCCTGTCGTTGTGTTCAATGGAAACCTGCGGATCTCATTTGATCCACTGGCACATTCCAAAAATACCTTTACTGTTAGTGACATGGTTTGTCTACAGGAAAAGAAATAAGAATCAATTATTATTATTAATGTGAATATTTAAACAATAAAAAAAATAGTAGTAAAAAATACAAGTATATTTTTTAAATTTAAAGTTATATTCATATGTATTATTATTTTGAATATGAGAAAATATCAGCAATATTTGAATCTAGATCTTCTCCATAGTACGGCCTATACACTTACATTGGCCCGTCCAATTATTGTACACGTTACTTTGGCTGGTGATACAAAGTAGGCCCTATATACTATATGCAAATTGACCATTGATCAGTCAATATAAGTGACACGTGAGAGATTAGAACATGAGCCCTATTCTGGGAAAGGGCTTGCTTGAATAAAACTGAACATAGTTTAAGGTAAGTAGAAGTAAGTTTCATGCCAGCAACCTAGCGTCGAAGATAACTCTTCATGTACTAAGCCACAGCAACTATTTGATGGGGTGGACAGTTCCCTTCTTTACAGGTAACAATGTCACTAGAATCTGCAACATAGATTGCAAACAAATGCTTCCGAAAGATTGTATACATTAAATGGTAAAATAGGATTAGAAAATTGCAGGGCAGGAGATAGACTGGACATAAAAACTTATCTTAGAGAAGAGATTACATTTTTAATCGAATATAATCTATAACATGGAAAGATCGGATGAGGAAATTTAAGGGTAGGGTAGACAGAATAATTCATCCATGATCTATCATCCTACATACACTCAGTATCATACCATACAGTTACACTCTTATGATGGTAAGTGGCTTGATTGATTTCTATATATAGTATAGATTAAGTATATTTTTAAAATTTTTAGCAATGATTATCAGCAATCTACTTGAATGTAGATGTGATGCAAAACAATTATTTTGAAAATCAATATGTTATCCACATTCCTATCAAGTTCACAATTAGGGCCATAGCCCATACAAATGAAATATCCTAGGTTGGGTAAGGTTGTCCTAAAAAAATATCAATCATCAAATATGTTTTTTATGGCCGTTTTAATTGGAACGGTACCTGATGAAGATTATTTAAACTTTAAGTAAAATTAAAGTTAATTAACTAAGTCAAAAATATCGTCAACACTAAACAGTAACAAACCACTGTCCAGAGTCGTCGATATTTTGTGTAGTTTACGTATTTACTACAACACTAACAACAGTAGTAGTAACACTAGTAAGTAACTGTAAGTAACAACACTGTCAAACTCAATCAACATGACATCGGCTATACTAGGCATTAGCACTAATCGAAATATTTCCACAAAAAGATATTTAGAGTAATGTCCCTTGATAAAAATGCCATGTGCCGACATTTTCATGGACCACGTGTGTACTATCCAATGGAATTGTCATTTAGTGACGCCACGCAGCTTTAGATCATATAAAAGTGAACTGTATACTATTTACAATCCATTTCTGCAGTGTATTAAGATTATAAATGTTGGAGATACCTTATCTACAATTAACACCAAGCAATTAAACAAGACGAGGTAGGTGTTTTTGTCTTTGCACACGTATATTTCTAAATTTTGATTAAAATTAATATGTGAAACCATGTCTAACATATTCAGCAACCATTTCTATCTTTATGTACCAAATTTTAACATTTCTAGAAGTACCTATTAATTATTATTAAATTTTAAAAATGCTATGGTGATCGACCGACCACGCTACTAACTTTAGAGTTCGTTTTCGGCTGTTCAATGTTGCAGCGCCGTTAATTATCGATATTCGTGTATAATGTTAAAAATTTAAGTTACAGTTTAATGAATTTCTACATCTTATCATCCTTTAGTTAATTTAATGTGACACTATGTACTAGTTTTTATTGAAATGTCTTCAAACAGTATTGTATTAAATTATTCAAGGGTACAGATAAAAAAACATGTCAGCGCGTCAGAATGCTTGCAGCCCATGTTACCATGACGATGACAAGTGTTTGTGTCTCACTGTCACTGTAATCGAACTCAGATAGCTTCTATTCAAACATTATTAGTAGGTCTAGGTATAAATTAGAATTACCGTAAAGATAATTTTTAAGATGCTTTATTGGATATTCTATTTAATTCTGATAGTGACAGTGATGTTATGACTGGAGACCTAATGCATAAGGCTTTAGGCATCTGGGTTCCCTCATCCCTCCCACCCACACTTTACTTTCTTGCTGGCGTATCTCCGTCTCGGGGCTTCCGTCTATCCACCACATATTTTCTTCTTATTTTCTTTTCTTTTTTCCTCTTGTATTCTCCACCTCTGCATTTTTTCATCCTCTGTTCCAAACCTACCACTTAGTTATTCGCCATACAGTTCCTGTACTCTTGTCAGTTGGCATTCGCTATGTCCTACCTTACCTCCAGAATTTTCTTATTAATTAGCCCCAATTACGCCTGGCAATTGGTACAGTATATTCAACAGATGTGTCTTGCCTTCCCGAACACAAAAATGTATAATTTGTATGGTGTTTTATCATAAATAAGTGAAATAGTTAATAATTAGACAATTAAATTACAAGTAAATTATGCAAATTAGCCACCATTTTGAATATTAATTAGCCCCAATTATGCCTGGCAATTTGTACAGTATATTCAACAGATGCGTCTTGCCTTCCCGAACACAAAAATGTATAGTTTTATGCATATATTATCATAAATAACTGAAATATTTCATAAAATGCTAGTTCTGCTTCAATTCTTGGTCACAACTTTCATCATCAGTCCGTTCATATTTTATTATATGCTCTCATGTAATTATCTTTTCCTGAAATTTCGACAAAAAAAATTCATAACTTTTCACAGAATCGACCTACAGACTTGGTTGAGGTATCGTTGAATTGCAAATTTCAAGGGCTATCTAACTGTGGTGTTTATAATGTTATAAACCCAATTTGAAAATTTAGTGCTAATACCTAGGCTATACTATATGAATGGACTGACGAGTTGTCTGAGTTTATTATTATTATATATTAATAATATTGAAGTAAAATTACTTACAGTAGATAGTCTGCTGGTGTACAATAGAGTATATCTCTCTGAAGTTGTTACAATATAAATGTTTCTTGTCGAAAACGATAGATTCAACGTTAGTTTGTTTGATTGATTCTACGCTAGAGATGTCAACCTTATATACCTGCGTAGCTGAGTCTCGATAGTTCCAAAACAAATGGCTGCCCTCTCAAGGCTGAGTCATGTCACGTGATGTATTTGTTAGTAAATTGAGAGTCATGACAGATTCTGTCTAAAAATAGATCTAGAAAATATGCCAGCTAGTAAGAATGACATTTAAAAAATATATATTTAAAATAAATCAGTCTCACGTGATTATGCATATTAAATTTATACTAAATAGGCTATAAACGTAGAAATAAATTTCAATAATTTTCTTATCAAGATTGAATGTCAAAATAAGGATATGTTCTAAAAGATATAACATTTGACCTATACAAAATGTTGTGTTTTTTTTTAGAAAACCTGGTGCTCGCAGTCCAATTTCATAACAACATGGCAGACATCAAATTCACTTTGTAATCTGTGACGTGCGATATTTGGTTCCAATTGAACAAAAGTTATCGAATGCCATATTTTAGATATATCACTCAGCCATCCATATTTTTTAAAATTAAAAAAAGTTGACTAGTATACAAAGAGGAAATGAAATAGCTACACACAAAAATGATGAATAGACCCTATTACTACAAAGTCTGAATAGCAGGAAAAACTGAAGGCAAATGGTAATATCAAGGAATAAATGCACAGAATGCAATATTAAAATAGATGGGACCAAGCTGAAGCAAGTCAACATATTCAAATATGTACATTTATCTATCTATTTATAAACCTGTAACCCGTCAGGGTCGTAGGGGTACCACATTGGATGCTTCAGCACACAGAGTCCTCCAGATATTTCTATCTTCACCGATGCAGATGAGTGAGGAAAAATCTTGCCCTGTCCGTTCTTTGATGTCTATACATGTCTTTATTTTTCTTCCTTTGCTTCTCCCGCCTTCGACGGTTTCCTTCAGTAGTTAGTTAGTTAGTCGTTGGATCATCGTCACTACACTCCGGACAAGTCCATCAGTAGTGTGTGTGACAAGGAATCAGCTTACATGTCCAATCCATGTTAGTTTTCGTTGTTTCACTATTACATTACTAAAATCAGATAGAAGATGTATTAAAGAAGTGAAGTGTAGAATTACCCAGTCAAGTGTGACATTTCACAAGAGGAAGTACATCCTACGTAATCAGTTGATGTTAGAGTTTTTAGACGCTATAGAACCAATCCTGATGTATGGGAGTGAATCTTGGACACTCAGCAGAATAGTGAAAAATTATATTGAGACAGAAAAATCATGAACAGACCATTCCTTGATATCATCAATTCATTATTTTCTCTGTCCTCCTCTCCTCCTTCACCCTCGATTCTTCCTTGCAAAACACTCTTAGAAAGCCAGTATTGTCTCGTTACATGTCCAAACCAAATAAATTTACAAATTTCACCACTGTCAAAAGTGGTTCTTGATAAACTGCAAGTTTGTTTATTTGATGCTGAACAAATATATTTGTCTTGTGTTCTATATATAGTTAATTCTTAAGAAACGTCTGTAGTCCTTGTTTTCAAAAGCATCATTTCGAAAACAGAAACTACTATACAAGTACTAAAGGAGACAACTAAGAATCACATACAGAAAGCATACCCAAAGGATATATGGACACATGTATATACAGATGGATCAGCGAAAGAGGCAGTATTAGATGGAGGATCAGGAATATATATAGTAACACCAGATGGAAAAGAAATAGAGAAATCCATACCCACAGGCAAACATTCCACAAATTTTAAAGCAGAAATGGAAGCCATAATAGAGGCAGCCAAAATGCTCATAAATTGCTTGCCGAGTCACAACAGACATGTAGTATTTCTAACGGATGCAAAATCAGTATTGCAGGCATTGAAAGATCCAAAGAACACGAGCATGAATGAACTTACGGCCTGCTTACTACACCTCAGCAGTACCACCAAAGAAACAGTACTGCAGTGGATCCCAGGTCACTGTGGCATACCTGGAAATGAAAAAGCTGATCTCCTGGCAAGGAAAGGGGGATCACTGGAACAAATAGAAAATGATAATACGTACTATGAAAGTAAGACCATGTTAAAAGCAGAATATAAGAAAAAGTGGAAGCAAATGCACCCAACTGCAGAACCAAATGACCCCTACCACCAAATGTCACGCAAGGAACAAACCATCATTTTCAGACTACGAACTGGTCACAACAGACTGAGAAGTCACATGTTCCGAAAGCTGAAGATTGGTGAGACAGACCTGTGCAACTGTGGACTGAGCCCAGAGACTGCAGAACACATTCTTCATGCCTGTCAACTCTACCAAGAAGAGAGGGAAAAAATATGGCCTACTGAGACGGCACTGCTTCCAGACTTGAGGGGTTCCATGGATGACCTGAAGCGAATCACACAATTCATTGAAGCTATTGGTGCTGTAACCTGATATCTGACTGAAGAACGATGAAGAAGAAGAAGAAGAAAAGACTAAATCCTTCTTTCTGTGTCTCTATTGAGTGTCCAAATTTCACATCAGTGTAAAAGTATTCAGCAGGTCAACTTGATCAAAAGAGGCAAACAATTTACTCAAGACCACGGAAAATTTAAGAGATCCATAGGGAAGACAACGTTCTGGAAGCAAAATGTCACCTGATGATAAAAGTATACTTAGTATTAGCAATCTGATTCTTGATTAGAAACTGGCCTCACTGCACGTGGGACATTCTCATAAGTGCTCCGCCCACTGTTCCAGCAGCCATCCGGCTCGATGGTGTTTCGAGAGTCTAATGCCACCTAAACAGACGTCGACATCAGGACACAACTCTGGTCCTTGCGACAGGTTTCTTTGTTGTTCCGCCTACCCACGCCATGCCCATCCTAGTTATCGCACAACTTCGGCCTGTCGTAACAACATGGTATCTTATCGAAGGTTACGACTTCCAAAAGGTCGGTGAAAACCACTTCCATAGCTATTTTCCGCAAACATTCTTCAAATTTCACGTATAGTAGTCTTCTTCTTCTTTGCGTTCGTTCTCAAACTCCTGCAGATTATCAGGATGTAGTCCGGAGAACGGAATGCGCTGTGTCATGGTTTACAGCAATGATGCGATATCTGCGCCTTTCGGCCTGACACATCCGACTTCAGCATGACGTATAGTAGTGAAATGTAGGCCATACATACGAAAACGAACGAATGACTTTTTCCTTTCTTAAAAGTAAAAACCCTCCTTAAGGTAATCATATCTAAGGCCCCGTGAATGGGGGATATCATTATGCAGTTCGTCATATTAGTCCGATGCTACGAAGGTCATAAACTGTACTTTCTGCACAAATTTACTGGAATATTCTGTCTAGTTATTAGCATGTCCTTCGTAAAACTGTTACATTGATCCACTAATTGCTGTGATACTTGATACAAAACAAATTGTCAGAATTGGAGACAGAATTATACTATTAGTGCATGCAAAGTACTTGGAGAACTTTCCAGAATTTACCACTGTAAATTTTTTCCCCTCAACCTTTGCGCCTGCACAGCTGCTTGTTTGGATAATTTCGTATGAGTCATCCAAAGAAACTGCGTAGTTTGTTTATGCTACGCATGCGTACCTTGCTCCGCAGTACAATGCTGTTCTATTGGCTATGAGGGAGTGTTTCATAGGAACACATATTTGTAGAAACCGTATTGACATATTACGCCTTTTTTTAAAGGTTTTCCATGATAAAAATATGATTGCATAATATTTCAAGAGTATTAGCTTCAAATATGAAGAATATGTAAAACAAAACAAAAATGGGAAAAGTTATATATATTAATGTTTCTATGGGCGTGGTACCCTTTTCTCTAAATTTTGTTTTTGGAGAGAAAGTAGGACACTATTTTTACAAAAACTGAATGCAAAAAAAAACATAGGTAGTATCAATACTATATATTTCATTGTAGAAGACAAACTAAAGTGAAAATAAATAATAAAAATATATCTTGTACAAATGAAAAAAATACCATTATTTACACAATTGTTTTGGAAAAAATGCTTTGACAAATTTAAATGAATGCAGAATAGAATACAAATCATGAATATCTATATGGCTATATAATCTAGTCTTATCTGCCTGTGTGTGTGTGTGCGCGCGTGCTCCCACGCACGCACGCAACACACATATATATTGGGATTATTGAGATATTATCTCGCCAGGATTCACCAAGAGTCTTTGTATTTTGACTCTTCGCAATTGCGTATATTACCCCGTATTATGTTATGTTCCTCCAGGGCCATAGGTGGCGCATAGGGCAGAAACCATAGCTTTCCATTTCTGTCTTTGTGTTGCCAGGACTTTCAGTTCTTGGGTGTTGTTTGGGATCATTGACATGCCTTCTCTATTAATAGTTCTTCGTATAATTTATCTAGGTCTCCCTCTTCTTCTTACTCCCGGTGACACACATTTTAGTGACTGATGGGGAATTCTTAGGATGTTCATTGTGAGAGCAGGGCCGATTAAGTCCAACGCTTTTATTTAATGAAGGAAGATATATGGGTTTGTTTGCTTTCCTCTCGTATAGTAGTGTTAGATTAAAGTCACTTCACTTAACGTTCAGAATGGTATGTAGGCATTTGTTTTCAAAGGTATCTAGTCTCTTATCTGTGGCTTTTGAACTTTCACATCCATATGATAGAATAGGGATGATGTTGGAGTTAAACAACCTGAGTTTTGTGGTGTTTCTTAGTGTGTTTGACGTCCAGATGTTACGTAGTTTATTGAAAGCATCCACTGCAAGGGCAATACTATGTAAAATTTATTTTTATGTGTCTCCATCCGGTGCTAGATTGGTGCCTAAATATGTAAAATTGCTGACTTTTAATTCTTCTTCTTTCGTTCACTTGAAACATGTCTATATCTGTAATTCTGTCTCCTTAATAAAACTCACTGTCTTTTGTAGTTCATACAGTGTCCCATAGAGCTTTGATTCCAATGTTGTTTCATCTGGCCAATATGTCTGCCTCAGCGTTTAATGCTCAGAACACTCTTGAAGTATATGTTTGTGACTTTTAATAATGGAACATATATTACCCCATAACGTAGGTAAAATACGAATCTCGAACAATTAGCTTCGCAGTGGGCCCTTGGGTACTGAACCCAATTCTCTCTGTATGAGCCGTGTTAGGCTTCGGCTACAGTCGAGTTGGGATTGGTTTGCAGTGTCGTTAGAGAATTGCGCCATCCTCTACGTTGCCCGCAGTGTCCCGAGTTCGAGTCTCAACACTGCTTTGGTCAGATGACTGAACAGTGCACTTCCCGACATTTATTCCATTCTTGTCATGTGTGTAATGTGGATCTTTATTCAAAGCCTTTTTCCCTACACATGTTTGTATGTTCAAGTTGGCGTATCCAATACTTGAGTCATGACTTCTACTTTGGATGGGGTAAATTGTGATGGGACATGTGGGCTTCTATGTGTTCTCGAGAATGAACAGCACTTGAATATACTGGATTCACTGGCTAATAGAATGGCCAGTCGGTTTCGTGCTGGACTATTGTTACTTCGTTACCACTGAATTGATTCACACACTATACTGCCCTCTAGAGTTTGCTACCGTTTCCAGATTCGGTGACTACTCGTAAAATCACCGTATGTTAGGGAAATTGGCATTTGTCGTCCTTTGTTGTTTGTTGAGTAGTGGATTCGACTAGGCCATCTCGGGATGCCTAGTCACGTCACTTTCAACCTAGTCATAAGAAGGACTTTTTGGTTATATCGCGACGCTGGGTGCGGACAGGGAACTGCCGAAAAGTTCTTGAGCCTTGGCGAAAAGTCGAAAAGGCTGTCGAAAGTTTTGCTGAAGCTTGTTTACAATCTCGGGACGTACTGCGGATAAGAAGAGTCTTTTCTCTCTTGGAAGTTTCCAAGTCCACAGCAGGTTCCCACCTCAGCTGGAGATCGTCCGATCCTTGCTAACTTGGCCAGATTATTCTGTTGCCCAGGGTGCTCCGCGGGGAGGCGTAGCAAGGTCTGAACCAGTATGAGTCCTGGTCCTGGCGAGCGAAGCGAGCACAGGTCTTCGCTTCTTCGTCTCTGCACCCCGCATTTGTCGTCCTCCAATGTTTCTGCTTTTTATACCTGCCGAGATGGAATTCACAGTTGCCTTGCATCACTGTGCAATGTGATATCTGCGACCCGAATGTGTTATGGGTAATGTAACAACCACTTCTGTTCATAACATATATGAACTTAAGAAGCATAGACACTATACAAGAAACTAATCCATGCGTGCATATACACCAAATGAAAAACACAACTCACTAAACGAATTCACTCGATAAAGAGATTGAAACAAGATGTTAGAAAAACAATGCTGTGGCTTACCAGCTTTCGCCAATACTCAAAGCATCCATGAATTTGCATTGCTACAAAACGGCAACTGATAAATATTATTTTTTATACCAGCGCTGTGCTACCAATATCAAACATGACATTTGACAAAGACACTAGAGAAAAAGATACCACGCACAGTAAACCTATGTGAAATTAGATGTTTGAGAAAATTTATAAATGTCACCAGAAGAGACCGACGGAGAAATAAAGATATCAGGAAAGAATAAAGAACATCAAGACTACACCGAGAGACAGCAAACCAGGTGGTTTGGCCACATGAAACCAGGTGGTTTTTCTAACACTAAATGTAGAAAAAAAACAACCTTAGAGACACGGGCTGACTATAGCCAATGCGACTCAAACGGCCCAAGACAGATACCTGGTAACTTCAACTTCCCACCATGACGTTTAACGAAACAAGTGGAGATCATCGTCATCAAAGGCCGTCTTCGCAACGAAGGTTAGCTGCAACATATCTCCAATATCTCTGTCTCTTGTTCTCCTCGCAGAACTGTATAAGTCTTTCTCCTCAGTCATTTCTTGTCCCTAGTCCAAATTGCCATACAATGTTCTTGTGGCATCATAGAAAGTATCAACATCTTTGAATTGGCCCCCCCCCGTTCTAAATTTATCTTATGAAAATCCGGCCACGCAGTCAGCACATGACTGCTTTGTTTTGTCCGCTGAGTCATGCAACGTTTTGCACACGTCTTACATCATTCGTGCAACGCAGGCCAACAGTATAAAAGGATTTTGAACAGCTCCGCAGGTAGACATCTCCATCAACGACTTATCAAGACGAAGACCTGCGTGGAAGAATAACAAGTCACAACTATTACCGGGCGAATACTGATATCAGAGCAATTTCATGTAAGTATAGTACACGATTAGCTGACAGCTATAAGATACTATTTGTAGCATATCATAATGTTAAACATATATGCTTGACAGAAGACAAAAGATGGTAATAAATAATAGAATTGGAATTGCCTTTTTTTAGACTACCGTTTCATGCCTACTTTTTTGTTTGTTTACTTTAGAATTTTGTTGTTGTACTATACCTAAATTTATACGTTTTAATTAGGCTTACTTTAGTAATTGATTTTATAGTCCAGTTGAATATTATATAAGGCTATGCCTAACTGTTATTAACAGTAACAGTACTAACACTAACACCCAGGTCCATGTCTATAATTATTTGACATATTAATATAATTAATATGTAAATATGGCCCCCTATGTTAAATTCTTAAATGAATAGGCATACAATAAACATGGCCGTATATATTTCAATATATCTTCTTCTGCGTTCGCTTTCAAACTCCTGCAGATTAGCAGGATGTAGTCCGGATAACGGAATGCGTTGTGTCATGGTTTACATCATTGCTGCGATATCTACGCCTTTCCGCCTGACACATCCGACTTCAGCATGGCTTTGGGTCACTGACCCTATATGGGATGGGACAGCCAACTCCATCGCATAACCTCCTTAGTCGCCTTTTACGACATGCGTGGAAGGTAAACAGTGTTGCTATTCTTTGCTCCCCTTTCGGGCCCTGGCAACACATGGGAGATAATATATATACATTTATATATTTCAAGCCCATATATCTATTAGCCATATAATATATACTACTAGTGAAGTCTAGAGTTCGATCCCCGGTAAGGACTGGGTTTTTTCTGTCGGAGGGTAAATGTAAAAACTCATCCATGGCAACAGCAAGATCATGCTGCCTTTATCACACAGCTATTCAATGCTTTCCCTGCGACTTCTTAACGGGAAAAATTCATTATTGACTGAAAGTGACAAATCCTAATACTTTATTGTTGGATTGTACATCAGAGAGTTCCTTGACATGAAGATAATGGAAATAACAAAAATGTTAACTTGTCATGTATGTTAGAAAAAATAACTAAGTAAGGTGACTTAACTCTACCCTGTAGAATGTCAAAGTGACTTACAAGAAATAATTTGCTAAAGAAAATAGAATGTGTTGGAATGAAATGTGTAGGTATAACAGTCAAGCTATAAACTGCGACAACACATTATATAATCCATATAACATTCTGCCAACTGGAAGGAGTATGAGCATGAACTCAGAAGAAAAAGGTATCTTCTTCTTCAGTGTTCATTCTCAAACTCCCACTGGATATCTCTTGGAACAGGACAATGGTCCTACTAGATTTCTAGCAGGATGTAGTCCAGAGAATGGAAATGCGTTGTGTCGCCGTTTTATTTGCGACAATGGCCCAGCATATCCATCTTCGGCAGGGAAAAGGTATTGTTAGTTGGGAATTATGTCACAGTACACCTTTTCAAACATAGATGTGAGTCCACCTCGGTTACAACATGGTGTATGGCCACTTTTTGGAATTATATTAATGTATTATGTTCATAGACATATAGGCCTACAATTTGTAAGCTTAGGCTAATACTGCAGTAATTTTTTTTTTCAGATCAGCAAAAAGGAGTAAAAGAAAAATCAAATATGAATACCATTATCAAAGCTCACTTGACCCGAGCTGATTCAACTGTCGAGGTCAGGAGGGTTCCAGTGACAGTTACTGCTCCGGACAGCAATGGCATCTTTAAAGAGATTACTGCCAAAGTTGGTAGTACTTTCCCAGGACTTGACAACAAGCGATTCACTTTAAAGTGGAAAGGTAAATTTGTAGTTTTTTGGTTTCAATCCTCATAAATTAAAAGCGATCAAGTTTTTGTTACCTGTGCATTAGAGGTTTCTCCAGAACTTTCTTTCACACACAGCAGACTTCAACTCTCAGCGGTACAATAATTTATGAAAAAGTTTTCAGTTCATAGAGTATCTATGTGTGTATGTAGAAGACATGTTTCTCCACTACTTTATACACAGACATTCATTCACATGATAACCTGCAACCGCTTGATTAAATATCTATCTATATATATGTTCCTTCAGCACCGAACGCTGTGTATAGGGTAGAAACTAGAGCTCTCCAGTTCGAGCGATGTGATGCAATTGTGTGTAATTCTTGTATGTTGTTGAGACTCATAGTCATACTCTTTGATGGTTGTTCTGCGAAGAGTCTCTCTTGGTCTTTAGCCATCTGGTACCAAATTTAATGCTTATAGTGGCTTGTAGTATAAATATTGATCACACAATCCATATGATGGCAAGACTTTAATATAGTACCTGAACATTTAATTCTTCAATGTTGTCATCTTTCAACAATTCATCTTTCAAATTCTTCAACATCTTTAATGTTGTCAGTCCATCGTCTTCTTGGTCTGCCTTTTCTCCCAGGTACTCACCCTCCATTATTTGTCTTTCTAAACAGTTGTGCCTCTTTATATGACCAAACAGGTGTAGTTTTCTTTTTGTTATTGTGTTTAGTAACCAACACTCTGGAATATTCAATTAGTAGTATGCATATACATTTATCTTCCTACTTCATTAATACATGCTGAATGATCTAAAATCTGGATAGTTAGAACTAATTCTTTCACTAAAAGAAATGTAATCCCAAAGTTTCAATATAATCTGCTTATCTCAGTGTATAAAATTGGTAGTGTATCTTATTCAGGACGTAGCCATCAACTCTGAATTTTTGGCTGCAATGAGTTTCTAGGCAATACAAATATGTTAAATAGTTTACCATTGCTTTCTGAACGGTCTGGTTGCTTAAATGCTTGTGGTGGGGATCGAACCCGGTACCTTGGCCATCACAGACGTGCTCAGTGTATTTGCTTATCTCAGTGTAGTCCAGGTAAAATGGCCTGGTCATTTTACCAATACTTTACCAATGGATGATGGGTCCAAGATCACATGTTATTTCATAACCAAACTAACGTGTTCATAATATCATCTGTGAAATGACTAACATTATCAACCAGGCCTTGTAATCCTACATATAAATATGTGTCCAAAATATCAGCCATTTCTAAAAATTTTGTAGTTAGGCGGCAAAACAAGTAAGTCACTACATATCTGAAACACGACTTATTGATTTGTAAACTGATGGAAAAAGAAGTTAATTATGGTTACCTTTCATTCCTGCATTACCTTGATCAATGACATTAGTTTACAATCGTGATTTCCTTGTTGAAAGAGGTGCATAGCAATGGACAACATACAATATATATTTTTAATCAATAAAAATACAGGAAGTTTGGTGCTAGTTGGTACCTACAGCATTCTGATAGTGAAATTGTTATATATATGGGTTCAAAAGTCATAGAGGATTAACATTATTTTAGTACGTTTTTCCCATATGTACAAGCTGAGGGTATCACTAATAACATACAACTCTGTATGTTCAAGCAGCAATCCCCAGGAATCTCTGAACTATTCACCAAACATATGTATTCGAACCAGTGTCCTATTGAGCACAATACAAACAGCTTAACCACTACCACAGGGCAGGCCCTTTATTGTTTATAAAAATAAATGCATAATATTCTGCTAAAAAATAGGTCATACTTTAGAAATGAAAATTACCCGGTCATTATGTTAGTATTAATATGCAATAATTAGTTTGTAACTTTTTTTTGTAGAACATGATTTGTAAATAATCTTGACGTTTGTACTCATTTTGATGTTTTCTTAATAAACTTTTTTCTCCCTCAGACTCTGATGGTGATCTTGTCACGATGACAACAGATGAAGAGGTGATTGAGGCAATTTCTCATTCTCCGAATTCACCTCTGAAAATATTTATTACAAGTGAGTAGTCGAGAAAAGAAATTATTTGCATTTTGATTGATATTTCTTTTTGTGTTAACACCAGCTATTTGGTCTACCAAAACGTTCTATTTATACACAATTATCAAATAGCTGAATCATTCCTGGCATACATTTATAATTTGTCAACCAATTCAAATTGCAATTGCACTCTTTGATCAGAAGCTCTCTGAAGTTGCTAATTCAGTTATGTATAGGGTGACCACCATATTTTTCTTTAAGAAAGACATAGCTAATTTCTTAGCTGTAAAAGGAGACCATTTAAGAAGAGAACTTAACCGGAATTTTTTTAAAATTGATTTAGTAGCAGATTAGAAATTATAAAAATATATTAACTAATTCTTCTTTTTCAACATTCATTCTCAAACTCCAGCTGGATCTCTCTTGTAGCATGACAATGGTCCTACTAGATTTCTAGCAGGATGTGTCCAGAGAATGGAAATGTTTTGTGTCACCGATTTTTGTGTGTGCCAATGTCTTGACACATCTGTCTTTTGCGAGATTATCTAATTAAAAAAAATTATTTTTGTTTATGGGCAGAGTTATTTTAATTTTTGCTATGAAAATGTAACAAATGTCACTCAAATTTAAGGGCTTTCTTGGACATTTTTGTGTACCTTGATGAACGTTAATAACATGACAAGAAGAATGGCTAACAATTTTGTTAGTTTATTAATTGTATTCTTATCCTGCATATCGACTGAGTAACTCAACAGTTTTAGAAAATCATCAGAGAAAAGAGTACTCAGAGCCCAACAATGTCCATCTTTAAGTTCTATTTCTATTTGTTTTAGTAAAGGCTGGACAAAATTCAGTTTTAAAAGAAGCTCTAATGGCACACAATGTTGATGCTAAAATAATCCCTAGATTTTTGCTGCCAAATTTCTACATATGATCACCCTAATTATGTCATCTATCGATCTATTGTCTTTTCTCTGTTTCTGCTATAAGGAGTCGCAGGATTGAATGATGATCCGTTTTTGGGCTATGACACGTTTAGTCACTTGATATGCAGCAATATTGTGATGTCTCAGAATGTTGGTAACTCCATCAATCCACCTTCTTCTTTGTCTTTCTCTGTATCTTGTTGTTTCCATTTTCATGTTGTATGCTCTTTCTGGTGTACAATAAGGGTTCATTCTTATTAAATGACAGAACCATTTCAGTCTCTGTTTTTCAATATATTTGATCACAGATGACAAATTTAGTGAACAAATTTCTAATGGGAAACAAAATATAACACCACAGAGAGTAAACAAGGTGCAACAATCTATTCTGTTGGTCAGCAGCCCTTTATTTCATCCTTCTTCTGCATTTGCTCTCTTATAACCACATCAAATAAATCGTGTGATTTCCACCTGGGAGTTTGAAGTACATTGTACTGCAAGTTCCACAGTTGAACTGTGTTATTTGCACCTTGGTTGGCTCACTTTGTGACCGGGACATCCGGGGCCCAGCACATCCGTTATTGTCATGCCTTTAATTCGGGCAGTAGGCTTCCCTAGCCAGTGACAGCCTGCCTATCTGTTGACGGGCGCGGTGGTGTATAATGACTCTTCGCAGAGACGATTGTTGTTCATGTCCATCTCGCACGAAGTGTTCAACCATCAGTGAACTTGCCTTGTGTAATTAGACGTTCTGTGCCTTTGCCCATCGGGTACTGAACCTTTTCTCCTCCCCAAGCCTCGTTCCGGTGAAGGAAGAACTTGGCAGAAGAGTTGGACCCGGGCTCTTTTGCCTTCTTAGCTGAGGTGTTGTTCACCAACATTGTGAACCCCTCATCCAAGTCCAAATCTCACCACGAGTTTGGGAGCAAGGCGTGTTCTCGAGCTAAACAACCGTGTCCCATTTTTGCCTAGCCCATCGAGTACTGAAACCTTTCTCTCTGCAAAGATGTTTCTGGTATAGGAAAACTTGACAGTAGAGTTGGGTCACGGCTGCCTTCATTGTCCCATTTGTGCCTGAGCCTATCAGGTGTGGAACCATTTCTCTCCGTGAGCATGTTTCCAGTGTAGGAAAGATCAACATTAGAGTTGGACCAGGTCTTCTTTCTTTGCTGTGCGCCCACGATTTGGGTATGGGTCTTTGCCCGTAAGGAGCACAGGTAACTAGAAGCTTGTCTAGTTCCGATTTCCTTGGAATGTTTTCATTTTCTATTTTCAGTTGGCTCTGGCGCTGTGCTGCCATTTAATTTTACTCAGTATATTGTCTTTTCGTCTCTCATCATGCATCTACCTTTTTGTGCCTTTTTCATTGGCCGCCCCTCTAATGCTCGGACTGGACTGACTAGTGTCACTGTGTGTCGACAGTGCCACTGCATGTGTTGGTGCTGGTGGTTTCAGAGATATTATCTGTCTCTTATGCAGTAAAATCTTTTTCCAGCTGCTACCTCCACTATCACGGGCACGATCCCCAAAAGTTTTGGCCAGAATCAGCACGAGCTGTTGTATTTCTGTTTCTAGGGTGCACCACGAGGAAGTACTTTTGGGATCTTGGTTATCTGCTAATCCTGGGTCCCACGAGAGCAGTGCGTTCTCTTTGCACCCCTTATTTCATCCAAAATGGCATCATATGGACTTTGCTTAGCCACCAGATGTATCCACCGCATGAATTTGGTTAGACAACTTTAGGATAATTTCTGGCAGTATCATGGCATTTCATATTTCTTCATTGTGCTCTGTCATGTTTCTCAATTGTTCTATTATAGACACATTAGTTCCTAAAAAAAATTATGTTTAATTTTGACATGTGTTGTCTGAAAAAAAGTACATATAAAATATATGACTGTAAGCTACTAAAAAACACATATTGTGACCCGCTAAACAAGAAAGTACCATATTTTGTTATAATTTATAATCTAATATCTCTAAATTTTGATACTGAGTTAATCTAATTGGTTAATTTTATATACTTTTCAGTTGATGGTGTGAAGGAAACAGGACCACAAGAATTTATGGATACTCAGTCTGACAGAGGCCAAGAACAAGCAGATTGTGAAGGTGGTACAAATGAGCAGCAGACAGATGGTGATTCTGAAACAGATTTTATGAGAACGCCATTCTGTAGAGGACCACCACCAGGTTTTGGCTTTCATGATCGTTTTAATTTTGAGCATCCAATATTTGGCAGGGAACATGGTAAATTGCGAAAGAGAGGTCACCCTGATTGTTTTAATCCTCTTGGACACCCTAGTCACCACTTTGGGAATTTTGGCCCTCGTGGCCATCACTTTGGTCCCCAAGGTCCATTTGGAATGTTTGAACCATTTGGGAGACATGGATTATTTGAAGGACTTCCTTCTAGACATTTTCCTGGCACAAGCAAACACTTCAAACACCACTTTGACCACCATCATCATGGGAAAAAACATGGAAAACATGGCTGGAAGGCAAACTTGAGAGTAAGTACTGCTTGTATTTTGTTAATGTTTTAAATATCTAATTTCTGTTTATAAGTGTGATAACTAACAAAGTAAAACGTAACAACAATAGATGTCATGTCTATTGAGAGAGAGAGGTCGCAGAACGCATCATGCATTTTGGGATTTGACTGAAGAAGAAAAAAGGTAGAACCAAGGATCCTATCAGTGTCACTAAAGAAATCAATCATCTCATGGGCTCATCCATGTGTTGCCGGGACCCGAGGGGGGAGCAAAGTATAGCAACACTGTTTATCTTCCATGCATTCCATGTAAGAGGTGACTAAGGAGGTTATGGGGTGGAGTTGGATGTCCCATCCTATATAGGGTCAAAGTGACCAAAAGCCATGCTGCAAGTCGGATGTGTCAGGCTGAAAGGTGCAGCTATCACAGCAATACTGCAAATCATCACACAATGCATTCCGTTCTCTGGACTACATCCTGCTAATCTGTAGAAGATTGTGAACGAATGAAAGAGACCTCATGGGCTTACTCGAGAAAGTCCTCATCCCCACAACACAGACATAACAGGCGGAGAAGTTTAGGGTATCATGATAGGCAGAAGGATTAGAGGAGGTGTAGAGGAGAAAGCTATGTGCATCAGTCGGTTTGTAGTGTACCAATGTGTATCATCCCAAGACGGAAAGGTTGAATTATGATGTATTCTTGTGGTTGTATCTGGTCCTGTCCTATTTTACAGAGATGACAGACCTATTTTAATTGGGACTTTGGACTATTCTATTTTATTTTGCAGGGGTGGGATTATAGTCATTGAAGTTGAAAAATAAAGACAGAATCATAGAATACTTAAGATAGTTATAACTAGATGGTTTCTATCACATCACCGTATAGTATCCTCAAATTTGAGCTAATTTCAGATGGATATTTTTGTCATAAGATAGCAAGTAAAATTGTTCGGTAACTTTATGAGAAATATCCCAAATCAAATACCAATAAGAACATATAACAAAAGAGTATCTGGACATAGAAAGAGGTAGACCAAGAAAATGGTCTTTAGAAAACATCTAGGTAACCTCGAACAAACATTCACTAAATGCAACTAAGGCGACACATTTGGCCTTGAAATGACAACTAAAGCCTACGTTTAACACCCCTACGTTTAATGGCAAGTGAGGATACCAACAAACATTATTCAGGGGGCACTCTCCACTTTATCTGAAAGACAATAAACTGTTTTTTTGTCATTATCAGGGAAGAAAAATTATAGAGTAGAATCCTTCTGGTTTTTTTGTCATTGTCAGGGAAGAAAAATTATAGAGTAGAATCCTTCTAGTTTTTTTGTCATTATCAGGGAAGAAAAATTATAGAGTAGAATCCTTCTGGTTTTTTTTGTCATTATCAGGGAAGAAAAATTATAGAGTAGAATCCTTCTGGTTTTTTTTGTCATTATCAGGGAAGAAAAATTATAGAGTAGAATCCTTCTTTAGCACATGTGTTCATACACAATTTTTCCTACTTAACAACACTTTACAAATTTTCCCCATTATTTTTATTGTATAAACTTGTATATAGTGAATTTCTGTTATTACATAAATATTTCGTTGGTCTGGACAAAGTTGGTATAATTGGATTTGACTGTATCATGTTTTGTTTAAAAATTTTAGTAGTTCAAATTCTGTGTTTTTTTACAGGAGTCAGTACCAGTAGCACACAGACGCTGGGCTAAGGCCTATATCCGCACCTGGCGAGTCGAGAACTTGAAGAATGCAACTTCCACTAGCAGTGACAGCGATCAAGATGTTTTTGCCATGGATATCTCAAGTGTACCTGATGCCTATTCAAAATGGCTAGAATCAGTGCTGCCTAAGTGGCACAATAATCTGGGGCAGGAGGCTGCAAAAGGCAACAATGACAAAGAGAAAAAGACAGAAGATAAAAACACTATTAAGGTAAATGAGTAAGAAATCTTAATCCAAATCTGAATTTAGAATTGTTAGAAATCTGGTCACAATATTTTCATTTTTATAATTTCATCAAGAATATGATATAGCTCACAAGCAAAGAATGGCACTGTGAACAATCACATTTTATCGATGATACAAAGAATAAAGGATGAAATTGTCAATGATCATATAGACATGTTTTATGTGATAATTGACAACGCTGTTCTTTACTCATCATGTGCCATGTTGTTTTCTTGATCAAAACATTAATTTCGGGTGTTATTAACACCAAGTCATTAATATTTAATAATATATAATATTCATATCTAATTATCACACGTGTTGCAAGAACCCGAAATGGGAGCAAAGAATAGCAAACTGTTTACCTTCCATGCATGTCATCGGAGGTGACTAATGAGGTTATGGGGTGAAGTTGGCTGTTCCATCCCATATAGGGTCAAAGTGACCCAGACGCCATTCCGAAAGTCGGATGTGTCAGACTGAAAGGCGAACACAGTCCATTCTCTGAACTACATCCCGCTAATCTGTGGAATTCTAAGAATGAACGCTGAAGATGACAACATTCATATACATAAATTAGAGGAAGTGTAGTCTTTTATAAAAAATCTGAGATCACACCTATGCGACTCTGGCAACTAGGTCAAGACTTTGAAACATTAAAAAAGCAACATGAGTATCACAGTGACGGTCAAGCTATGAAAACATGAACTTTAAGTATCTTGCTTTATAGATTCGAGAGTTGGACACTCAGATAGATCTAAAGAGAAGGAGACTGATCTTTGAACATAAACTTTTTAGATAAATATGAATTTTCTATCGGGTCATATAACAAACAAATATGTGTGACGTAAAATTAACATGTAGGCAGGATTCCAAGAATTAACTTATATTAACAGTTAAACAAGAAAAGCTGGTGTATGGTTTAGGCATGTCACTCAATGTGGCTCCCTGTCTAAATCAATCTTACAGGGAAGGGTGAAGGTTTGAAGAAGCAGTTCATCAGAGAAAGTCATGAATTGATAACCTAGCAGAATAGACAGAACTTGAATTTTACACACTTGTCTGTGCTCAGTGGACATGAGAATACAGAGATTTCAGAATAGACAGAACATGAATTCTACACACTTGTCTGTGCTTAGAGGACATGAGAATACAGAGATCTCTATTTGTTGACACATACTTCTCTCATACATACAGATTATGAGATATACTAACTGCTACTATAGTATTCATTTACATGTTTCTAAATTCGGAACACATACTTCAGTACTGCCCAACATACAAAGAGCAGAGACAGCAGACCTGGCCAGAGGATACAGACTTGAGGCAAAAGCTATCGTGCAGCTGCTCTGACCTGGAGAAGACGGTGGACTTCACCTTGACGACAGGCCTGACATTATAACATGACCACAGATACTGAACGCAGAAGATGTTTCTATAATTAAAATTTTATTATTTTAGGTGTTTATTTTTATTGTCAAGACGTCACAATTGTAACATGATACATTGGATTCCCTCTATAGCACCTACATTAAAAATTTTTTTTCTTATTGAATACTTTTCATAATTTCCAAGTATATTTATTCTTTATTGTTTATATATTGTATATATTGAATTTCTATTCTTACATATTTCCACAGTCTAGATCAGTGTTTACCAACCTTTCTTTAACCATGCCCCCACCTAAGTCTTTCTAAAATTCCGATGCCCCCTATACATATTTTTTTATATTAAAAAAATTAATTATTTCCTAAATTTAGGGAATAATTGCCCTGTGAATTGTCCCCCCCCCCCCCTGAACAATCAAATTGCCCTATTGCCACATGTTGGGAAGCACTGGTCTAGATCAAATTATAGTTGGATTTGACTGCAGTTGTCATAAAATTTATTATGATAGAAATATGTTATTACAACTAATTATGTTGTGTATATTTTATTTGTTTAGGCATCTGTGCCTGTGGAGTTTCGTAAATGGACAAAATGGTACCTGGCCAGACACTTTGGTAAAAAAGAGTCTCCCAAATTCCGCAAGCATGGTGGCTGCCATAATTTTGGAAGAAAGATGGCCAAACATGGAAAAGAATGGAAAAAGGAGTGCAAACTGCACACTCTAAGTGTAAGTCATTTATTATTTGTTGATATTCACCAGCTAGCTAAATCAAGTGTCATCATCATGTTCCATGCTGCTTAGTGTAGGTGATCATCTGTCCATGTTCTTGAATGGGCAGATGAGCACTGAATACAGTGTTAAAGGCAGAAACATAGTACGTTCCAGTTCAAACAATGTGAAGATGTTCTGTGTATTTCTTGCTTGTTGTTTAAATTCATAGCCATGTCCTTGATAAATGTAGATGATGCTACCAATTGAACTGCATGTTCTTGAGCATTGCTCATGACTGGCATGCACTTTTGTGAGAGATTTATGAGAA
The DNA here is from genome assembly GCA_034231615.1 of Meghimatium bilineatum. Classification (NCBI taxonomy): domain Eukaryota; kingdom Metazoa; phylum Mollusca; class Gastropoda; order Stylommatophora; family Philomycidae; genus Meghimatium; species Meghimatium bilineatum. The sequence continues at coordinate 44,646,778 of CM067312.1, forward strand.
AACCCTAGTATAATGAAGTAAAACCTCTTATGATTGAGCATTTATTTACAGCCATTTTTATTTATTTAGCATATAATTAAACTACTGTATCAATTAAATTTATTCCTGATATAAGACCAAGTCAATGAAATCTATCACCGCTGTGACTAGATTGACAATCCGGCAGTGTGCATGTGTGCTAAAAATAGAAGTGCAGTTCAGAAAACAATGAGTCAGCACTGCTACTTTAAATGTGTGCAGCTTCGGTGACAAAGTGGTAGAACTACTTAACTTTATGGAGAGAAGTAAAATTGAAATTTTAGGATAACCAGACACCAGGAAAAAAGGTAGAAATATCAAGGAAGTGGATAACCGCTATGCACTGGTATGGAGTGGAGTTGATACAAAAGAGAGAGCAACACATGGGGTAGGATTTTTGATACACCCAAACAAAGCAAAACGGTAATATTGTGGATATAGAGTACACATGAGAGAGAATCATCCATATACATTTGAACGACAACAGAAGAACAATCAAAATAAAACAGATATATGCGCCATGTAATGACAACAATAAAAAGGAAGAAAGAACATTATTTTAAAAAATCGATCTTATTCAAAATAGAAATGTTATGTGTTGTTACAGTGATTTGCAGCATAGATTGCAGTTTCCAATAGCTCTGCAAGGTTGCTGCGATACTTTGTTCATTGTGTGTGCTATATTGTATTCATATCTTGTTGTCGAAAGATCAAATTATAATTGTCTGTTTTATTGTCGGTTTCCAGTGATTAGCAAAATTTCAATTCCGAATTTCCAATTTTTTTTGACTGTTTAATAATTTGACTAATGACTGTGTTAAAATTACTCAATGTAAAAGTTTTCTTTTATTAATGAAAGCATTACTTTCAGACTTGCTAAAGTTGTTCATTTCCAATGTGTTGTTGTACAAAATGTCTGTTAATCAAATTTACTAATGCTGATTGCTTGCTTTGCTTTCAATAATTCAGGTCTCCATTCCAATGATGCACCGCATGTGGGTCAAAATTTTCATCAAGGATTGGCGCCAGGAGCATAATATTCCTGACCCTAAATTGACATCTCATAGTACAGTATCCAGTGAAAGTGAGGACTCTGAGAGAGAGAAAATCAAAGGAGACATCACAGTACCGAATGACTATGTCAGATGGTTGCGCAAGTATCTTGCAAGATGGCACCTGTGGAGAGGAGAAATAGAGAAAGTGGAAATTGAAAAAGGCGGAATGGCAGAGTTCAAGGTAAGATTACATGATCTATAAATTTTATGTTAATTTTAATGTCTGTCAAAGATTATTTCTTATTCATCAACTAAATTTTAATGTCTGTTTAAGATTATTGCTTATTCATCAACTAAATTTTAATGTCTGTCAAAGATTATTTCTTTTTCATGAACTAAATTTTAATGTCTGTCAAAGATTATTTCTTTTTCATGAACTAAATTTTAATGTCTGTCAAAGATTATTTCTTTTTCATGAACTAAATTTTAATGTCTGTCAAAGATTATTTCTTATTCATCAACTAAATTTTAATGTCTGTCAAAAATTATTTCTTATTCATGAACTAAATTTTAATGTCTGTAGAGACAAGTGTTCTGATAGCTTGCACATAGATCCCTCTTTATTTATTTATAATAATAAAAAGACCATAATCCGTCAGGGTCATAGAGTTGCCACACCGGATACATCAACAAAAAGACTCTCTAAACAACTCTATCTTCAGTCGTTCGGAGGAGGGTAGGAAAATCACACCCAGATTTGATTTGATCTTTGATTTGAAATTCCTTGATTTGATCAATCCAAGATTTTCTCCATTCTCTCCTCCTTCAACCCTCAACTGTTCCACGCAAAATAAGTTTAGAAAGCGAATTGTGTCTCGTAACATGTTCAAACCAAACAAGTTTACACGATTTCACCACTGCCAATAGTGGTTCTTGATAACATACGTTTGGATTTGAGCCCATGACATTTTGACCACATATCAAATGGCTGACCACTAAACGTGGTAGATTGTAGAGTACATTGTGTCACGGTGATCTGGTGAAACTAGTGAAGGTCACTAATTTTAAGCAACTTTTATGAATGAGCAGGGCCTTTGACTCACCTGGAAGTCACTGAACAGAAATTAATCAGGAAACTATCCCTGATGGAGAAACTTGCGGGCACAAGATGGGGATCAAATGGAAGCATTCTAAAAAAAAATCAACATGGGTGCAGTCAGATCTGTGGTGGAATATGGAATGACATCATCAGCATACAAAACAAACACCGATCACCTAAGTACTAAATTAAATTTACTGGTTTTTTTTGAAGGATTAAGTACAAGTACTTTATATTTTTAATTAAAAGTTCACATTGTACTTGTACAAAATTCTACAAAATGTGGATGATGATTCCTTTTCAATGGCTAGTATTAAAGATCAGGGATTGAAATGCGGTATAGCTAGAAGTGAACAATTTGGAGGGCGCAGAAGAATGATGGTCAACCAGCATAGGACCGGTACTGTCAGCAGAAGTGTAATGGTGGATACACTCCAGGAGTGATCGGAACAACTATGGACGTGTCCAGTTTGCAGTGATGATGATCTGACGACTAACTAACTAAAATTCTGTAAAATTAAATACACATATTTGGTATGTCATTTATCTTTATGTTTTTCCCTAGGATACAATTCCCAAGAACTTGTGCAAGTGGGTGAAGAATTACCTGTGGAGACGTTATGGCAGCGGGGTTACAAAAGAAGCGGACACTGCATGCCAGTATCAGAAGTGGCTGCAAGCCTTCCAGAAAAAATGGCTTCGTGAACAAGAGAAAGGTGGAAGTGCAGATGAGCTGATTCTAACCAGCAGTGATGATGAAACTCCAAGTCGACCATTGAATCTGGATGAGGCTGGTAAGTAGAAGTTGTCTTGTTCCAGACAAAAATTAAGTATATCCTACTGCTAGATTTTTATTTGTAGCAGCTGCAATGTTTCTCTTTAAAATTCCATTTATATTATTTCTCTTCTTCTTCTTCTTTCGTTCACTTGAAACATGTCTATATCTGTAATTCTGTCTCCTTAATAAAACTCACTGTCTTTTGTAGTTCATACAGTGTCCCAAAGAGCTTTGATTCCAGTGTTGTTTCCTCTGGCCAATATGCCTGCCTCAGCATTTCATGCTCAGAACACTCTTGAAGTATATGTTTGGCACTCTGTGCTGCCTGTCCATATGTACACATGGCCGTTTTGCCAATCTTGAACTTTGTATACATGTGACTGCGGAGTCGGTTGTGTCCTGTTCTGAGATGTAGATTTATAACTTGTTCTTATCTGTTCATAATGTGATAGTCATCTTGTGTTGGTGTTTGTGGCTTTCTTATTGACTTGATCATCTGTTTTTTCCGATGGTAAGTGATTGGTATATCTGGTTGGTCTTCGGCAGCACCTTCCTTAGCCAGTTGGTCTGCTTTTTCATTTCCTGGTATTCCACAGTGAGAGGGTATCCACTGCATGGTTACCCTATACTGGTACGACAATTCGCTAGTTTTCCAGACTGGAGAGCTTGAAGCACTGACCTTGCATCTGTCAGGAATACCACAGGCTGTAGACCAGAGTTGGAGTTCAGCAGTTTTTTTTTTTTAGCTGCCACACTAATTGCCTGGATTTCTGCATCATAATTAGTGCAGAATTTTCCTGTCTGTGTTCTTATTGTATCTCTAGGCCTGTGTGGATATTCTATACATACACCATTTCTCTTCTAATTTGCTGTAATACTTTATATTACAGTGTATCTGTGTATAAGCTAAGTATGGTACTTGTATACAATACATTTGTCTCTAGTCTTTAGTTCATATATAAACAAAATTTAAATTATGTAAAAATATTCACAATAATAATTCAATAAAAACTTGCCACTCTGAAAATTACTGGACATCTAAGCATGTGTTTATATGGTCCATGGTGGTAAAAAGTGTACATTGTACAGATGGAATAGCAAAGCAATGTCATGAGAGGAAGTCATCTGTTGGCTCTAATTTACATGAAAAGGGTTGACATCATCATGATCACAGAGTGGGTGAAACACCATTTCATCAGAAATGATCGTCATATCTTTTAAAAAAGTGCTTGATTTATAATGCAATGGACAGAAATATTGATAGTATAATCTTTGAGAAGCATGGTGACAGTGATGTTACCACTTAAATGGAGGATGACAAGTGTATGAAACTCATATATTCCCATGACAGAGGATGAATTTCATGAACAGCATTGGAATTCAGACACTAATTTGTTTCAAAGGATCTGAGTGATTTTTGTGAGTAGAAATATGAGTTTTTGAAGGTGCCTCCAAAAACGAATTTGTTGGGCCATTGACACAAATAAAATGGTGACAACAACGCATTTCCATTCTCTGGGCTACATTATGCTGGATATCTAGTTGGAGCATTGTCCTACTACAAGAGAGATCCAGCGGGAGTTTGAGAATGAACGCTGAAGAAGAAGTTGCCAAAATCTACTGATATATTTAGTTTTGTGTGTTTTCAATTATTTCGCTAGTATATTTTCTTTATATTTCAACTTTCTCCCAATGCGCCCTCCAGGGCCGGTCTTAGGCCATTGCAACCTATGCGGCCGCAGTGGGCCCCGCACTTCATAGGCCCATAAATTCATATTATAATTTATTTTATTATCCTCTTCCCTACCCAGACTGGGCCCCGCGTAATCCGTTTCGCATTGGGCCCCGCAATTGTTAGGGCCGGCCCTGGCGCCCCCCCCACTTCAGGAGCACCAAAAGAAAAAACATTTAAAAATTCTCGGTTCTCCTACAGCTGTTCTTTAATGAAGAATGATATCAGTCTGACTAATGCTTCTTGCATCATTTCTGTGGTGCTATCCTATATGGGGTCAAATGTACATCTCCATCAGATTAATGATTTAGAGTATTGAGACAATTTTCTCTATCCGGGCAAGGGAGTTGTCAGGCTGATTTAAAATTATCTTGTGCACTGACTCTTAAGCTCACAAAATATCAAATCAAAGCTATTGCAGCCAAACTGAAAACTACAATGCTAAACGGCAATAAAGAGAAAATGATAATCTTCTGCATTCATTCTCAAACTCCTGCAGATTAGAAGAATCTAGTCTAAAGAAAGAATTGCATTGTCATGGTTTCTAGATTTGCTGTGATATCTGTGCTTTTTTAGCCTGACACATCCTACTTCAGCTTGGCTTTTGGATCACTTTGATCCTATATGGGATGAGACAGCCAACTCCATCCCATAATCTCCTTAGTTACTGCTTACAACATGAATGGTAGATAAACAGTTCATATTCTTTGCTTCACTTTTGGACCCTGGTAACACTTGCACAAATGATTATATAAAGTATTTAATATTTGCAAGTTGAACACATGTTCAGAATGAAAAGACTTAGGGAGACAGTATCCTTTGGCACCTGTTGATAATTGACATAGAGGCAATAAAAGCTTGGACTTTTGATCACAGCGTTTTTGTTAAAAGACTTTCAATTAAAAAAAAAGCTTTTCTCAGAAGGCAGTAATAATAGATAGCTTCTATGTTCTTGAAATTTCAACAGACACGCCAACTAACTTCAATGTGACTTTCCAACCAAAGTTTTTTTTACCTATCACTGCTATATATAGTTATTCTTGTGAAGATATAGAAGACTTACTAACCCGAGAATATTTCTAGTATTTCAGAAGAAATTGATCCAATACAAAATGTTTAAAAAAATGTCTAAGTTTTCTTTAATATCTTAACAGAAACAACGGTGGAGTCACTCAAAAAACTTCGCTTGGAAGGTGATGAAGATGGTACCAAGAAGAATGTTCATTTCAGTCCAAACATTGAGGGTGCGGCAAGTGATAAGAACACTCAGAGGAACATTGGTGATTTTGAAGAAGCACTTTTTCATAAAAAGGTAAATTTAAAAAAACTGTCATTACTGCATGTTTTCCTGTTAGAAAGTAGCTTGTCACCTTGTGATAAAAGCTGCATGCTCTTGTAGCCACACCATGTAAGGGGTGGGTTTTTTTAATTTATCCTCTGACCAAACATAAAGGCCTCATCCCTTATTGGGAGCCGAACTCTAGACCTCACATTAAGACCAATGCTCTAACCTCATCTTTTCTCCACACAATTCGTTGTATTTAAACTGAAATTTCTGTCAAAGACGGATGTGTCGGGCCATTGGTGCAAATAAAACTGCGACACAATGCATTTCCATTCTCTGGACTACATCCTGCTGGAAATCTAGAATGGATTTCTATCAAGGTCCTGCCACAAGAGAGATCCAGCAGGAGTTTGAGAATGAACGCTGAAGAAGAAACTGAACTGTACACCGTTGTCTGTCGTGACAATATCTCAATTTTATTTTACCATTACTTATTATTTTAGATAAGATTTTGATTATGTCAGAACTTTACAACCATCAAAAAATAATGGAGCTTGTGGTTCTTGTAATCCAGTCACCATAACCTCCGAATGATTTGGTAAAATAGCGATTTCTTCATTGTTTATATATATTATTTTCCTTGAATATATTTGATACTAGAAACATCTGTATAAATTGGGACACAATTATATTTATAGTTTTTTGAAAATCTGAAAAGCATAAATATGGCATCAACATGGCGTGCTTGTCACCGTGTTAAACTATGATGCAAGACTAGATTTTAGCAGAGAGTAGTGTCATCTCTCATGAAGTCTTCGCCTGTGTGTTGCCGGACCTGAAGGGGGTAAAGAATAGCGACAGTTACCTGCCATGCATGTTATAAGATACTAAAGAAGTTTTGGGGGTGGACTTGGCTGTCCCATCTGATAGAGGGTCACTATAACCCAGACACACTGACTTTTTCTGAATAAAAACAGATTGTTTAACATTTTATTCAATCTAAAAACTGCAATAGAAAATATTTAAATCATATTCTTAATGTTCTGTAAATGCCCTAGAAACTACAGTGGAATCCCTCTCTAGCTCAATCTTTTATAACATATTTTCCTATATAACAACACCGTTATAACATTGTCCTATATAACAACACTTTTCAAAATCTCCAATTATATTTATTCTTTATTGTTTATACTGTATACAACAAATTTCTGTTATTACATACATATTTTATAGGTCTGGACTATGTTGTTATAACGAAATTCCACTGTATTTAACATAGACATGAGAGACGGAATAGTGGATTGACTTCATTACACGTGGGTTAGCCCTGTCCCTCTCAGTGTGGCATCACAGCACCTGCTGAGAGTACCACTCATAGAATGTAACTTCCAGTTATAATGTTCAGTGATCTCTGAACAAGACGTCATGAGCGGATTCAAACCCATGACCTCTTAAGTATAAAGCAAATTGCTTAACTAACACCAGGGAGATCCCGCAAATTAAATTAGAGAGCAGGAGAAAGCTAACATGGGTGTCACTTGTAACATCTGTGCACAAGCCGTATGAAGATCATCATTATCAGGTGCCATGCTGGCTGGCATAGGCGGTCATGGCTCTCCACAGTATTATGTATCAAGATTGTTGTTGTTTCCCTGCTGTGCCAGGTTGTCAAACTGTTTTAATATTTTCTCACGTTGTCGCCCTCAATTTTGCCTGTTGTGACTATGTTCTCCAAACCTGCCTGTCTCATGAAGTGGACAAAAAAAGATTGTCTTTTTCTTATATTATTGATTAAGGTATGTTTCACATTTAACTATTTTAACACCTATACTTTAGTTTTTCTGGCAGTCCATAGTATTCTCAGCATTCTTCTATAGAACCACATCTCTATTGCCTCTAATTATGAAGATATCATCTGAATAAAGATTACGTTCTTTAAAATTTTAAGTTTGTAAACATAAGAAGTTATACTATAGATTGATTGATGTAATATGTGGGAGATGTTAAAAATCATATTTCTTTAATAACTGATTCTATGTTGCAGATGAATCCAGGTTTCCGACACTGGGCTAAAGAAGCTCTCTGGCAGTGGGATGGTAAAACTTCCCAGAATGAAGGAGCTAACTCTGGCGAGCTCATCCCACCACATATTTACAATTGGATGTCCAAGGTTATGATGAAAACACAGATGAAAAGAATGAAAAAGGAACTGAAAGAAACTAAACAATCGCTCAAGTCTGATAAGAAGGCACAGAAACATGGACATTTCTAAATATTTTCAGTCGTTATGAACAATTCATTTAAAATTGTGAGGTGTTTCATTTGGAAGTTTTTTTTCTACTGCAACTCCATGATTTTTGTTCTGCTGATATGCTTGTTTTACAAAATGTGTTGTCTGAATCTGATTTCTCATATACTGTTTTGTATTTGAAATGTAGATTCTTGGGTAGATATCAAAGAAAGATATGATTGTTTTGATATGCTCTATACAATTGTTAATATTGTAATGTTTTATGACAGTGTTATTATATATATATAAAGGGGCTGCATTAGCTGAGTGGTTAGCGCAATGGCTTTTAGTCAGGTTATCAAAGCTTGAATTTACAGTTGAAATGAAAATATTAAAAAAATTACTATCTTCTAGGTCAACCCAGCCTAAGGAAATGGGTACCAGAACTTCTGGGAATGTAAAGGCGGTTGTCTTGATGCTGACCACATTATCATTTGGTATGATGTTGGTCAATGAAATAAATATTGGACAACACTATTCCCTATATGCATCAATGGCATGAAAAAGTTACTTTATATGGAGAGTCAGTGTGGGAAACTTTACTTTATATGGAGTCAGTGTGGGAAATTTTACTTTATATGTAGTCAGTATGGGAAACTTTTACTTTATATGGAGAGTCAGCGTATCTCGTGGTGGTCTTCTATATTTGCCAAGAAGTAGTTGTTTCACCCAGAGACATGCTAAATAGGCAGGTTGCATGATAACCATGGTTGTTGGATTACCTCTCGACCTGGTATCTCCAACTTCAGAACCTGTTTCCTATTGCCAAACCAATCTAAGTTTCCAGTCTCTGTTGGCTGGAATAAGCTCTATCTTCAAGGAGTTGGCCTCAATGGGGCTTAGTCCAGAAGAAGATTTGATATCCCTGATTTCTGAACAAATATTGTAATCATGACTGTAAGTGATCTGAAGCTGACACTTTCAAAAGTGTTATTAAGGGACTGAGCACATATGTGGGCTTTTTAATTAAGTAAAATGGCATCCAATTTTATTTTGTACACTTTATAATTTTATTCTGCACAGTTTGTGTTGGTACAGTAATGCTTAATCTTGGTGTCAATATTCTAGTAATGTTTAATCTTGGTGTCAATATTGTAGTAATGTTTAATCTTGGTGTCAATATTGTAGTAATGCTTAATCTTGGTGTCAATATTGTAGTAATGTTTAATCTTGGTGTCAATATTGCAGTAATGTTTAATCTTGGTGTCAATATTGCAGTAATGTTTAATCTTGGTGTCAATATTGCAGTAATGTTTAATCTGGGTGTCAATATTATAGCAATGTTTAATCTGGGTGTCAATATTATAGCAATGTTTAATCTGGGTGTCAATATTACAGTAATGTTTAATCTGGGTGTCAATATTATAGTAATGTTTAATCTCTGTGTCAATATTCACTTCAGGATCATCCTTGTTTTATTTAGCTGGTAGTAAAGATACATCTTTCTTGGAGCTGTGAGTTAGTGCCATTGTAATCTTGAATGTTTGTTTGTGTTGTTAGTATGATCTAAGAGTTTGATGTGTGTTTATTTGGATTTCTGAAAACAATTATAGAAATTAATTGAAAGAAGTAAGAAGACAATTATTAATGATATAAATTAATAGGATTTATGAAAATGATTCCTTATAAGATATGCAGAATTTATTAGGACAATTATTATAGATTTTATGAGGACAATAAATCCATTAATTTGGCTCTGTGATACAGAGCGCGTCCCAAGGCACTGGGTTCGAATCCCACCACAGGGATTTGTGCTTCCGGACCATTCAAAAAGCAATGGCAAACTACTGAATGTATTTATATTGTCTAGAGAATAACTACAGCGATAAATTATGGGTTGATGGCTACGTTCTATAGGATACACTGCCATATTAAAAATAATTGAAATGTTGAATCATTCTGTTCATGAATTTTACATTTTTGGCTGATAATTTCATTTTGGGGACCTCCATTAAAAAAACAATGCACCATTTATTCAGCAAAAGTATAAACTGAATAATACAGATTGTTACAAAGTTTGATGTATAATTTATGAGGAGTTTTTTTTTTAAAGCATTCATTTTTAAATTTTACTGGATCTCTCTTGTAGCAGGACAATGTAAGAGTTCAGTGAATGGAGATGCATTATGTTGCAGTTTTATTTGCACCAATAGCCAGAAACATTTGAAATGTGCAGTTATTATGACTTATGTAAAATATTATGTACGTGACTAGTTATTATCATATTCTTTTGCTATGCCTTTAATGATTTCTTTATGCATTGTGGCTTTAGTATATTTTAAAAACTCAAATACAGGAAGTGGGTAGCAATAAAGAAGTGGAGATATATATTGTGTTTCTTGATTAAATTGATTTATAATGTCAGGAATGTTATGAAAGAATTATTAAAATATTTATTAGATTTGTTTTTGTTAGCAAGATATCTGACTTCTTCCATCAAAATGTATCTTTCATTCTGTGGCTAATACATTAAACGGTGGGGAAAACAGTGACCAGAGAAGTTGATATTGCAGGGCAATGCACCAAAAATCTGCTTTCAGGGGATTGAATCTAGAAGCAGAGCCGCTAATTCATATACATTTATAAGGTCAATGTCAGATAATAATAATCCATACACATTTATAAGGTCAATGTCAGATAATAAATCATACGTGTTCAGTTGAAATTAAAGGTGGATACAAAAGAGAAAAAAAGAGAGTTATTGGATGTGTTGCCACCATGGCAAGAGAGAATGTCACCAACTGAACTTATTCACAACATAAGACAGTTGTGGACAAACATGATCGTCTGTGCCACTTGGTAGATTCACTATAATCAATGCTAATAATATGGGGAGACATGTTCACATTTTTAGTGCAGCAAACTCCTGCATTATTAAATGAAACAAAATATTGATAAAGATGCATTTTACAGGCACTATTACTGCTGCTGCATGCACTAAGAGGGCCACCCTGGATGCCTCTTAGTAATGCGTAAGGCAGAGATCGATGCATCCGGAAGCAGTATTGAGATGATTTATTTATTTCTCGCAGCAAAAGCTGAATGAAACTGCGCATAATATTAAAAAGTTGGAATGTGGACACATCTTCCCATAATGAACCTTTTAATCATTAATATAATATATTGGAAACAATTTGCATGAAACTGTTATACACCTCTTATAAAATGCCATGTTGGCAATGGATATTTAATCGCTTGAAATGTGTCTAAATCTGTAATTGTCTCCGGAATAAATGTCACTTTCTTTTGTAGATCATAGAAGCATAAAGAGCTTTGATTCTAGCGTTACTTTTCTGGGACAGCTTTGATTCTAGCGTTACTTTTCTGGGACAGCTTTGATTCTAGCGTTACTTTTCTGGGACAGCTTTGATTCTAGCGTTACTTTTCTGGGACAGCTTTGATTCTAGCGTTACTTTTCTGGGACAGCTTTGATTCTAGCGTTACTTTTCTGGGACAACTTTGATTCTAGCGTTACTTTTCTGGGACAGCTTTGATTCTAGTATTACTTCTCTGTGGCAGCTTTGATTCTAGTGTTATTTCTCTGGAGCAGCTTTGATTCTAGTTTTATTTCTCAGGGACATCTTTGATTCTAGTGTTAGTTCTCTGGGACATCTTTTATATTTGATTCTAGTGTTACTTCTCAGGGTTATCTTTGATTCTAGTGTTACTTCTCTAGGACATCTTTGATTCTAGTGTTACTTCTCTGGGACAGCAAGTTTGAAAATGATTGTCAAATATCCTTGATCTTTGTACAAGTTACAATGTAAGAAAAAATGCTACAGAATGATCAAATCATGGAAAACAAGTAAATCTTAGATTGTATACACAAATTCTTGTTATTATGAGCATGGGCTATTAAGAAATTAAACAGAGTGACAACAAGCATTTTCAAATGCACTAAACAAACATGACCACAAACACGAACTGTGTATGGTTAAACAAACTAAAAACAAGACTTCAAAAACCTCATGCAATGCTTTTATTAAGAATTTACTTTTCTAAAATTTTAAGAATATTAAACTAAAAAAGGTACTTTTGAATAATGTACATATATAACATCCAGCAATTTGACCCCACGGGATAGCATCGTTACATATTACAGGAAGATGTCAATGTATCACAAAAATGAACACTGACATAAGATATATATAACTATATACAAAGTTGACTTTATTTATTACATATAAACATTACTATCATCATTAGATTAAAGAGAATCACTTGTGGCAGCATTTACAGGTAGAAATAAAATTTCAATAAAATATCAAATTAAAAGGAAATAATGATGAGACAGATCTAAACTTCATAACTTGCCTGGCCAATGCTTTTGGGAATGAGTATAAACTGCTCAATGTTGACGTGGAAAGATATGAGTGTACACCATAGATTAGCATAGTTGCCAACTTATTTTTTCATAAATCCATATTTTAAATAATTTATTTTCATATTGCAATAAAAACATCTGCATTTAGCACCAAGCGACCTTTTTATTTTGTTGCAAATCTATATGTGCGTGGGAGATAAAAAAAAAACCCATCAGCATTAGTAATATTTCCTGAAAATTAAACACCTAATGATTTAAATTAAAAAAAATTTCACCCGCATCATATCGAAATCAGTATCTATATGGAAAATACGTACTAGTTGACACTGATGGATCCGTAAATACGTACTAGTTGACACTGATGGATTAGTAAAACCCCAAAGCACTACAACCAAATTCTAGTCGATCTGAGTTCTTTTAAATAAGATTTCTGGACAGCACCCTTGCTGGTAAAGTCAGATAACTAAATTCTGGCAGTTTTACCAGTGTCCTAAGTTCATAGTTAACATAATCTACTAAATGGAGGCATAGATTCAAATGTCCAGTGGGTAAGGTGATATTCTCTGCTGGGAATATAAACACACGTACAACTGCAGTATATTCTATACCTCCTTATAGTCAATGCCATGTGGCATTATTATCATCTGTCCAGAATCTGCCTCCCATACTGTTCCATTTTTCATCAGAATGTGTACTGTCTTAACTCTTAGTGGACCAGGAACAATAGGGATATATAGAGGGGAAAATGACAAATAGGGTGTCACTTGGTCCACTATGAATTAATAGACAGGGTTATGTGCTGTTACCCAATATTCTTTATAGGACAACTGGCTTTCTCTAGTATTGTTGAATATTTAGATAGTGTTTAAAAAAAACTTTCATTACTGCATGTTTTCCTGTTTAAGGAGTGCTTAGATAGCACTAAGTTGTTGTATTAACATTGTCAATCTGTGATGAAAACACTACCAAGATTGGATGAACTGGGACTAATATGATTGTCTCAATAGTCCTTCTATCACAAAGGGTCGACTCTTGGCAATAATCCTGTTCGTGCTCTGTAAAACTTTTTTTGTATAACTAACTGTAGGTCAAAAGGTACAAAATATTGCAACTATTGTGTGAATAGGAGTACATACTATTTACATTTAAACTAGTTGGTCTTGTCCTCATGATACTTGACACTGTCTCTGACTGTCAACAAGTGGTCATCTTTACACATACACTATCTAGAGATACAGTGTCCCAGAAAATGAACATGCTTGATGAGCTGGCCAAGAATGATCATATCAAGAAAAGAAGAGAGCTATACAAAACAGAAATGAAAATAACAACAAAAGATGGTTCTTATTTGGAACCTGTGTCCCCCTATTTGATTATTTCCCTTGGCTATGTTTATCATTTATTAATTTAAATATAAATGTATTTAGGGTTAGTTATGTAACACATTTATTTCCACATGTAACACATAACTAACCCTAACACATGAATATTTAAATTAATAATTGATATAATATGTAGATTAATTTATCCTAAAATAAGCAGGGAGACACGGGTTCCAAACAAGTACCCAAAAGATGCCTACATCTATGTAATTTGGTAGGGACAAGTTACCATACTTCAGCTGAGCACCAGTCATAAAAGGCTGAATAAACACATGCACGGGATGTGATTGTCTGCCACGACACTTTGCACTTGTGGAACAAGATGGGATATACCTCTGAACATATCCTGCAGAACTGTCCAATATGAACAACTGAGAGAGACATATTTGCCCACGGCTGAACCCTGCAAACAAAGATATGTGCAACCAAAGAACTCCAGACAACTGTAGCGTACTTTCATAAGACTTGTCTAGCGGTGCAGACATCAGGTGGTGGGAAAAAAAGTCATTCATAGCATTAAATTCACAAAATATAACAAAAACCTATATTACAGATATCACAAACAGCAATATTAAAATAACAATATTTTCAATAACTGCAGCAGGATTCTTTGAAATTGATCACAAATAAACATGGCACCAGGTAACAGAAAATATACATAAAATTATTGGTGTTACTGTGGCTCACAATTGTCAAATCTCTAATGTTTTAGTTACAAGATACATAACACTCATAGTTTCAGGTAAGTGAACATTGGAGCAAATAAAATACAAAGATTTCTGTGTGAGAAGATACAAGTAAATATTTAACAAAAAATATAGTTAATGTTATATAACAGTTTCACATTGAACAATACACAAGATCAACATTTCAATGCTATTCCATTCTGTTTATTCATACCTATCTTGATAAAGACCTTTTGGTCAAAACATCAATCCTGTGTTTTGTTCAACGTAACACTACTATTTAAGCCTTTTTTTATATTTCTCCAATATTTACTTACCATACGGTGCCCAGTTTCACTGCAGTCTCTCGTTTACTCAATTAGAAAATATAAAGAAAAATGAACATGTAGCCATTAGTTTACCTAGGTTACTGCTACATCCCATGAGGCAGTATTAGTATGCACTTGTTTCATGTGTCATGCACTGAGAATTTGTACTTTCAACCCCTTGTACTTCTTTTGATATTTTGGACACACAAATTAAAAAAAGTTTTCTTTTAAATTCCAGTCATGCTTAACTCACTATGGCACAGGGTGCAATGCCACAGACTGAGTGACCTTCTACTTCAGAAAGTACATTGCCATGGGTCTACAAACTCAACAGTGGGCTGAACATAACTCCAACCTACCAGATAGGCATGAATTTTAAAGTCTTAAATGAAGCTGTTACCATATATTTACAGTGGTTGTTATCACAGCTTATAAAATAATAATAGCATTCCTTAGAGGAAAACAAGCTGTAATAAAAGTCACATAACACAGCGGCTAACAATGTTTTGTCTGCTGCATTCACATCACACTTTGTGTGGGCAGCAACTAAAGATATGATTTTTCATGTTGGCAAATAAAATACTAACTTTGCAAATACCATTACAACAACATGGCCCTTATCTATGAAATATTTATGCAATGAAAAAAATCTGCTCTCACAGTAGAAACACTGTTTAAAAAAAAGAATGTTGACCTTTCCTATCTTTCATTTTGTCTAAACTTGATTTTCTTGTTCCTCCTATGTTTATTCCACCGTAAAATGTTTTCTGTAAGATTATTTCTGACAGGGAATCATGTCAGCATATATGTCAAAACTATCCAAGTTTTGATTGTTTTACTATTGAAAGTAGTTAGTTAGTCAGTCGTTGGATCATAGTCACTGCACTCCGGACTACACTCCATAGGTGCTCAGATCTCTCCTTGAGTGTAGCCGCCATTACACGTAGACTGACGGTCCCAGTACGCAGTTGATTGACCATCATTCTTTCTTGCCCACGAAACCACTCCTTTCTAGTGACACCACATTTCAAATAAAATTTATTTATTCTAGTCATGAAACAAGAGTCATCGTCACTTATACAGTCATTTGTTCGTGCGTTTGTGAAAGTAGTGATTCTTGTGAACATGCAAAATACTACTTTATTTCCTACAGACATTACATATAATTAATATCTGCATTTAAAATGGTGAAACATGCCTTCTTATATACACACATAAACCCCTTTTAGTAGGAGGCCTTTTCTCAAAGCACAGCATACTGCTGAGAGTTGGCGTCTTCTGGATGTCAGAGAAAGCTCTGGAGAAATCTCCAGGAAGCTTCATCATTCATAATTTCTGAGGATCAAAGTAGACATGCACACATTTCCAATATTATCATAGTTCAGATCTCACAAAAGGGCTCAAAATGCATAGAGGATTGCACTGAATTCAGGTTACCTCATATGTACTCAGTACCTCACATCACTTGCCAGAGTACTACTCATAGAACATAACTCTGAAGCTTCAAGTGATAATCCCCATGGATCTAAACAAGAAATCCACTTTATAAACAAGAGGTTGCGAATGGAATTCAAACCCATAAATTCTTGAGCAAAGAGCATACGTTACGAGATCTAAACTTAGATTATATCTATAAATGTCAGCAGTCCATGTTCATATACATGACAAATATTTGTTGGCCACAGAATGTTGTTTTATTTGTCTTTAAATAGATTTGTTAGTTGCAAGTTTTCATTCCTGTTTTTATTGTCGCTAACAAAATGAAACAAAATTGCTAACATTTGAAACTAATTACAATGTTAAAAAAGACAACAGGAAACATTTACGTTTTATTTCTTTGCTATGATAAACAGAAATTACGAGATATTAAACTTTTGTTTACTATGAGCAATGGGAAAGGGGGGGGGGGGCCTTTATTTTTCCTTCAAAACTTTTTTCCCCAGACCAACTCTCAGCATCATGGAATTCTATGATAAGTCTCCTACTCAGAGGGGTTCTATATGTGTATGTAGAAAAGATCTTTTGCCGTTGTATATTCAGACATAAAAAGATATATTTAGTGGTACGGTAACAATGTTGACTACTTTGGACCACACTGTCCAGAAGATGACTGTATGGATTCAATATAGCTGCAATATAACATTTTACTTTCTGTCTGTAATCCAACTAAACGTTAGTGCGCGAAATAATTTTTTAACTAATGGTCAAATTGTGAAGAAACTATTAAGTTTGTTAATGATATTAGTAGGCAAATACTGATTTTAGTTTTTAATTTAAATGTGTACAGGGTCTAGCAACAATGTTCCTAAGCATATTACCAAGAGTTTTACAAACATGAACTCACCACAAATAATAGTTACAGAATAAAAAATAAAAAATTGGTATCATATCTTATACATAATGTAGCCATCAGTCCACCATTTTTTGGCTGTAGTGATTTTCTTGGCAGTACCGTCTGGATGTAGATTTGCCTGAGGCGGGTTTTGAACTCGATACCTTGGCCATCACAGACTTGCTGTGTCCCACACAGCCGGACATCTAGTTACATACTTTATTCAATTTATAAAAAGTGACAGGGTCTTTGCAACAAATAATCAGATCTTTGTCTTTGAAATAATCATATAAATCTCAATCTAAATTCTCACAAATGAATATCAGACTGAATGAACATATAATGGTTAATGTGTGCATACAAATCAAATTCATGTAATATTCTCCTAGAATACAATAAAAAAACTCTCAACACTTTATTAAGAAGACATATGTCTCATAATAAAATAAAACACCAAATAATTCCCAATACAACCCTCATAACATATGTACTAAAATAATAAACAGAAGCTGAAATTTGGTTGACCATGTCTTCAGAAGGTACTCTGGTAGTGGTGTTACCACAATGTGTGTGGAAGGGGGTGGAAAGGAAAGGGGGATGTGGTTGACATCACCAAATATAGGATGACATAAAATACATAAAAATATTTTTAATGAAGATGACATGTCTCATTTAAAAAAATAGTAAAGCTATTTATTAAGCAAAATATGTTCTTTAATAAAGTTAGGTCCTCTAATGAAATTACCTGACTTTACTCCCAGATGAATGGCAAAAGAGAAATAGATCATAGAAAGAATTAGCTGAGTACTGTAGTTAATAAATTGAGAACCACAATCAGTTGATACGAGAGAAAGGATAGCCACAGATCTGGAAGTGAAGCTGTGGGGCAACAGTGAGAACCTCCTGCTGAAGACTGAATTCATGGAGGGGACTCATGCCTGTATCGACTTCCGAGCATAGGAAACTGATCGCAGAACAAGAAGAAAGTATAGCTGCTAATTAACTAGAATGGATGTTGATGAAGTATTTCCTTTAACTGTCAGCAGATAGCTCTTGGCAGTCCAGTCTTTCTGACAAAAGTACATGTTCTCTCTTTTCAGTTGTGTTAACTGATGCGACACCCAGACTAATATAAGCTCTAATACTGTATTAATGTAACAATGCTACTGGACATACTCTCGAATAGAAAAACTAACGAACAAAATAAATAACAATAAACACAAATTCATATTCTTAATAATTTAGTTAATTAATTCTGACAGTTTTTCTATTTGATAGTTAGAACATCCAGTAACATCATTACATCAATTCAGTATTTATCACTTCTTGTTTTGTTACTGCGGCATTCTCCACTTTGTTGGACATCCTCTGACAGTTCGGTTATTTAGAGTAATATATCTCAAAGGCATGGATGTGCAATGGAGGTTTATGGATGTATGTTTAGTCCCCCGAAGGGGGACATTCCAGTGCACCAGGATTATCATGCCCCATCAGAGGCATCAGCACACACATATGGGCCATCTATCTCATCATTCTTGTCAGATCTGTTGACCCATTCACAGTGATGGCACATCTAGCATTTCTCATCACTTAAGATCTGTCACAAAAGGACGAAGGTGCAATGTCCTCTGGCCTGCATATCTTCATTATTCATTGGGATTATTTGATAGAAGACAAAAATAAGAAACTGAGACAATTTAGTTGCTTCCTATGATTTTCCTGAAAAGAAGACATCATCGTACCCTCAACTAACAGTCTATGCGCTGGTTGCCACACCTGCATTTTCTGGGATGGAGATAGTTTGCCTATCAATATGGCTAAGATTTTTTGTTCAAATGGAACAAACTTTGTTTTGCAGAAGAGATTCACAAGAAATCTAATAACACAAAAACAACTTGTACACTTACTATTAATGAAACCATCAGATATCTAGATCAAACTTTCATCATCTAAAATGTACATCATTTGCTTGTTTACTGTTTTCAAGACTTTCATCACATTGATGACCTGCCTGTTTGTCCATTAATTGATGTAAATTATTATTATTATGTTCTAATATAGAAATAGACTGAGATGTCAATATTTCTGGCACACGATATGATTTTTGATCTGAATGACTGTTCATGTTTGAACACCAATCACTCACAGCTGCACATTTTAGAACTGCAGATGTACTTTTCGTTGAAGCTGAACTTACTGAATTCATGAGTAATTTCTTGTGTGTGGAAGTCTGTGATGATTGTAGATGTTTGAGCTCACTCATAATACGTTTTACTCCAACCATCCACTGACTCACCTTGGAAAAATTGTACAATATTTGATGTGTTAAAGCAACAACAATGACACAAACAAAAGTTGGAGGCAATAAACATACGGAGTCATACCTGTCAACATGCAAGATTTTCCCTTACATTGTCAACATGTAAGATTTTCCCTTACATTGTCAACATGCAAGATTTTCCCTTACATTGTCAACATGCAAGATTTTCCCTTACATTGTCAACATGTAAGATTTTCCCTTACATTGTCAACATGCAAGATTTTCCCTTACATTGTCAACATGTAAGATTTCCCCTTACATTGTCAACATGCAAGATTTCCCCTTACATTGTCAACATGTAAGATTTCCCCTTACATTGTCAACATGTAAGATTTCCCCTTACATTGTCAACATATAAGATTTCCCCTTACATTGTCAACATGTAAGATTTTCCCTTACATTGTCAACATTTTCATCCATATTTGTTCATGCAACACTCATATCGATTATGTTATCTACTCATCAGATTATCATCGTGGCACTCCAGAAATTTCCATAGATACCCTGATCAGAAATTCAGTATGTCCTTCAGTATATTAACCAGACTGTTCTGTGTGGACTGATAACTCTTCGTTTGATTCCTATATGCCACTCATTTCTTGCAATTACAACCTGTCACTCACAGGCCCTGAATTATGGCCTTTAGTTGCAGAAGTAACACAAGCTGAATCCTTCAACAATGCCTAGTCATTATGTAACATTTTTCATATTTTAAAATAAAACTTCTGCTGTTTCTGGTATTATACATATAATTCTACGGACATTAAAGAAGTGATGCCAATATGATCTTAAAGAACATTTTAAAACAAACATCAATAAGAATTTAGCATACTTTAGTCATTGATTGGTGATTCCTGTATTGAGTTATCACGACTCACAAATATGTTGCAGTATCCATGACATGATCAACATTAGGGCTGTCCACAAATTATGGCAACAATGTCCTTGCCAATTTTTGTAACTCCTACTTCCCTGTTAACAACTGTCATGAATTCAGGGACAACTCCTTGCTTAATTATGTCAAATTTCTCTCCACACCCCCCAATGCTGTTTAGCAGAAAAAGTATGAAAAAGCTACCTGATCTTTTTGATTTTAAGATGAAAATAGTAGTCAGTAAAGTCTGATTTGGGTTGACTACATCAATCTGTTCCATTACTGGTGAACCAATCCTATGTAGGTACTGAACCTCTCTCTTCTCATCTGAAAGCTTGATTCTAGTACAGGAAACAAGATTCTTAAAGCAGTAGAGTATAGCTGGACTATGGTTGAATCAATCTCTTAGATGAGGTTCTAATCATCAGCAATGTAAATATCTTGTTCAATTGTAAGTTTTTGCGCTTCTTCTGTGGAATTGGACAGTTAACAATTGTACGTTTTTGCACTTATTCTTCTGTGGAATTGGACAGTGTAACAATTGTAAGTTTTTGCACTTATTCTTCTGTGGAATTGGACAGTGTAACAATTGTAAGTTTTTGCACTTATTCTTCTGTGGAATTGGACAGTGTAACAATTGTAAGTTTTTGCACTTATTCTTCTGTGGAATTGGACAGTGTAACAATTGTAAGTTTTTGCACTTATTCTTCTGTGGAATTGGACAGTGTAACAATTGTAAGTTTTTGCACTTATTCTTCTGTGGAATTGGACAGTGTAACAATTGTAAGTTTTTGCACTTATTCTTATTTGGAATTGGACAGTGTAACAATTGTAAGTTTTTGCACTTAATCTTCTGTGAAATTGGACAGTGTAACAATTGTAAGTTTTTGCACTTAATCTTCTGTGGAATTGGACAGTCTAACAATTGCTCTTAATCACATGAACTTTTGGAAGATGGCAAAAAGCAAGTTATTGACCTTGAACCTTGCTTCAGTTTTGGCTTCCGTATTTGATTTGTCATGAGTATACTACAACTGGCACTAAGCATCATCCTCTAGCAAATTGTACTGAATGCAGGTCCTGCAACACTTTTCATGGAATGGACTATGACAATAGGCGTACCAAGTGAGATTTCGAACATTGTGCTGTCAATTTTCTAGGCTGTAGACCTATTGGTTGTAATTGCAGATATCTGATGTCTGTGTGCAATCAATTCCCATTTCATTTGAGTCTACCCAGACTGAGGTCAATCCCAAATATGTCAGCCAAGCAATCCATATGATGCTCCAATCCACCAGCTACTGAGATGTATCACACGCAGGAGCTTTAGGAATTTTGTTTATTGCCCCACCCTGTGATTCTCAAAAGAGCAATGCCTGTCCTCATGTATCCCAATTCTATAATAAAATAACACACACATAATTCATCATTGACCAGATTCATAAAGACATGGCACATAATGGCTGATAAGGAAAAGTCATCTTACCTCTGTTAGATGATCAACCATCAGGTCAAGATGCAATTTATCGGCTCGCTTCAAATCACCATTTTTAAGAGCTGTAGAAAAATCCAGTAAATTATTGCTGATGACTATCTGTTCATCATCAGAGCACATCAGTCAATGGATATTTGTGTTCCTATTGCTTTTTTTTAGCTATTTGGTATTTATGTTCTGACTGTTTTGTAACTATTTGGTATGTGTTCTGATTGCTTTATAGCCATTTGTACCTTGATTTCTTTATAGCTATTTAGTATCAATGTTTCAATTGCTGTTACAGCTATTTAGTATCTTTGTTCTGATTATTTTATAGCTATTTGGTATCTGTGTTCTAATAGTTTTATAAAATGAACAAGTCTGCAACATCAATGGATATATAACAATAGATAACACCAAAGTGAAACAAGCCAAAAAATTTAAGTATCTAGGTAGCACCTTTTCCAAATATGGAAGACTAAGAGAAATAGAAACAAGGTATCAGAAAGCAAAATCAGTGACATACCAACTTTCACCATTACTTCTTCACCAAAAGATCAAGATGGAAATAAAAAAAACCAGATAATATCTATAATTTTTATACCAACATTTTGCTATGTTGAAAAGCTGAAATGGTTACTAAACTATATCAAATAAGAAATGAAGAAATTAGGAAAAGATTTAATATATATTGAATATATGGAAAGACAGCAAGTAAAATGGATTCAGTCTCCTTATGAGAATGAACTCAAAGCAAATACTAATAAGAGCATATAAAAAATAATATAACATGACCTTGAAAAAACATGGACTTAAGACAACCAAGTCACCACTCCTGGCCTAGGAACGACAACTGAAGCTTCCACCCCTACGCTTAACGGCAAGTGTAGATAATATCAACCATCAATCGCTCGGGGAAAGACAATTGTTTTATTGCTATTTGTGTTCTGATTGTTTTATAGCTAATTGTGCTCTAAAACATCTTATCGGTATTTCTCCATTTCCTTGGAATATGCTTACATCTAAAGTTTTGCTTCATATAAACCTGTGTTTTGTCACTTGTACAGAGGTCTTGGCAGGATTTTATAATCCTGGGATACGATTGGCAACTGGAATGCCTCCCTTCTGGGACTAAACATACATTCATTACTCTCCCCCCCAATACAACCATGCCTTAAACACAATCTTATAGGAGTCCAAGTGTTACCTCGATTACACAGCTGGGAAAGCCATGAGTCCAAGTGTTGCCTCAGTTACACAGCTGGGAAAGCCATGAGTCCAAGTGTTGCCTCAGTTACACAGCTGGGAAAGCCATGAGTCCAAGTGTTGCCTCAGTTACACAGCTGGGAAAGCCATGAGTCCAAGTGTTGCCTCAGTTACACAGCTGGGAAAGCCATGAGTCCAAGTGTTGCCTTGGTTACACAGCTGTGAAAGCCTGTGCTTTTGTCAGAAAAGCTATGGCTATCAAGAGCTACATGCTCACAGTTACAAGGATTATTTCATCATCAAATATTAAAATAAATAACATTGGAGAGATACGGTGCAGTGAAAACATGTATCACACCAGATGTGGTATTTTAGTCAGATAGAATTATTAAAATGTTAAAATAACAAAAAAAAAACTGTGCACCTACCGGAAGCAAGGCAGCCTAATTTGATCTTTGCCATTTCTGATAGTTTATTATCTCTCCATTGATCATCCAACAAACCTAAACGGACCTGTACATGCTCCCTTGACTGTCCCTAGAATTAGAGGAAATTACAATAGAATATGCTATACTCATTTTATTTAGTGAATGAATAATAACTAAGAATAGTGTCTTCTTCTTCTTATGGCCCATGTTACGTTGGTTACCATGTCCTTCCACAGCCTTCTATTTCGTGTGCTGTCAATCATTTCTTCTTATGGTCCATGCCATGTGGTGTGGGTTATCATGTACCTAGATCTATCATTGATTGTTCATTCTGGTGTGTAACCAAAAAACTATATTTTTGGTGAAAGTCGGGTCTGCAATAAAATCCACCCCGTGAGTTACTCTCAAAGCTGGGTCAACAGCGCTGTATAGGAAAGTATAATTTTGATAAAGTTCTTGCATCCCGTCTTAATCCTCTATGACAGATTTAGATACTCCCTAGAAAATCATTTTATTTTTTAGTTGGGTACCCTCAAGCCATTTGGACTAAATTTTGACCACTCTTTTGCCTAGTTCTCGGTTGGAGAGGTCTTTGTCTTTATTCATTTTGTGCCATCATTTATGTCATCTTTTTGGTTCCACCTATATTATCGTCTTTGTGTACTTCGTGTTCTTATCCTTCCGGTATCTCACATCCATATTTCACTCAGACACATCTGTTGTGGTGTAGTCATTTCTATTCAACGTCTTTTTATGTTATGTGCGTATCTTGACAAAGGCCTTTAAGCATGTGGTTGCATCTGTGGGTCTCACCAATGGCACACTAGACATACCATCCATGCAACAGAAAACCTTAGTGGATGACATGCCGTTATATTGAGGTTATCTTCTTATAGAAGCTTCATGGCACGTCATCTATACAATTATGATTTTGTTTTGTTGTTGAAATGTTTTACATATTTGCCTGAATATATATGTATGCACCCTCTGTGGTTGGGAGGGAGCCAGAGATGTACTGTGCAGCACTGAGGAGGAGGAAACTGACATCACTGTTTTTCCTATGGCTGAGGCCTATCATAGAGGCACAGTGACTCAGGACGTGACAATCCTTTTGACTTGAACATTTGGTTGCATGCCTGGAGCAATAGAGAAGTTCGGCATAACCAGTAGTAAATTGGTGGCGGGGAATGAGCACAGTGAACCCTATCTTGGCTACAGTGGCTAGGAGCAGTGCATAGGTTTAAACCTACCTTCCTGGAGGTGTGATAGTTATTCTCTGGCTCTGTCCCGGGGTGGGCCGAAAATCCACAGACTTCCCAGCAATATAATGCCATCTAATGGCATTAGGTCAAAGGGCAGGAGCCCATGGACCGCTGGATCAGCAACCAACCAACCAACCAACCGACAAAGGCCTTTTGGTTCGAAATGTTGATTATGTCGTTTTTTTAATTGTCATTTGCATGATTTTATCCTGTGTTTTGTTGTGTATATTATTTCACGTAAGCATCCGACAGTGATAGTGTGTCAGTTATCATTCAGTAGAACTTCATAACTTGAGTATTATTTTCATGCAGTTTTACTAGCATTATTACCTCTTATTGATTTTCACCCTGAACTAGAAGTCCAGGTCCTAGGTGCCACACGTGATGTTACAGCAATAAAGAGTTTATCACTTACAATATTATTTTTATTCCTCCATATGTTCTGTATTTTTCTGGATGTTGTTGATTCAGTCTGTTTTGTAAACTGTCCACTAAATATTTTTTTTGCCATGTGATTTCATCTGTTTTTGAACTGCAAAACTTATTACATTGTTTTCTGATTTAATACCCTATACTTAAAAAAAAAACTAGAAATACATACTGAAATAAAATAAAGTCAAAAATAACAAAATTAATTACACCTGCAGTCTCCACTGCAGATAAAAGAAATAGATGAGAACAGAAACTGTTTAGCTGACAAGAGATGTGTAGTTATTATGTATGTTAATTCCCATCGTTGCCAACTCCTTGAAGTGGGCGTAGTTCATCTAACAGAGGCTGGAAACTAAGATTAGTTGGTTATTCCCTACATCGAGCAGAACCACAGTTCTGCCCTAGCAAGCACAATTGCTGGTCGGAGATACCAAGCAGAGAGGCATAACAGCAACCATGGTATTATGCAACCCTATTAGTTAACATGTCGTCACAACAAAATACTTGCTGTATAGACATGTTAAACAGCGAACATGAAGAAGGTATGTCAATTATCATCTTTGTACACCAGATATGTCCATAGGTGCTCAGATTTCCACTTCAGCAAATCGCTCAGAGTATAGCATCTGATGGTTCTGGTTCTTGGCCTGTGGCACTGTTACTGTTCTATGCGTCTCTTCTGCGCCCTGGAAATTATGACTGATGAATACTATTCCTACTAAAATTAATCAGCAAATATTCAACATATTTGGCAATAAAAGAAAAAGATAAAATTCCAATGTTTTGTCACTAAGAAATAGTTGCTAAAGAAGTAAATACTCAAGATAAAAGACAGTTAAAAGCAAAAAATACCTGAATGCCAACTTTACAAATGTCTACCATTTCATGCAAAACTTTTTTGGTATATTTTCTCAAGGAATCAGTTGAGTCCAGATTCAGTCTGTCCAAAAGCTCTGGAAGAGTCTCTAACATCTGGGGATCCTGAACTGCAGAAGCAAACGATGGAGGAAGTCCATTAGGATCTATTGGTGGATTTTGCAGTATAAGAGGAACTGGTGGATGAACTGAAGATGATTCTGAAGGAGGTAAGATATGAACTTGATGTAGCTTGGGTGGTCCATCCCAAGGACTAAGCAGCATTTCTGCAATAATAATAAAAAGTAACCCATATTGGCTTGTCTTTGCCGTACAAAAAAAGTCTTTACATTTATATTTAATATTAGCAGGTTTGGTGGATGAATCTGATGGATGGAAGATATGAACTTGATGCAGTAAATGACATGGCAACAGCAAGGGTAAGATATAAACTTGGTGCAGTAAATGACATGGCTACAGCAAGGGTAAGATATGAACTTGATGCTGTAAATGACATGGCTACAGCAAGGGTAAGATATGAACTTGATGCTGTAAATGACATGGCTACATTAATGGTAAGATATGAACTTGATGCTGTAAATGACATGGCTACAGCAAGGGTAAGATATGAACTTGATGCTGTAAATGACATGGCTACAGCAAGGGTAAAATATGAACTTGATGCTGTAAATGACATGGCAACATCAAGTGTAAGATATGAACTTGATGCTGTAAAATGACATGGCTACAGCAAGGGTAAGATATGAACTTGATGCTGTAAATGACATGGCTACAGGAATAGTAAGATATAAACTTGATGCTGTAAATGACGGCTACAGCAAGGGTAAGATATGAACTTGATGCTGTAAATGACATGGCAACAGGATTAGTAAGATATGAACTTGATGCTGTAAATGACATGGCAACATCAAGGGTGAGATATGAACTTGATGCTGTAAATGACATGGCAACATCAAGGGTAAGATATGAACTTGATGCTGTAAATGACATGGCAACATCAAGGGTAAGATATGAACTTACCTTGCTGTAAATGACATGGCTACAGCAATAGTAAGATATGAACTTGATGCTGTAAATGACATGGCAACAGCAAGGGTAAGATATAAACTTGGCGCAGTAAATGACATGGCTACAGCAAGGGTAAGATATGAACTTGATGCTGTAAAATGACATGGCTACAGCAAGGGTAAGATATGAACTTGATGCTGTAAATGACATGGCTACATGATCAGTAAGATATGAACTTGATGCTGTAAATGACATGGCTACAGCAATGCTAAGATATGAACTTAATGCTGTAAATGACATGGCTACAGCAAGGGTAAGATATGAACTTGATGCTGTAAATGACATGGCAACATCAAGGGTAAGATATGAACTTGATGCTGTAAATGACATGGCAACATCAAGGGTAAGATATGACCTTACCTTGCTGTAAATGACATGGCTACAGCAAGGGTAAGATATGAACTTGATGCTGTAAATGACATGGCAACATCAAGGGTAAGATATGAACTTACCTTGCTGTAAATGACATGGCTACAGCAATAGTAAGATATGAACTTGATGCTGTAAATGACATGGCAACAGCAAGGGTAAGATATAAACTTGGCGCAGTAAATGACATGGCTACAGCAAGGGTAAGATATGAACTTGATGCTGTAAATGACATGGCTACAGCAAGGGTAAGATATGAATTTGATGCTGTAAATGACATGGCTACAGCAAGGGTAAGATATGAACTTGATGCTGTAAATGACATGGCTACAGCAAGGGTAAGATATGAACTTGATGCTGTAAATGACATGGCTACAGCAAGGGTAAGATATGAACTTGATGCTGTAAATGACATGGCTACATTAATGGTAAGATATGAACTTGATGCTGTAAATGACATGGCTACAGCAAGGGTAAGATATGAACTTGATGCTGTAAATGACATGGCTACAGCAAGGGTAAAATATGAACTTACCTCGCTGTAAATGACATGGCTACAGCAATGGTAAGATATGAACTTGATACTGCAAATGACATGGCAACATCAAGGGTAAGATATGAACTTGATGCTGTAAATGACATGGCAACATCAAGTGTAAGATATGAACTTGATGCTGTAAAATGACATGGCTACAGCAAGGGTAAGATATGAACTTGATGCTGTAAATGACATGGCTACAGGAATAGTAAGATATAAACTTGATGCTGTAAATGACGGCTACAGCAAGGGTAAGATATGAACTTGATGCTGTAAATGACATGGCAACATCAAGGGTAAGATATGAACTTACCTTGCTGTAAATGACATGGCTACAGCAATAGTAAGATATGAACTTGATGCTGTAAATGACATGGCTACAGCAAGGGTAAGATATAAACTTGGCGCAGTAAATGACATGGATACAGCAAGGGTAAGATATGAACTTGATGCTGTAAAATGACATGGCAACATCAAGGGTAAGATATGACCTTACCTTGCTGTAAATGACATGGCTACATGATTAGTAAGATATGAACTTGATGCTGTAAATGACATGGCAACATCAAGGGTAAGATATGACCTTACCTTGCTGTAAATGACATGGCTACAGCAATAGTAAGATATGAACTTGATGCTGTAAATGACATGGCAACAGCAAGGGTAAGATATAAACTTGGCGCAGTAAATGACATTGCTACAGCAAGGGTAAGATATGAACTTGATGCTGTAAATGACATGGCTACAGCAAGGGTAAGATATGAATTTGATGCTGTAAATGACATGGCTACAGCAAGGGTAAGATATGAATTTGATGCTGTAAATGACATGGCTACAGCTAGGGTAAGATATGATTTTGATGCTGTAAATGACATGGCTACAGCAAGGGTAAGATATGAACTTGATGCTGTAAATGACATGGCTACAGCAAGGGTAAGATATGAACTTGATGCTGTAAATGACATGGCTACAGCAAGGGTAAAATATGAACTTACCTCGCTGTAAATGACATGGCTACAGCAATGGTAAGATATGAACTTGATACTGCAAATGACATGGCAACATCAAGGGTAAGATATGAACTTGATGCTGTAAATGACATGGCAACATCAAGTGTAAGATATGAACTTGATGCTGTAAAATGACATGGCTACAGCAAGGGTAAGATATGAACTTGATGCTGTAAATGACATGGCTACAGGAATAGTAAGATATAAACTTGATGCTGTAAATGACGGCTACAGCAATGGTAAGATATGAACTTGATGCTGTAAATGACATGGCTACAGGATTAGTAAGATATGAACTTGATGCTGTAAATGACATGGCAACATCAAGGGTGAGATATGAACTTGATGCTGTAAATGACATGGCAACATCAAGGGTAAGATATGAACTTGATGCTGTAAATGACATGGCTACAGCAAGGGTAAGATATGAACTTGATGCTGTAAATGACATAGCAACATCAAGGGTAAGATATGAACTTACCTTGCTGTAAATGACATGGCTACAGCAATAGTAAGATATGAACTTGATGCTGTAAATGACATGGCAACAGCAAGGGTAAGATATAAACTTGGCGCAGTAAATGACATGGCTACAGCAAGGGTAAGATATGAACTTGATGCTGTAAAATGACATGGCAATATCAAGGGTAAGATATGACCTTACCTTGCTGTAAATGACATGGCTACATGATTAGTAAGATATGAACTTGATGCTGTAAATGACATGGCAACATCAAGGGTAAGATATGACCTTACCTTGCTGTAAATGACATGGCTACAGCAAGGGTAAGATATGAACTTGATGCTGTAAATGACATGGCAACATCAAGGGTAAGATATGAACTTGATGCTGTAAATGACATGGCAACATCAAGGGTAAGATATGAACTTACCTTGCTGTAAATGACATGGCTACAGCAATAGTAAGATATGAACTTGATGCTGTAAATGACATGGCAACAGCAAGGGTAAGATATAAACTTGGCTCAGTAAATGACATGGCTACAGCAAGGGTAAGATATGAACTTGATGCTGTAAATGACATGGCTACAGCAAGGGTAAGATATGAATTTGATGCTGTAAATGACATGGCTACAGCAAGGGTAAGATATGAATTTGATGCTGTAAATGACATGGCTACAGCAAGGGTAAGATATGAACTTGATGCTGTAAATGACATGGCTACAGCAAGGGTAAGATATGAACTTGATGCTGTAAATGACGTGGCTACAGCAAGGGTAAGATATGAACTTGATGATGTAAATGACATGGCAACAGCAATGTGCTGCTGCCAAGTCATTAACTGTTTCAATGTAATTAATAATATATCATACAGTCTATCACTCTATCATATGAATATTATAGTACACTCATTACATGCAAATTATCGCTCTTGTAGTCTAGCTGAATCTATTTTTTCTTTTTATTTTCGCGTTATACTTCTTTTAATTTTTATGCTTTTCAGTGCCACAGGTGGAGTTTTCTGGAGACTGCCTTTTTGTGATTTGTTTTCGTTGATTCTTTTATTTCTGTAGGCCTAAACCATCTTTTGCATGGTCTGCCCCTGGATTTTGTATCAATCATCTAGTCGAATGTAGCGTCTAAAATACATTTAAAAATAAATAATTACTTAAGACATCTGGGATTAGCGTGTTTGGAAAATTTTGCTTAGGCTATAAATTTCTTCTGACATTTAGTGATGTCATTTTTCATGTTTGAAACTAGATTTTTAAGTTCTTTAACCATTTTTCTTTTTTATATATAACTTTTAAGAGTGCTGGACATTACTGAAAACAGCAATTATGTTTTTGAAACCTCAAAATTTGTTTAAATTATGCAAATTAGTCAACATTTTGAATATTAATTAGTTGTACGTGCATCTGAGAATAACATCAATGTGATCAACATTGTCTTGTCTTTGCAAATATAAAAATATAGTTTGTGGCATTTTATTATTTGTAATAGATATATAATTTATTCTCATTATAATTATGCTAATAAGCCACCATTTTGAATATTTATTTAGTTCTGTGTCCATCTGAAAATTCCAGAAATGCAATCAACATAAGCGTCTTGCCTCTGCAAACACAAATATGTATAGTTTGTGTATTGTATTATTGAAAATAACCAAGATAATTCAGAAATTATCATCTAGACTACATTTCGTGGTCACAAGTTTTATTTATATTTTCCTATTTTGGTCATGTAAATTATTTTGATGTCCAATTAATATGAAAAAAATGCATAACTTTTTTCAGGGTTGACGTACAAACTTGTTTAAGGTATCGTTGAATTGCAATTTTTAAGGGCTATCTTATTCACCTATATTATTTGTAATTATGTAGCAGTGTAACTGTAGTATCACTATTTTGAAAATTTTATCCAAGTATCTAAAATTAAAATGACCAACACTTATTAATTAAATTAACAATACTATGGCTGAAGTAAAGTAAAGTTCTCCACTGTGACCTTTTTATTCTAGTTTCGAGGTGTTACCTGACCTTTGTTGTGTGATTTGGCAAGCTTACGGGTAAGTACTTAGAGTAAGGTTAGGATTAGAAATAATATTTCTAATGTGTGCGCGCACATCGCTCCATGTGTAGCGGGCAGAAATACTGATCGCTCACCACAAATAATAGGAAATTGTAAAAAATGTATAAATTGGAAAACAAACAGATTATGCATAAGTTCATCTGTGTCTAGATTTGAACTCAAGTGATTGTCGGATGTCGAATACTATTATTCTATGATCCTAGGACAGATGACACGTATTTTCAAGAACAAAAATATTATAAACATAGACCCGAAAGTTACATTATACAAGACTATTATTATTCCAGCACTATGCTACCAGTGTCAAACCTGGACAATGACAGCACAAGACAAAAGAAAAATAGTGACAACAGAAATGACATGTCTACAAAGAATACTCGGAGTGTCATTAAGAGATCAATTAGAAACGATAACATGAGACAGATAACCAAAACAATACTAGTGTTGGAACACATCAAAAGACAACAGATCAAGAGGTTTTCACATGCTTCCAGACTACCAAAAGATAACAAATGGCCATGACACATAGACATAACGGTTATAAATCCAGAACATGTAAAAGATGGATCACAGAAATCAAAGAAGCCACAGGAACAAGCTTACAAACAGCAAATAAGGCCATCTCCAGAGAATTCCATCCCTGACGCCAAAAGTGAAAGGCAAACAAGGGCCACAGTGTAGACGTAGTCTAGTGTAGACTTAATACAGCGTATATATAGCTATAGATATATTATAGTATTATGCGTATGTTATCAGATATGCTATGAATGACATGTATAATTTGTACTTCGGCTAATTTCGAGTACAGTACACTGTAGTAGTAGTCTACACAGGATATTTGGATATTGAAAGATTCAGTGAGTTGTTCCTACTCTCAGTGTATTGTATAGGTTTTTTCTACAATCCTACGCCTACATTAATTTCTTAAAGTTACTCATTCACATATTTTACACTTTATCATGCACACAGTCACGAAATATAGCAACCTGCTGTCGCATACACTGGTGGTTATAAAACGAGGATTAGTTTATACTGTAATTAGCACTGTTGTTTACAACCCCTAAAAGTTTGTTCAAACCACTCGAACAAGCTTAGGCGAATCCATTGCTAATCACGTGATATTCATATAACCAATCATAAGACAACATGCCAGATTAGATTTTACTTTCATATATGTTTTATCAATACAAAGTTAATAACTTAGTAATTAAGTTTTGATTCTCTTTACCTAAACGAACTGATATTTATAGAGTTTAATTATAAATTATTTTAAACATCAATCCTTGTTCTTATATATTTCAAAATGTGATTGTTGTGGGATATTTTATTTACACCATAATATTTGATTCTGGGGGCAAATTTAGACTGACAGTGGTGGTAGAAAACTACGAGTCGTCTGCTTTCAGTCTTAGATTTAGTGTGTGTTCGTTGTACATACTTTAGGTAAAAAGTAAGTGGAGCATAAATCTTTCATTGTGTGTAAAGTTGTAGACGTCGTGAATAAACATGCCGGGATTCCAATCTGGATTTACTCCTCACAGAACGAGCGATTCTCTAGAATAAAGTTACTGTATTTATTTGTTGTGTTGTTTAGTTGACAGTTGTGTCACCTCGGTAAAGTTACTGTGGAGTGACCAGAGACTTATCAGTAGTTGTTATGAAGCGAAATTTAAATCTAATGAGATCAAGTCCTCAGTTAGCATTACTTTTGCTGAGCTCAGTTGCAATTTTGCTTTCTGTTATACATGGATGTCACGGTATTGAAATGGAATCAACAACAGAGGATGTACGTGATGCGCCGAAAAAAGTGGATGTACCTAACAATGCACCGAAAGAAGCACAGACACCGGCAATAAAACCAAATACGAAGAAATTGGATGTAAACTTATCATCAAAAACAGAAGTACCACCCATTGGTAAGTAGTCAGAGTATCCGTGTTTAAATAGTCCCACTATCTATGTGCGAGTCTATCAAAAGTAAAAGTAAATTAATATATTTACAGTTTATGTATTACTTTTTACAGTTTATTTATTACTTTTATAGCCAAACTTAATTTGTAGACAATTTTTTGGCTAGGGCCTACTCAGATCCAGTAGAGATTTGTTTTACATAAAGAAAACATTGTCTTTTCTGTTTAGTGGGGTCCTGTTGACTAGATATGGTGGTGGCAAATTTAATTAATGGTAGAGTATTTACTATTTTCTATTTTCAAAGATTGCAAGATTTGATAGTTCTCGAATCATTGTTGCACTCCTGACACTGACACATGAATAGGCTCTACAATCTCATCTGAGCATATCCACCAAATACAATGACTGACAATTTCAGTTCTTTGTTGATTTACAAACATTTTTCTAAACCCATAGTAACTCTCATTTCTGGCAACACTGCATTTCAAGCCCACATCCTTCATTCTTGACATGGAAAAGGGAATCATCACTTTCATTTGCCTATGTTGTTTTTGGTAGGGAAGAAGGCCTGTGGACCAGAGAAATGTCACCTAAAATAAAATATGAACATTATTACTCTTGATTAGACAGTTACTAGAAGAAATAACTTCTGGGCTCTGCAAATGATGGGGGTAGCTATCTCCTCTTCCTCGCAGTCTTTACTTCCTGGATTAATCCGGTACCCATTTAAGGCTGGGTCGACCTGGGAGCCGTTGCGATCTGAAAAATATTTCCGCTTCAACTGGGGAATGAACCCAGGACAACTCATATACAAAGCCAGTGCGCTAACCACTGCGCTATGCAGCTCATCTATATATCCACATCTCAAAGGCATC
The DNA here is from genome assembly GCA_034231615.1 of Meghimatium bilineatum. Lineage (NCBI taxonomy): Eukaryota > Metazoa > Mollusca > Gastropoda > Stylommatophora > Philomycidae > Meghimatium > Meghimatium bilineatum. Next base: position 44,681,203 of record CM067312.1, read on the forward strand.
AATTCTATCTTCTAATTCTGTGTTTATTGTCCATGTTTCTGAGCTATACATTAATGTAGAATAGATGTAGCATTTTATAATTCTCATTTTTAGCCTGTTTGTAATTTGTTTAGATGCTAATATTTTCCATATGTCATTGGAAGTACTTTTAGCCATTCCTATTCTTCTTTTAACTTCTGTTTCACATGTGCCAACTGTTTTTATACACTAATTAAAATATTTGAATTTGAAACATTTTTCTAAAAGTGTGCTACAAAATGTGTAATTTGTTCATACTTTTTTTTGCTACAAATTATTGTATAGGGAGGGTAAACTTTAGTTTGACCCTGAATTCTTTACAGTTATTGACAAGGGTTAAATTGACACAAATTGTTGAGGTAATTATATGGACAGCCCCCCCCCCCACCCCCTCCTTCCAATGCAGAAATTTCATAAGGTGGTCAGACCTACATTATCAAGTGCGGAAGCGTTCATGTTACAATACTGGGATCCACAGCACAATAATTGTGAATGTGTTGGTATAAAGAGTTTGTTCATTTCAATTCAAATGAGTTGTGTGAAGCTTTTTTATTATGTAATATAGTGAGAAGTAGATGTGATGTTATTAATGAATGACTTCTTGTTAGTAAATCTAACACTGATTGTGAGTCAGTTGAAATGATTACCTGCTGGTTTCCGTGGTAGAAAGGATTAGTGAGACAGTACATCAGTTTTAATGTGTGAGCACTTGGCCATGGAAGAGCCCAGCAAAAAGCATGATGTTTCATGTTACTGAAGTGTAAGGATTAAGGATTACCCAAGTGATGTATGGCTGTGATTTATGGGAATTTCTAGTTACTTCTATTTCAGCTTATGTATTTGTTTAGTATTTACTTGCGGGTATTTCTTCTGGTTTTGTTTGCCTAAAATTTGTATATATCTGTAATTTTGTCTCCTCAATAAACTTCTAAACTTTATCAATTTTTTTGGTAGCTCATTCAGGCTAGCATATAGTTTTAGTTCTAGTGGTGTTTCTATGGACCACTATGTTTGTCTCATCATCTCATATTCAGGATATTCTTGGAGTGCTGCCTGAAGACATATATCATTGCCAAAGTTGCAATAAAACGGCGACACAATGCATTTCCATTCTCAGGACTACATCCTGTTGGAAATCTAGTTGGTTTGTTGGGTGCTGATCCAGCGGTTCATCGGCTCATTCCGTTTGACCCAATGCCATTAAAATGGCATTATATTGTTGGGAAGTAGTTGGAAATCTAGTAGGACCATGGTACTATTATAAAGGAGATCCAGCTGGAGTTATATGTAATCCAGTATATATTGCAAATAAACTACATAATAACGGCATGTGCGCACTGCCCCGGGACCTCTCCATCGCGTCCGCTAACGCTCTCACTCTAAAATTATTTCACCCAAATTGATTCAGATAAGTGAGGATTCGGTTAATCGGATTTCTACTGTATGTTAGTTTGCTGCTGATCCAGCGGTCCATGGGTTTATGCGTTTTGACCCAAGCCATTGTGTGATATATGCATGTGTTTGTGAGCTATCGTTTTGTTTCATACAATGTGTTCCATTAGTTTTTCAACAGGGCAATATTTATTAGTGAATGACTAGGATTGTGGATACTTTTAGATTGGCGTGATCTTCAGACTACATCCTGCTAATTTGCAGGAATTTGAGAACGAATGAAGGTTGACTTGATGTAGACATTTCGAACAGATTGTACATGATGATGATTATTGCTATATATAGAGAACCCAGAAAGTGCGAGCGATTAATTCTTACTTCCTATGTACAGTAGGGGTGGTTTTTCTTAACTTTCTTTCATACTCAGAGACTTCAGCTTTCGGCTTAGTGCAATGCTTATGGAAGGAGCATTCTACTCAGACAGAAGGGATCTATATAGGAAATTAAAATAGTATTGGGGGAAATATTGTAGTAATAGATTTTCATCTGTTAAGCAGCAGGACACAGAATATCACTGTTTAAGTTTGTCATCTTTCTGTTCTTCATCCAGCATCAGCAGGTAGTGGTATACTAGTGTGTTATCGGGGCCCCCCAAAAGGGAAGCAAATAATAGCAACACTGTTAACTGCCATGCATGGTGTATGAGACAGCTAAGGAGGTTTGGGAGTGACGTTGGCTGCGCAATCCTGTAGAGGGTCAAAGTGACCAGGATGTCATGCTGAAGTTTGATGTGTCAGGCCAAAAGGTAGAGGTATTGCCATTATGCTGTATACCATGACACCAGCTCCATGGACTACATCCTGCTAATCTGCACGATGTGAGAACGAACACAGTGGAAAACTTTTTTGTTTCTTGATGCAGTTTATTTTAGTGGAAGCCTTGCACAAAATTTAAAAAAACGTAGTATTGTCTGGTTTCTTTGTGGAACTTGTGGGGAGGGGGTGTCTTTTGATACTAGATACTTTACTGTTAAGGAATGAAGGGAGGAATTTAACTGTGTTAATTAATGGCGTCAAATTTTACTGAAGCAGTCCGCGAAGTGTAGGAAGCTAGTAGCAGATATTCTGACACTTTTAGTGATAACAAGGAGTTTGCTATCGCAAAACATTTTTTGACTGATGGAGGTGTGGGAGTATTTATCTGGAGCAGGAAGTAACAGAACTTGAGCTCAGAGGTTGATTATACGACACATCTGTAAGTGAGGAAAAACGCGGATATACTTATTCTTGACCTGTTTGAAAAATATATTTCATATATATTTTTTGTCTCCTTCACAATAATACTTTAAAATCTTGTGGGGTAATAGCTGTGTTATTTCTGCTTGCCAGTAAGGGGAGTTTCGAAGAGGAGACAGGAGCCACATATTATAATACTGCTCACTTAATTGGGTCCATTAGAGCAACGGCGTAGTCTTGTATCTTTTATGCCGTTTCCTGAATGTGTCACTCCTTTGAGCCTGACAAGTCATGAGTTATATAAAATACTTCTATTCGCTTTTTATAGTTTTTTTTTCATTACGTATATTTTTCATTTCAAGTTCTTTTGCACTTATGTGTTCTTTGTCAAACTCCTGGTTTACCAAAGTTGGTCTCTGTTACACAGCATATAGATAATTCTGACATGTAGCAATATTTTGTAATAACATTTGTTGTTTTGGCCGTTCGGCTTGACACATCCAACTTCAGCACATCCTCTGGATCACTTTGATCCTATATGGGATGGGAAAACCAGCTTACCGAACCATTTTACTTGCCGTCTACTGTGTATGAAAGGCATCTGACAAACTATAGTTTGTCAAACGTATTGTTTGTCATCTGACAAACAATAGCTATTGTATAGGAAGTAAGAGCTAACCTGTCGTAATTTCTGGGAACCGTAAATAGCAAACACAATCTTGTACCTTTTTAAATGTATGTTTATTCTAGGATTCCACATGGGTTCATTGGCATTTGGGTCTGGAATCTCGCTGGCTTTTAAATCATTTTCTGTATGTGAGCTCGTGCTTGTTCGTATGAAAATGGTTTGTTGCTGGTCATACCTGTTTAACCGTGTGCCATTTTTCTCTCTAGTGGGGCACGTCTGACCGCGTGTCGGTTGATCCAATCGTGACTATTGCCAGTAAGAAAATCTGTTTGCATAATTAACTAGGGCTACATTCGTTACATTTTTGATAATTATCGTAATTCTTGTTGGTCACTATTTATATACTTGGAGTCGCATGCCAGAAATAGTCAAGGCTGGCCAACGAAATACCCGGAAATAATCAAAAGGGGCCTTCTAGGTAATGTTTACGTTGTCTGCGTACAGGTCTTTTATATTATCTAAGGTCACGATCCAAGTTGGAGGCTTATTTCTCATTTGACCCAGTCCAGACGGCGGTAAATCCCTCTGAACAGAAAGTTTGTTTGTTTGTTTTGCGTTCGCTCCATTGTAACCATCACGGATATCCGTGCGATTTCCGCCGGGAGCGTGATTACGTTGTGCCACCGTTATGCGCCTTGTAGGCCTAGCACATCTGATTTCGGCATGCCTTGACAATTCGGGTGGGATACCCTTAGCCTGTGACAGCCTCTATATCTGTCTCCAAGCACGCGTAGTGGCGACTCTTCGCGCAGACGATTTTTGCTCTCGTCTGACTCGCACGAGGTGTTCCACTGTCTATTAACTTGCCTCGTGTAATTGGGCGTGCTGTGCCTGTGCCCATTGGGTACTGAACCGTTTCTCATCCGTGAGCCTGGTTCCTTAGTGGAAGAACTCAACAGAAGAGTTGGACCCTGGCTCTTTCGCCCTCTTAGCCGAGGTGTCATTCACCGACATCGTGTACCCCTTGTCCACGTTCGAGTCTCACACCACGCGTTTGAGAGCAAGGCGTTCTCGAGCTGAGCGTCCTTGTCCCAATAGAGTTGGGCCAGGACTACCATCGTTGTCCCTTTCTTGCCTAAGCCCATCGGGTACAGAACCCTTTCTCTTCGCGAGCATATTTCCGGTTTAGGAAGGCTCGACATTAGAGTTGGATTAGGTCTTCTTGCTTTACCAAACGCCAATGAATGGGTCTGGGTCTCTGCCTGTAAGGAACACAGGTAACTAGAAGCTCGTCTCGAGCTGACGGAGCTTGTAGTTCCCCTTTCCTGGGGACTTTTCACTTTCTATTTGCAGTTCACGCTGAGGGTGTGGTTTAACCGAGACCTTCGGTAGTATAGAAGACCTGTTCGCAGAATTAATTAGGCATTCATTCGTTCCATTTCTTAATTATTCTCGTGTTTTCCGTTGGTCACTATTTGTATACTTGGAATCGCATGCCAAAAATAGTCAAGGCGACTTCAAGTATATAAATAGTGACCAACCGAAATACGAGAATAATCAAAAACGTTATGAATGAAGGCCTAATTAATTCTGTTGAAAGGTTTTTACCGGGGAAGGTCATGGTTTTAACCCTCTTCTTGTGCATGTTAATAGATAATGTCATGCTATTAAACTGAAAGGGGGGGGGGATTAAAAAGTCAATCCTCTACACCGTTTTAGTACTTTATTTCATTTAACACTACCCATAGTTTTGTAACTGGAACTATGAAAGAAAGTTATCTGTTAGAAATTTTTGACACAACATTATATTGTCGCCCTAGTCTAGAAATATATAAAAGAGTGCTTTTATTTGTCAAGGTATACCAGATGGTGAGGAGTATAACTGATTTTTCGCCCAATGCAAATTGCAAGTATTGTGATATCTCAAAGTCATCACAAGACTAACCTGTTTGCTGAACTTGTTGCTGGCAGCCAGCTTTTAAGTTCTGGCATACAGTCCATTGACTGCCCAAAATATGTAACTGGTTTTGTGAATGCACCATAAGAGCACGGTCGTGGTAGTCATGTTCACTTCCAAATTACAGTCTGTGTTGCCTTTAGCAGTATAATAATGCCAACACTAATGAAGAAGACAACATAAACAACCTCCTTAGCAAACTTCTTTTTGCAGAAGAAATAATATCATCAAAGGAACAACCACAACAACATATAAATAGACTGAACACAGCATATATGGACTTTAACATGAAGATAAACACAGAAAAAACCCGAGGTAATGTCAATCACAGAAACACAACTATTCTAATCGATGACCAACAACTTAAACAGGTGAAAAAATACGCTTATCTTGGGAGCATCATATCAAATGGGATAAAAACACCAAAGAAATTAAACATAGCATACCAGGGAATCTCCCTTGGGGCAGATGTCTCATATTTTTAAAAAAAAACATGTGAGCATGAACACCATAACTGCACTATATAAAACGATCATCATACCACCACTATGCTACTAATGTCAAACGTGGAAACTAACAACAACATACAAAAGAAAACTTATTACAACAGAAATTACTTACCTACGTTGAATTCTCGGAGTAACAATAAGAGACGGAATCATAAAATAAAACATCAGAAGACTAACAAACACTATGGCAATCCTGGATTACATCAGAAAACAGATTAAGTGGTTTTTCACATGCTTCCAAGACTACCCCCCCCCAGACAATGCCCCTCAAAAAGCATTACTATGCAGACACGATCAATACAAGGGCAGACCTTGCAAACGGTGGATAACAGAAATAAAAGAGTCAACGAAAACAAACATATATGCAACACACAAAATAACCATCCCTGTAGACTTCTACTCTGTTGCTGCAAGGCACAAATGGGTATAAAGTGAAAAGAATAACCATTTAGGTGGCTCATGAACACAGACAATAAATAAGACATATAGAACTATCGAAATTTAAATGACTAAAACTACATCAACAAAACGAAACATATATTAACATTCAAACACATTAAGTAAAAATCGTCCATCGTTTTCTACATATATATTCTCAATTTTTCTATGATACAACGACGAAACATGGACACTGGTCATGCTGGCGGAAGAAAATCTTTCTGTTTTGAGGTATAGATGTACGCTTGGGTTAAGTTTATTTCATGAAAAGAGTAGTAAATAACTGGAAAAAAATGGAGAAATTAAGAATTAAAAGGGATTTCTTAATGAAAGAGATTAAATACAGAGTAAAAAAAATTGATGAAATATTTCATACATATCTAACGCCCGTGTGTTGCCGGGGTCCGAAAGGGGAGCAAAGAATATCAACACTGTTTACCTTCCACGCATGTTGTAAAAGGCGACTAAGGAGGTTATGGGATGGGGTTGGCTCTTCCATTCCATATAGTGTCAGTGACCCAAAGCCACGCTGAAGTCGGATGTCAGGCCGAAAGGCGCAGACATAGCAGCACTGCTGTAAACCATGACACAACGCATTCCGTTCCCCGGACTACATCCTGCTAATCTGCAGGAGTTTGAGAACGAGCGAAGATGAAGAAGATACATATCAAAATACATCATATTCTGAAAACTGTTTTGGAAGAAAAGGTTGTGGACACTTGAGGACAAACGAGCTAACTTGAAAGGTTGTGGATATTTTTATGCTGGCCACAAATGTCCTTGAACAAACCAGGTCACTGTAGATGGTGTTTGATTAATCTGTAACTTTCGAACTAGCTATTCACTGTTGAGCTGCTGTATTTCTCCTTTTTTTTGACAAGATGCTGCGCCTTTTTTGACCGTAGAGTGATATGTAACTGTTTCGTTCACTGTCTTCCCTTGTCTATGGTTTATGTCAAAAGAATTTCAGGTGGGTTAACGCAGGACTGTCAGCAGTAAAGACGTCCGTACATAAAGTAAATAAGCCTTCATTCATGACGTTTTTGATTATTGTCATGTTTCTGTTGGTAACTATTTGTAACTAGTTTGTAACTAGTGGCATGCCAAAAAAAATTCCATGGCTGACCAACGAAATTCACGGAAATAATAAAAATCAGCCTCTCATGTCATGTTTACTTTCTGTAAACATGTCTTTACTGTAGCCCGACCTCGGTTAACGATTCCTTGTAGTGCTTATTTTGGCCACCTTGAGAAAATATCCTGTTCTGCAACTCACCATATCGCTGCTAATATACAACCAATGATACTGCGCATTCATTTTCCCCGACTACATCCTGCTAGTCCGGTATTATACGTGTTATTATCAGGAATAAATTTATTTCAGCTGGTTTAAACAATCATATATCTTCACAATTATCAGTCACGACTGCCAACACATCCCATGTTTTCTTAAGGAATTCCAGTATTGTATCTCTTCGTTGTTCTGTCTTGTCTCATTGATTTTTCCGATTGTTACGTGTGTAAAATCCTTTCTTATGATATGAAGAAAAATCTGTTGATCTATTTATGATGTGTATGTACACTGCCCCTCCTTAGAGTTGACCTGTAGCTGTACATGATAATTTGTATCTATAGATGTCAGATGAGCGCGGTATCCTAGTTGATAGTGAGCTTGATTTCTATCACTGGGTTCGAAGCGTGCCGGGTTCGAAACCACGCCCGGACAAAAATTCGGGTTGTGATTTCTCGCTTGACACGACCACTCCTCCAGTCAACTCAGCTGTCTGTGAACATATCCTGCAAGACTGCAATACACTAAACCAGTTAAGGGAAGAACACTGGCCTACAGAGATGGATATTCACAGAAAGATGTATTCCCATAAAGCACCGAGGAGCTTTCAAATACAGCAGCATTTATTAAGAAAACAGGACTTGCTGTGTAGACACGTCAAACTGCGAACGAGAAGAAGAAGAAGTAATAAACAAAAATGCAACGCTCATGGCTGCCTGCACATAACTAACTGAACACTTTTAATGTTGTCATTAATCGGCATTATCTGGTCATTAATCCATCCATGTGTCCTCTTACACTACAGACATGACCCCCATTTTATGAGATTCTTATGAAGAAATGCCTTCTGGTAGAGGGGGGGGGGGGGACAGAAGAATTCATGCTCCCCCTGGGATCGTCATCAAACAAAATTGTAAACGTATTTTATATCTGACGTAACGATAGCCTGGAAAGTTGCCTGTATGCTTATTGTTTTTAAAACAATAAAACTAGTGAGTCACATGCTATTAACAATAGTGTTTATGTTCTTATTTTTAATTGATAGCTTTATTCTCTGTCTCCCATACTTTAGTCGCTGAATGCAGTCTTCCATACTTTAGTCTCTCAGTTCTCTGTCTTCCTTACATTAACCGCTCAATTCAGTCTCCTATACATTAGTTGGTCAATGCAATCTCCCATACTTTAGTCTCTCAATGCACTGTATCCCATATTTTACTCGCTCAGTGCACTGTATCCCATATTTTACTTGCTCAGTGCACCGTATCCCATATTTTACTCTCTCAGTGCACTGTATCCCATATTTTACTCTCTCAGTGCACTGTATCCCATATTTTACTCTCTATGCTCTGATCCCATATTTTACTCTCTCAGTGCGCGGTATCCCATATTTTACTCTCTCAGTGCGATGTCTCCCATATTTTACTCTCTCAGTGCGATGTATCCCATATTTTACTCTCTAAGTGCGCGGTATCCCATATTTTACTCTCCCAGTGCGATGTATCCCATATTTTACTCTCCCAGTGCGCAGTATTCCATATTTTACACTCTCAGTGTGATGTATCCCATATTTTACTCTCTCAGTGGGCACTGCATCCCATATTTTACTCTCACAGCGCGCGGTATCCCATATTTTACTTTCTCAGTGCGCGGCATCCCATATTTTACTCTCTAAGTGCGCGGTATCCCATATTTTACTCTCTAAGTGCGCGGTATCCCATATTTTACTCTCTAAGTGCGCGGTATCCCATATTTTACTCTCTAAGTGCGCGGTATCCCATATTTTACTCTCTAAGTGCGCGGTATCCCATATTTTACTCTCTAAGTGCGCGGTATCCCATATTTTACTCTTTAAGTGCGCGGTATCCCATATTTTACTCTCTAAGTACGCGGTATCCCATATTTTACTCTCTAAGTGCGCGGTATCCCATATTTTACTCGCTCAGTGCGCTGTATCCCATATTTTACTCGCCCGGTGTAGTGTATCCCACACTTTACTCGCGCAATGCAATGTTTCCCTTACATTTGTATCTCAATTCCCTGTTTCCCTTACTATTGCTCAATTCACTGTCTACCGTACTTAAGTCGCGTATGTATGTGCACATACCTATTTACAATGCGTGTCGTTATCTGAATAGAAGGTGATTTCCTGACTCCATTCTTCGTCAGCTTTCACTCTTTACTCTAGTATAAGTAGATAAATCTCTCTTTGTGATTTGTTCTATGTGACATAGTATATCTACCACAATAGAAGAAATAATGGGAAGTGTTGGGACTCCAGCACAGAGAGAACATAGGACCGACTAGCAGAGAGAATTCTCATTGTGATTCGGATATTGTTCTGGAGTTTGTGGTTAACGAGAAAGGAAAAACAAATAAGTACAGGAAATCAAGATACACATGAAGGAAAGAGATACGTATATAAAAGGGGTTGGGAAAATATGGAGTTAAATGTTAGTAATAGTTAAAGAAAACATTTAAGGGGTTAAAAGATGTTTACACGTAGAGAGTTCTTCTGCATTGATTCTTAAACATCTGCTTGTAAGCAGGATCTAGTCCAGAGCACGGAATAAGTTGTGTCACGGTTTACAGCGTGACTGAGATATCTGACTCTTTCAACACATCGGACTTCAGCATGACTTTTCGGTCTCTTTTACCTAACGGGTAGGACAAACCCCCCCCCCCCCCCAAATCTTCTCGTAACGTGCATGGCAGGCGGTAGTGCTGTACCTTTTTGACCACGGTCGTAGAGAATTAAAATGTGGAACATATATATTTGAGCTAATAAAAAGTATATGCGTTGTTTATATCCAAGGTGCCATATCTTATGATGCCTGACCCAGCACACCCAATTTTGACAAGTCTTGTTTGGTTTATATCCCATGACAACTTCAGCCTTCTTAGAGGACAACATATGATGTATAGCTGACCAATGGTCTACCAGACCAACCAACATGCTGCATCCAAACCCTAGTAGTTAACATATCTAGTCATACTTCCCTATTATGGATAACCCCACACTAATTTGTTTTTACCCACTTCTACTCATCTGATTGGGTGCCTTCTTCTCAAAGCATTGCACATTGCTGAGCTTTGAGGCCTTCTGGGTATGAAATAAAGCTCCGGAAATTTCATTCCCAATTGCACTAAAGGACGCTTTATATATCTCTGTTAGTAGTAATATCTTGGGATTAGAACAAACAATTAACCATGTACCGTGACTGGTGACGACCACTACACATGTCTCGCATGCACTTATTACTTTTATCTGAGAGAGTGGTACCAGAAATAGGAAGGAATACCTCCTCAATCTTTGTGAAGAATGTTCGCGTGCATGTCAGCGTAGCACCATTTTGTCATAGTCACTATTGGTGATTCTTCAATGTAACACTATTGGTGATTCTTCAATGTAACACCGTTGGATCATGGTCACTTGATGCTTTTCCGTGAAGAACTATTGGGTCATGTACCATACTTATTTGCCACATTATTTCCGATTAAAAATCATCTCATATTGTTGGGGTACACATCTCTCTTGTCTGCTGCTTGCTTTCCTCGTGTCACGAACATTGATACTATTTCTGTTAGAGAATATTACGGCTAAGGCCAATATAAGCAACAATGAGAATACGATATTACGTGCATACCTCGTGTGACTGATCCAAATGAGATGAATGATAAGAGACCGTGTTCTTCACAAGCATAATTAATAAAGGTAATACTGCTGTAAAATTGGCAACGAAAATGAGATTGAGACAAGATGACAGAAAGTAAACATAGTGACATACCAGCTATCACCTTTACTGGTCAAACCAAAAATCAAGATGAAGTCAAGAGACAGATGATAACAGTATTTTTATGCCAACACTCTGCTATCAATGCCGGACATGGGCGCTGACAGTAGCCTAGTAGAGAAAACTTAAAACATTTGAGATGAAATGCATGAGAAAAACCGCAAGTGACCAAACTAGACAAAATGAGATGAAATCAGAAGAATCGATATAAGACCTTGCACATAATACGCCGAGAAACAAAAAATAAAATTATTTGGACGCCTTATGAGAATGAACCATAACCAACTACCGACAAGAAGATCTGGATACACAGCCAGATGAAGACATATAAAAAGATGGATATATAATATCAAGACAGTCCTGATAAAATACGCATTTAGCTCAGCCAAGGCGACACATCTGGGCTTGGAAAGACAACTGCAGCTCCCAGTCACCACCCCTGCGTTTAACGGCAAGTGTGGATACTCTGACCATCATCCACGTAGGAATAGACTGCTGTAAAACTGTATGACAATAGTAGTTGCGTAGAACACAGCTATGTAGTCTTACTTTACGACGACTAACACGCTATCACTGGCGGGTGCTCACATGAAAAAAGTGTTAATTGTCGTGATACTGGATACTAGTGGATAGTGAGCTTGCTTTCTATCACTGGATTACAGCGTGCCAGGTTCGAAACCACGTCCGGACAAAAAACAATCCGGGTTGTGATTTCTCGCTTGACACGACCACTCCTCCAGTCCACTCAGCTGTAAAAGACCTGACGCACGAGTTAGGGGAGGTAAAGACAGCAAAGAAGGGAACTGGCCACCTCACCTAATAGTTGCTGCGTCTTAGTACATGAAGAGTTATATTCATCCCCAACGGCAGGTTTCTGCCATGGGACAGACCTTTACTTTTACTCGATAACCTGTGGTCTACGTAAGTACTATCTCGTACATTCATAGGAAACCGACCGCTCAAGATCACTAGAAGTGGTCGCGATTTCGTAGAAAACTTTGCATTTGGATCAGTCACGAAATGACGCAGACACTTGCGCCTTCTTGTCGTAGCGTGTAGTTGCTTCCAGTGGACAGCATGGCGTAGGAATCATCATCTATATTTGAGAGTTATTTCGTTTTACTGTTCTCCTTCATCAAATCACATATTCACATCCAACAAGCGCCAACCTTTCGTTATCGGATGAGAAGAAATAACACTCGCGACCAACCGTGTAGTTGACGGTTACTGTATGACCAACGATAGAAGTTTGTTAGACCAGTGGTTATCAGCGTGGCCATATACCCCCATCCACCCGATGGACGCATAGACTTGCATTTAGGACAATTTTGAAATTAGGGGGGGGGGCACAAACCGTAACTAATTGGATGATAAATAACACGATATATATATAGACACAGTAAAAAAAAAGACTTGGTGTTCTGTAAAAAAAAAAGTAAACGACCTTTTTTAAGCCAATAGGGAGACCACGAAAGCAAAATTGTCACAGAAGGTGGCCACCAACAAATAATCTTTAGAACCACTTAGATGGTAGCACTGGGAGATACTCGTATGGAATGGTAACGTGTTTTATCAATACACATTGGTAATCCGTGCTGGACTTCTAAGCCTCGTGGATGTGGAACAAGAATTCTTATGTTCCCGTGATGTACCGCTTAGGTGTCCTTTATGATCTTGATTAGTAATCCAACCTTGGAATGACACCAGCAATACACTCCTTTTCTTGATCCTGTAAAACATAAAATTAAGTGGCCCTCGTTGATCTCACCGAGACATTTTATGATATAAGAAAACAAGGCTTTAACCCTTACTTAACAAACGTCAACACAGCGACAGTGTACAAGGTTTGCGATAAGATAAGCTTTCTCAAGTGGTATTATGTATTACGGTCAACCATGTCAATGGTGTCACAGGCAAAAAATATTTTTAAAGAATAAAAAGGGAAAAAAAGACATAAGGGAAAACAAATTAAATTCACATAATTACGTCTGCTTTCGTTGTTAAACTACTGCAGGTTAGCGGAATGTTGTCCGCAGAATGGAATGTACTGTAACATGGTTTACAGCTTTGCTGCAATACCTGCGTCGTTTGGACTGATATATCCGACATCATCATAGTTTCTGGATCACTTTGACCATTTAGGGGATGAGACAACCATTTTAATCCCCAACAGCTTTTAGTTGCCTCTCCGGCGACATACATGACATGTAGGCCTAACTAGTTTTAAATCCCTCCCCTATCCATCCAGACAGCACATTCATTCATTCATTTTCCTTTTGCGCTGAAGTTAGCGCATAGGGCAGATCTCTCCAATTCTGTCTGTTCAAAGCTATTCTGTGCAGTTCTTGAATAGTATGAATATTGGTTGTTTTACTTTCTCTAAATATTGTTCTTCTGAGTGTTTCTTTTGCCTGTAGGTATCAATCCGAGAGATTGGTGGTGTATTCTGTTGGTGTCTGCGCGTAGGACATGCCCGATGTAGGACCAACGGCGTTTTCTGATAACATCTGTGATGAAATTTAGACAGCATATGGGCAGCACATAATCATTAACGCAAGTGCAGTTTGTTTGAACGTGTAATTACTGAATCAACGAACAAGATACAGTTTGTTTGAACGCGTAATTACTGAATCAAGGAACAAGATAGTTTGTTTGAACGTGTAATTACTGAATCAACGAACAAGATAGTTTGTTTGAACGTGTAATTACTGAATCAACGAACACGATACAGTTTGTTTGAACGTGTATTTACTGAATCAACGAACAATATACAGTATTAGATCTGGTCAATTTCTCGCATATTCATTAAAACCAATACGACTTGGTATGCCAATATAAATCTGTAACAATACATGAGAGGACGTCCGCCAGGCGTACTAACGATGATCAGCAGGACCGTAGATAATATTTTACTAAATGGAGAAGCTTTTTTCTTTTAAAAAACACTGCTCATTTCGTTTCGTTGGACATTTTTTGGAGAACCACCAATTTTTTTTACAGTTCGGTTTTGGAAAAGGGGGAGGGGGGGGGGTATATATTATCTTCTTGACTTGTTTTGTATTGCTAAATATTTTTTTAAAATATTGCCAACGTTGGATTGAATAATCACAAACTTCATAAGGACGCCGTCTTCTTGTCTTAGAGATGGAGTTTAAGTTTGCCACTCATTGCTGAAAAAGTAAGCCAGGTCGGTCCCACACACATCAGAGCAAGACCACTATCTGCTGTAGAGCAGTGTTTCTCATTCACAGGACCGCAGCGACATATCAAAATGGTGACACGCTTTTTCATTTTCTGGACTACTCCCTGCTGGAAAATCTAGTAAGACCATGGTCCTGCAACACGAGAGATCCAATGGAAGTTTGAGAATGAACGCTGAAGAAGAAAAGGAATTATAGCACGTTTCATCAACTTTGCTCAACTTTAAAATGATGTACCTCAGCAAATATATAACGTATATAACTGAATTTTGTTTGGTGTGAATTTGAAGTGTTATAGATCATATAAACTAATCTTTTCATTAAAATGCAGCCATTGGTTTCAGTTGTCGTTTCTGTATGATATAGATCAAAAGTCTACTTCTTAACACACACCTACATCACATGTTTAACATGTTTTGCAGTATAAAACATCATTTACACATGATTTGTTGATCATACAATTGACACGATTTAAGCATGAAAATGCACAATTTTGTACTCAAAAACACAAAACAGATAATGTTTAAAGCTTGTATCAGCTCAAATTCTCCGTCAGAAGTGTCTCAACATAAAGTTTGTAGTTAGTAGGAAAAATGAATCAGCGAGTAAAGTTTATGACATTAGAGCAGATCACAAATAAGATATTAAAGTATTTCTGCAATGAAGCTACTCGAGGAAAACTATATCATTCTATTTCAAACTCATATTTCTCGCTTGACACGACCACTCCTCCAGTCGACTCAGCTGTAAATGAGTACCTGACGCATGAGTTAGGGGATGTAAAGACAGCACGGAAGGGAACTAGCCATCCCAGTTGTTATATCCAAAGATATTAACAGGTGTTATATCCAAACATGGTGGGCACATTATTTTAATAATAGACACACATATGTCTAATAAACTCACAGAATCTGTATCTGAAGTAGTAAAATGTATTTTCTCGATACACAATAATTAGTATGCTGATAAAGATCGAAGGATTTGTTTCTATATAAAAACTGGACATGATACACAAATATAAAGTATATTCTTATTGGATGTAACAAATTGCAAAAATTGGGATGAATACGTTAGATGGTTAATCAAATAATTACATCTGTTTGAGGGCAAAGCTAGTGAAACATGCTATAGAACATTAGCAGGACTACAGCATCATGTGATATGTTCTGGGAATGTTTTCAGTTGCAATAAATATTTCACGAGAAACTTTAGAGTACTAAATCATGCAATATTTCACATGAACTTTTAGCAAGTTCTGAACAGAAGCGGAAACTATAGCTTGTTCCATAACTCACGTTATACACTTGAGCTCAATTGTCACGAAAACTCCATGATGCATAGCAATTATATTTCACAGTTAGTCTTATGGAATTAATATTTTACAAATTGATAGGTAGATTGGAAAATGCACGAAACGTTTTTTGCTATATAGTATTGCATAAGCAGTAAAAATTAACACATTTTATATTTTACTGTAATACGCAAAATTGTTGGTGCACAGTTCGCACAATTCGTACAATAACAGAAAATGTGAGATAGTTATCATTTCCAGAATGTATGTAATGCAGTTATCTGTGATGATCAAATAGTCTTACGTTTTTCTTGTGGTAGTGGTGATGAAGAAGAATATGTGTATTGGATCATTCCGTGAATAAAGATAACTGCCAAAAAAAAATGTTTGTGAAAGTAAAACAATGAAGTACCAGTTGATTTTGTTATATAAGTCCGTGGTATTGTAAGTATTTGGTCAATGTGAGAACAACAGAGATTGGCACACCAACTATTTTATTCAGATTCTGAAGACTCGAAAAAAGGTCGATTACTGTTAAGGGTTGGATAAAGTGCGAACCATCTCGTTGCCAATATGCCCCTTCCTCTTGAAGCACATGATCTTCACATCTTCTCCAGTACTCATTATCTTTTTGTGTGATGGCACCGCAAGTTATGTTTATTACATCACAAAGTTTGAAAGTCTTTACAATATTTTAAGTTTTTACACATTACAATAACCAATTAAAAACACGAATATATTCATAGTAAATAAATTTGCGTAGTCTGACAGTAACGATGCAATCTCTAAAATAAATGGCATGCTGGTGACGCATTTCCCCACTACTGGAAAACGTGATTTCCGTTCAATACCTGACCCAAGTGTAAATTCGTTCAATAGCATAAAAAAAATAAAACATAGTTGTATTTTTACAGTGGTATAATTAAATCACCGATGACGTCTTCTTATTTCTATCGTGCTTTTAATTGGCTAGTATATTGCGTTACAGCCAATGAAGAGTTGGAGAGAAAAAAAACAATAAACAAATAAGGCGTATTTCCCCTCATCAACCGGGACTGTCTGACAGACTCGTCTGTAAGGTACAATATGACACATTATGTGCCTTCACAAAAACTTTATAAATATACACGTTATAGAGAAAAAGTTATAATCTAGTTATATTTTTAAAGGGAACAAATATTATCATAGAGTATGGGGATATTCAAGTTGGACACAAAAGATCTTTTCGATCTAACAAGTAGTTTTGGAGAATAATTATTCCAACTGAGTAACGAATTATAGAACAAACTATAAAATATATATTGAAATGTTATCTTTTAAAAAATGATTAAAAACAATACATTTGTATAGTTCTAGTGAAATTGTATAATCTTATGTACACTTTCTGAGAGCTGTATCTCCGTAACATTTCAAATCAAAAGAGAAGAGCAATATGCAAAATGAAGTGGGAGGCATAGCCGTTGATACTATTATGCTAAAGGACACGGGAAGGGGTAAGGAGATTGCTGGAAATTTAGTTTCGTGACCGTCCACCCCCACCCCCAATAAAAATACAACCAAATATACAATCGGAAAAGAAGTGCCAGTATTTTCTGTGTTTTTAATAAATCACCCCTCCCCCTTTATTATTATTTTTTTTTAGTAAAGATGATTGTGTTAACTGGACATGATGCCATTAAATTTAACCTGTTCCTGTGAATTACAAGTACAAAACATCCAATGCAAATACTGTAAAATGTATCCATTGGACACACACAATTTATTATGCATAGGACAGTAACAGAAATCGATCATTCAGAGTAAATATGTCATCACGTGAAAATATTTTAATACCACTATAACATTTCATCATTTGATTTAAAAAGCGAATGCAAACAATGAATTTAATACAAATAAATTTGAAAACCAAATTGGGCGCAAATTCTGAACTCAGAAAACATTATCGTACACAACAGACACGGGCTGTCCACGAGTGTAATCTCGCAACTGTGGATAGAAGAACGGTCCATTCCAACATACACCCTCCCCTGTATGCTGTATTTGTATGTGCTTTGTATGCCACTGTTTCATTTCCAGTCAAATAGCAAGATTCATATTGTGTAAATGTAGTTTACCTTAATGATATTGGTCGCGTAATAATGCCTGCTTGCTGAGATATTATTGATGCCTCGGTGTCCATAGGACGTTGCCGTAGTCTCGTTAAAGAAGAGCATATGTATTGGAAATCAATAGACACGGGAATCTCTCCCATTTGGAGGAATATTTTAGTCCAGTGGTTCTCAGTCTGCATTTTTCTAGGAATTATAAATACGTTCAGTTTGTTTGAGAATCTCATGAATTACGAGCAATTAGCTCTTACTTCCTGTGTGCAATGGGGAAGTTTATGAGCTTTCTTTCATACCCAGGAGGCTTCACCTTTCGGCTTGGCGCAATGCCTATTTGGAGGATCCTTCTACTGGGGGAGGGGGGTACATGAGACGAGACTAGGCGAGCTGATACTTTGCTTGTACCACCCATTGTTTGTCTATCCTCTAACGAGGCGCTTCGCAGCCAACGAGCTGTTCTTCGTGTAGGAAGATCATTCCTTTACCACTTTTTGTGTTCCTAGGTCCCAGACCTAACTTCTTCCTTATGAGCCATGTTGGGTAACGGCAACGGTCGAATTAGACGGGTTGATATATCTTTCTAGAAGAGGCGCTGCGTTGCCAAACACGCCGTGTGTCTGGGCTTTGATATGTGCATTTCTCACGCACTCGTCTCGTCCGCTTGAGATGACCTTCCAATCCATGCACGGCCTGTGCATTTTGACTCTTCGCCATTGCGTATATTACCCAAAGAGGTAGGTAAAATACGCATTTCCGGCGATGGGCTTCGCAGTGGGCCATTGGGTACTGAATCTAATTCTCGCTGTATGAGCCGTGTTGGGCAACGGTCGACAGTGGAGTTGGGCTAGGTTTGCAGTGTCGTTAGAGACTTTCCTCCCCTCTACGTTATACCCAGTGTCCAGATTCGAGTCTCAACACTACTTCGGTCAGACATTTGAACAATGCGCTCCCCGACATTTGTTCAGTGCTTGTCCTGTGTTCAAATAATGGGAAGCTGTACTCAAAGCTTTTTTTTCCATACCCAGGAGTGCATGTTCAAGTTAGCGTATCCAAATGACCCGAGTCATGACTCCTACTTTGAATGAGGTCAATTGTAATGGGACATTTCGGCGTCTGTGTTCGTTAGCGCGAAATAAATAGTTAAATAGTTAAATAACACTTACACCAGTGGGTCTCGTGTTAAACCATTGTAGCTTTGTTGCCACTGAATCAACTAACGTACACTATGATGCCATCTAGCGTGTTTTACCTTTTCCAGATAGTGCGTACTCTTAGTTTACCGTTAGGGACATTGACATTGGTCGCCCTCCAATGTTTCTGATTTTAAGCCACCCAAGTTTGAAACACAGATGCCGTACATATATAGGATGTAATGGTGTAGAGGTTTAGGAGATATTGCCCGTCTCTCTGCAGGCAATTCTCATTCCATCTACTGCATCCATATCCACGGACACGAGTCTGAAAGTGTTAGACAGGAATACAGCAAGAGTCGCTATATTTCTGTTTCCAGGGTGCACCACGAGGAGTTACTTTCAGGATCTTGGTTATCTGCTAACCCTGGGTCCGCACGAGAGCAATACGGGATCCTTTGCACCCCAAATACGTTCAGTAGTTTGCCATTGCTTTCTGAACGGTCCGGGTACACATTCGTTTGTGGCGGGATTCGAACCCGGTACCTTGGCCGTCACAGACGCGCCCTGTTTTCACGCCCTTTTTTGGAATAATTGTTCATACGTCCCCCCTGCCCCCAATTATAAAATAACATGTCTTTAGAGAATTGGTATATTTCTTATCAAATATCGTTCAAATAGTTAAATTTTGGAACATGATAATAAAGTTTTAGTTATACATAATAACACACAAAAAGCGTTTTGACCAAAATGCCCCTTTCAAGACAACATACACAACAAACAAAAAACGATGAGTACGAACGGTACTATTGACGTTCACATGGCATATAAAAATATGGATATAACCGGAAGGTTTAAAACTAGAAGCAGTAGGTGTGTGTAGTATTTGTGGCGTAACAGAACTAGGTATCATTATATGTAGGGTTTAGATGGCAAAGTTGGACTAAAGCATTTTCTCGTTGGTCTAAAGTATTTTCTCGTCGGACTAAAGCTTGTTCTTTTAGTGTTAACCCTGCTGGGTTACATCTATATTGTGCCCTGCCATGTAAACATCATCTTACTCGTCTTTTTTGTTGGGTATGAAGTCTTCATAAAATCCTTTTAATCGAAACGTCGATGTGTTTGTTTTATTATGTGTGGGTTTTCAGTGATCAGAAAAACTTCATTACCCTGTCCCAAGCTGCGCATGTTGGATTTCAGTTTTGCTGCAGTGAGTACATATTATCGTTCAAATTTTTCTGTGGTCTGCTAGGCGGGTCTGTGACGCTCTTCCACAACCACAAATTTCAATTATATTATTAGTTTCCGCCTTAGAAATCTCTGTTGATTCCCGGGGGCCACATGTTGCACGCTGAGAACTACATTCGATCCAGCTATAACACATAGACGTCTTACATATTTGGTGAAATGATGTTAGTAGAGTAACGAACTTGGCCACATAACTCTATAACGATACCTAGTTCTGTTAGGTCACTAACACTACACGCACCTACATTATGGAATTACCTACCTGTACACTTTGCTACTGTCCTTTCTAGTTCACTTCCTAAGTGTGTCATGCATGAGTGGGCTTTGATTTATGTATTTCTTCAATTCTACCTTCGTGCAGTAAAGCCGTGGCTATTGACAGTACTATGGTAGCCACGGCATAGCAAGGTAT
This sequence comes from Meghimatium bilineatum, assembly GCA_034231615.1. Taxonomy (NCBI): domain Eukaryota; kingdom Metazoa; phylum Mollusca; class Gastropoda; order Stylommatophora; family Philomycidae; genus Meghimatium; species Meghimatium bilineatum. Next base: position 44,701,848 of record CM067312.1, read on the forward strand.
AAAAGGTAATCATCACCATCAAGTGCGGTCTCCGCAACGAAGGTTGACTGCAACAGACCTACAACATTATCTGTCTCTTGTTTTGGTGGTGCACCCTGCTAGACTAACCTGTCCATCTTGTGATGTTACTCTCCCATTTTTAACTCTGACTAACTCTTGCTCGCCTCCCTCGACTTTACCCTAAAGTAGTCTCTTGAATAATGTATACTTACTGCGCACAACTGAAATCCAACAAATAAAACCCAGGAACAGGGTAATGAAGTTTTGCTTATCATTGGAGACACAAAATAACACACACAAATCGACGTTTCGAACAAAAGGCAAGAACCATAGCAAGACAAGAAACACAACAGAAAACAAGTATAAACGAAAACTATAGACTTTTACATTATACAGATAACTCGGCCCTTCTATAGTTTCGTTCTTACTTGTTTTCTGTTGCCTTTGTTGTCTCGATAAGGACTTTTGGTCGAAACGTCGTGTGTATTATTATGTGTGTCTCCAGTGATTAGCAAAACTTCATTACACTGTTCCTGGTTTTGCCTGTAGTAATGTCTTCAACAAGGTGTCATGTTTTTTAATATGTCCCAAATACTTTGTATTTCATCTTTATTTCTTGTAATAGTTCTTTTTCATACGAAGTTTTGTTAGAACCTCTTTGTTCGTTTTCTTCTCTTTCCACAAAGTTCTTTCTATTTTTCTATATATCAACATATCAAAGGCTTCAGATCTGTCTTCTAGTTGTTTGTTCATTGCCCATGCTTCTGAGCCCTACATTAATATAGAATAGATGTAGCATTTTATAATTCTTATTTTTAGGATCTTTGCAATATTTAGATGTTAATATTTTCTTCATGTCATTGAAAGTACTTTGAGTCATTCATATTCTTCTTTTAACTTCTTTTTCACATCTACTATCATTGAACAGAACAGAGAAGCGCACAGAGTGGCAATCATGGCATCATTCTGTAAAGGACACGTCACATAGAAAGATACACCTGTGGATCTCCTGTTAAAATGTATCGATTTGTTTGTACCAAATTCCAAGGAAGTATGAGTTCTGTGCTCTCTACCTGTAACGGGCCGTTAAGTTTAACTTTCTATTGAATTGTGGTGACTTTTCAGACAGCTCTTTCAATCGAATATGTTTCTAGAACAATCTATTAAGTTCCAGAGGAATGTTTAACTTGATCTTGATATAAACGGGTGAGGGAGAGCTGGTCATGTTATCAACATTCTAAAGGTGCTTACTCGTGAATCTATTGTTGCCTCGTGGCATGCTGCAGTTGGTAGTGTTTATTCTCACATCACTTGTCTTGGGACTCAACAACTTCACTATGGTGAAGATCAAAGCGATTCGTAATTTGTAGCAAAAATCGTCGCGGTAGTAAGACATCATCATCAGGTGCCATGCCGGCTGGCGTAGGCGGTCATGGCTCTCCACAACTCTCTGTCCACAGTATTATGTATCAAAGTCGTTGTTTCCTTGCCGTGCTAGGTTGTAAAAATATCTAATAATTTCTCACGTTGTCGCCCTCTGTCTCTGTTGCCTTCAATTTTGCCTGTTTTGACTATGTTCTCAAAACCTGCCTGTCTCATGAAGTGCAAAAAAAAATAAGATTGTCTTTTTTCTTATATTGTTGATTAAGGTCCGTTTCGCATTTGACTCTTTCAACACCTCTACATTAGTTTTTCTGGCAGTCAATGGTATTTTCAGCATTCTTCGGTAGTAAGACTAGAAAACAAATAAACATCTATTTAGGTGATATTTAATACTATAAGAATGATAATCCTGGAAGATAGTTGACAAGTTGTGTTTAGGTCCCAGGGAAGCTACGGAAGAAAAAGTGATCTGAAAGTGGGCCACGGGAAAATAAAGATTGAGGACCACTTGTTTAGATGACGCAACGTACGTCTACATTTTGGTAGCTTGTACAAAGACAGAAGTTGAGAAATGGATTAGAGATTTTATCTATTCGCTAAAACCGTCTGTTTCCTTTCGGCGTCAGGGGTAGAAGAGTTTTCTGGAGATGACTCCCTTGTGTGCTGAGTATATTGTGGACTTTGTAGCCTCTTTTATTTCAGTGGTCCATCGTTTTCGCGGTCGGCCTCTAGGTCTGCCTTTGCTTTATCTATATAGCATAGCTTGCTGTGGTATACTGTCAGATGGTAGTCTGCTGATGTGTGCAAACCATTTGATCTCTTGATATATTCCAAGATTGGGGCGGTGCCGGTTTTTGTCGAATGTCCTCATTCCTCACCCTGTCTCTTAGCGATATTCCTAGGATTCTGCGTAAGAATGCCATTGTCACAAGTTTACGTTTATCTTGTGCTGTCCTTGTCCATGGTTGGCATTGGTAGCACAGCGTTGGCATAATAATTGTTTTGAATAGTGTTATTTTGGTGTTTAAATCTACATGTTTATTTCCGAAGATTGGTGTCATTTGTCCTAGGTCTTGGTATGCTTTACTACATCTATTGTGTATTTCTTTGCTGTCCATGCCGTCTGTTGTTATATTACTTCCTAAGTATGTGAATTCTGTCAGTTAAGTCTGTTGTTTCCAATATATATATATATTGGTGTTTCTTTCTGTTCTTCCTTTCTATCTTCATCACTTCGGTCTTTTCTAGATTAGAGATGAGATTAGAGGTTATATGTTTAGAGATGGTAGAATAAGCGTCAATAGAAGAACTGAATCATAAATATACCTATTGACTTGGGACACAAATACGATGGATTACACATTGTCTGGTATATTTCTGATGTAGTCGGGGAGGTGGTTATTTTAATATATTCTCACCTTTAAGCGACAAACGTCGTTAGTGAATACATAAATATTATAGTGAACTCTGAAATGTAAGTACATATCCTGTTACAAACCGTTTCACTAGGGCGAAAATCCTGTTGTAGACAAGTTATGTATCTGTTTGCAACCAACACTCTCAATGGAACATTTGCAAAATTCTAAAGAGGAAGGATAATACAGGCATAATTCACCCTCCTTATTCAACGTTCATGTCTTTCAGATGTAAATAATATTGGAGTATTTATCTAAGCGTGTCTTTAGCACGCGAAATCAAAATACAGGGGGTGTTGATGTCTGTTGCAGCCAACCTTCGTTGCGGAGACGGCACGTTATGATGATGTGTCCTCAACACCATCCTCTGCTCGGTGAATCAGGAGCAACCTGTATGCAGCAGGAGAGACAACTAAACAACTTTGCCATGCGGTGTTTAAGTAGAATTTTTGGAGTTAGGTGGCAGGACAGAGCCATTAACACTGATGTATTGGAAAGAACAAGTAATAGCACAGTATTTTCTAAGCTCAGTCTGCGCAGACACAGATGACTGGAACACACTAGAGAAAATTAAACATGTGTATGCGAGACATAAAGTTGAGAATCTCGTAGGTTCACACAAATCACTACTTTCAATAATAAAATTGCGAAAACGCACATAGTTTGGACGTGTAGGCCGATATGATCTCATGTCAAATACGATATTGCAGGGTACAATTAAAGGTAAAAGACGCAGAGGAGAAAAGAAAATCGTGGGCAGACACATATCAAAGACTGGACCAGTCAAGATATTTTACACTCATCCACATCGCTGAAGATAGAAATCGTTGGAGGTCTCTGTATATTGGCGCGTTCAATGTAGTACCCCAACAAACCTGACAGGGGTTTATGAATGAATTGACTGGACACAAACCTAAACGCTAACCAGAGTCAAGGATGCTTACCATTTTTGCAGCGGTATGTATCGCTATCGACATAGCCACATACGCTCACCATTGATATTTAGTTTTGTTTTTGTTGTATGTGTTGATGTTCTCCATATCTGAGTAATTGTTCATCCTCTTGTCTGTCTTAAGTTTTCAATTTGTAGTCAACTATTTGTTTCAATCCCACGATTAACAAATAATTAATCTCTGATTGCATATGTGAAATAGTGGGATTTCCCCAGAGCTTTTTTTTTATGTCCGGCTCTGTGATGGCGTGACACATAGTGCGTCTGTGAAGGCCAACGTATCGAGTTCGAAATTCGCCTCTGGCAATTGTGCATCTGGACCGTTCAGAAATCAATGGCACACTACTGAACGTTAATACTGCCCAAGAAAATCACTACAGCCAAAAAGTGCTAGGTTGATGGCTACATTATGTATATGATATGCTATCAATTAAGTTATTCGTTTTTGTTTGGAAACACACGCGACTTCAACTCTCAGTTGTATGCAATACTCTGAGAAAGAAAAGCTTCCTACTTGAGAGAGAGAGAGAGAGAGAGAGAGAGAGAGAGAGAGAGAGAGAGAGAGAGAGAGAGAAGGGAAGCTTCATGAGTATGTTGAAATCATGTCCCACCAAATTATGCAGACATCCAATCACACAATATCATGTCCCACCATTTTGGTGGTATAAATGTTGACAGCTTGTGATCAACACATTTCATATGACTGCTTCTCTTCAATACGGTCAGTAGACTACGGTAAAGATGTTTACACAAATTCGCTTCTCAGAAGTCGTTTACTGTAATCTTCTTCTTCTTCGTTTGTTCTCAAACTCCTGCAGATTAGCAGGATGTAGTCCAGAGAACAGAATGCGTTGTGTCATGGTTTACAGCATTGCTGCGATATCTGCACCTTTCGGCCTGACACATCCGACTTCAGCATGGCTTTGGGTCACTGACCCTATATGGGATGGGACAGCCAACTCCATCCCATAACCTCCCTAGTCGCCTTTTACAACATGCATGGAAGGTAAACAGTGTTGCTATTCTTTGCTCCCCTTTCGGGCCCCGGTAACACACGAGCGGTTTACTGTGTTCAAGTAAAGACATAGATCATCCTTAATAAAGACATTCATAGAAATATTCCTCGTTATCTGTTTATGATGTACTGGATAAATCTGTCATCGTTATTATGTTAGGTACTTTTTGTGTATAAACATTTAGCGTTTCAATAATACGCCATTTTGATTTTCACTTTCTAAAATCGAATGTTTGAACTTTACCATTGACACACCTGCGCGTTTGAAGCCTTAAATATAAACACTATGTGTGTATGTAAATGTGTGCGTGCAGTGCATTTATTTATTTTACGTACGACATAATCGTAGAGTTGAATGTCTATTGAAGGTATGAAAAGGTAATTGTAAAAGGCTGGAATCACTACACACCCCATCTTCCAACAGTTAGCAACCAGTCAGAAAAATGAATTACCAACTAAAGTTCAGACGAAATCATATTTATAATAATAATAACCTGTTTCTAGATGTAGAATTTTCTTTAAAAAAAACAAAACTCTTAGATAATAATTATAATAGTAATAATAATAATATAAATAAGACACATCTGTCATGGTCGTAGGGGTGCCAAACTGGATAAACCAGCACAAAAAAAGCTCTCTAAACAATATCATCAGCCATTTGGAGAATTGTAGAAAATTCACTCCCAGATCATTCCTTGAATGTTGTCAATCCAGGATTTTCTCTTTTCTTCCTACCACCTCATATCCTCGACTGTTCCTTGCTAAATAATTTTAGAAAGTGAGTCGTGTCTCGTTACATGTTCGAACCAAACAAGTTTACCTTTCACCACTGCCAAAAGTGGTTCTTGATAACCTGCAAGATTGTTTATTTACTGCCGGGCATTATATTTGTCTTGTGTTCTATATAGCTAATAATTTTTAACAAATGTTTTTAGCATTTATTTTCAAAAGCATGATTCCTTTTTTCTTTGTCTGCATTGAGTGTCCAAATACCATATCCGCATAAAAGTATACTTAACACTAACTATCTGAATAGGTTGATGTTTACTGTAATACTGATCTTACTTTTCTAAAAGATATTCAACCTTGTTTTTAGATCTCTCTCTATGTGACGTGTCATTTACAGAACGCTGTCCTCACTGCCACTCTGTAAGACTCGGCTCTGTGCAAGCTGCAAAGCTTCTTTAAGTGTCATGTTCAGAAGGTCTTCGATATCATGTGTCCATCGTAGTCTTGGTCTGCCTCTTGTTCTCTTTTCTGGAACTTTTCCCTCCATGATTAATCTTTCTAAACTATTGTGTTTCTTTATATGTTAGAAATAAGTTTTTTTGGGGATACTTTTGAGGATCCAGTCTTCTTCTATGTTCAGGACTTTGTGGACGTGTGCGTTAGTTCGTCTTTCTGTCCATGCTATTCTTAGGAACTTTCTATAACATTTCATTTCGGGCCTATATTTTGTTTTCCATATCTCTTAGATGCACCTGTTCACATCGTCTATCCATTGATTTATCCATACTACAGTATTAAGGTTTTATAACAGGTCACACCAGTTAGCCGACTTTTGATCGATCCATGTTTTTCTTTGTCGGGTGATACAAAGTATAGTTCAAAATGACATATTTACAAACAATCGGAGCAGCCAAGATGAATGACCTGAACCGGTTTTTGCTGTCAGGCCGTATACACAGAATTATGTCTTGATTGATCTATCCTCATGTTTCGATGGCTTACTATAAAATAGCGCTTCTTAGATATAGTCCACCGCCGAAGACGGATGTGTCGGGCCATTAGCGCAAATAAAACGGCGACACAACGCATTTCCATTCTCTGTACTATTTCCTGCTGGAAATCTAAAAGGGCCATTGTCCTACTGCAATAGAGATCCAGCAGGAGTTTGAGAATGAACGCTGAAGAAGAAGAAGATATAGTCCTTCCCTTGTAATGTGTCCACTGTATGATTTAAACACTAATGTCTACAAGTTCATGTTCTATTGTAGTTCTGCCATGTCTGTCTCAGTCTTTTAAAAAGTTTATATCACTTATACTGTTCGATCTTAATTTCAGTTTCGGATGTCTCATCACAGTGTTTTGGAAACTGTATGTAACGCTCAACTAATTTTACTTCAAGCCATATATCAAGATATAGTCTATTGTTTCATGATCCAACTGTACTATCATCATTATACATAACCTGGGCATGATGTAGAAGGCATCACAGCCTTTCAAAACTCCTGCCGATCTATCTATCTATTCGTTAAACCCTTTCTTGTCTTTCAGCGTCAGGGGTAGAAGAATTTTCTGGAGATTACCCTCTTGTGTGCTTGAGTATATTGTGGAGTTTGTCGCCTCTTTTATTTCGGTGGTCCATCGTTTTCGTGGTCGACCTCTAGTTCTGCCTTCGCTGTATCTGTGTAGCATAGCTTGCTGTGGTCATGTCATGTCGTGATTATGATGACAAGCATGTGAACAAGGAAATAAAAATCAATTGACGTTGATTGAAAAATACATTTTAAAACAGCAAGAGATTTACCCGGTGGGCAGTATTTAAAAAAAACAACAGCTCATAGCGATAGTTGACCACATGAGTTTTTTTTTTTTAAATGTAAAGGTTGAAAATGTGAAGAGGATTGACTTCATTGTACTCTGGGTACAACATTTGTACTTTGTCCCTCTCAACGACACGGTACACCGCTTGCTGAGAGTACCACTAATAGCACGTAACTCCGTAGGCTCAAGCGATAATCCACAGTGATCGCCGAAAAAATTCCACTTTATAAACAAGACAACGCGTGCGAGATTCGAACTTGCGATCTCTTGAGCACACAGCGAACGTCTTAATTACAAGCCATGAGGGGCTCCACCTGTTTTGACGGAGATTGAACCAGAGTCGTCTAGTCGGCGTACGAGTGAGGTTGTCAGTACACCACCTCGGTTTCTTAAGACTACAATATTGCTGCAAATATGCCTTGTTCTTTTGTGTGTACATATGTGAAGAAACGCCGTGAAATATTGTATGAATCAAACCTTTAAAAAATTAACATATTACAAACGTATCTACGACCTTGTATGTACTTTACGACGTGCAGAACTGAGATGCAACAAATTATAGACACATTCAATCAATAATATCAATAAAACCCATAACCCTTCAGGGTCGTAGGGGTACCACATTGGAAGCTTCAGCACACAGACACATTATAAATTTACAAATAACGTACCCTTTAAGGAGGGATTTCAGCTTTTTAAAAAGGTCGTTCGTGCGTTTTCGTGTGTCAATACTTTCTTTCTATGAAAAATTGGATGACCTTTCTTTCCTTTGCTTTAGCTTTTGGCCAAGCCCAGTACCAAAGGTAATGTTCCAATTTGCTGCCCCCACCTTTTATCTGCGGGCATGAGTACATACAATGTATATACTATAATCTATATGTCTTGTATAAATAATATGGGGCTGAAAAGATCACGATGTGCGCTCCATGTTGAAACTTTATTCAGGTGTACTTGTAGTGGATTTCATTATTTGAGAGATTACTACACAGTTAACTCCTTTTGGACCGAGTGCTAATGATTTTCTGACACATGTGTTAAAAATACTTCTTATATGGTCTACAGGCATTTGAGTATCAGATGTTGACCTCTGACCTCCAACTATTAGGGTTTGTCTGCGTCATATTTTGACATGCATTTTATTAACTCATTTCTTTTGTGATATGGTTACTGTACGTTCCGGTTTGACCGGAATTGTCCCTGTTTTGAAACGAAGTCCCGGCCAGCTTTCATTTTCTCCATATTTCTATTAGTTTACAGGAAAAAAAAGAACAATTTGTCACGTGGACATGTCTGAATCAACACACATAGTGATGCACGCGGGCCAACTAATATTGGTGCGGAGACGTACAAGCTAGTTACCTTCAGATCAGCAATCTTATCACATTTTCTTTTATTTCACCGCTGTATGTGGTCGTTAGGGGGTACCCATTAAGAGAAATCTTCCCAATAAATACATTTTCAACAATATGTTGAATACAATGTGTGTATTGATGAAACTACAAACAAATAGTCGTAGAGCAATTATTTATATTGAAACAAAAGAAACTGCTGGAAATGTAATACTATTTTTAACTTTAATACTTTAATGACTTTTGTCCACCTCTTCTACCCTCGACTGTTAAAATAATTTTAGAAAGTGAGTAGTGTCTCGTTACTTGTCCAAACCAGACATGTTTATGTTGTTTCACAACAGCTAAAATAATTCTTGAACCTGCAAGTTTGTTATTTGACGTGTGTTTATTTGCTGCCGAACAAATATATTTGCCGTGTTCTACATAACTAATTCTTAACACACGTATGTAGCACTTGTATTCAAAAAGCATGAATCATTTCTTCTGTTGCGCCCTTGCGGTGTCGGGGACCGAAAGGGGAGCAAAGAATAGCAACACTGTTTACCTTACATGCATGTCGTACGAGGCGACTAAGGAGTTTATGGGATGGAGTTGGCTGTCCCATCCCATATAGGGTCAGTGACCCAAAGCCATGCTGAAGTCGGATGTGTCAGGCCGAAAGGCGCAGATATCGCAACAATGCTGTAAACTATGACACAACGCATTCCGTTCTCCGGATTACATCCTGCTGATCTGCAAGAGTTTGAGAACGAACGCAGAAAAAGAAGAAATTCTTCTGTTGTCTGCATAGATTGTCCAGCTTTCACATACATATAAAAGTATACTTAGCACTAGCGACCTGAATAGATTCATCATTACTGTAATACTGCTCATACTTTTCCAAATCATATTCATCATTGTCATGTCAGCCATTGCCATCTCCAGTATTAACTTATTTTCATTTTTCGATGCGCCATCATTACGCATTTGGGACCCGAGATAATATATATTGTTTAGTTTAATATATATATTGTGGAAGAGCACTGACAAAAGTAGTCAGGTATTGTATAGTTTTCAAGTCTTATCATGCGTCTAACCTGTCAAAAAATAATGTCGTTTCCATCACAATAAGTATAGTCTGTCTCCTTTTAGTGTCACCACAATAGGTATAGTCTGTAGACTTTCAGTATCACCACAATAAGTATAGTCTGTAGACTTTTAGTATCACCACAATAAGTATAGTCTGTAGACTTTTAGTATCACCACAATAAGTATAGTCTGTAGACTTTTAGTATCACCACAATAAGTATAGTCTGTAGACTTTTAGTATCACCACAATAAGTATAGTCTGTAGACTTTTAGTATCACCACAATAAGTATAGTCTGTAGACTTTTTTTAGTGTCACCTGTAATCGCTATCAGTATAGTCTGTAACCATATAGTGTAATTTTTCATCACAATAAGTATAGTCGGTGTCCTTTTAGTGGCATGTGTCACCTTCTAGTGTCATCTCTCATCGCAATAGGTATAATTAGTCACATTTTATGTCACCTGTCATCACAATAAGTATAGTCTTTCACCTCTTAGTGTCATCTCTCATCACAATAAGTATAGTCGGTTATCTTTTAGTGCCATCTCTCATCGTAGAAAGTGTAACCTGCCACCTTTTAGTGTTACATGTCATCACAGTCAGTCTAGCCTCTCACCGTGAAGTGTCATCTCTCACCGTGTAGTGTCATCTCTCACCGTGTAGTGTCATCTCTCACCGTGTAGTGTCATCTCTCACCGCGTAGTGTCATCTCTCACCGTGAAGTGTCATCTCTCACCGTGTAGTGTCATCTCTCACCGTCTAGTGTCATCTCTCACCGTGTAGTGTTATCTCTCACCGCGTAGTGTCATCTCTCACCGTATAGTGTCATCTCTCACCGTGTAGTGCTATCTCTCACCGTGTAGTGCCATCTCTCACCGTGTAGTGTCATCTCTCACCGTGTAGTGTCATCTCTCACCGGGTAGTGTCATCTCTCACCGCGTAGTGTCATCTCTCACCGCGTAGTGTCATCTCTCACCGTGTAGTGTCATCTCTCACCGGGTAGTGTCTTCTCTCACCGTGTAGTGTCATCTCTCACCGTGTAGTGTCATCTCTCACCGTATAGTGTCATCTCTCACCGTATAGTGTCATCTCTCACCGTGTAGTGTCATCTCTCATCGCAATATACATACGTTACATCAATAATGTACATTTTTCAGAATGTCAAGAAAAAGACAAGGAATGCGAGAAAGATAAACTGGGATTTGACTCAATCAAAATGCTTCATCTGCTGATTGACGATGACCAGAATGGAAATGTTGATCAGTCTGAAAGTGACGAGGTGAGCATTATTTTGAGGGTGGGGAGAGTGCGAGATACAGGAGAGAGAGGGGAATGTATAATCTTACCTATGTGGGTTTAATATTTATAATTAGATATAAATTTTGTTATAGATTAGGAAAGTCCATATACATTTAAAATGATGCCGAAATCGGATGTATTGGGCCGAGAGGCGCAAATAACAAATCTGTGTTGTAAAACTAGCAGCACAACATATTTGACTATCTCCAGCTTAGACCACACGAAAATGCATGTTTATTATTGGAGAGTGAACGCTGTTGAATAGATTTCTGTTCTGATCTAGTCAAGACCGGGTTCCAGTATAGACTTCTCAATAGAAAATAAACAGGCCTTCATTCGTGACGTTTTTGATTATTGTCGTGTTTTCGATGGTCACTATTTTTATACTTGAAGTCGCATTCTCCCCCCCCCCCCAAATAAAAAAAAAAAACACACACACACACACAACGCCAAGACCAACCAACGAAATAACCAAAGACGAGACTTCTATGTCATTATTCTAGGTTTACTTTATGTTGAGAGGTCTTGTACTACCATCGAAGGTCACGATCTATTTGCTCTTTCCCTTTTTATCCATGTAGAATTACGTAACTTGTGAATTATCCGATCCACCCACGGGAGAATAGATTCTTCTCTATATTCAAGTCCGTATATAAGGGAGGGGGCTTTGAGGGGCTCAACCGTAACTAACAATAACTCCGGAGGTTGTGGTAGCTGAATTACCACAATCGCGACCTCCAGTAGTGCTGATGGTTAAAAGCTCTGATACAACCAATTTGGACTCAAGTCCTCGGTATAAAGGAGTGTACCTCACAGTGAGAGGTATTTTTTACTACACCAAAGGGTTCAACAATAACTTTAGAAACGTAGAGAAAATGACATTAAGTATTTAAAACCTGCCCTTACGTTGCCCTGGCTCGAAAATGAGGCAAAGAATAGCGACAGTTTCCTGAATGCACATCATATGAGATGACTATGGAGGTTTGGGGTTGCCATGCCATAGAGGGTCAAAATGACCCTGAAGCCGTGCTGAAGTCGTATATGTCTGGTCGAAAGGCTCAGATATCACAGCCTAGCTGTAAAACAGGACACACGATCTCCAAATTACATCCTGCTAATATGCAGGAGTTTGAGAACGAACGCAAAAAAAATTGCACCTTTACCAAAGTCATATCTACGTCATATCATGCTCATTAGAACAGTGCTTCTCAACCTTTGTGAGTGCACAGCCCGTTAAATAATAATTGTTATAAGACCCAGTGTCTGTTCCAAATAATTTCTACATACTCATAAATAATAGTACAATTCAAGGAGAAGATCTCTGTTTCAGTGGCTGGAAGCACTGAATTATATATCGAACGACGTTAAATGCTTCCGAATCTCTCTCTCTTTTCTATACTATAATCGGCACCCATCACTAAATATTAGCAAGACACTTATAATCGCCACCCATCACTAAATATTGGCGAGTCACTCTATAATCGCCACCCATCACTAAATATTGGCGAGTCACTCTATAATCGCCACCAATCACACTAAATATTGGAAAGACACTTATAATCGCCACCCATCACTAAATATTGGCGAGTCACTCTATAATCGCCACCAATCACACTAAATATTGGCGAGTCACTCTATAATCGCCACCCATCACTAAATATTAGCAAGACACTTATAATCGCCACCCATCACTAAATATTGGCGAGTCACTCTATAATCGCCACCCATCACTAAATATTGGCGAGTTACTCTATAATCGCCACCGTTCACTAAATTGACGAGTCACTCTATAATCGCCACCAATCACCAAATATTGGCGAGTCACTCTATAATCGCCACCAATCACTAAATATTGACAGGTCACTTATAATCGCCACAGCTCACTAAATTGGTGAGTCACTATAATCGCCACCTTCTTCTTCTTCTTCTGCAGATTAGCAGGATGTAGTCTGGAGAACGGAATGCGTTGTGTCACAGTATTGCTGCGATGTCTGCGCCTTTCGGTCTGACACATCCGAATTCAGCATGGCTTTGGGTCACTGACCCTATATTGGATGGGACAGCCAGCTGCATCCCATAACCTCCTTAGTCGCCTTTTACGACATGCGTGGAAGGTAAACAGTGTTGCTATTCTTTGCTCCCCTTTCGGTCCCCGGCAACACACGGGTGGAATCGCCACCAATCACCAAATATTGGCGAGTCACTCTATAATCACGTTTCACTATCGGTATCAGAAGCAATGAAGATCTAAAGCAAATTGCAATGAAACAAGAGACATGGAAATCTATGACATCCGCCCTATGGTCCTAGAGGAATAACTAACTATAATCGCCACCAATCACTAAACATTGGAGAGTCACTCTATAACAATGACCATGTGAAGTATAGAAGACCTCTGCACATAAGTAATTAGGATTTCATGCGTTACGTTTTTTATATTATCATACGACTCCAAGTATATAAATAGTGACCAACCTAAATCACGACAATAATCAAAAACGGACTATGAAGTCCCTATTTAATTCTATTCGAAAGTCTACTACCGAGGATCTTCCTCTAGCTTTGTACAGGTTCTCCATGAACTAAGGTCTGATTCTTCATTGGGATTCCCCGAAAAAAAAATAATTACATTATATAATCACACCCAGTTTTTTCTTTCAAGCTCTAGCTCGTGACATAGAGGTCAAAGTGCAATTGGTGTCATGTTTTGAGTCACCAGCGTTTAGCAATGAGAAAGAGGAAAACTGTTTTCTATTGCTTAGGTTATTTAGTATATTCTTCTCTATTACACCTTCGTGCATTGGCTGGTTTATGTTTTAAGCTTATACAAATTGACTAGAGGACATGCATATGTCGTTCTGTAGAATAATGCTGAGAGTATAAAAAAGGTTGAAAAATTAATGAAGGAGTCAAATGCAAATCTGGGATTACTTGCAAATATGAGAGACAGCTCTATATTTTTGGCAACTTTATGAGGAAAAATAGAGAGGAATTGAACACTAAGTAGGTTGGGCAGGTAACAGTGTCGCACATACGGGCAGGTTCTTATAATACTTAATGTCATGTTCAATTGACACCATTGAGATGTGGATATACAGAAAGTGTAATAAGTTGAGCTTTTAGTTAAGGGAGAAAAGAATAGAACGATTGTCTTCTTTTCATGCAAGTTGTAGGAGGCGACTAAGGAAAGTTAGGGGACAACCTGTCATCTGTGAAAAAATTATAATTGTCACTGCATGTTTTTTCTCGATTTCTTTTGTCTTCTTTTAAGTAAAAAAAAAAGAGTAAGGTAACCCATGGCATTTATCAATGCCGTAGGGGTGTGAGATGTTAGCGATCTCACATTTCAGAGGCTCTACAATTGAGGGCGGTAGCCATCTCCTCTCCCTCACAGTCTTTACTTCCCGGATTTTTCCCTGAAAAACATCCGCGCTAACGCGGCTGCTTCTTTTAAGTGCTCCCATGGGTGACAAAGAGATGCAGACCGGTGGACTTTGCTTGCACGTGTTATTTTTTGACAGACTCCTAGGTAGTGGGGGAAAGTTAGGTGTGCTATCACTACTGATAGATCAACAGATCTGACAGAAGTATGAACCTGTAGGTCCAGAGTTTTATGCTACGCTCCTGGGTAGTAGGGCAAAGCTAGGTGTGCTAGCACTACGGATAAATCAACAGATCTGACGGAAGAAGTATCTGTAGGCCCACATGTTTATGCTACGCTACCATACGCTCTTAGTTTGTCGGGGAAAGCTAGGTGTGATAGCACTACAGATAGGCCCACAGGTTTATGCTACGCTCCCGTACGCTCTTAGTTTGTCGGGCAAAGCTATGTATGATAGCACTACAGATAGGCCCACAGGCTTATGCTACGCTCGTGGCAGGACGTGCGTCGGATATTACAGCACTGGAATGCCTCCCTTCCGGGATGAAACATGCATTCATAGACCTTCCTAACACAACCAAGCCTTTGAAACAATAAGCTCTATATGAGTTTGGGTGTCCCTTCGGTTACACATCTGAATTAGTACCTGTGCTTTTGTCATAAAAGCTATGCACTGTCAAGAGCTACCTGCTCACAGGTAAATTAATTATTTTATCATCATTATCAACATCCTAGATATTGTCCATTGTCTTTCCCCGGGTGGTTTGTGATCCACTCTTGCCGATAAGCGTAGGGGTGATTGGAGCTCGAGCTTGCGTTCTAAAACCAGATGTGTGACCTCGGCTGCGCTATGACCGTGTCTGTTCTGGATGTCCCTGACGTTTTCCATCCATCTTTTCCGTGGTCTTATTCTGGCTTTGTACCCTGATCTCATTTGGTTATATGCTTGTACGAGCAACTTTTCGTGATGCATTCTTATTATGTGGCCAAACCACCTGATCTGCTCTCTCTCTCTATTCTTTCCCTGATATATTCATTTCGCAATCTATCAAGCCTGGTGACCCCGGCAGCTTTCCTCAAGCATTTCAGCTTACATGCCACTATCTTTCTGTAATGAAAGATAATCCTATATATACAAGAGAATAAGTAGAGTTTCATGAGAGATGAATCAAACGAGAGTGTAGAAAAAAAATGAGGAATGAGAAATATTGATGGAAATAAAAATATAAATAAAATATGCTGGTAACATGCAGAAAAACAAAACATGGCAATGTTTTTTAAAGGCATTACTGGAAAGGAAAATTGAAGAACGTCGGGAAATCTGTAGACAAAAGTTGGAAGGACATATCAGGAAATTGAATAATTGTAATTTGTAGGTAAATACGACCAAAACAACAGGACGAGAAGTATGAGAGAAACCAGCTAACCTTCATTGCGAAGATACATGGGAGCTGATACAAGTAAAATATCCACGGTAATGTCTGGCGCTTTGAATTGATTGTTTCTTTGTCAGAGTCATCAGTGTTCGAATAGGAAAACAGACAAATGATATAATTCATCCATTTATTTGCTCATCCTTCGTTCGATTATTTACCTGCCACTTGTATTTTTTATCCAGTGTCATTGCCATGGAAACTGGTCGACCGTCACGTATTTATGACGTAGTACACTGCAAAGCTCTGGAAATATGAAAACATCATATCAATGTAGCATATTTAGTCCTTTTGTAGATAGATTTTAACTATTATTGATGCAAGCTCTATAGCGCAAGTCATAGAGATGTAACTAAAGGACGCGCTACGGTGTCAGAAAAATACTATTGTTTGCAATTGTTGCTATTTCCCAACTATGAGCACATTGTCACTAGTATAGCTAGAAATGTGTGGGCCTCGTATGTACCAGTTCCTTCTTTAGAATAACCATGCTTGATAATCTCACCTAGTGTGGCTTATTTTGACTTTTACGACTTCTATTGCGCTTTAATAGGAGGGTACCACCGAAGTCGGATGTTTCGGACTATTGGCGCAAATAAAAAAAAAGGGCGATACAATGCATCGTTCTCTGTACTACATCCTACTGGAAATCTAGTAGAACCGTTGTCCTGCTACAAGATAGATCCGGTAGGAGTTTGCGAATGAACGGGGAAAATATTCACACTTCTGGGGCAAATATCTCATCATTATCTGGTTTGTTGCCCCATCCGCAGTGATGACACATTAAGAACATTCCCACGAGAACGAATTAACAACACCCTACACCTTTTTCCCTTTCCAATCTCGCACACACAACCCTACCAACAGTAGAATAACTATCAAACTCGCACACATAACCCCACCAACAGTAGAATAACTATCAAACTCGCACACACAACCCTACCAACAGTAGAATAACTATCAAACTCGCATACATAACCCCACCAACAGTAGAATAACTATCAAACTCGCACACATAACCCCACCAACAATAGAATAACTATCAAACTCGCACACACAACCCTACCAACAGTAGAATAACTATCAAACTCGCATACATAACCCCACCAACAATAGAATAACTATCAAACTCGCACACATAACCCCACCAACAATAGAATAACTATCAAACTCGCACACACAACCCCACCAACAGTAGAATAACTATCAAACTCGCACACATAACCCCACCAACAATAGAATAACTATCAAACTCGCACACACAGCCCCAACAACAGTAGAATAACTATCAAACTCGCACACATAACCCCACCAACAGTAGAATAACTATCACACTCGCACACACAACCACACCAACAATAGAATAACTATCAAACTCGCACACACAACCCCACCAACAATAGAATAACTATCAAACTCGCACACACAACCCCACCAACAATAGAATAACTATCAAACTCGTACACACAACCCCACCAACAATAGAATAACTATCAAACTCGCACACACAACCCCACCAACAATAGAATAACTATCAAACTCGCACACATAACCCTACCAACAATAGAATAACTATCAAACTCGCACACACAACCCCACCAACAATAGAATAACTATCAAACTCGCACACACAACCCCACCAACAATAGAATAACTATCAAACTCGCACACACAACCCCACCAACAATAGAATAACTATCAAACTCGCACACACAACCCCACCAACAATAGAATAACTATCAAACTCGCATACAGAACCCCACCAACAATAGAATAACTATCAAACTCGCACACATAACCCCACCAACAATAGAATAACTATCAAACTCGCACACACAACCCCACCAACAATAGAATAACTATCAAACTCGCACACACAACCCCACCAACAATAGAATAACTATCAAACTCGCACACACAACCACACCAACAATAGAATAACTATCAAACTCGCACACATAACCATACCAACAATAGAATAACTATCAAACTCGCACACATAACCCCACCAACAATAGAATAACTATCAAACTCGCACACACAACCCCACCAACAATAGAATAACTATCAAACTCGCACACACAACCCCACCAACAATAGAATAACTATCAAACTCGCACACATAACCCTACCAACAGTAGAATAACTATCAAACTCGCACACACAACCACACCAACAATAGAATAACTATCAAACTCGCACACACAACCCCACCAACAATAGAATAACTATCAAACTCGCACACACAACCCCACCAACAATAGAATAACTATCAAACTCGCACACACAACCCCACCAACAATAGAATAACTATCAAACTCGCACACACAACCCCACCAAGAATAGAATAACTATCAAACTCGCACACACAACCCCACCAACAATAGAATAACTATCAATCTCGCACACATAACCCTACCAACAGTAGAATAACTACCAAGTTAACATCAGTAAACATAGACTGTTTAGTTTAACGTTCAACTGTACCAGGCATGGACTATTATTGATGCTGCTATCGAACATCCCGTATTCGATCAACGTGTGTAAATAAAGTACACCCACTTGCATCCTAAGTAGGAGGCTTATTATTGAAGCATACGCCGCTCAAAGTTGGAATCTTTTGGGTACGAAATACAGTTCTGGATTTATCCCCTTCTCTCTCTCTCTCTCTCTCTCCCCCCCTCTCTCTCACCCCCGATCGAAATAGTATAACACACAATGTAGTGTTAGCACGTGCGTAGATATTAACCGATTGGGAGTTTCAAACCCCCTCCCTAGGCAAAAAGAACAAGACTTTTAGTACTAATTTATCACTAACTTAGTCAAAAGTGAATTTAGTCAAAAGGCGAGTAACCCCCACCTCCCCTCTCCATTTGCACTCAACGATTATTCCCAAAAAAAGTCACAAACAATTCCCACGAAAATAAAAGGGGTTTCACAAGAAAACGGAAGAATGCTTTTATTTAAATAGGTAAAAATATCCCCATCTTCGTTACTGTAGCCGTATCTACGAGTCCTGAGTCTGTTAGCCACAACATTTATGCACTCTAATCTTTCTGACAGTGCTAGTTTTGTAACTGTGTGTTTGACTGCACTTGTCTGTCTATTCAGCCAAATACCGGTAGCTAAGTTAGTGATTTGTTCTTAATAAATTATTTTATTTGTATATCTTAGCCTGCAACTAGAGACGCGTGTACGTTGTAAATAATTTACTGCACGTGTCTATCCTAGCCTACAACCAGTGGCACGTTGTTACGTTTTACTACGTTGTCCTTGTCCGAGTACTTATCTAAGTTATTAGTCGATCCCTAGGTTGTCTATTACCTGTATAATCATGCGGACTGCCACATAATTCATTCTATTTTCCTATTCCTTTTTCTTCTTTATCTTCTTTCTTCGCCTTAGTCTAACCATTTAAATTATTTGCTATTTTAGTAATTGCATGTAGCCGTTTCTTGCGACATTTACGAGAGGTCATATTGCTGCTGTCCTTTTATCCATTTTTGGGCCACAGTAACAAAAGGTGATGGTTGTCTTCAGAACTGTATTAAACTAGTTAAACACAGGACTGCTGTACGTGGCAACAATCAACAGTGACCATTAGCATATTAAAAGACCCAACTGCAGAAAGTAAACAAGACTTTAATTCGCTAGGTTTTTTGCATATTGTCTTGTGTACATTGGCCACTATTTATATACGCGGAGTTGCTCATCGAAAATAGCCAAGACGACAAATGAGACACACAGAAATAAACAAAATACCCGAAAACTAGCCTTTTAGGTTATGAGTGCACAGGCCTATAGTACACTTTGAAACAACCCTCGCTATCGGGATGCGCATTAGTGATTTGTTAATTTCACACAAAAATTAAAAATACCTCTTTTGGTGTAGAACATTCCGATCAATCGTGGACCTGAGTCTAATTGGCTCTATTAGAACATATGACTATTAAAAAAATTACGGTAGCGATTCAGGTAATCCTGTTACCACCACGTCCGAATATAAATTATTAGCGTTTTCTAATGATATCTTAACTTAACTGGGATGGTTCGAGCAGACAATACAAATATTCATGATATTCAGTAAAGATTTAAACTCATCGCCTAATGCTGAGAAAGTGTAGGGCAACTTCATTAACAAGAGGTAAACCTACAGTTCCTTTGTCTACTTTCTCACTACAATGAAACCAGCAGATTACCATGAAAGTAGTTACTGTATATAACTATCTCAAATTATAGCAGCATCCGCCCGTTTTGATTAAGTCGTTCTGGTCGAAACGTCGTCTGTTTCTGTGTTTCGTCGTCTGTTTCCTTTGTTGCGCAGGACATTGTTCTTCTTTGTTTAAACCTGGGATCGCGTTCTATCTTACATACTAGACCAAGATACATGGGATGCACTTGCACAAAATAGTTACATGACGCTCTACAAATATAAGGGGCATCATCTTTTGAAAAGAGGAGAAATGCAGCAGCTCAACAGTGGAGAGTAGCTAGAAAGTTACGAGCAGACCAAAAACCATCTACAGTTGTCATCCCATGCCCGAACTGTCCATGGATATTTGTAGCCAGAATATGGCTTATTAGCCAAAACGAGCTCATAGGCAAGGACACAACTCTGATTTTCAAAAGTGGATGTAACAAATGGGCATCATCACTTGTGATGAACGAACAACAACAATCTTACGTACACTACGTATTTATAGTCATTCGTCATTATAGAAGGCTACTTCAATAGGCATTACACTAAGGCGAAAGCTGAAGTCTCCTGTGTATGAACGAAAGCTCAGAGAAACCACACTGATGCACATAGGAAGTAAGAGTAAGTTGCTAGAAATGTTTGGGGATAGCAAACAAGCATTCACTATGTAGAATAAGTGATATCTTGCAGCACTTTAAGATGTGAAATATATTTTGTTCCTTGTTCGACAATGGCTTATGAAGTGTATTTATTCCAGTACGTCGGTTATGTCCATGCTTGACTTACGGACAAGTTATCCATAGCAACGCGAAACATACGCAAACTGAAGGCATGCTAATGGTCGTCGGCTGCAGTTTGGAATATTTTCGTTGTATATATACTTGGAATTCTGATGAAAATTTTGAATAAACATTTTAATGATCTTGTTGAGGAAACGATCACATGTCACATGAAGTGGATAGCACAAGCTGAAAGGATCACGTTCCAACTACATTTGTTCTGTATTAAAAAGGAGAAGAATTGACTTCTATCGATGGTAAACTACATTATGCTTGTTAGTACTCGGAGAAGAATATATAGGTTCATTATCATCATCATCACCATCTTTGTGACGCGCCTTTTCCTTTACACAACGTGGTCATCACTGCCATTCTGTAAGCATTTCGGTTCTGTGCAAGCTGCCCAGCTTTCTCTAGTGCCATGTTCAGAAGGTCTTCGATGCATGTGTCCATCGTAGTCTTGGTCTGCCTCTTTTTCTCTTTCTTAGAACGTTTCACTCCATGATTAATCTTTTAAAATCATTTTGTCTCTTTATAATCATCATGTGCCATGCCAACTGGCGTAGACGATCATGGCTCTCCACAGCTCTGTCTCCAACATTATGTATCACGATTGTTGTTGTTTCCCTGCCGTGCCGGGTAGTCAAACGGTCTAATATTTTCTCACGTGATAGCCCTCTGTTGCCCTCATTCTTGCCTGTTCATTCTTGCCTGCTCATTCGTGTCTGAAGTACTCCAAACCTGCCTGTCTCATGAAGTTGCCAAAAAAAAAAAATAAGATTGTCTTTTTCTTATATTATTGATTAAGGTCCGTTTCACATTTGACTCTTTCAACACTTCCACATTAGTTTTTCTGGCAGTCAATTGTATTCTTAGCATTCTTCTGTAGAATCACATCTCTATTGCCTCTGATTTCCCACTTTCCAGTTTGTTTATTGTCCAAGACTGGCACCCATATGTTAGTATAGGGGTTATATAGCATCGCAGAACTCTCTTTCTCACCTCTAATGACAAGGTCATATTACACAATATATTTTTCATTTTTCTGAATGTTGTTTTTGCCTGTCATATTCTGCATCTTATTTCTGTTGAACTTATTCCATCTACTGTAATCGTTGTGCCTAAATATTTGAAATGGTGGACCTGATTTAATACTATATCATTCACTATGATTCTGCAAGGTGTGGTATGTTGTTTCTTTATCTCTTTTGTCTCTTTATATGTCAGAAATAATTCAGCTTGCGTTTTTTAGGAGTTTTGAGGAACCAGTTTTCTTCTAAGTTCAGGTCTTTGCAGAGGTCAGCGTTGGTTTGTCTTTCTGTCTATGATATTATTAGAAAATTTCTATAACATTCCATTTCGAATGCCGATATTTTCTTTTCCATGTCCCCACATCTCACAATCATATGTCGCAACTAGAAAGATATATAGCTTCTTGTTAGTTGTAACTGTGCCCCTTATATATAGGTAATGACAATGAAAAAACTGATCTCAAATTTAATCACTGGATAACGCCGGGAATGCCTTTGATGAATTTACATACCTATGCAGTGTGTGTGTGTGTGTGCACGTTCGTGCATGTTTTGTTTTAATGTATGTGTGTCGATCGACCGATCCATATTCTAGTAACTTGAGAAGAACACGTTTACAGTCGTGACTAAAGTCGCATGTTTTACAGAGCGGTGTGGTCGAATTCGGAAAACGTGTTGATTAAGTTTGTGAGGCGAATAAGTGCTATCTTAAAGGAATTGGTTCACATCTTATCTACCGCCCTTCAGATTGTTCATATAATGATACAACTCTCTGAAGATTAGTCCCATTACGTGCCTATTATCATACGTGCCTATTATTATCGTCTTAAGCTGTCCATTGGAATATTTACAGTGATTGGATGCTCAATCCGCAGTCATCATTTTGCTTGCGTATTGATTGTCACTGTTTCTCATCCACATAGACACGCTTGCCAGTAATATAACCAGGAAGAATTTAGTTTGCGTGATGTCGCGTGCACAGAAATCACAATCAGATCACAGGGATATAGCCAACGATAGTGATCGGGATTTGTGGAGATGGTTTCTGGCTAATTAGCCTCCTTATCGTTACATGTCATGCGTATGAGCAATTATATATATTTATTTTTTACGGCCATACCGCTTCAAATGCGTACCGATTTCATTGTTGTCTGTTTTTATTTAGTACCTCTATTATTATCACAAGTACTTCTCTCTTTGCGCATGCGGTTGCGTCTGTGGGTCTCACCAATGGCTCACTAGACAAACCAACCATGCAACAGAAAACCTTAGTAGATGACATGCTGTTATATTGAGGCAATCTTCTTATAGAAGATTCATGGCACATCATCTATACAATCCCGTAGTGGTAACCTTTGATAACAGTTACCATGTTGTTCCGACAGGCCGACGTTGTGCTTGAACTAGTTGCGGGCACGGCGTGGGTGGGCGAAACAACATAGAAACCTGTCGCAAGGGCCAGAGTTGTGCCCTGATGTCGATGTCTTTTTTCGGCGGCACAGGCTCGAAACCCCATCGAGTCGGACGGCTGCTGGAACAGAAGGCGGAGCACTTATGGGAATGCCCTATGTGCTGTGAGGCCAGTTTCTAATCAAGAATCAAGATATCTTCTCTCTTACCCTCGTTTGCTTTTTAAAACGTTTCTTTCTCAAACTCCCGAATGAATGTTTTGTAGCAGGACAACGATTCACTCGATTTCCAGCAGTATGCTAGCAATAGTGTGTTATAACGTGCACGCACAAAACATGACAGAAATGGGGATGACTAAGGGTGAATGGGGGCGAAAGGAGAAAGTGAGTACTCTTTGGAAATATTCGACGATGATATAATCAGTATCTGACTGGGTTTCTGAGTGTGCATACTCATGGATGGCTACTGGAGTGGTGGATCACTTATGTCCCGTGTGACTTAATGCTAGTTTCTAAATCAAGATTTCAACATGATATAGTTCAAAGAACAGAAGTGAGTTGTGTCGCTTGTTTAATTTGCGAAAATGTCCTGAGATATCTGACATTGGACGATAAAAAAGTGTGTATATGTGCGTGTGGGGAGGGGGGAGGCTCGAAATGCTTAGAAGGTTTACTTCATTATACACAGTTCTCCCCATATGAACTCTGTCCTCCTCAACGAAGCTACACGCCGCATGCCCGAGAGTACCAGTCGTAGCATGTAACTACGCTGCTTCAAGCAATAATTCACAGGGATCTTCGAACAAAATCCACGACACGATGAACCCGTGACCTCTTGAGTGCAAGACGAAAAACTTAACAACTACGCTAGGGAAATCCCTGGCGGATCATGCACTTTAAATCTATTTTTGATATGTGATTA
The DNA here is from genome assembly GCA_034231615.1 of Meghimatium bilineatum. Lineage (NCBI taxonomy): Eukaryota > Metazoa > Mollusca > Gastropoda > Stylommatophora > Philomycidae > Meghimatium > Meghimatium bilineatum. Next base: position 44,726,034 of record CM067312.1, read on the forward strand.
ATTGATTGGATATTACAGCAGTCAGGTCACACCCACAGTTGCTCATTCTCCTTCAGTAGATGGGGAAGCATATACTAAGTGATAGATCGCGTAACTTGATTGTACCAACTGTTATCTTCAGCATATGTTCCAAATAAACACTTGCACACTCTTCTCTAAAGAGAAAGGCCTCTTCCTGAATACCAAGTGCCGCCGAAGACGGATGTGTCGGGCCATTGGCGCAAATAACACGGCGACACAACGCATTTCCATTCTCTGGACTACATTCTGCTGGAAATCTAGTAGGACATGTCCTGCTACAAGAGAATTCAGCAGGAGTTTGAGAATGTACGCTGAAGAAGAATATCAAGTAAACAGAAGTAATGGTTATTTCAAAGAAAGAAAATAACACACCTTGCAAGATCAAAGTGAATGATATAGTATTAAAACAGGTCCACCATTTCAAATATCTAGGTACAATGATTACAGCAGATGGAAGAAGTTCAACCGAAAACAGAGGCAGAATATGACAGGCAAAAACAACATTCAGAAAAATGAAAAATATACTGTGTAATATGACCTTGTCATTAGAGGTGAGAAAGAGAGTTCTGCAGTGCTATATAACCTCTATACTAACATATGGGTACAAGTCTTGTACAATAAACCAAATGGGAACGGGGAAATTAGAGGCAAAAGAGATGTGGTTCTACAGAAGAATGCTGAGAATACCATGTACTGCCAGAAAAACTAATGTAGAGGTGTTGAAAGAGTCAAATGTGAAACGGACCTTAATCAATAATATAAGAAAAAGACAATCATTATTTTTTGCCACTTTATGAGACAGGCAGGTTTAGAGAACAGTCACAACAGGCGAAATTAAAGGCAAGAGACCGAGGGCGACAGCGTGAGAAAATATTAGACAGTTTGACAGCCTGGTACGGCAAGGAAACAACAACGACCTTGATACATAATACTGTGGAGAAATATGATCGCCTACGGCAGCCGGCATGGCACCTGATGATGATGACACTATTCTCAATCGCCGTATCAATGTCACACACATGCACTCTCAGCGCACTATCCATCACCCAGGAAATCTTAGATCAAAAGCTTTACTTGTATCACATTCCAAGTGGTTCGCATAGAAGGAATGCAGCTAAGTCGAGACACCAGCATCTTCTCACAACACAAGTGAAAACATCACGCTGCCGACTTAACCCCTAATTCTATTCATATGTTCAACACTTCACACTTATCCAGCACGAATATTGGATTACTGTAATTAATTTGGTACCGCGTTCGTTTTTTTTTATAGTTCTCTGGATGGTGGAGTGATAATTATTGACTAGCTGTGAAAAGTGCTTCACATTAGGCTGCTCAGACCAGTTATTATCAACACTACTATCATCACTATCAGTCGCCCGTGTGTTGCCGGGGCCCGAAAGGGGAGCAAAGAATAGCAACACTGTTTACCTTTCACGCATGTCGTAAAAGGCGACTAAGGTGGTTATGGGATGGAGTTGGCCTCATCCCATATAGGGGCAGTTACCCAAAGCCATGCTGAAGTCGGATGTGTCAGGCCGAAAGGCACAGATATCGCAGCAATGCTGTAAACCATGACACAGCGCATTCCGTTCTCCGGACTACATCCTGCTAATCTGCAGGAGTTTGAGAACGAACGCAGAAGAAGAAGAAGAAGAAGAATCACTATCAGTAACTCGCCTTCAGGCATACACACACCTGTCGCAGTCTCGCATATGTATTATCTATTTGATCGGCGATGCTTACACTCCTCATCACCTTTATAAATAACCCCCCGAGGCCATATTGTTAAAACACCTTCAGTAAACTGGTAAGTAGTTGCGTAATTTTGTAGATAATACTTTATTGTGTGTACCTTGTATCGTTTTAATATATCATTCATAAATAAGATTTGTAGAAAGATCTTATTCCATGTGGGTTATTTAGCCAGTGCACATCTGTTGTTCTGGTAAAATATCAAGGGTTATTTGAAATAGCGTGGGATTCGAACTTGCTTGGAAAGTGTGTAAATATTGCTGTTAGAACCTGTTGTTTCCAGATGGAATACATGTACGCTGTTTATGTTTGCGGCGAAAGTTTACATTATTTAACAGTTTTCGAAGAAAATCGGTATTAATAATGGGAACTACGAGTATATGTCGGTTAGGACTTCATCTTACTGTCCTTATATATGAAACAGCAAAACGATGACCAGTTCTTGTAGCATCTCGGAGTACAATCTAAAGCTGTCCACGACTATCTTTCACAGTAGGTTACATCAGTGGTTCTGTCTTTTTTGACCAGTGACCTCTTATTTGGGGTTGACTATTTTTTTCCAAAACTTATTTCTATATAGCTCAGTAAATATTGTTCGAATGGTCTGACACCTTTCCGTGGTCCCCTGGGAATCGCCGTAACCCTTGTTAGAGGAAATATTGTCCACGTTAAGAACTACTGGTCTGCATGATAGGGTCACAAAGACCCCATCTCGACGTATTCCCAGCACTGTACCCCAGGGGAGATGATTCAAAACGAGATCTTAAATCTTTACCCGCGTATCCACACTGTAATGATGCCGCATGGGTCACTAGTTGTAAGTATAATTTTACAAGCCACATAAAATACTAATAAAGACATACCCATACATTCACAATATCATTCAAAACATCACCGAAATTTCTAGAAAAACTGCATTAGTGGGCATCCTTGGCTACGAAAAAGCTGACAGATTGGCATAAACGAGAAGTAATTCCCCTCAGACCCAAACAAGTACACCAAAGTGTCAGTGTAGTAAAGTTTCTGCTAAAACAATTTATGAGACCTCAGTGGAAAGAATTACTAAATGGCAATAATAGGCATGACCAAGACAACATCAACAAATTGAATAGAAAGTAACAAGTTACGATATTTCGACCGTGAACGGTAAATCACAATATAAAAGCATACTAATATGGAACCGACATCAACGACTCACCAGGCTGCTTCTGCGGAGCAGCAGCACAAACACCAGAATATATACTACAGAACTGCCCAAGCTTCGCTGCTAACAGAACGACAGTCTAACCACCAGAAGCTTCTCGGAAAAACAACTGTAGGTAACCCACAACGATCTAAAACACACCACTTTATACATGTTCAATATCGGAGTTAATTGATCGCAAAAGTAAGCTTAATGGGGGCTCCAAATACCACCGTTCTTGAATTTATTCGTATTTCTAGCGTTGGTTCTATACTGATGAATACAATGTGAAAATGCAGGTTAATGAAGTCTCCCCCACAAAAAAAACACCCCCACATAAATTGAACTTTTCAACGAAAAGGTCCGATACAATATATGTGTGTATACCGCCTAAGACGAATGTGCCGGGCCATTGACGCAAATAAAACGGCGACACAACGCATTTTCATTTTCTGGATTACTTCCTGCTGGAAATCTAGTTGGACCATTGTCCTGCTACAAGAGAGATCTGTGGTAGTTTGAGAATGAACGCTGAAGAAGAAGAAGAATATGTGTGTACATTACAAAATCGGACGTTTCAACAAAAAGGTTTAATGCAATCATTCGTGTATATATCCCAGACCGGTTTCTACTAAAATTCTGTTCTGGCGAGATGATGAAGTGTAGACGTGACTTTACAAAAAGTATTTTAAGTGTACCAACTTACATGGTGAACCACTGTACGGAACTAACTTCGTTCGTGAATGTGGAACAGCACCGCAGCGTTGGAGATTTGAAGATCATCTACTAATCAACAAAACAAGCCAGAATGTCACATTGAATTCAATGCGCCAGCTGATGTAACTATTATGTCCCACATTGCATGAGGGTTTTTATGACCCGTATAACATACGATGGAGACCGCCGACAGTAAAGACCTCTGTACAAAACGTAAACAAGCCTTCATCCCTTACGTTTCCTATTATTGTCTGGCTTTTCGTTGATCATTATATACTTGGAGTCGCATTCCAAATAAGGAAGCCAAGGCCGACCAACGAAATGTACGGAAATAATAAAAAATCAGCATTTGAAGACATGTTTTCTTTCTGTATACAGGTCGTTACTGGAGCCATGTCATGATACGACTTACCAGTCGTCTGGGAACCCAGATACATAACTGAGATATGTTTCTGATTTGATGAATTGATTGGTCGGTCATCAGCACTTATGATGGATAAACAGTAGAATAATTCGTTGTCAGATCTGGTTTTTTAACCATGCCGTTGAATCTGTCTTATAAATTGAAGGGATAAATGTTCCAGTGTAGGGTAACAACCATAAACAGGAAATAGAATTGAGCTGTTCACTATTCGCTAAGCCAAACATGTCTCTTATGCTTTCTTAAGTGTCCACTATTCGCTAAGCCAAACATGTCTCTTATGCTTTCTTAAGTATTCACTATTCGCTAAGCCAAACATGTCTCTTATGTTTTCTTAAGTATTCACTATTCGCTAAGCCAAACATGTCTCTTATGTTTTCTTAAGTATTCACTATTCGCTAAGCCAAACATGTCTCTTATGTTTTCTTAAGTATTCACTATTCGCTAAGCCAAACATGTCTCTTATGCTTTCTTAAGTATTCACTATTCGCTAAGCCAAACATGTCTCTTATGCTTTCTTAAGTATTCACTATTCGCTAAGCCAAACATGTCTCTTATGCTTTCTTAAGTGTTCACGATCGATGTCACTACAGTATTCCTCACGGATCAATTCTTTCGCCGTTTGTCCAAAATGTGTGTTATAGTCCCTTTAGATTGAGAATATATTTATTACGTAATTAAACAATGATCTTGGAAGAACCAGCTCAATGTGATAGGGATTCTGCACAAGCACCCAGTGCAGATTTCGTGATTCAGGGCATGTATGTATATTGTCAGATTATAGATCTGAAGTAGCATTAGGAAAAGATTGAACCGTTTCATGAAGAGTTGGAAACCCATACAAATTTAATGGAGAGATACTGTAAGAAATAAAAGCAAGCAACAACACATCAGGAGAAACGGAGGATGCAGTTGGTATTAAAGAGTCCAACGGAGAAAGAGAGGTGTATGCAGGATAATATGCAAGACATATGGTAACACTGAAATGTAAAGGCACTCGACTCGTATTGCATTGATGTTGTTCAATTAACATGTTTAATCGAATTCATATTGTAAATGCACCTTCACGTGCTGCATTCCAGTAGCAAGTAGATTCGAGGCTCGTGCAAATTTTTGGTTAACGCTTTTAGAAATCGAATTAGGGCTGAGCAGACTGCGACGAAGTGATATTGACTGTAACAAAACAACCAATATCTGGGTTTGCTCCATCTTGGTCGACACAGGCGTCAAAACTGTCGCAGCATAGTATCTTAAAATGTTTGTTCTCCATTAGCTGAAATCCAAAGGCTGTGATAGTGAGCAATGTCGAAGTTCCAAGCATTAAAAAAATGTGTGGTAACATAAAATTGTGGCAATCGCTCCCGTGATTACAAATAACAATTTTTCTGTAGCAGGAAACACATCCATTGAAGCAGGGAGATGTGCAAGTTATATAAAATAGTGTCAACGGTTTCTCAATATCCTAGTAAAACAACGGCAAAGTCGTTGTCTACAGTCAGGAACATGTTAACGGCAAAGTCGTTGTCTACAGTCAGGAACATGTTAGGTGCTCATATGATCTTTGTGCTTGAAACGATATCAAGCGAATGAATATCTCACTGTAACTAACCCATCTCAAGGTAGGAAGCATCTGCTCAAAATATTTTACACTAACGTGATCCGACTCTCCTGGATATGAAATAAATCTTTGTTTATACTTCCTATTGCATATTGAACAAATAACAAATGTGGGGAAGCGCAATTATTGAAACACGTAGAGTGACATAGGTTAGATACTCTTATTCGGATGAAATATTCATGCAGACGTAAACGGAATTACAACCAGAGAGGCGAGAGAGTTAAAGTCCAATGTCACTGCATAGTGTTTCCCTAACTGGAAAATCGTGATATGTGCCTACGTGTGCCTACTCGTCCCATCCCCTGTTACACTGGGACATAGGAGAATGATGGTAACAAGAGATTGTACATGTGAGGAATTATATACAAACGAGTTATTGCTTACATTCCTTGTATAAATACAGAAAAAACATGTTAACAGCAGCTAGGCATTTTAAAATCACCTCTGCGTATTTGTTTTAATATATTAAGATATGTCCAGTTATATAGATGTGGATTGGAGGTAGTGAACGTCGTCTTACTGTCCTAACATTGGCTTGTTCGAAATAAGCTGCTAGCAATTCAGAGTATGCATCGTTTACAAAGCAAATGCAGCAATTATTTTAAATTAGCATATACTTTCCCAAATGCAGTCTTCTTTATGGACTCCCTGAACAATTCACGATTCTGGATGAGTTGACTTGCTGCGACTAAGCATACGTTTAAAAATCTGGACTTTATTATGTCCATCGTCGTCTTGGGCGACCCTTTTCCCATGTACCAGCAACCATGTCTTCCATTAGTAGTTTTCCCATGCAGCCTACTGAAAGTAAAACATCATAACAACGAGACACAGTGACAGACGACTAAGAAATCTTCGTAGTCGAAGCGTCGTCTGTCAATGTGTCTCGTTGTTAGGGTATTTTATACCTATTTCCGTTCATTTTGATTTTTGCCTTGTGTTACCCCAGCCACATATTTCCTGTTGATGGTTGTTACTCGACACTGGAACTTTTATTCCTACTGAAAGTAAATTCTAACTAGAAAATCGCTACTGCCAAAAAATGCTTGGTTGATAGGAACGTTCTGAATAGAACATGCGGCCAGCATACACCGAGTAAATATTATAAGTCCATGTCTAACAGGGCTCAAAGGAAATACTATTCATGCTATTTTCCAATTTACCTGTGTCAGCACAGCCAGGACAGGCATACTCGTGTGTAAAATTCTGATCGATGTGTTGGTTTTACTTAGTATTTGTTACAGGCATCGGGTGAAATGTGTCACATTTTTTTTTGTATTGATCTTTTGATTTAAAAGTGTTTTCTATATCTGCATAAATGTTGGTTTATATTCACCTCCTTTTGGTATCTACATAGTTCTATTGATAAAGTTGACATCCATTATTTATCTCGTTTTGCCGCCGCAACACAACTGAAAGTGTTCGATGTATATCACCTGTGGGCAACCTTTTAGTAGTCTGCGGGCCAAATGCTGGTTTGTTCGACAGGCCAGGGGCCACTTTTACCACTCAACGACCTGGTAACATTGTTAAATAGACTAGGCGAAAGAGGCGCAGAGATGCGCGTGATGCATGTTGTTATTTTAAGTAATCTTAAACAATGGTTCTCACCCTTTTTTGGCCAGTGGCACCCTTAGATTTGCATATAATTTATTGAAGTTTTACAGGCACTTTTTAAGCCTTCGTTTTCAAACACATACTTGATCTCAATTGTATCAGGACAATGATCCGACTATTTCCAGCAGGATGTAGTCTAGAGAACGAAGATGCGCTGTGCTTCCGTTTTATCTGCGTCAATGGCTTGACAAATCCGACTTAGGCCGTGATAGCAAATGCATTCAATGTTTTTACTACTTCCACTGAGCGGTGGACGTCTGTAAGCATATCGCTAGTTGGCCATCTGAATGTTGAAACTGGTGCTCGTACTGCACTCTGGTCACCAACTTCAAACCTATTCATGGTCAGACTTCGTGACCCATTTCCTGCTGTCTGTGTCACTAATGACATAGTCACATACGCCGACTGACAGGTATTTTTATCGGGATCGAATTTCACAATTAGATTAGAAATGAAAATCACGAAAACGTCGCAATTAGGGCACGTTATTGGGCATTCACATTTATTATCTCCTTAAGTGATAACCTACGCATATCGCAGATTTATTTTACCCCATCCCTATTCCAATATAAATAATAAATAAAATATATATATATATAAGAACTACACGAGTAATGTGATTAGATTTTTTTAAAACCCATTATATGACGTATAGGTAACCCCCAACTATCCTCCACCCCCCCCTTTCATCGAAGACATGTATTTATACTTACATAGACCTGGATAGTAAAAAAGAACACGTAATAACTAAACTAGCTGTTTCTTTGTGTTCGCTGCCGATTACCGATTAAGCATCATGATTTCTGTGTTATTTGACTAGTTTGGGACATTTTAACGATTCTTCCTCCGTATTAGGAAGTCTGAATATGACATTTAGTAATAAAAAGCAAGAACTGCGAGGCAAGACATGACCACACTGGACTAAACTGAGGCACACACTTTGGTGCAGCCGCTCAGATTTGAAGAATACTGGGAACTTTGTCCTGGCGTCTGGTCTAGAGATCTATAGCACGTTTCACTAGCTTTGACCTGAAACAAATATAATTTATATCTGAGTAACCGTCTAACGCAGGGGTGGGCAAACTACGGCCCGCGGGCTGCATGCGGCCCGCCATTGGATATTTTGCAGCCCTCAAACACATTTTTAAATAAACGGACGAACGCCAAAAATGATTTTCCCCATTAATATTACACAGAAATCCATTGGAATTTTAATTCGACTTTCTTATATATTATATATACAATATTTTCCCCCCAATTTGACATCATTTATATATATATATATATATATATATATATATATATATATATATATATATATATATATATATATATATATATATATATATTGCCAAATATACATAATATTATATGCTGCCCTCCAATAGCTTTACAATTTTCAATGCGGCCCTGTGCACAAAAAGTTTGCCCACCCCTGGTCTAACGCATCAAAGCTATTGTTTTTTTTAAGCATACGGTGCTATTTTTGGTTAGACTTAACACATTTATAGTTTATTTTGTGCATGTGTGACGCATGCCCAAGAGGTCAGTGCGTTGGTATCAGACCCACGACGTCCAAAGTTCGATCACGGTAAGGACTGGGTTTTTTTCTGTCAGAGTGTAAATTAAAAACTCACCCTGAAAATGACATGGCCACAGGAAGGGCATGCGGCCTTTTATCACACAAGCCACTTGAATACACCCTGTAACTCCATAACTTTTTTATATTTGTGTATCATGTCCAATTTTTTTGCACGAATGAAATCATTTGATCTTTGTCGGCATACTTACTAATTATTGTTTTTATACTTACTAATTATACTAACTAAAAAGATGTTTTGCCACTTCAGACACAGATTCTGTGAGTTAATTAGGCATAGGCGAGTCTACTCTTTCAATACTGTGTCCACCATGTTTCTATATGAATACATGTTGAAGTAGATTTCTTAAATGATCGGTATACGAAACACTTGTGAAACTGTTTGTCATTGACATTTAGTACGCTGCCATACTGGGCCTTCATTGATTGAATTATTTCATATGTATCACCACTTTGATGTTCATATCATAATGGAACCTTGCTCCTCTAATATGCTTGTCAACAGCTCATTATTTTTACGTTGTACCCATTAATGACTGCCATTCTCGTTCATTACTGTGGTGGACATTGATCCGTGTTTTATCTAAATACGCCATATCGTAACAATCTCTTCTCATTTCTCTGTTTTGGCGTAAATATTTGCTTCTCATTGCAACTATATGAGGCTTCTATCACATATAAGGTTTCTACAACCTGCATATTTTCTAAGTGAACCCTAAACTTCTAATAGTCTCCCCAGAGCGTAGATCTGGAAATATCAATGTCATTGTTCTTTCTTAATCAAATTTTCAATTTTCTTAAAGTCACTGCCTCATTATTGTGAAACGCAAATTTCTCTTCAGAACAACTTTCTGTAAAAATTATTTACTAAACGTGGTCTAATTTTCGTGTGTAAAAACTTGAATTTGATAAATCAGATTTTGTTATCCAACGGTTAAATGCTTGTTTACTTATCTCTAAGAGACGAATACATGTAGTCACCTTTTCTAGGTATGACAGAATACTATAGTTTTCCTCGAATAGCTTCATTGCAGGAATACGTAAAAATCTTATTTGTGATCTGCTCTAATGTCATAAACTTTACTCGCAGACTCATTTTTTCTACTAACTACACACTTTATGTTAAATAGTCAAGCAAAATGAATTAAACAGGTTACTAAAACACCTAACCTTGCCTATTAATAAAATTATATTTAAAATAGTATATAAAAAAACATACAATAAAACTAAACAGGACAATTCTCCACGTATCGGCTCAAATTGAACCTTTTTCAAGAGACAAACAACAGAAAACAACAAAATAAAAAACAAAATAGATCACTAGAAATCTAGTCATACGTGGAGAATTGTCCTGTTTAGTTTTATTGTATGTTTTTTATATATACTTTTTTTTAAATATATTTTTATTAATAGGCAAGGTAAGTGTTTTAGTAACCTGTTTAATTCATTTTGCTTGACTATTTGTTCATTAGGTTACTGCGGCACCATCCACTTTGTCGGACACCCTCTGACCATTTGGTTATTTACACTTTATGTTAATACGCTTTGACGGAGATTTTGAGCGTGACATCAAGATACAACATTTAAACACCGTCAGTCTTGTGTTCGAGAGTACAAAATCGTGCAATTTCAGGCATAATTCATGCTAATTGTATGATAAATAGTAACGCAAAATGAGGTAAACAGGTTACTAAAACACTTACCTAGCCTGTTAAAAGCTAGGTAGTCATCCACTTTGTCGGACACCCTCTGACCATTTGGTTATTTATATTTGTATGATAAACAAGTAATATATAAATGACGTCTTATAATTGATTGTAAACACCTTAATTTTTCTGTGTGAGATTTCGTGCTCACAAGTAGACTTTTGATATATACGACATATAAACGAAAATTTAAATCAATGGTTGCATTTAAATGACAAAAATTAATTCGTTTGCTCTATAACATTTCTATCTAAATAAATACATTTCAATATAAATCGTAAAAACCCCATTATTCTTGAAACAGAGGTTTACTGATTCTTTATGTGATGGAGGATCGTTTTAAGAATAAACCAACGAGCCCTTATGTGGTCACATGAGGGTAAAAGAAAAAGAGGAAGACCTAAAACAACCCTTAAAAACACCATTCTTAAAGAAGGGGAATTAATAGGCTGTAAGACCATCCAGGAACTAAAGCTGCAGGCAGCGGACCGCATCAAATGAGAACCAAAACTTCTGCCCTATGTGTCGCTTGCGGCACGAAAGGAACAAACTAACTAATAACATTCACACGCCAAATTTCAAGCAAGTGCATTATATATTTGCTGAGATACACCATTTTAGTTAGGCAGAGCTGGGGAAACAAGCTATAGCAAGACCAACAGATCCTTGATCGCGAAAGAAGTACTAACAAGCAAGCGGAACAAGCGGGTAAATTCCAATTACCCCTTTAAAAAATAGTTATCCTCTAAAAAGGTCATCAAAATGTCACGAAAACAGAAATTACTTATTCGGGGCATTAAACCCGTATAAAAGGTGCTCTTGTGTAATAAGTGGATTAACTTATGCAAGCGGATTAATTACTACGGCAGGTTTGGGGAAACCCCATATATATATATATATATATTTCCGTAGATAAGTAGAGTAAGAGCACTTCTGAAGAGTTTTAACCCCCCTCCCCATTAAATTATAACATGGAATTTTAGTCTTAGGAAATCAAAACCCTCTTATAAAAGATGTTTCCACGGCGTTGCCGCCAATACAATCATATAAAGTGAACAATTTCCGAACGCAGTAAATTACAAATTCCAGTAATTAAAATAATTGTCACTGGCACGGATCAAAGAAACTTCCTTTTTTTTAAGGAGCTGGCGACATCTGCAGTTATGAATTAAACATAATGTGATGAGAATGTAAGATCACATGCAAAGCTTCACTACGTACATGCAAGGGTTCTTGAGATATTGTTTGAAATTGGAGTGTTTTTAAAAGGCATCCATACTATCCATACTTTGTATTTGAAAGAACAGGCAGCCAGAGAGGTTAACACTTTAATTTTCTTCTTGCAAATCAAAGTGTATCCTTAACCTTTCTTTGTGCAAGTGCGTCTTTATTTAGTGTTTTTTTTAATTTAAAGTTGAAATTACACAATTCGATATTCTTTTCCCTCGTTAACAACGCCTGCACTTTTTTCCACCCCAATTTACTCTTATGAAATGAATCTTGTATTCACTAGTCGGGGTTGCGAATGTCCTAAACATGTCAAATTTCATGTTTTAGTTTGTTATTTTTCTATTCGATTGTATATGTCTGTTTGTAAATTGTTTTTATGTCACTATATTACTTCATGTTATAAATAGTTAACATGATTGAGCAAGAAATGAATGATCAAATATACATACAGTGATTGTAAATTAAGGACAAGGGAAACTCAGAAGGGGGAGTAGAACAGACAATCCTGAATCGTGACATAGTTAAGTCATAATTGACGTACAACACTTTTCAGTGATTATCCGCTCATTGTAGCATGACCTTCCACAGTACTGATGATGAAGTCCTTCGTTCATTAGCGAAGATTGACAGTATCTTATATAAGACCTTTCAACAGAAAACGTAAATATGACCCGAAAGGCCCATGTAAGATTATTTCCGTAAATTTCGTTGGTCGGCCATGACTATATTTGACATGCGACTCCAAGTATATATTGACCAACGAAATCCACGTCAATAATAAAAAATGTCAGGAACGAAGTCTTGTTTACTTTCTGTTCAGTGATCTATACCGGAGCCAGGGCCATGTTAGCTTCAAGTGATAGTCCACAGAGATGCAAGGAAAAACAACGTCATGAGCTGAAGTCGAACCCGCGACATCTGAATGCAAGCGGATTAACTACTACGCCAGGTTTGGGGAAACTCCATATATCTTCATTTCCGTAGATAAGAAGAAGGTGGTTTCTGAAGAGTTTTAACCTTTCCCCATTAAATTATAACATGGAATTTGTTTTCGGAGCAAGCACAAAAGTAGGTCAACACCCCTCCCCCCAACCCCACCTCTCCTCCTCTTTTAAAATCATTAATAATCCCATAACAATGAGATGAGTAATTTGTGTGCGTGCGTGCGCGAGTGTGTTTTTAGGTTGGGTAGCTATTGGGAGCGTGCGGGCCCCCGACAGGGCTAATGAGCTTACGCGTGTGTTTATGTTTATGTCCCCACCCCTACCGAAGGCCTTCATTTATCAGTGATATTTTTTGATATATTTTCTATTTAAGATTCGCTCATATATTATCTTATCAATGGATTATCCTGTTTATCACTTTCTACATGTCAATCCAAGATTATACATGTGGAACCACTTAAAAAAAGCTTTTAAATGGCACACTCCATGCTACACAAAGTGTAACATCTCCCATACACACTTATTAAATGGCACACTCTATTCTAACAGTATAAATTCTCTCAAACACACGTATTAAATTCACTAGCTAATGGTTGTTTGTTATGCCAATCTTATCTCTTGATAGTTTCTCCGTGACGAACTCCAGTACACAGATGGATTTGAGCGCCACTCCCTCTTCCACAACAACGACAAGCTGATAAGTGTTGATGACCTGTGGAAGGCATGGAAATATTCAATAGGTAAGTTTTTGTGCTTTCACTTTCTGTGTTTAATTCGCGCTTTCTTTCTCTCAGTGGCACATACTTCTCTCTATTATTTGCTCATGCGGGTACTATGTCACTCTTTGTCTGAGAACATGTCACAATTTTCCTGTGCCATCTTTTGTCTGATAACATGTTATAATTTTCATATCTCTGTTATTAATATTGTTCAATGTTATTGATTCATTTATCTTGAGACATGTCTCACTTCACACACACACACCACAACCAACAGCTTACCATCACCCATTAACAACAACAACACACTCATCAACTACATACTCACCCCCCCCCCCCCCATCCATTCACAGCAACCACTCACTCATATTGGTTAAACGCTCATCTCCATGCACTCACACTAACCACGCTTTCATCTCCATGCACTCACACTAACCACGCTTTCATCTCCATGCACTCACACTAACCACGCTTTCATCTCTATGCACTCACACTAACCACGCTTTCATCTCCATGCACTCACACTAACCACGCTTTCATCTCCATGCACTCACACTAACCACGCTTTCATCTCCAACCACTCACACTAACCACGCTTTCATCTCCAACCACTCACACTAACCACGCTTTCATCTCCAACCACTCATAACCGTAATCGACGATGAACATTAAGCACAATTTGATGATATCTGCGGTGTGCCCGACCGGGGCTATTAAGATTTATAGTGCCTGGAATTGTCTGCCGCACTATGAGCATGTGCGGGAGAAGTCTGTGGAACATTGAACAGCGATTTCCTTTCTTCTATCGATTTTTGTGTGTTGCCCAGCAACATGTCTGAGGTTCTCAGTAGCTGCTGCACAACTCCCGATTCTGCGACGCCAATAGGATCTGCATATAGCAAGATTCTTCCACGAAATTGTGTCTGGTGAAGTGAGTCAGTGATGTCTTAAGAATGTCTTTAAAATGCTTCTTTTGTCCTCCGGCCTTATATGAACTAGTCTGGAGTTCTCCATATAACAATTTTTTGGGCAGACGATGATCTTTCACGCGGACCATGTGTCCTGCCCAGCGTGTCTGTCCCTCATCAATAGTCTGTGTATGCTTACAGATTTAGGATTCATCAGTACTTTACTGTCTGGTATTTTATCCCACCAATGGATGTTTAAATATCTTACGAAGTCAGTTTTAGTGATAATGGTCGAGTCTTCTAGCGTGTCTGGCGTATACTGTCCATGTTTCACATGCATAAAGTAGTGAAGATATTATTGCTGTCTAGTAAACTATGCGTTTGGTTGTAGTCATTCCCCTTTTGTCCCATATATTTTTTCGCAGTCTTCCAAATGTTGTTGTTTACCCCACAGTGTAGATGTTTACAACTTGTGAGAGAGTGCTGCACATGTACGTGAATATATTGACTTTGAATTTCTTCTTTGACACTTATATGGGGATTTCCCGCCGAAGATGGATGTGTCGGATCATTGGCGCAAATAAAACGGGGAAACAACGCATTTCCATTCTCTGGACTACATCCTGCTGAAAATCTAGTAGGATCATGGTCCTGCTACAAGGGAGATCCAGCGGGAGCATGAGAATGAACGCTGACGAATAAGAAGATTGGGGATTTTCCATGTGGAGTGCTTGGTGTGGGTTGAGGCGTGTCTTCTTTGTGTTCATGATGAAACGAAAATTATCACGGGCTTCAGAAAATTTCTTTAGGATAACCTGCTTACTGTCTGCACAATCAGCATACAGTGCGAAGTCCTCTGCATAGAGGAGTTTCCTGACCATTGAATATATCAACTATATACATAGTGACCAACGAAAATCACGGTAATTATACAAATAATCACGTATGAAATCTTGTGTTGATTCTGCTTGTAGGCCTTTACAGTCAATAACCACGGCTGGATATGTTTACCTGGTGATGATGATCTAAAACATAAGAAAGAACATCAAACGGAGATGACATTGAACGTTGTGACACAGTAAACCGCAATGACATTGACATAGTTCTCTAGGAAGCGTGACCGAATCACTGTATAGACCTGTTCGCTAAATTAATTTGAACCACATTCGTTGCGTATGTTGATTTAATGTACTTGTAATCGCATGTTAAAAATAGCCAAGACGATTACACGTATATAAATAGTAACCAACTGAAAACCAAACAATAATCAAGACACCTAACGAATGGGGGTCTAACTTAATTTAGCGAACAGGTCTTCCATAACAACTGTCGGTCTCGCTAGGAAGTGAACATTTTAAGTGAATTTGTGTCGCTCCATGCTGTGTGTACTATGTAAGGGATTGGCGCACATGTGCACTTGATGTTTTTAAAGGGAGCGTAAACAGGGGAGGGGGATCTACATATTGTTCAGTTACCCCCAATTGTATAAGCCATAGAGAGTTAGTGTTCTTAGAAATGGCTTTCATTTCAGGTTTGCCGGAGACATTCCTGACCTTTTCAGATTTCGTCCTTTGTGTAAGCGGCCAGTCATCTTGGTTAGATTTCACACCAGAGACAATATCGTCTGCACAACCACTCAATTTTGAATGGGACAGAGTGATTGCTGAAACTTAATTGAAATTCTGTGCACAATTTTGTTGATTTTTGCAGCAACCTGTTTAAGATTGCATATTTCGTTAGAGTTGTTTCTTCCACGTCACTTTTGTTAGTTAATTTGTTCCTTTCGTGCAGCAGGCGGCACATAGGACAGAGGTTTTGATTCTCCATGTGTTGCGACCCGTTGCCTGCAGCTTTAGTTCTTGTATGGTCTTTCAGCCTTATTTCCCCTTCTTTAAGTTTGGTGTTTTTTGTTAATGTTGCTTTATAACGTCCTCGTTTTCTTTACCCTGAGGTGTCCACTTACGGGCTTGTTGGTTTATTCTGTTTCATCTAGTATTTAAACGTGACCGAGGTATTTCCATCTGCGTTTTCTTATGATGTTTGAAACATATTCTTGGTGTGTTTTGTTTCTTAAATCACTATTTGTGACTACTTTTGTCACTAATTGAAATTATTCACACAGACACCAAACAAAAAGTGTTGATATACTGGTTTATTTAAGTCACAAATTCCAGAAATGTGGCTGTTTTTCAAGTTGAGATCGCCTGCACACATTGATTTAGCTTCTTAAAATTTGGATACAGAAAAGTAACTATCAGTCAACTATTCCACCCGTGTGTTGACGGAGCCCGAAAGGGGAGCAAAGAATAGCAACACTTTTTACCTTCCACGCATGTCGTAAAAGGCGACTAAAGAGGTTATGGGATGGGGTTGACTGTCCCATCCCATATAGGGGCAGTGACCCAAAAGCCATGCTGAAGTCGAATGTGTCAGGCCGAAAGGTGCAGATATCGTAGCAGTGATGTAAACCATGACACAACGCATCTCGTTCTCCGGACTGCATCCTGCTAATCTGCAGGAGTTTGAGAACGAACGCAGAAGAAGAAGAAGAGTCAACTACTCCCCGTGTGTTCCCGAGCCAAAACGTATTACTACTGTTACTGTATAGCAGGTAACAGTGTTGCTATTCTTTGCTCCCCGTTTTGACTCGGGAACACACACGTAGCAAAGAATAATAACACTGTTACCTGCTATGCAGGCCGTAAGAAGCGACTAAAAGAGGTGAAGTTGGTTACCGATATCATAAAGGGTTAAAGTGATTCAGAACCTATGCTTAAGTCAAATGTGTCAGTCTGAATTACGCAAATATCATTGATGAATGGCAAAAATCTGGACGGGCCCAGTTTTAATGTTGTTTACACATGATTTTATTTCACTTCCATGCTTCCTTCTACCTTCTACTGTTCCCTGAATGATAATTTTGTTGACAAGAAATGTTGTCGACTTAAATGACCCAACCATGTACATTTTCATCGTTGTGTTATCTCCTTCTCGTTCGCAGTTTAACATGTCTCTTCTACACAACGATTCATTTTGTTGCAAAGACATGTTATCTAGTCGTGTTAGCTCAATGAGGTTTTACTTTCGAAAGTAATGATTCTTATGGGCGCTCATTCTCCATTTTAGTATTTCAGTGGACGAGTGGTTTACTTGGCTGGGCTCATCTCTCCAATTATAGCGTTTCTCAAATTTCTGATACGTAGCGTACTAGCCATGGTTATATATAAACGCTTTTGAGTCATGGTGACAGGATTACCCTAACCACGATCTCCATATTTTTATGTAATACAAATCTCGATATTAACCAAATTTGAAACGTCTTTTGTTGAAAGTAGCGTACCTTATCATAAAGGGTACCAAGTAAATGACCAACTAACTATGGTATCAGATGGCAAGTGGACCTTGTCAACCGTTGATAAATCAAAACACTCTTAAACATTACATAATAGATTACAAATGATTATGTTGGCATATCACCAGTAATAGTCACCATGTGTTACATTCACTTTTGAAAATTCAGTTTATTATAATCCTTGTCCATGAATTCGTAGATGACAAATAAGCCATATGACTGATCCAAAGATCATTAGACAAGCTGGATATGGTATTACCACCTTGGGTGGTGTCTTGTCTGCCTGTTTATTTCTACACAGGAGTCCACTGTTAAGCTGCTGTATAACGCTGTTTGTATCACGACAAGCTGCACCGTTTTTAATTGCAGACAGCTTATATCTATTAAAATTGAAATTGACGTGTTAGTAGTTTTGGCTCACGGTAAACATTTTGAGAACCAGTCCGTCACTGTAGTATTGTACATTTTAACAATCAATCCGACACTGTAGTATGGTACATTTTAACAACCAGTCAGTCACTGTAGTATTTTACATTTTGACAACCAGTCAGTCACTGTAATATTGTACATTTTGAGAACCAGTCCGGCACAGTAATATTGTACATTATGACAACCAGTCCTTCACTGTAGTATTTTACATTTTGACAACCAGTCCGTCACTGTAGTAATGTACATTTTGACAACCAGTCCTTCACTGTAGTATTATATATTGTGACAACCAGTCCGTAACTGTAGTATTGTATATTTTGACAACCAGTATGTCACTGTAGTATTGTATATTTTGACAACCAGTTTGTCACTCGAGTAGTGTACATTTCGACAACCATCACTGCTGTATTGTACATTTTGAGAACCAATCTGTCACTGTGGTATTGTACATTTTGAGAACCAATCTGTCACTGTGGTATTGTACATTTTAAGAACCAATCCGTCACTGGTTTTGTAGATATGGATGGGGGCATGAGACAGATTGATAAAAGAAAGGCATTTGTTTCCAGTGAAATATTTGCAATCAGTAACATCGACTGCATGTGTTGGTGAAGTTACCAGTACTTTGACGGGCCACGACAGACACAATTTCATGAAACCGTGAGAACGTCTTTCTACATTGTTTTTTCCACATTTACCGATGTTTATTCTACAAATTACTTTCAAGTGAGAGAATGTAACAGCAACCATTGTAAATATATTTTAGTAATGTTATATTTTGCCTTTAGATATAAGGAAGCTTTAACATATACACGTTTTCAATGCACTGCTGTGTTATATTAATCATTAAACAAATCGTTTTCGCAATAATTGCAACCTCAAATCAGTCAGAAATTAAAATTTTATTACAGCGAAGCATTCCTCTTTCAACCACGGACTTGAGGCAGTCTAGGACAGTTGTTCCCAAACTTGGGGGATGGGGGGTGGGGGTGGGAAAGACGCTCCCAAATAGGGGCCTTGATGTGAACTCAGTGGGGGGGGGGCGAAGCGAGTTAAAATTTAGTGTATTCAAGATGATTGTTTTTCAGTTAAAATATAAACATGTTTCACAAATATAGTTAAGAAATAAACAAAGTAAATAATATCTATTGTTCCAAATACACACAGTTACTACAATTCGGCTGACGGGAATGAAAAAGTTGTAGTGTGGTTAAATTGGGGGCTAAAATTAGGGGTGGGTGGGTGTTGTGACGTAAAACCTGTGTAGAATATCTAGTGGAGGAGGAGCATGAGCTAGAAAAGTTTGGAACCGCTGGTCTAGGATATATCAAAGCGTATGGTCATTGTGTTTTCTATATTCTGGTAGGCATGTTTGTTTTATGTGTTTATAGTATGATGTTGTAGATACTAATCTACATATATACCAATGATACAGATCGGTTGTTGTGTTTTACATGGATGGTTCGCTCATCCGCCATCAGCGGTGCGCACGAAATTTAATTTACTGTCAGGTGATACGGAAGAACTGTTCACGAAGTGGACGTGTTTGCCGTAACACATGGATTAAACTGGCTGGAATCTGATAACCTATTCCTATTCGTGCATGCTAAGTGACTTAATGAATATTATTCAGAAAGTAAAAAACAGCAGATGTGGGTAGGAAATTGGTGGAGTCACTAGAGAGAAAGCTAAAATGAGGGCCTCACTGCGGAAATCATTCTTATCTTTGCCCCAGGACACGCGGGTGCGGAGTGAGACGGAGTGTCCGACGAGTTAGCTGGCCTCACCGATGAGCCTGTGGACAGAACAAGCAGACATACTCATTGCTCCTCGTGAGTCCGCACGATCAAGATGATTTTGAGATACGTGAACTTGTGCCAATATCGAGAATGTGTGATGTGAGAGTGAGTGCAGGGGTAGCCGGTAGAGAACACACAACAGAGATTAAAAAAAACACCAAACCAACATTGAGCCGGAATTATCAGCTACTATACCATGAGAGATTTACTGACGCGGATATAAGGGAACATATATAGACCAGGGGTCGGGAACCTTTTTGTCTGAGAGAGTCATGGACACCACATATTTTGAAAAGTAATTCTGTGAGAGCCATACATTATGTTTAAAACTATTTACAATAAATGCAGGGTTGATATTTTTCTTTTAGGTCAGTGGAGTTTATATCTTTTATAATTTCTGATGCTGAGCTGCAGTAGACTTTAGCTCATTTGTAGAATGAAATATTGATATGCAATTAATATGTGGATCAAAGGAGTCTAAAGAAACATTTATTTATAATCGAACATTTGTCTGCGAGTCAGATGCAGCCATCAGTAGAGCCACATATCCGGGTGTGAGAAGAGGATAACAAACACACAGCTAATACATAGTATGATGCAGAAATCCGTTGTTATCCACTAACAGAACAGGGGATGTTATCATATCAAATACAACATTCATAATTAATTCGTTCCTGTAAAATCTCAGTATTTTTATAGTTTGATCAAAGATTTAGTAATAAATTATTTGGTTAGTTTTTTTTCTCTCGCAGATTGTGTTTGCCATTACTCGTATCGTATTTTCTGTATTTATAATAGCATTTGTTCTTTGTTTAGAAAGTTTATGATATGAATTCTTTGCTGTATGCATTTCTTAGATTCTAGTACATCCTTCTGTATATATCGACCTGTCACTTGTGGCAAAATCAGAATTATCACTGAAGCCCCTAGATAATGGGAGTTGGGGTCAAATTACACCCCTTCCTCAAGAAATCAGAACAGTATTAGGAACACCGCCAAAAGGTAGGTAACTCCACCTACCTTCTCCATTCCAACGATTTTCTGCAAAAAGGTCATAATAAATCTGATGAAAATAGGAAATGTGCTGGTAAAGTAGAAAATTTGCAGTGAAAATAGGAAATTGCAGTGAAAATATGATATTGCAGTGAAAATAGAAAATTGCAGTGAAACTAGGTGAATGAACGTTTTTTAATTGGTTATATGTGTAGTGATATATTTTCATTGCCTGCTGATGCAAAGTATACACAAAGTGGCCAATGAAAAGGTGAGCAAAGAAGAGCAACACTGTTTACCTTCCATGGTTGTCGTAAGCGGCGACTAAAGAGGCATGGGGTGAGGTTGACTGTCCCATCTCATATTCACTCAACGTGATCCAGAATCAATGCTGACGTGGAGTGTGTCAGACCGAGATGCGCAGATATCGCAGCAGAGCTGCAAACCATGACACAACGTATTCCGTTTTCTGGATTACATCGTGCTGATCTGCAGGAGTTTGAGAACGAACACAGACGAAGAAAAGGAATAGAGAAGTCAAATAGCGCGTCACCTTAGAAGTATGATTTCCCATGAGTGCACAGACTGTGTTTTGAGGGACTCGGTAGTGGGAATTCCATTCATCTGATTATTTGATAAGAAACCGTACAGAATATCAAGATAAACTGTCGGTAGCTGTTGTTTAACTTCTTCAGGGCGAAACAACTATAATACATATAGTTCTCTCATGGAACATATAACTACAGTTTCCACCCAGACACTAATTGCTATTTCAGCCATATTTCTGGAAATTTTTTACTTACCTGGTCTATTATTTTATTTGATCCTTCTCTCATTTCTTCCCTACTTAACAAAGTGTTTATCGATATTCCTCAACTCTTCCGTGTTATTCCTGGGCCTCATTCGCGAATAACATCTTTCTTTATTGTTAGATTTGCTTACCGAAGATCTTGATTTAATCTCTCCAGAATCTCAATGTGCAATCATATTTGTTGTTTCTTGCTACCAAGACATCTGGGAAACTTGTAACGTGGACGTAAGACTATGAGCAAACACGCGTATCTAAGACATACACATTACATCTATTCTATTTGTAATGAAGCACGGTTTTTTTTTAACTTAAACGTGTCTATAATCATATTTTGACGCAGAGTGATAGACATTACATCTGAATATCGCACGTCTGTTGCCAGGACCCCAAAAGGGAGCAAAGAATAGCAACACTGTTTACCTTCCATGCATGTTGTAAGAGTCGACTAAGGTGTTTATTGGATGGAGTTTATTGTCCCAATCCCATATAGGGTCAGCGACACAAAGTCATTCTGAAGTCGGATGTGTCGGACCGAAAGGCTCATATATCGCATCAATGATGTGAACCATGAAACAACTCATTCCGTTCTCCGGACTACCTCCTGCTACTCTGCAAGAGTTTGAGAACGAACGCAGAAGAAGAAAAAGAGCATTTGAATGTGTTAAAATATAGCTATGATATTCTCATTTATTTCTCACAGTTAGTGTCACTCCACAAATATATCGTCTTATATTCACGTCTGAAATGTTTACACCACCGGTCGCGTTCTCATGATAGATTTCACTGTTGTCTGTGTACTGTCTGTACATGGGGTGGTCATGTGGAATATTCTCAGACTTGTGTGCTCACCGGCGTGAAGACGGAACAGACAGCTCGGGTTTGTATGTATGTATGTTTACTCTGCTATATCCTATCCTGAGATGAAAAATTGTAAATGTGCCCCTCTTCCATTTGAGACAGCACTCAAAGCAGGAATTGGCTGACTGTATATTCTCATACCCCTGATAGCTTTCTATTTAAATTCATGTCAAAATATGAGATTTCATTCTTTCTGTTAATATTTATCTCCGATATTTCTTAGCCACTCTGCCGTTCATTTTGTGAAGTCAAATAGATAAATGGTCTTATCTCACATTTTTGTCCCCCCTAATCAACCGGCACGGCAGTTGGGTCTAAGTGGCGATGTTAGAACAAAAGCAGAGTCCCGCATCTACTCCAACAAAAACGTGACACGGGGTAAATTATACTACTATCAACAGTTTCAGTAATTGCAAATACACGATTTTGACGTCAAGATTCAGTTGGCTCTAACATCCAGGAACTGAGGAATGCGGCTTATCTGTTTCTCTGGAATTCACGCGCGTCCACACTCCGATGAACACAAAAAGTATATATATACACGCACGCACGCGCGCGCGCCATCATGAAAATAAAAATAATAACATAAACAGTGCTACAGTCGAGCATAGGCCAAGTAAAAAGATTTTGAGATGTATGTTCCCATTGCTATAAAACGCTAAAACAGACGTTTAATGAAACCACCGTGACAATCAGCTGTATGAAACAGTTGCTGCGGTAATACGATGCCAGTATCACTGTATGTATGGCATAAATTGTATTATCTCATTAATAATGAATGATGTTATCATGTTTATCCAGGGATTTTTTTCTGCGTACATTCTCACAATCCTACCGGTTTACATTATGTAGTTATGATGTTTTGTGTCAGGGTTTACAGTGTGGCTGTAATTTTTGTGCCGTTTCGGTCAGACACATCCAAATTTAGTAGACGTGTTACAAGTCTTTCGAGATAGAGTGCAAACTTTACACCGATTCCTCATTAATCGCATCTTACACTTCTTGTATGACAGTTTACAATGTTATAATACTATTACGTGCTCCCATTGTGAGTACCGGCAATACACTTGATAGAAGTGGAGGAGGGAGCAGAAAGTTAAATAACACGAATGAAAAATCATATTTATATCAGTTATTGGAGGCTAACTCAGATACACAAGTAGGCGCTCAATGTTTTTCAGCAGATAGCAGAGGATATGATTACTGTAGTTTGCCTGCCATGTACACATTTCTTTGCCGCCTTCCTGATTAGGAACCAGCATCATCCCACTAGGGGGCATTCCCATAAGTTCTCAGTTTGCCAGTCCGTTACCCATCTAAGAGTGTATAAAGCTCGGTGACTTAGTAAGTTGTTGGTATTATGTGGTTCTGGGGTCGTGGTAGCAAGATTACTAATCGCGACATCTATTATTTTTTATGACGGTAAGCTGTAACATCACCAAACTGGACTCGCGCCCGATGTTGAAGAAAGTGTGGGTTTTTCGGATCTCTCTTTACAAAGAGGACACAATTTCTCCCATCTCTCTTAGTCATTATAATTTATATCGTGCTACCTTCACTAGCAACTGGTATCTTGAACTCATTTTACTCTTACTGTCTTGAATACTGCTTCATTCTTTTGCTATCTCCCTCAAACTCTTTCCTTTAGCGTGATATAGTCTGGGGTAATGGAACACTTTATTTTGTGGATGTACAGCATGGCTTCATGTCTGCTCCTTTCGGTCCGACACATTCGACTTCAGCATTACATTTTAGGGTTTACTCTTTTGTTGGATAGGGTAGCTAACCACACGCTCAAAAACATTTGAAGTCCATTTCTATGACATTCATAAATTGTTGCATCGTTACAATTCTTTACGTATCTTTGACACCCTCGAGCTGCTTTATTGACGATAAATAACGGGTCTATAATGTCGGAGAAGGGGGAGTTGATAAAAGTTGACAACTACAATGGGGGTGGGGGAGGTAATTGACAAAAGGTGACATCTACAATTGGCGGGAGTGGGGATTGACAAATGATGACCTATTGACAATAGTTGACATGTACAATGGGGAGGGGGGAAGGGAATTAACGATAGTTGACATCTACAATGGAGGAGGGAATTGACAGTAGTTGACATTTACAATGGGGGGGGGGAGGAGGAGGAAGATGTGGGGTAAAAATGGTTGAAGTAATTAATGTATATCCACCTATTATCTATTTGGTGGCTTCTAATCAGAACTATTACAAGAGAAAGTTTCACCATAGGTATGAGAAACAATGAAGAACTAAATATACGAGTATAAGACAGATTGCAATGAAACGAGAGACATGGAAATATATGACATCCGCCCTAGACCCTAGAGGAATAACTAACTAAATCAGGACGTTGTTGTTCTAACACTCAATATATATGTCATGTCATCTTACTCTGTTATAATTTATATTTACCTTTCTCTCTTCAGTACATTAAAAAAAATGTTGTTTTTAATCTTCCAGTTCAAGCTTTCAAAGCGAACAAAAACCGTCATTTCCCAAATATTATATTGTCTTCTATTGTCAATTACAAAAAAAAAAACCAGCGCACTTTCTGAACTTCTAATTTTACTGTTTGTAGAATTTTTTATATTTGACCTTTTTCAGCAATTCATCATATTTCACCACTTACATTGCGCAAGCACTAACATACTAGCTTTTCTTTTTTTAAAAACCAACCACCAGTCGTTTCTATCGTGCTTCATTTTCCAGCGCCGCATACAATTACCTACTTGACATTTAGTTATAAGATCCTTAGCTAAATGGAGGATCTGCTAGGTTGTTTTTCTCTCACTACTTCACCGAACACTACTACTACTGCCTTATCTTTTATAGTCCCATATAATGCTTGGCCAAACTGTGAAGCATATAGAGACAAATGGAGGAGTAACAGACCCAATAATGACAAGGATGCCGGTAGAAATATAGTATAGGAAACTACATATATATATATATATATATATATATATATATATATATATATATATATATATATATATATATATATATATATATATATATATATATATATAGACAGATAGATAGATATATAGATAGATAGATAGATAGATATATAGATAGATAGAGAGAGATATTAGCGATTAGTAATGGAATTATATTTGACGGACTGTAAGAAAACCATATACGCATACAAACACGTGGTATATGGCATATAAGTGTGAATCCTCGGTTTGCGAGCATAGTTTGACATGGAAAACTGTACGTAATACAAAACACTCGTTGATCAAATCGAATTTCCCCATAAGAAATGATATTGTTTGTTTATTTGAGAACACCAGAAAGTGCGAGTGATTAGCTCTTACTTCCTATGTGCAATGGGGAGGTTCTGAGCTTTCTTTCATACCCAGAAGACATCACCGTTCGACTTGGTGCAATGCCTATTGGAGGAGCCTCCCACTCAAGGGTGGGTAAACAAATTATATAAAGTATAAAACTGTCATGTCATTAGTTCCACAACCAAAAAATATATGCGCGTGTTTTAATATACAATATATATATATATACACACACATATGGGGAACACATGTGGGAGGGTACAAGCCTTATCCTAGGACGAAGAAATACAACCTAAAAGAGCAAATGTTGTGACTGGACAGACCAGACCCTTCGGCTTGGGCTGGCATCTGATCTAGGACCAGCGATAGGCGGACAGATAGAGCACATCTCTGCTGATCTGACAGCTCCTGCAGCTTGACTTCTTCCAAATAAATGGAGTCGCATGCCAAAAATAGCCACGGCCGACCAACGAAAGGCACAGGATTAATCAAAATCGGTCTATCAGATCATGTTTGCATTTTCTCTACATAGTTCTGCTATACTGGAGACCGGTTATGTCTGATCTACACAGACACAAATGATCAAATAGTAGGCTTGATATAAATGGAAAATGTAGCTGGTACTACTTCGATGACGGATCACAATATCCTTATTAAAAATATAGACCTACAGATGTAGAATAGCGCCACCAGTACAGTATGGTCATGCATCATGTCAACAGACACACTGTACGCAAAGCTTAGTAATAATAATATTAGATGATATTCAGAACACCACAGCCAACAATACATTACATCTACATTGAACATGATAATCCACGGAATCTCCCTTGCGTAGTGGTTAAGCTGTTCGCCTTGTGTTCAAGAGGTCACGGGTTCGAATCCGGCACGTGTCGTCTTGTTTATAAGGTGGATTTTTCGGAGATCCCTGTGGATTATGGTGAAATGGTTCCTAGTAGTTTCGACAGGTAATCGCCGCCCTGCTTATAGTCCTTCATAACACCGACTTCCGAACAAAAGCTATCTGCGCTCTCTCTGTAGGTGATGAGTGCCTGTCAATTAAATGATCAAACAAAAACACGATACCGTATTTGACATCGATATATTTGTATCGTTATTTCATTAGTGTAATGGCTTTGTGTCTCTGTCCTTCTTGAGAACTTTTGCAGTGAGGGTTTTCTCTTCGTTCTTAACATCCTCAACGGCCTCTGGAGGTTCTCATGTCCTGGAGATACCCCCCCCCCCCCACATCTCCCTGGCACACATGGACTCAGTATAAACCGGTCTGTGTGAATAAACTCTCAGTATAGGAAGACATATATAATCAGAATTACAATCCCGGTCGTTAGTCCGAACTTATTATCGTTCGCGAGGACAATGCGTGAAATCTGCCACATGGGTTGTCAAGTCGATAGTTTGACATAACATTCAATACATACTTTATCGCCTTCTGTTTCCCAGTAGACACCGCGTAGCTATCGCCGTGCAACGAAAGTAATGAGATCTCGCATTTATATCGAGTAATTATCATGGTTTGCCTCGTATCGAGCTGTACTGTCTCAACGGGTTGACAAGCCGTCTACCAAAGTTTCCCTTATTATGTTCATGTAAGAGAGGTGCCAAGTTCTCGACAATTTTCTGGCACATCTGCCAAGAACGAAGCGATAATGGCTTTCAGAACACCGGGAAATAAATAAAATAATAGTGTGTGGGAGGAAAAACCAATGTGAAATAATGGTTATTTTATGTATTCTATTTTTATGTATTAGATTTGGAATCATGATTGCTTTTATAACATGATACATTTTTACATATAGGCAGTTTCATCCTCTGAGGATTGTCTCTTTTGTCTCAACTTTACTATAGTTAGCTAGTCAATAGATCATCCTACAGTACAGCGTTCCATAAGTGTTCGGATCTCTTCCTCAAGATGCCCCTAAGAGTTTACCTACTTACCACACATACTCTTTTTATCTGTTGATATTGCAAGAAGAGAGCGGCATATAGAAATAAAAAGAGCTATAAAGCACATAAAAAGCGTAAGTCAGTTACCATATGTCAGTACAGACCGGTTCACCGACTCCACCTAATGTCTGCGTGCCCAGCCATGTCTTCCTTAGCCATTCTCAGTCATTCTTAGCCACTCAGTCTTTCTTAGTCATTCTCTGTCTTTCTTAGCATGCCGATTGAGAAGCTGAGAAAGCATTGATGGGTAGGTTTGAGATTCTAACCACGCCATGTCATGGTTGCTGTCATGATCTCCATGGTTATGATACTTGTGGTCGCAGCAAAAGGATATCGGTCTTTCCTCTGAATTCTCGTTCAAACCTGTGTCGTAAAAAATTATGATCTGCTCACATTCTGAACAACATTTACCCGTGTGTGTAAATTACTGTGCTTCCTAAGAAAATTTCTTATCAATAAAAGATTGTATTTCTACTTCCACCATTAAGGAGCTATGTAACCGACACACTCTTTCAAGACAAATATGTACGCACAAGTACATGGCGTAGCTATGATGGCACTTTCTCCTATTCTGCACCAGGATCTATGTCATAAATGTTGAATAATATCCACTCGTGATTCATCCAAAATTGTCCTCATTTAAGCTTGCTTCTTTTTAATCCATATTCCTCTAATTCCTCTAACAGCGCACAAGAAGACCATCCCCAGAGAACTCTTCCACCCCTGACGCCGAAAGGCAAACAAGGGCCACAGCGTATAGATAGATAATTCATTTAATTTCTCTATGCAAATGCTGATTTATGTCTGCACTAACTCGAAGGGAAGCATGATCTCAGCAGGTCTTTGTTCTTTCCTCTATGGTTGGAAAATCACGCAGGTTGCGCATCGTTACACACGATGTATCCTTAGTACAATCAAATATGATGCGCATCGCTCGTCCTGAATAGGATATGCTGCCAATATAAATATATACCCCCTTCATGCATAAATAAGTTTTCTTTTTAAAGATTGGTAATAAAGCAATGACACCGTAAAAATTGATAAATTTTACCGTAACAATCGAGACAGTGTTATCTTTAGTTGTTGATTCATAAACCACATGTTTCACCGTAACAATTGAGACAGTATTATCTTTAGTTGTAGATGAATAAACGACATGTTTTCACCTTTAAAAAGTTCAAATTTACCCCCTCGCCCATTTTTTTCATTCACCTTACTGTATTTGTCATATTTAACTACACTGTTGTGTCGTGTACCTGTATCTTGATGAAGACTTCTCTGTCAAAACGTTGGTATATGTCATCACGCATTTTATTTAGCTTATATACTTCCATTTTTCCCATTATTTTGTGTCTATCATTCGTGTAGCGTGGAATAATTGTGTGTTTTCTCGCATATCACCAAATGTAACCCAACCTTTCTGGTCCGCATTGACTCATCGCGTATACTTCCACTATTAAGGAGCTATGTAACCGACACTCAAATATGTACGAAGAAGAGCATGGCGTAGATATGATGGCACTTTCTCCTATTCTGCACCAGAATCTATGCCATAAATGTTGAATAATATATATATTTCAAGGACATGCCACAGTTTAACACACAAAATAGGCGGTTGTCCAGAACCTTTACCAGGTCGTCGCTTCCTTGAACCATGTTTCATGAGTACTGCTACATCATGCATGAACCTCTTCCGTGCGTTTCATTGGCTGGCGACTCACAAAGCCATTAATAATCAGTCACATCAGCCACGATGAGTGACGCTGTGTCAAATCAGCACGCAGTGCTATTCCGGAGAAGTTATTTACTATAAGTAAATCTCTGCTGTTTTTTTTTTAGCAACCAGCTCTTATTGTGACGTGACATCATCCCCTTATATATATCTTGATGACCGAGAATAAGATGATTTCTTAATTATGTTACAACTGTTTGTGCGAGTGCGGAGTAGAAAATAATAATGAAAATACTAAAATATTTACTGAGTAGGAGTAGGTACTTGATATGACAATCAATACAAGGTAACTTCGTGAAACGTAACAACAATTAGACTTACGTAAAACACAGTTTTATATCGCTTCAATGAGACACGACAGACTATATCTAAAACTAGCACAATTATTTTACTAAATTATTTTAGTAAATTAGTAAATTATTTTAGTAAAATTAGTAAAATTTATTCCATTCGTCGTCTTTTGATGTTTTGTTTGTGTCTTGATAAAGACATTTTGGTTGAAACGTTGAATATGATTTGTGTATTGTAATTTTTATGATTTCTTGTGTGCTCATCATTGCCCATCATTACCTACTAGTTTTAGATATAGTCTGTCGTGTCTCATTGAAGCGATATATAAACCTGTGTTTTACGTAAGTCCACTAGGTACTTGATAGTGGTTTTACCCAACAGCAGTCTCATGTTATCGTAGAAGATATGTATAGAAATATGAGTATGTATAAAGAAGTTCTATTTATTCTCATCTTGTGAACGGGATGATGTCAGCGGCTTCCTTTTGGAAGTGGACAATGAACATTAATGGGGCGTCTGTATGGTACATGATCTTTTTGGAACATGCCTGAGACTGGTGATTGTCATTGATTGTCAGCGCGAAGTTCATAGAGACAAACACAAAGGTAACACATCATACTTATTGGAGAGGGATTTAACGATGTAGCGCACATTCTCACAAAGACATGCAACAGTTTGAATATTATTGGAAGAGATAATCAATACTTTCTCCTTCATGGAAGAGATAATCAATACTTTCTCCTTCATAATGAACCCACATATTGATCAACTTGATCTCCAAGCATCAGTTGTACCCTGCACAATGAGGCACATATTTAACATTTGTACAACTTTGGTACTATGATAGCAGTTCAACCTCCGTTTTCGTTCTTGTTTCCAATTAGTGCCTACCTACAATTGTGGTTAATTGATCTAAATATTATATCAATAAATAGTCAATAATTAAGTGAAATATTCATTTGTTAGGATTTAGTTTTGTGTTACATAACTAATCCTAACCCCAAAATATAATTATATTTAAGTTAATAAATGATAGACATAAAGTGATAAACATAGACAAGGGAAATAATCACACAGGTATGCACTAATCGGCACAACGGGGATTGGACTCCGATCATAGTACCAATCCCTTGACTGTTTTTTTAGAAAATAAAAGTATTCTTTAAATATCGTTCTACATTATATCTTGACAATCTCTCATATTTTATACTGTAAGGCATCTTCTTCAATGGAAGACCACTCAACTATAACGTAAACATGAACTAAGGGACCGTTTTCCGTGCGATCTATTTGTCACCGTGGCTATTTTTGGCATATGACTATAAGTATTTCAATAATAACCAACGGGAATTACGAGAATAACCAAAAACGTTACGAATGAGTTTCTGTTGAGAGGTCTTCTATTGAAGAAGGTGGTGGGTAAGGGCCGGGTATGTGTAGAATAAAGAATACGAAATTGAGGAAAAAATAGCATAGTGGTAAACTACGGAGGTGGGGAGTTGTCGTGGATTGGATGGAGGTGGTGTATAAGAAAAACGTTTCAGAAAAATTGCTCTAGCCGAAGAGAGCCTATTTCTGGAAGAGATTATTGACTTCAGCAGCATCATTATTTATTGACTCTCATAACTAGTGTCAGTCAAATTCGCCGTGTTCTCACTACCAGAAATATGGTGTGTTTTAATGTGTGTGTTGCCCTGTGCAGCTATTGGTATGAAAACACTGTATTTAAGACAGGCAACTGCTAGCAGTCCAAGTGACACTAAGCTCTAGCTCACACTCCCCTGTTTTACACAAGCAGGAAATCATACAGTTGTTAAGTGCTTAGGTGTGCAGTCTCGTTTCGTATACGTCAGCGTTTTTAGAGTTGAGTTTTTTCATGTTATGAGACTAAGAGTTACTTACTAGTCGGATTCATGTGTTCTGTCATTAGAATAATACTGATGATGATGATGTTCCTCCTTCGCAAGCGGAGATGAGCATGGCATGAAAAACATTAAATGCGATGGAAAAAAATAATAATAATAATTAAAATTGGTAATTAACTAATTTGTTTTGTGAGTTCGTAGATGCCCGATGAGGCCGATTCGTTCACGGAAAGTTCTATTGCAGTGCATGCACGAGTGCTGAAGGTTCGGGGTAGGAGAATTTTCGGATTTGTCCTTCCGCTTCAAGCGCTTCTGGATTTCCCGCAGTGTTCTTTCTTTTTCAAATTTCGTGATGCCAACAGTGATCTGGGTGTGGCAGGCTGAGCGATCAAGTGCCGTAGTCTCACAAGAGCTAGGATCGATGCTGCAGTGCTTGAGAGAGCTTTTTATGTGATCCTTGAAGCATTGTTTCTGCCCCCCA
The DNA here is from genome assembly GCA_034231615.1 of Meghimatium bilineatum. Classification (NCBI taxonomy): domain Eukaryota; kingdom Metazoa; phylum Mollusca; class Gastropoda; order Stylommatophora; family Philomycidae; genus Meghimatium; species Meghimatium bilineatum. The sequence goes on from CM067312.1 coordinate 44,758,361, forward strand.
CTTGAACGTTTACCTTCCCACAACTCCCCATAGAATAATCTCTTTGGAAGGCGTTTGTCTGGCATACGGACGATAACATACTACTAAATACCACAGTGCACCGATTGTGATCTCATTACGACAGAAGACTATCTGCATCGATTTATTGTAATATCATTGTAACAAAATACTGTATCTGCATCGATTTATTGTAATATCATTGTAACAAAATACTGTATCTGCATCGATTTATTGTAATATCATTGTAACAAAATACTGTATGTGCATCGATTTATTGTAATATCATTGTAACAAAATACTGTATCTGCATCGATTTATTGTGATGTAACATAAGACTATTAATCATCATCAATGTCTTGTGAGGTCATTGTACGATAAAACCATATTTGTCGATTTTTTTAAATCACATTTTGTAGAACAGAAACACAAGAATATATCTCGTATCACCGATATACGCTTATGTCATTCATTATGACATAAGACTGACGTTCTCTTCATCGATTTCAGAAGACTGTATCACTCTCCACCGATGTACTGTATTCCTTTTAAACAGACAATTATAAATCTATACCATGATCCCATTTTAACAGAAGACTAGCCACAGCATCACTTTGCATCAATGTATTGCGATCATATTTGAACAGTTGGTACACAGAAATAGTCACAGGAAAACAAATAAGGAAAAAAAAGTCACGGAAAATGGTCACAAATTTAACTAGCTAAAAAATTCACAGGAAAAAAAAAGTCACAAATAGTTTATGGGGGTAGATAATAGTCACAGAAAAAGAATTTCGGTAGGAAAAAACATCACCGGAAAGAAAATCACAATTTAGACTAGCAAAGATAGGACATCAACATTAAATAAGACATAGACGATTCCGTACGAATTAATATCGTTAAAATGTTAATAATATACGTTATGTCTTGTGACAAGGTACCTGTCTTTCAACTACAGACCCATAATATATTTGGAAATATATCATTTGCTTTTAACTACAGACCCAGAATATATTTGGAAATATATCATTTGCTTTTAACTACAGACCCAGAATATATTTGGAAATATATCATTTGCTTTTAACTACAGACCCAGAATATATTTGGAAATATATAATTTGCTTTCAACTACAGACTCAGAATATATTTGGAAATATCAGAAATTTTGTGGCGATTTTGCACAATACAAACGCTTTATCGACGCTTTCGTGTTACTGGTTGGTTCTTGTTACTGAAAATGCACTATTTCGGAGAATGAATTTTTTATCGTCTAAACGGCAACATAATCGTTTAACACAGGGATTCTCGACTTTTTAGACGGCGAGCACCTCCCACGTTTAATCGCTAGTGATCAGGATAACTTTTTAACTTTGATTTCACGAACACGGTCTTATACCGATTCTTCTCCTGATGTCATCATTTCTCATTTTGTCTGGTTTGATCACTCTGCGGCTTTTCTCAGACATATTGTAGTTCTAACATGTTTTAAGTTTTCTCTGCTGTGCTACTGTCAGCGCCCATGTCTGGCATTGATAGCAAAGTGTCGGCATAGAAATACTGTTTATCATCTTTTGACTTCCAACTTGATCTGTGGGTTGAGCAGTAAAGGTGATAGCTGGTATGTCACTGTTGTTGATTTCTGGCATGTTGTATCAATTACTCTGCCTAATTTGCCATTGTCTGTAAATATATTTCCCAGGTGTTTAAATTCAGAGATTTGTTTCACCCTAGTTTTGTTTGTCCCTCCGAAGACGGATGTGGCGGCCCATTGACGCAAATAAAACGGCGACACAACGCATTTCCATTCTCAGGACTACATCATGCTGGAAATCTAGTAGGAATCTGGTCCTACTGTACGGGAGATCTAGCAGGAGTTTGAATGAACGCTGAAGAAGAAAAAGGAGAAAGTTTTGTTCGTTATATTCCCAGGATTTGGTGAATTATTGATGCTTCATTGCTTCTGTACAGAGGGCTTCCAATTGAGA